>CM057817.1:38450955-39168455 GCA_030067965.1 Latrodectus elegans | reverse complement strand
TTTTTATCTAAAAATAATTCAACCTTTTAATTTAAAAAGAAGGTCAAGTGGATGCATAAAAGGGAATTGTAGAAACTGATATTGATTATTATATTTACAATTCACTGGAAAATGACGACTCTTTTCATTTGAAATATGAAAAAATGAATGTTCCAAAATAATATTCAAAAATTAATTTGAATCTTGGAATTTATCTAAGATATTCTGTAAAAGGGGTTAACAATTTTTTGTTAAAACTCGTTTTAACTTTCTATAATGATGCAAATACGAGAAATACCCCCTTTTTATGTGACAAACACACTCAATAGTGTAATGTTCAACAATTTTATTTTCTAGCTATTCCTTAAGTTGCTTATTTACAATACCAATTTTAACATGTAACATAAATAAATGTCATGATAAATGAAAAATTTTCGTATTATCTGTAATTGTTATCTTCAGTTAATTATTGGTATCTTTTATTGTGTCTCCTTATCACAAACACTTTAATTTATATATCTTTTGTGGCATTCAAACTGATATCAAATTTTTGAATATTTTTGAAATGAAAGTTTGGTAAATTTGATATTTGTAAGAGAGATTTACAGAGAAAAATTGACCTACTGTAAATAAAAGTTTAGTAAATTTGATGTACTTGAGAAAAATTGATTAAAGTTAATCATGTTTTGTGAATTAAATTATAGAGCTAAAAATGATATATTGAAATTTAACAAAATAATTTTCAATAATGTAAAGCTGTACTTGAGTAAGTAAAATAATAATTGAAGGCTTCCAATTTTTAACCAACGGAAATTGGAAAAGCACCAAAACTGATAAATGTTTAAGTCATAGAAACCAGTTGCTTTTGCTGTCACTAAATCAACTAAAAATAAAAGTATAAATTAAGTTACTCGTCAATTTTACATCCTATATTTTCTAATATTTTATGTAGCTTTAGACTTAAATTTCTTATTTGATTTATAATTATGTAATTATTTAAGAATTCGTATAGAAATATTTTTTTCAATAGTATATTGTTTATTTTACTAAATAATAATCTATCACTCATTTATTTTCGAAATAAAAATTTTACCATAACTTTTATTTTGGTAGGTTAAATAAAATAATACAATAACTTTTCATACATTTTATTCCAACTTGATGATATTATTCATTCACAGATCATTAACTATAAAATAATGAACTATTCTTTGAAATTTATTAAAATTCTATCAATTGTTCATTTATAGATTGCATTTTAAAATAATGTCTAAAAGAAGAGACATTTCTAGCTGGGCAAAATATTTAATTATCAACTATTCTTCAGAAAATATTAAAATTATATTAATTGTTCATTTACGCATTGCATTTTTTAAAATTATGTCTATAGAATTGAAGTTTTTAAATGAACGAATTATTTAATTAATTTTCAAAGTTTAAGAGATTCATTAAAAAGGAAATTAATTTATAGTATCACTATATTATGATATTTTTATTCATTTTATGGATTTCAAACATTTAATTTTATATTGATAATTTGTAATTGCTGTGCTTCGCATTTATAAATAAATTAATTGAAAAAATTAAAAGGAAATAAAATACACCAACTGAATACCTTTACACTTTACCACATTAGCAATTAAATTATAAAAAATGCATTATGATTTCCGGTTATATAAAATAATATTCTGTAGATATTTGGTTTGTATACTAAAAATAACTTTCAATGTATTCCCTAGATTCAACAATAAAACAATTCAATTTACAACTCATACAAATTTTCAAATTATGGTACTATTCAGTAACTAGGAAAGAATAATCCTTATACGATACTATATCACTGGTCTCTTACAAATTATTTTTGCAAATAAATAAATGAAATTGATAATAGCTTGTTAGATGCCTTAATCTCATGAAGAGTTAGAGATTTCGGAAAAATAATCAAATGGGATTAAAAAGAAACATTGCAATCCTCTGCCCTCTGGTATATTGACTAATGTCCCAGATGGCAGAGGACTGCAATAGAGTCTGAAACAAAAATATTTTGTTACTAACCCTGCTTCTTAATCTTTGATATTTAATTATGCAACAGGTTATCACTGACTGGTAGAAATTCCTACATTTTTTTTACCGTGCATTAATAGCACCCTTAGGTTCAACATGCAACTGAATGCGATGATTAGGTTATAAAAGATTAGAACCTAATTTAGTGAAAGCTTTCCAAGAACTGATGATGATGCTGAAGACTATATCTGTTTCCCCATAAAGAATTTGTATACAGTCTAAATAGAACTTGTAATATATTTGGTGACTTATGATGGGTATCATTAGGAGAAGGCTACTGTTAAATAATCATTAAAGGAAAAGCAGGACGGAGGAGTTGATCTCCAAGTCAGTCAATACTATACTCGCGATTATTGTTAGAAGCTAGACAATGGTTCACTGAACAGAATTTTCTATAACGATGAATTCAGATTTATCTGATGTTGGTCGTATTCATTATCTGAAGATATCACGTTTTTACTCTCTTGCCTTTTGTATGGCACACGAAGTATTACATCATCTGATATATTTAAGTGGTTTTCATTTTTATTCCCTCAAATAGTGTTTCAAAGGCACCACACCACAGACAACACAAAGATGTGATTCAAACATCACGAAATCACTTTTGTTGCTTCTCATAGCATAACTCCCAGAGTCTGTTTTCAAATATATCTGTAACTCATTTCATGTTGATGATGCTTTTAGTAATTAAAAATTCGGTGATTGTTATGTATGGGCGCTCAACGCTATAAGTATTCTATTAGTAATATTTCTAGGTATTCTGTTTGAATAATATAAATATGATATTATAATTTACTGAAATTTACTGGTTTTCCAAATAAAATATATTATGCAGTATACTTCGAACAATTTACATAGCGCATAAATTTCCATTACATATACGCTATTTTTAGAATTCCAGGTATAAGCACTAATAATATAGCTTCTATTGACACTTAATTGGTATCGATGGTGCTTTCATATTCTTATACACAATAGCTGAAAATTCAAAATCTTTAAAGAAGTTCTTTCTCGGTAAAAAAGGAAATTGTTCATGGCATAAGAGATTTAAAGACAAGATGCTGTTATTATGTAAATACAAGGAATATTCTTTATAGTTACTTCAATAGGACAAAAATTTTATTTAAAATATAAAAGCCCATATATTAATAAAAAATTCATTAATCATTAAAATAAAGTCGACATTATTTATAAGAAATTAGAATAAGAGGGACAGGCATCAATTTTATAATGGATTTCAATGATACAAAATTCTTCTTCTTTTTTTTAAATGTCCTTAAATATTACTTTTAATGTGATTTATTCTTCAAAACAGAGCATATTTTAAACTCTTTATTTAGTTCTTATATATATATATATATATATATATATATATATATATATATATATATACATTATATATATTATATGTATATATATACATACACTACTGGCCATTAAAATTGCTACAACAAGAAGGCGACATGCTACAGACGTGAAATTTATACGAAAGGAAAAAGGTACTGTGATATGCAAATGATTAGCTTTTCAGCGCATTCAGACAAAGCAGGCGCCATTAGCGACACATACATTGTGTTTAAATGAGGAAATTGTTCAGCCGGTTCCTCATACACAAATTGCATTTGAACGTTGTTGCCTGGTGAAAAGTTGTTGTGATGCCTCGTGTAAGAAGGAGAAATACGTACCAGCACGTTTCTGACTGTGATAAAGGTCGAATTGTAGCGTACCGGGATTGCGGTTTATCTTTTCGCAGTATTACTGCTCGCGTCAATCCAATGACTATTAGCAGAATTTGGAATCGATGGGTTCAGGACGGTAATACGGAACCCAATGCGGGATCTCAACGACCACCTATCACTAGCAGCCGAGAAGACAGGCATATTATCCGCATGGCCGTAATAGATTGTGCAACCACGTCACGAGCCGTGAGTCAAGAAACGGGGTCGTTTGGAAGACAACAAGTGTCTGCACGAACAGTTCGACGACGTTTGCAGCAGCATGGACTTTCAGCTCGGAGACCATGGCTGCGGCTTCCTTTGACGCTGCGTCATAGACAAGAGCACCTTCAATGGTGTGATCAACGACGAACCTGGGCGCACGAATGGCGAGACGTCATCTTTTCAGATGAATCCAGGTTCTGTGTACAGCATCATGATGGTCGCATCCCTGTTTGGCGGCATCGTGGTGAACGCACACTGGCAGCGTGCATTCGTCATCGTCATACTGGCCCATCACCTGGCTTGATGGTATGGGGTGCCATTGGATACACGTCTCGGTCACCTCTTGTTCGCATTGACGGTGCTTTGAACAGTGACGTTACATTTCTGGTTTTTTACGGCCCGTGGCTCTACTCTTTATTTGAGCCCTGCGAAACCCTGCGTTTCAGCAGGATAATGCCCGACCGCATGTTGCCGGTATTGTACGGACCTTCCTTGATACGGAACATGTTCGGCTGTTGCCCTGGCCAGCACGTTCTCCAGATCTTTCACCAATAGAAAACGTCTGGTCAATGGTTGCCGAGCGACTGGCTCGTCATCAAACGCCAGTCACTACGATTGATGAACTGTGGCATCGTGGTGAAGCTGCATGGGTATCTGTATCTGTACATGCAATCCAATCTCTGTTTGACTCAATGCCCAGGCGTATAACTGTTGTTATTACTGCCAGAGGTGGTTGTTCTGGGTACTGATTTCTCAGGATCTATATATATCCAGCCAAATTTTTTGAAAATTTAATCACTTGTTATTTCTAGTATAATATATTTGTCCAATAAATATCATTTTGTTATCTGCATTTCTTCCTGGTGTAGCAATTTTAATGGCCAGTAGTGTATATATATATAGATATAGGTATATATATATATATATATATATATATATATATATATATATATATATATATATATATATATATATATATATATGTATATATATATATATATATATATATATATATATATATATATATATATATATGTATGTATATAATGTATATATATATGTATGATGTATATATATATATATATATATGTATGTATGTATGTATGTATGTATGTAATATTAAATTTTTAAATGGAATATATTTAAATATTTTTGTATTTTCTCGGAAAAATAGTTTCTCAAAAGTGCAATCATTTACCACATTGGTGAATTTATAATTAGTACCTTAACGTATACAATTTACCAGTTACTATGGGCAATTCATGGTTTCTTTCGGAGTATATAAGATAGAAACATTCACAAATATTATACTATGCACATAAAATTTATGCCACATTTACAATATTTTTCTTAATCTCGATATTTTCCTGTAAGGCATAATTTTACTTTCACTTACCAATTCTATTATTATTCAATCCAAAATCAAGGCTAAGTAAAATGAATTGTTTAAAGCGTAATATAGTATTTCATGAATAATGTTTTTTACAATTTCTTTATCGACTGTCATATTTATTCAAATTATTTCTGTGAGATGTGAGATGAATCAACTATTCTTTATATGATAAAATGGTTTTAAGATCCATCATTGTCATTTAAGATATTGTCTGGAAATCGTTTTCAGAAATATCATATTTTATTTCTCTAAATTGTAATGAATGGATACTTCCTATTCTTTAACCTCGAATATTATTCTTGAGACAATAATTGTAAATTATTTTACGATTAAACTCAATTGTATGAGGAAAATTTTAATTTGTATTCTATATGTCTCTTTTGATCATCATTATATCTAGAAAGCCCATCCCACTTTTTCAATAATTTGCATTTTAAATTGAATTGATGTTCCTTGAAACTTATTTTAGCATAGTATTTTTACGTTTATGCTAGTGCTTAACTCACTATTAATTAGTTGATTCATGTGAACACTTTGAATCGATAATTTTTTTTTATACTTGTTGACTTTTGATGTAAATAAGCAGGTAATCTCTGTATTATGAAAAGTTGCGGAAAAGGATTTTAGATATTTAAAAAACCAAATTAGATATAAATAAAGAAGGTAAACACACACACACACACACACACACACACACACACACACACACACACACACACACACACACACACACACACACACACACACACACACACACACACACACTTTAAGTACATTGGTCTTTATGGCCTGAACATTTAATATCATTATTGGTCTTGCGGCAATACACCATCTGAGAGTGTTTTCAGTAATTTAATCAAATTTAGGGCAAGAAAATGTATTGATCCTTTTATAGACTGTAATATTTTGTTTCAAGCCTGATCTCTATCACTCTAGCTTAAATCAGTTTGGAATCATTAGAGAATAAAAAGAAAGGAAATGTCAATGATTTAAGAACATGCAGAATCAGTATTTCGAATGGAATCAATGATAAGTTTATGAGGAATAAGAATTTAGATTGATTAGTTAACATTCTTTTATAGTGTATTAAAGGCGATTCTGAATGCTTTCACACAGGATAATTAAAATAGGGAATTGCAATTAAATTTTAAGCGGTGCGACTTTTAAATAAAAGTGATAAAGATACTACAATGTTGCTTAAATTTTATCAACTAAACAATCATAATTAAATGTATGTTTAGCAAACAAATTTATTATTTCTTAAGAAGCTTTAAAGATGTTGCTTTCTGTAAATTATTTTTATTTCAATTAATTTTAAATGAAATTTAAATTCCAGGTTGAATATATGAACTCTTTGTAAGTATTGAATTATTATTTTTTTGTTTTCAATCATTGAATTGAATTTGAATTCAATCGTATATTTGTATACCTTTTCTTTAAATATATGATTGTGTGTGAAGAGAAAACAGACCTATGCAAATAATATAAGCAATTTATGAGATCATAAGCTTGACAACAAATTAATCGGGAGTAACGAGCCACACTAAACGGCATTTGAATACGTTATATTTTAAGACATGTAAATAAAAATTCTTTTAAACATATTATTTGGTGTTTATCATATGTACACAATTTCTATAAAAGGAACAGAACTCTGACAAACAGCGCTCGAAACTGTTACGGGATGCATGGAAACATAAAATGAAGGGCATCATTCATTCGAATCATGAATGGGTCTAGAAATAATCCGAAAGCATTTATGGTTCAGATGTTGAAGTCTTATTTCCCTTTACATTTGCTCATTAAATTTATGTAAATGGATTGCTTTTTTCATTAAACCTGCTGTAAATTTTAATAATAATTTATTTTGCTGTTTCTTGGCCAGATCGGCGTCAGAGAAGAGAGTAAACCCAGAAGAGTTCATATCTAGTGAGGTTTCTTCCCTGGAGAAAACTGAATTCAATTAGCTTATGAAAATTCCTCCCAACCACACATGGTACTTCGCCAAAAGATCGAGTAAGACTTTCAATCTTAGACCAAGATCTTATCAAACTACCTTTTCCAGCTATCTGATTGGGCACACGAGAGGAATCACCTTTCAGTAGGGGCAAAGGACATTTCCAGACTGTCCTTGGTGTTCCGTCAATATGGCCTCTCCTGGATATATCTTAACCTGTCTAAATTTTAAAAAAGACGATGTCCTTCGGGACCCATCACATTTTTAAGACATTTTAGATATTTTTGGTTTTATGGGGGTTGTCTAGCCTAGTTAGACAACCTGAGATAAGTAACAACAACAACATTTATTTGCGCTAAATTGCTATTAAACTACAAATTTAACCTTATTATTTATTTGAGTTAATTGCTCTGTATTTTGTTGGTCGTTAATGTCACTTTTTTAATTGTGCTAAATTGTTAGAAAACTATATCATCTTTGAATTCTATACAATTACGCTGATTATATATAATTTATAGCAAATTATTGTGTCTGAGTTATTTTTTATAAGGCTTACAGTTAAATACGTAAAAAAGTCGTCCATTTAAATGAATTTCGTTTTTATTGTTGACTAAACGAATTTTGTGTTGTTTACCAAAATGTAAATTAAATAGATTCCTTATCAACATTGAATTTGTATTGAAACCTAAAACGTATGTTATTTTGCGTATTTTTGAATACCATACATAAAAACGAATTGATCTACCGAAATAGATTGCATAGTTTTTGGTCAGAGAGTAATCATAGAAAAAGGTAAAGTTTTCTTTTCCTGAAATAAATTTTCTAAATTTTTAAATGATTAGATGAAATATTTTATAAGCAAAAATTCTTAATTTCTCAATCCAAAAATGTTTAGTTTTAGGTTTCATACTACAATTTTAAAAAGAGGAAACTGCGTAAAAATGTTATTATGGGAAGAAGAAAAGAAAACTGATGATTCTTTCTCGTACAGTAACAGTTTCTTACTAATTAATCCAGTGTTAAAAAAAATTAAGAATTAATTTGGAATAAATAAAAATCAAATTTGTTGCTTTTTGTTTTCAATGTTAATAAACAAAGTTAAAATATAGTTCTAAAATTTCTAAATATATACCATGGTATTTCTGTGACTTTATTTAAATGCGAAAACATTCTTATCAGGAAAATAATGTATTTATAGGAATCTGTTTATATAAAAAATACCAAAAAAATGATTCATTGGAGAATAAATGTATGTTATTATATGAAGAAGATACCGGGGCAAGCATGTGATTATGATTCTTTCCAAATGCCATTTATGGAAATGCATCTATTTTGATCAACTATATCTTTTTTTTTTTTTCCCATCATAATCTAAAATGGAGGATCGCTAGGAGAACTCAAAAAAAAGTTTTAGCTGAGCAAGTCCATCTTATGAGGCAAACGTTGTTTTCTGCAGAAGATGGAATTTTCCAGGATGATAAAGCCTCTATGAATGCAGCTGAAATTATAAATCCTGGTTTGATCAACAAAGGATGGCTTACATTGATTTGCATGGTTCCCTGATCTTAATGAATGATTTTAATTAAGATTTTCGATTGCATTTGAAATTTTAAAAACGTCACTATATTACTTATTTCTAATTTACAACAGAATAGAAGACGCTTTGTTTTTCGATAAACGTTGCTTTAATACATTTTTAGGTTAATCACGTCGTTTTAATTATTGTAAAAGCATACCCGTATAATATTTTTTGTTTCAAAGAGAATTTGACAATTTTGTGTGAAAACTGAAACGAAGATTTTCGTTATTAGAAATACATCACACAAACAATGTAGTTATTTTATAAAATAATAAATTTGTCGTAGAATATTTCTAAAAAATGGTCGTAGTTGTAATTATATTATCTAATTTGTAGAAATTGGGGAAGTTTGATTATTTTATTAGAAAAATCATATTTTTAATAACAGTTATGAATGCTCTACTGATCTACTTAAATGATGTGCATTACAGGAAAAATTATTCTTAATATATTTAGTAATTTTTATTTTAATCATTACCACTACACAGGAGCTGAAGGAAATAAACTAAACAATGCTAGATATTAAAGATGATTTAAATTCTGTTTGCATATGCATTTGTAATGAATTTTTTTATTAGCTTTCTTCAGCGTTGAATGAAGAGAAGGAAATCGTACCTATAAAAATTTATTTCAGTAATCCATTCCTACAACCTAATAATTATCTGGATATTTTGCATCATTATTATGTTCCCGATTTCAAGGAAGTTCATTGAATACTTCTCATAAATTTTATATTTTTTTCATTTCTTGAATGAGATTACTGTGAAGTAAGAAAAAAAGGAATCGGTTTAACTTGCACTTGGCAAATAATGAGTTTAATATAGTGCAAAAATATAATAATGAAGTCCTTTTAACCGTATTTTAATTATTATAATTGTTTTTCTTTAATTACAAAATATGGCAGCACTATCTCATATTGAGTAAAAACTGTTCGTGATAAAATGATAAGCTGTGAATATTTTAAAATTTAGGAGTAAATGTAATAAAAAATGTAATTTTTAATTTTATTTTTTTAACTTCAATTTTGCATTTGATATAAGTAATTTAGCTCAATTATTCTAGTATTAATGATGAATATATAAGAGTTTGAAAGAATAGAAAAAAATAAAAACTGCCTGAAATTAATGGAAACTTAAATGAATAAGCATTGAATTAGAATAAAGTTTTATACTAACATTAGAATTTTTTCACATCATCGTATTTAAATAATTCCACAAATTTATCAGTGAAACCGTCAAATGATTCAGAAATTTTTAACTGTTTTCAAAGAAAATTTTGTGATTGTAAGTGTGTTTTTATTATATAATTTTAGTATGTATGTATAATTTTGTTGGTTAATGACTAATTCCTGGCAAAATCTCTGGTGATTTTATTTTTAAATGCATTTATAAGTATTTTACATTTATCTTTATTGTGATATAAAAATCAGCTTTTTTTACTTTCAGTTTAAGAGTAACATCAGAATAATACAAGAATGATCGCCTCACATTGCAACTCTAAAGGAATTTTTTCCATCGAACAAGTTCATTCTTCAGTGTTAATGTATTTATCTAAGGTTATCTCTTAATCATTGACTTTTAAATTACGTATTAAGAGAAAATGCAATTCCTTAAAATTTCTTATCAGCATTGGAGAAATAAAATGCAATTTTCGCTCATTTTTAATGACTGACACGTTATAGTTGTACAGGAGATATATTCTGATTATTAAATGAAACAAACTACAAAATTATCGATAAAGGAAAAAATTCTATTCGTAGAAAGTTAAAACTTGGAGAAAAATTATCTTTAAGTAAATATAGGTTATAGATTTTAGTTTGGAGAAAATTTCAAGTTTGCTTAAAGTATTTATTTTAAACTGTTACATCCAAATACATTAAAATGGTTAAAGTTTAGTTCTGAAAATTATGCAAATTTATGTTCATAAGGTATAAGGTGTACCTTTTTGTTTAGAAGTTTTTAAATATTTCTCAAATAATGAAACTTAGTAAATACATAGAAAAATAGAAAACATGCATGTTCAGATATAATAATAAATTGATAAAATCAAAACAAAAAATGTTTTGGTTTTTAATTTCATAAAATTGAAAAATCAGAGCCTACACCCTAATGGGTTAATTTTTCCCTCACATAGTACACAAACCATGTAGTTCTTGTTAATTAACAAATTAAGAGTTAAAGCTAAAAACTAAGTAAGAAATAAAGGGGATTTTGGTTGTGATAATATGACGTGACTTGAATTGTATTTGTAAAAATATGATTTTTCTAACTGAGAATATATATGCCCAGACGAAGAGTATTTTTTAATATATAACTGCTATCACATACAAAATGTAAATCACACTAATAGGTAAAAACATTTTGATTTGTAGAAGCTGCATCAAGTGCAATGGAAAGTTTGTTTAAATAAGTGTTTTATTGGCCCGACTGTACTCTGAATTGATGAGAATAGATTAGAAACTTTCCAGCAGTTGGGACACTTTTAGTTCAATGAATTCTTCAAGGAAATTAAAATTTTGTTATATTAATCATCAAGAAAATTTAAGTTTGTGTTTTTATTCAAAATAATAATATAATATATTATTATATAGATATTAATATGTTATAGGCAATAAACAACTACGTAATCAAAATGAAAAGCATTCGATGTAATGAACAAAAAATATTTTAAAAACAATATGAAAAGATTTTTCTTTTAATCAAATACTGAAGGATATATAGATTAGTAAAGTAAGAATAAACTCAGATTATTGATTTGATTTCTTAGTTATTTGAAACGGCACTTTTACATTATGACTGTCTAGTTATTGGCAATGCCATCTATTGAGGAAAATTGTTGATCAATGGATAAAATATTATATTATGAGAAAAAATCGCTGGAAAGATTTGTGAAACTCACGAGTTCAAGAGTTGCAGATTTGAACGGGAAGACCCTATAGTATATCCTCAAATTTCGCTATGTGATGAAATGGCACAAAATACAAAAAATGTGTTCTGAACTATTGCTGCATTGAATTTTCTATAGTCTCACTCTGCTTCGAGAACCATAGATATAGATTATATATTCTTTTGATATATAAGACAAGAAATAATAATAATAATAAAAAAAAATTTTTTTTTCGTTATAAAACGTCTCAAAAACATAAGTTACTGATGACAATTGAGAAACAAGAATATTTGCTTAGCATTTGAACATTTCAAAACTCGCCAGAAAAAATACAGATTTATAAATTCTGAAGCATGACGTTTTACTTCCTTATTATACTAGAGTATCTACATATGAAACGAAATAATTTTGTTCTCTCATCTGCATAGATATGCAATGAAATGAAATATCAAGGAATGTTTTGCCTGAATAAAAAAATTTGAAGCACTAGTAATAGAAAATAAATCTGAAACATGATATCGCTTTAACTCTTTTGTAAAATAAGTGAAGCCTGAAATATTTCAAGTTAATATATTGATAAAATTACCGGTTAGAATAAGTTTAACTGAATCTATCAAAGTACTGGTTACTGTCTTACTTTCATTTTTTACAGATGAAAAGATTCTAAATGTGAAAAAAAAAAAATAAAAAAAAAGAAGCGAGAGATAAGTTTCACTTGTGAGATTATTTTTGAGAAGAATATTTTTGTTGCACTTTTTTCTTCAAGCTTTAGTGTTTTCTTAAAGGTAAGTTTGACTCTTACGTTACCGAATCAGTGAAGCATCTTCAAATTGTACACTTCCTCTGGGAAATTGCTGACCAGTGGAGCGTAATGAGCTGCTCTCATTGTAGGAGGACACGCAATATTAGTTAACATATCGTTCTTCATATCATTTTTTTTCGATCATATTCACCGTACAATAAATTTAAAAACGCCTTAAATAAATTAATTCACTTGTTTCTTATTTTTTGTTTTTAACTCAGCAGCACTTTTTTTATGTAAATTTTTATTACCTGAACTCAATTTCCCAAATTCGTTTATTTAAGTGAAACTAAATAAATTGTTTTTTTGATCACAAGCATTCAAGTCAAAATAATATCAATCCAAATGATTAAAAAGTACAGACATTTCCTAATTTATGTCGTCAAATTAGGCATAAAATGAAAAGGATAAAATGAAAATGATAATAAAACTCTCTCTTAAGGAAAGCAAACCACTGGTCATTTTAATGAATGATTCAATATCGCAAATGGAGGGAATCGTTTATAAAATGTTGAAAAGAGTAAAATTATTAGGTAATCCATTTTTGCATTTTATTTTATTAATAAATTTTGCATTTATTTTGTAACAGTAGAAGTATTTTGAAATATTGTCCATTTTTTAGATTATCAAGCCACTTAATTTCAAGCAACATGATAGGAAAAATGTTGCTATCAACAATAAATTTTTGTACATAAATTTATGTAATTATCTTGTTAATAAGATAATTCAATTAGTGCGTCAGATATTCCTCGTAGACAGAGTTAAGTAATTGCAGAGAAAGAAGGAAAAAGATAATGTGTAAATTACGTTATTCATACGTTTATTCAAGGTCATAAGAATTCTCATTTCAACAGGTTTTTTGAGCTTGATTTGGTTGTGCGAATTAGAGACTAGAAACTGACTAAATGATAAGGAATTTGACAATGGTGGTCTCAAGCGACTGATGTGCTTATCACCCTGATAAGGAACGAATAATTAATTTGCTTTTGTAATAATAACAGAGATAGATAACAAATATGTTGTTTTCTTTTTGAGATGTTATTCTGTAAATGCTTTTTATTATTTTGATTTTATGATTTTAATTTTTAATTTAGGATAATTTGAAACTAAGTAAATTATATCATTGGAATATATCTATAAGGAAATCTTCAGCAAAGGCAAAAATATGTTAAATTTTTTTCCATAAGGACAATATTTTTTTACATTTGCTTTGAAAAAAAATTTTAAATACAAATGAAAATATTTAATAAAATATTATATTTGATAATATAAACAAACCTTTTTGTTTTTAAATTTTTACGTTACTCAAAAGATGAGAAAGTAACTAAGATTCACATGAAAAATTTTAAAATATATATTTTGCTCATAGAAATAATTTTGTTGTGATTATATTTTGGTTAATAAGTATAAAAAACTCTTTGGTGTAAATTATTAAAAAATAACATAAAAAATATATTATTCCTCGTGTACAAAAAGCGATATAGAAAAGCAACAGACAAAAAATTATTCATATATTAAATAAAACCTAACTAAGAATTTATAACTGAAGTAATATTATGTATTTAAATATTAATGTATCATAAATGAGAATTATTCATAATTTTTTTCTAAAATTAGTTATATATTGTGTAATTTGAAGGTAATTTGAAGAAAAAAACACATATTAATGTAAATTTTGGTTTACAGATAAACATCAGAATAATATATTCACTAATGTTTTTTCCTATATAATTTTGTTAAAGTGCCAACTGGGTTTGAACAAAATATGAAATAAACTTCATGCAGTAAAAATCTGTCCTGATTTTGTGTTGGAGATTTTTAGTGGTAAGATATAAAATATCTCCTTATAGTTAAAAAATACGTGAAACTAGAAATCTAATCTTTTAAATGAGTCAAAAACAGACACAATTTTCTAAATTTCAATCAAAAACTATAATATTATATTTAGTATATTTGATATTACATCAAACATTTTTTAAGATTATTTTTTGCTTCTAAGCACACTGTTTTATTGTCACTGTTTCTCTTTTAGTACAGAATTCCATCCAAAATTCAAACCAAAATCCTATAGTGTGGTGCTCTAATTATTACAGATACTATCTCCCTCATTGTTATAGATATTATATTATTATTGTTCAAAAATTATATAAAAATTAAATCTTTCTTTAATCATTAGTTATTAAGTAGATTGTTCTACACTAATTTTCTATAAAAAAAGAAAATCTGTACACGGTTAATTAAACATTAAAATTACCGTATAAACTGAAATAAATTAATACTATTCCCAGTTTCTGTATTTGGAGTTATAAACTAAAGATAGTATTTCTGTTTTATATCAAATAAATAGCTTTTGAATAATTTTAACACTTGGAACTTGGAAAAAAAAAGAAAGAAACAGAAGAGTCAGATAAAAAGCTTCATAAACTAGAGACAATTACTCAATTGTGCAAGGAAAATAACAAATCTTTTCAGATAAAAATGATAATTTTTTTAATTTAAAATTGAAACAATTTGTTGTTATCTAGAATTGATTTTTAAAGTGATTTTTTTTATATGGCAAAAATATTAAACAGTTCTAAGCATTAATAGCACAAAAGAAAATTAATTTCTGTGATAAGAACACTTTCAAAAATCATATGCTTTCTGACGCTTGAGTTTAACTTAGAAAAAAAATATTTCAACAGGACAAAGATTAAAATTTTATCTAGACTGCTCTGAAAATATGGTGTTTTAGAAATTAAATGAAGTCAATTACTGGCTATGTCGTTTTGAGATTTAAATTTAAAATTTATGAGCGATAAATTCATAGTACTTGTTTTTACTTTACATTTTTTTGATTAAAGAAATAAGTGGTAAAATAGCGCTCCTCAGAACAGAAGGTCCCAGGTTTGATTCTAGGTACTGTTGAGCAAAGGTAGATGAACGCTGCGCTTCTGTTTTCTGTATACACGTCTGCCAGGATTTATGCAGACGTGATTTCAAGGTTTCATCCCTTGCTATACGTAAATACGGCCCATTGTCTATGAAAAGTTTTCCCGAAAAGCAGTTTACTGTTTGGATACTAGAATGTTTTTAAGCAGTCCTAGACCATTAAGGTGCCAACTACGCTGTGTCAAAATTAAAGACAGTTGAAATTTTGTTAACAGAATGGATATACATTTCGACCATCACACAAGTATTTTATTTTTGATTAATAAAAATCATGAGTAATATACATGATCATAATTTAAAAAAAATCTCTTTACAAAGATCTATTGTGTATCAAATAATTATACAGAGTGTTTTATAATCTAAATGTTTTTAATCTTCTTGATTACTTAATTAATAAAAATTATATTTTCCTGTTGTTATTTCTTAAAATCTATTATAATACTTATTTTTATTATTTTTAACTGTAAATAATATTCATCACACACACACACACACACACACACACACACACACACACACACACACACACACACACACACACACACACACACACACACACACACACACACACACACGCACGCACGCACGCACGCACACACACACACACACACACACACACACACACACACACACACACACACACACACACACACGCACATATATATTTAATAAAAATATGTAAGTTTTTATAAATTTTCTTAGAAGATGATCTAAAAAAAATGGAATGAAGAAGAAAATTTATATAAAATTTTAAAATAATCTAATCAAGCAAGTTACAAGCTATCGTAATGTCACTAGACTAAAAAAAAATTCCTATTTTTAAGAACAAAAATATTAAGGTAATATTGAACATTTAAAATAAACAAAAACGATTGAGAGTATTTTTAGAGATATGGAAAGAAATTTGTTGTGAAACTGCTTTATGAATAAAAACAAAATATCAAACATGAGATGATAATTTGTTAAACAATGATCTAGAAGGAAAAGTTCGAAAGATAAGAAAAAGTATGTGTTGATCTTTGCACAGTAAAAACGAAAAAGAGAGATGGGAAGAATCGATAACAAATATCAAACTACAGGGATTGTTAAAAATGCGTGTGCTTTCTTTATATAGAAACGTTTTTATACTGGGATTGCATAACTTCAAAAATAATTAATTATTATAAATATCAATTGAAGATCTTCAATGGTATCAGCTTATAGTGCTTAGTCTTTAAACTGCTTCATTACAAAGCATGTAATGATATTTTTCCAAAAATAACTTACTTTAGTTTCTGTTGAAAATGCAGTTTAAAGATTTTATAAAAGTTTGCTTGAAAATTTAATTATAAAAATTTTTGCATCCTATTAAATCATTAAGGATAGTTATTATTTTTATCAAATTAAAATTAGCCTATGGATATATATATATATATATATATATATATATATATATATATATATATATATATATATATATATATATATATATATATCTTATGTTTGATAGAAAAATATTATATTAAATCTGACAACAATTTTAATTTCAAAATCTCAAGATAAAATGAATTTAGTTTTTTATTTATATGGCATAGGAATAATTTGGTTGTTAAAAAGAAAATTATCGTTTTCTGGAAACATGATTAGGTTATTCATCAACACAACTAAAAATGGATTGGTTAATATAGATTATAAGTGTGACTTAAGTGCCAACACGGGCATCGACTTCATTACAAAAATCTTATTTTTTGACTGACGAGAACATGTATCATGATTAGGTTATATACTGATTAACAACACTATTGACCAAGAACTAAATCTGATGAGACAAATATTCGTAACATCAGTGTTTTTTTATTATACGCAATCTAGTTTTAGAATATTAATACTGAATTATTTTTTTAACTGTTAAATGTGAAACTTACATCGTTAGCTTTTATTCAAAAAAGGATAGTGCAGCTCAATATATTAATTCAATATTTCCAATATTATGCTATAAATCAAAAGTGATGTTTTTGTGAATAGTTCTTGAATTTAATATTTGAAGGAAAAAAAAAAACTTGAGCAGTAAATTTTAATGAATTTGAGTCTTATGAAAAAAAAATATTGTTTTAGGTAATTAAAAATATCGATTCATTTTCAGTTTTGTGATAAAAAAAAAAAAAAAAAAAGAAATTTTAACTCATTTTTTTTTGTGTTTATGCTTATACAGTCATTAATGGTGCAGATGAGGAATTTAACTTAAAACGCAATCACTTCGAAGGAATAAGAAACCCTACAAATGTTCTTGGGTAAAAGAAATTATTCAGAAAAATGGCTATTATCTATATCGATCGATTTCAGAGAGATTTGACTTTTGCCGTTTCTGGAGATGATATTTAAATAACATCTCATGAAAGAGAAACATTTCATAAAAGAGGACTTATTTTCAGAAAAATACATTTTTAACAAATGCATTATAATTTTTACGGTTATTTTGACCTTAACAAGCAATTATTTATGAGAATTGCGAAATAAAAATGAAAGGGATAACACCCTTCTCCGTGATTTATGCACTTCATTAGACGCGTTATCAATGAAAGAGGTAAATTCGTCGAATTTGCTCGAGTGCCGCACAGTGGATGCTCTTCCCGCTGGGAAGCACTGGGGTGTGACGTCATGCTCAAACCGATGCGCATAGGTGTAGAGAAATGATCACAAAACGGGGAACAACTGACGAAAACACATATATACCTATCAGATGCTCTCCTTCTACTGTAGTAAGGTAGTTTTAAATTCCTCTTCTAGCATTTTTAGAGCAACAAATAGTTTTTAACGTGAGTATTCTTTTTTTAATTTATTTGGCTGTTTTCTTTTATTTGTGTTTTGTGAGTTAATAGAGTTTTTTTACACGATCTTGAGTATGCATTTTTTGTTCTTGATTATTAAAAATGCTCCTTAAGATCTTTTCATTTATTTCTCTATTTAGGATCTTAATAGCTAAGTATGTTACACTTCTGAGGCTTTTCGTAATTATACCTAAATATACTATGTTTAAAACTTGGCACCTGTTGATTATACTACTATCTACACCTCAAAAGTGTGCTTGAATATCTTATGTTTACCCAACTTTCTCAGCTGCTACTGATTTCAAATTTTATCTGTTATTGACACTGGTTCTTAACGTAAGCTTAAAATCTCTTAGTTTATAATCAGCACATATTGTAACCGACGCTTGCTTATTACCATAAGCACTGCTTACAGTTAACAAGATATATTGTCTCGAGTGTAACTACGTATTCAGACTCGTGACTGTTTAAGATTTCGTTCGCGGTATATTTACTCCGTTGTTTGTTTAAATTCTCTTCCTAATATTTGAACTTACTCGTATTGATGTTTTAATTGTCTTTTGTGCCCACATGCTTAGCTTTTTTTTACTTTAGGATGAAGGCCTTGGTTCAAGCAGCTATTGCTTTACCTGCAGTCTACTGGTTCTTAATGTACTCCCCAACATTACTGGACTACAATCCAGTGGGTTACAGGTAAGAATACTTGTTATCTAGAATTACTTGTCCCGGTTCTTTACTACCGATGTTTAAATAGATCAACAGGTTAAATTTTATTAATGAGACGAATGAAAGCCCAGCTTAAGACTTTCACACTAAATGTTTTTACTTTGACATTCTGATAACATTCAATGAAATTGAGATTTAACTTAATCTGTTAAATTACTCGGCCTGACTTCCTGTTTTTTCCTCAAATGTTGAGGTAATTTACTTCTAAAATCGCATAGAAATGCTTTTAAATTCCTAATGTGTGTGTGTGTGTGGAAAAAAAAATTGCCTGGGTTAGTATTCCTAACATTACCTTAACGCAAGGTCTGCTCATTGCAAACCCGGGAATACTTTGGCATCGCTAACTAAAGTTCTGGTCATTGGTAATATCCCTAATTAGCTTCGTTCTCTTATGGAACGGAGTTTTTTCTTTGAACAAAAGGTTAATCTTTGGTTACTGTTAGTACAACTCTCTGTACTTTTTCTGGGAATTTAATGGGAGGCAATCCACCATAAATCTAACTTATCTACTGTAAGAAATCTGGAGTTTGTTTCTGGCATTTAATTCGAAAATAACTAAAATATTGATTAAAGAATATAAATTCGAATACCCGGTTTGTACGAACTGTTTACTTTTCCTCATGTTTACTATTTGTTTACTTTCAGATTACCTTTCCCTTCGTTCGATGGCCCTTTAACAGAAAACGATCGGCTTAATAAGGCGGAGAAACTTCATACTGGTGTGCTAAGGGGTCCAGAATCGATGATATTTTACAAGGGTAAATTTTACTTACTTAAAAACGTATGAAGATTAATATAATTAAGTAACCTCTCTTGTAGGGTTTCTCTTAATTTGAAGTACTTTAGATATTTATTAATTTTAGCTTAGTAACCGGATTAAGCATTGTGATTTCTGCATGTAAACTTGGTTTCGGAAAGCCTTAAACTTAGTATTAAATGATTTAGCTTTGTAATGCTTTAAGGATACTATTATCTATAGATGTGACCTTTTGGCAATCAGGATCTAGTTTTGGTGTACGCTTAATAAATTTTATACAATGAAGAAAAAACTGTTTTAGGTGACATGTATACTGGCCTAGAGGATGGGAGAATCGTGAAAGTTAGAGGTGGTAAAGTGACCACAGTTGCTCAGACTGGTCGTTATTGCGGTAAGTCTCCTACACTTTTCAAATGCTGATTAAAGCAAATGCTTAACACGTATTATTTCAGTATGATTTGAAAAATTAGTGATATTAATTTCTGACTCTTGTCAGAATCAAACTGCAATGTTAAAATTGTAAGCTAGCAGTTCTAAAGAGACAACTCTTGGAATACGATATATTATACTCAATGATTCTAAAATTGAAATTCTAAGTTGCGTATTTTAACTATTAGAGGTAGTACTGCACATAGTACATTTGCCTAAATTCTGCCTTTTAGAAATGCCGTACGAAGAAAGACAGTGTGGAAGGCCTCTAGGACTTAGGCTCGGAAAAGACATCCTGTATATTATTGATGCGTATTACGGGATATTTACAATGAATTTTACTACAGGTAACTGAAACTTGGTCTGGAAAAAGTATCAAGTTCTGAAATTACCTTAACTCCTGGTATTTTTGTAATCCTATTAACTCAGTAGATGTAAGAGTCTAACCTTAGTTTTGAATGTTACAGGAGCCTTGACGCGCATTCTTCCAAGCAGTGTTTTAGTAGATGGACAAAAGCTGAATTTTCCGGATGATTTGGACCTTGATGACGAAGGAAATATTTACTTTACTGATGCTTCTAGAAGATGGGATTTAGCTACTATTTACTACATGATGATTGAATATGAGAATGGAGGACGGTGAGTTGAGATATTTTAATGAGTAGATTTTCTTATGCTCGTTCTTATTGGTGGCGTTGTTTGTATTCAGAGTAACTTATTTCTTGGGGGGGGGTAATAAGTAATTCTCGCAAAGAAACGAGAGTTTAACATTTTTCTCAATAGTCGAGATGTATTATACCCAAGGAACCGGCCAGACACAGCGACCTCTTAGACGCCGAGATGTTGTCCCGGATGCACCACAGGGGATGGGCCACCATCGCACCTTTACATATGCTATAGGGACCCGTTTATATGGTGGGCACCATTCATACCTTATTCACACACAAGGTATTGTCAAAGACGGGATAGAAAAAGAAAGTACATCCATGCCTGAACCGGATTCGAACCCAGGGCTCCCTTATACTTAGTCAGTCACGCTGACAAGTTGGCCAGCAGTTTAACTAAACATGTTGTATTCTAATGTCACTCTACAGAAACTAGATTTCTTATTTGTATTGTGTAGACGTAGCTCTATCGTTTACTTAATAGTGTACTTCCACTTCTAAGTATCTCCCAATAGATGCCAGAAACTTGCACGCACAATGAATTAAAAGCTGTTTATTGAGAGTATACTGTCTAAGCTTTATCACATTGAAATTTAACTTAAGATTTCAAGTATATCAGTGACCTTTTTGAGTTTGGGATTTGAGGTCGCGTAATGTAGTCTCAAAGAGGGTAAATTTAATATAGTTAAGAATAAAAATGTAGCATTTGAAATTGGAACAGAATTATATGCATACAAATTCCTAAGTGTCACATCTCCAAGTTCTTGCTATTGTGGAAACTTCTTGTCCCGTTCTTTTTTGTAGGGTAGAAACTAACTCGCATATTCATTTAAAGTGAAGGTTTAAATCTACCTTAGTCTTAATCTCGTATCTGGACAAATCTTCTAAAGTAATTTAATTCTGTTGAGTTTCAGTTAGTGGCATCTCCTGAATTTTTGTCTAGTTGCACTTCAAACTTTCTTCACTCATATGTGGTACTGAATGAAATATTTCGAACGTGATCTCACTGCAGTACTTTAGAATTAAATACCCTTCCGCCCAGTTTTAAATCTGGACCCTTTAGTAACTACGGGAACTTAATCTTATAGGGTTGTGTATACTACGTATATAAAAAGGTCTTTCTTACTAGAAACACTTTCTTACCAGTGAAGTCTGCATTCCAGACTTCAGATACTGGTGTAGTGTCTTTAACTGGTTATGTTAACTTGTTTTCAATCTTCAGAGAACGGTACTTCACAATATAATCTGTGAAATGGTGATAGTCTTTTATAAATGTACTGCACGCTAATGTAAAATTTTCTTTCAGTGTTATCAAATACAACATGCATTCTGGGGAGTCTGAAGTCATCATGTCTAACCTCCATTTCCCCAATGGTATTCAGTTATCGAAGGACAAGTCACACCTTCTAGTCAGTGAACTTATGAACAGAAGGATCTTGCGGTAAGTGGCAGAGTACTCGTTTAAATTTATATAACTAAATGCTGTATAAGATAACAATAGAGATATAGTAACCGTGCCTTTAGTTAACTACAAGTATTTATCGCGTACTCGGTTCTCCATGCAAACTTATTACTTAGTCTTAAATCACCGGGCTTCTGATTTAAAACACAATGGTACGGTATTGTTTTGGCTTAGCTTTATATGTTGTACAATAACTTGCAAATAAGTCTTACAATTTCTTACCTGGAATATAATCTTTGACTGAACATAATTATTTTACGTTTGAAATTAACAAGTATAACTTTAAGTCTCTTGTAGGCCGAATGTAAAGCCATCGCGATACATGTAGTAAAAGCACAATCTATTTAATCTTGGTGTAAGATTTATTGTTGGATTATTAACTTGATTGGTACTCAAAATTTAATTCTAATGTATAATTTCAGGTACTACTTGACAGGACCGAAGAAAGGGTCTTCAGATGTATTTGTGGATAACCTTCCAGGAGAGCCTGATAACATTAGAGAAAGTCCTCGTGGCTACTGGGTTGCTTTCACTTCTGCCCGTAACAACACTAATTTCTTATTTATGGATCGATTACAGGCTTACCCTACACTGAAAAAACTCTGGGGACGTGTTCATCATGCTATCGGTACATTAGCATGCTCTCTGGCTGAACTTACTGGGCATCCAGTTCTAAAGACTTATGCTTATAGGGTAAGTGTTAATACTCTATTAAAAGCTTTGAGGGTGTCCACTTTCGAGCTTTAACTTGCTTTCATTTCAGTTCAAACGGGGTGACATCGTCTTACCACTTCTTCCTCGCCACGGCATTATAATCGAGTTTGACGAGAGCGGAAAAATGCTCAGGAGTCTTCATTCTCCTGATGGCAAGATCAGTGACTTGTCCGAGGTGAGAGAACATGATGGGTATCTGTACTTAGGCTCCTTCATCAACAATTATTTAGGACGTTTAAAACTATAGAGATGAAGCAGTCTTCTGCTGAACATAATTTATTTAATCTAACAAAGGCTGTTTTTTTAATGCTTGCAAAATTTTTAACTATTCCACAATCTAATTTCTCTAGTGCTCAAAGAGCCATACTCAGTTTTCGCTGGTCGAAAACTAGTACTGTTAAGTTTATACTATTATGGACTCTCTTGTATTAAGTGTAAATTTTGTCATTATATTTGTATATACTATCTGTGTAGATGAGTATTTAGAAACGCTTAGTAAATATTAGACATCAGTCTCTGACTACGACTGAGCTTGATCATTACATCGAATCTGTAAATAGAATTTTTAAACTTGATGTTATCACTCTTTACATTATCAATACCGGCAACGAAAGTGTACAGATGAGTCTACATTTTAATCTTCTGGCTCTTATAAGTACTATATTAATTTTAGAACTTTTAGGATGTCGTGCATATTTAATGTGTAAACTAGTCTAAAATAAAGATTTAAACCATGCTACATGTTGTATTTTATTTTGTTATACACTCATTGTCACTACTTAAGTTCAGTTTTAAGGTTACGAAGTAAATTGTAACTTTTTCTCAAGTAGTATTAAAAGTGAATCTGCAGCTATTGATTTGCATACCTTATTCATTACCTTCTAAGTACTTTGATGAAGTTTTCAACAAATTAAATATGTAAAGGTTAATCTTAACGATTAGCATGCTTTGAGTACTTATTTCACTTCCTCCTAGCTGAGGTGGACTTAAAACTTTTATGTCTTGGCACGCGTAATTAAAATTATGAGATAGTTAGTAGAGACCGGTACTCTCTAAATTTACG
This sequence comes from Latrodectus elegans, assembly GCA_030067965.1. Taxonomy (NCBI): domain Eukaryota; kingdom Metazoa; phylum Arthropoda; class Arachnida; order Araneae; family Theridiidae; genus Latrodectus; species Latrodectus elegans. The sequence goes on along the minus strand of CM057817.1, from coordinate 39,144,301 downwards.
TAAAATCGAATGCTTTTTGCTTAATATTCATTCTACTTCCGGATATTTTACTTAATAGCCGTAATTGTTAAGTACACGTTTTTCAACACTACTACAAACTACTTTAGATAGTGTTCTTATATTAAACTCTTACCAAATTCTGCGACTCTAAACTTATCCCATGTCTTAATATGAACTGAATGCTTCTCATTATCTCGATGTAAGCAAGCGACTTATTTGACAACTTTCTGCTTCCAAATATTTTATCTTCTTGTAGTCTTAATACTTAATCTCAATGTATTCAAAGAAGAGCTAAAAGTAGCAGGAAAGCTACACTCTGGGCATTCATTAACGAAATACATCGGTCTCTAACTTGGTCACTCACAGTGATTCTGAACTTAATCTATTGGTCCTCATTATATTTACCCTCGTTCACAAAAAATAAAGTTAAACCGGCAATGTGAACTACGGAGAAAGCATTATTCAAGAAACTTTACTGCAAAGTTTAACAGCTGAATTTGCTTGTTTTCTATGCAAACAAGCTTATGATAGAAGTTACAAAACTCCTATAGTCTTTAGCTCTTAAAGTTCTCTTATTTTTCGGAACTTTGTTCTACAGGGTCTCTGGTAAACCATTGCTGAAAGACTCACTCTAATGACGCAAAGTAATATTTTCGTCTCTGATTTTGTGCGAAAGATTCCTTTTGATAGCATTAAATATTTTAAGCCTTAAGTACCTCCATGGGTGAAGTGTGCTTTTCTTACTTGAACATGATTTAAGAGTTTAAAAGTCTATTAGTGGATTTAAAGTTGAAAACTACATTGATTCCATCAAGCTACAAGCTTATTCTAAAATTTCTCGCAAATTTATTGATGCACACCATTATATATATTATAGTGAAATATGAAATGTATAGATTTTACCACCTGATTTAACGATGTATAATATTACTCCTAATTTGAACGATTCTTCTGATTACTTAATAAATGGTTCTTTCTCTTGATAATCTTCAAAGTTATCTGAGATATTGATTTTGTGCTTATTTTTCCACAAGCTACTTCACACGATACCAAATGCAACTTACGCGATTAACTTAACGCAACAGAAATATATAACCTTGCATTTTGCAAATAAAGAAATTGGGGATTTTGAATAGGATAATCGAAGTGTTTCAAGAATGTGATCAAAGTAATTGACAAATTTGAATTTAAAATTAAATTATGAAAATTCTTATGAATTATTTTTAATTGTAAGGTTGTAAGCCCAAATTTTCCAATTCACTTTTTCCTATTAGAGGTTTAATTTGAATTTATACTGTGAAAAAAGTCTTGATTACGTTATGATGCATGTATACCTGAAAATATAGGAAGTTTATAAAATACTAGATTCATAAGAGTTATAGAAAGGTTTTTTTTTTGTGTAACATCGATTAACAGAGATGTGCTTTTCTTTGAAATTTGATATATATTGAAGCTGAATTTTTATACCATTGATGACTTAGCACATACTTTGACATTTTTACAAAGAAATTTGATAGGCACGTGTATTTTTTATTATATTTTTTGTGAACACAAAAAAATTCAATTTTCAATCGTAATACAGTTTGCTCTTCATATGAATATTTCATATTTATATTGCTGCTATCCATTAAAATTACTACTGTAAAAAAATATAATTTGCTGTAAAAATACAATGAAGTGTAATAAGTAAATGATTAAATTTGATGGTGTGACAATGGTACATAAATCGCAGAATTCGACGCATATATTTGCCCATTGTAGAAAATATAGCTGTCTCATTCCACATGGCTATCGGGGGGAAATGACTAATTGTTTCCTTTATTCTATGTCGGTGTGATGAAAATTCTAAATTTCAGAAGTATGTTAAGATCCTTGCAGTAGATAAGAAATCTGAATAATTTTGTGAATAGAGCAGCAAAATAATACGCTTTGTGTACCGAGAAGAGTAACAAAAGCACATCTTGTGGAAACAGGTGTCAAAAATAAAAATGTATTTCAGAAATATAAATCTTAGCAAACAGCTGAAGGGTAAGTATTCCAGAATTCAATTCAACACTTCCGGGTTTCTATTCCAACTTCAGGTTTACAGTGATTAGAAAATCTCATAAAATTATATTTTTTATCGAATTAATCTTCGCATACAAAGATTATCTTGAAATGATATCCAAATTAAATACTTAATTTGGCCAACGTGGTTACAGGATCTACAAGTCAAAGTTAAAATGTTCAGATAAAAATATATGATTGAATCTATTTCCCAAAATATCATTCACACTGTATCAAACACGTTAAAGATTTTAAAATAGCAAAAATGATAGAAAATTACTCAAGTTTAACAGAAATTTTAGCAACAACAATTAAATATCCCAACGAATATACAGATCTATATAATACTGATTAGAATTTAAAGAAATTAAAAAGTAACTCAACCAAAGTTAATAAAGTAACTAAAGAGAGATTCATAATGCCAAAATCGCTAACGAGATAAGACTACACTCATCTGCCACATATTAATATCTCAAGCTAAGAGCAATTTAAGGGTCTACCAAATCCACCAGGAAGGTTAACTATGAACTAATTATTCAAATCAGAACCTTTCATAATGTTTCAGAAACAGAATCAGAAAGATTCAAATCAGAACATTTTTTTAACTAATCTTCAAATTATTTTGGCTTTTAAGTGCATAGAATATAAAATGTTTGAGTTTGTTCCTATACAATATAGAGGAAAAAGACTTTATATTTGTAATTTCTTTCCCTATGAAAGTGACACTATGGAATATGAGAGGTATTCTTATTAAAAACTTTGTATTTGAAATGGATGATTTTGTCTCCTCGGATATTTTTGCTTTCCAAAATTTTTCCTGAAACCTCACTACTCTATACATGTACCCCAAAGAAACGTATACAGGAAATATAGAGGAACATTCACGCAGATGAAATTTGATGACAGCAGTATCTAAAGCTATCCCATCTGAAATCGTGAATTTAGAAGAAAACGATCTACTAGATAATGAAATCATGTGTGTGTGAAAATTCATTAATGACAAAAGTCCATGTAATTAACTTCTATTTCTCCAAGAGAACTATCAGTTTGAACTCCTTTAAATGACTTCAAAGTATTGTGTTGGGATCATGCCTTAAGCTCGGGGATTTTAACATACAACATACACAATGGAGAGGTAAGAGTAATACATTAGTCAGACAAGCCTAAGCAACTTTGTTCGAAGAACATAGCCTTTGTCTTTTGAACGATTCATCTCCGACTCATGTATCGCCAAGAATATCCTTTTCTTTAGCAGATTTATCGCTTATTTTTTCTACTGAAATATTCAATACATCTACAATGTATGTTTATGATGATCCATACGATGGTGATCATTTCACTACATTTATGGGAATCAATTTTAAGCCTACTCCTTTTTAAATGGGTAAAATCTACAGATGGGATAAAATTAGAGAATCAGTAAATCAAGAAATAAAACTTATAAATTTAATATTTTATTCCGTATGGTAAAAATATATTACTCATGTAATCTAGGAAAATACGCAGTCGGGAAAGCTATTTAAAAAATAATAATCCCTAGTGGAAGTCTCTTTTTGCAATAAGTTCTTGTTTCTGAAACGCGCCTATATTTGAAAAAACTAAAAAAAATATCTAGATAATGTCTCTTGGATTCGTTATAAAAATTTTCTGCCAAATTAAAACAAGTTACTGCTGTTCAAAAGAAATTACTGGGATAATGTCTGTAAATGGCATCAAGACTCATATCTTATTTTTCGAATATTCAAATCTATCTCCCAAAGAAATGATGTTTCTTCTTTGTCCCTCAACAGTTTCGATTGTCTCAATGGCCAAAAACTTTGGGATCCTCAAATAGAATGCTAAGCTTTTGCCAAAATGTTTCGTTCATTAGAATGGTCATTCCCCATCACCTTGAACTTGAAAAAAGTGATGTATGCCGTTTTCTTCAGAAGTAAGGGATTGGTCAAAGCCATCAAGTTGGAAGGACAGAAGACAGTAACAGCAAACTGGTATACCACTAAATGTCTTCCAGAAATTCTACAAGAAATGAATGTTAGGGGACTAATGCTTCACGATGACAATGCATCTCCGCATACAGCCGGATTAACAATTGAGTTTCCTAAACAAATACAAATTAAAGTGAACGAACATCCGCCGTATTCACCTGATCTAGCTATGTGCGACTTTTGGAAATTTTTAATCTAAAAAAGAACTTACGTGAACGTCGTTTTCATTTAGAAGAAGAGACTGATGTGGCTATAAATGCATTTTTTCATCTATTCCAAGAAATGAATGGCTTGAGGCATTTAATCTGTGGAAAATTCGTCTACAAAAGTGCATTGATGCTGGAGGAGACTACTTTGAACACACCTAAAATTTTGTAAGTATAACTTTAAGAACCTAGTTGTATCTCAAAAATTTCAGAGTGACCCTCGTATCAAGCAATTATATTCCGAATTAATAATATAAACTCAATATATATTTACAGCAGAGACTAGCAATATGCCAGGCAATTCACGATTTAATGATTTTTAAGGTACCGAACTACATTTTCATGGCTAATAAATCTGTTCTTAAGGCTCTAAAAATGTTATGATAAGATCTTCTAAACTGATTCTTCGCTTAAGAAATGAGTTATACCAAGCAGAGCAAAATTTTATCCTCGTTTAAAGATCATCAGGGTTCCTGCCCACAAGGATGTTTGTATAAAGGAAACGGCTGATAAATTAGCTAAATCAGAAACTAATATATATCGTCCTTGGATTTCACCCGAACATTTGAAGAGATTCCTTTGAAATTAAATAAATCATGCCAATGCTGCTATATATTTCTCTAGTAAATATAACTACAAAATTGGAAATATACCAGTGAGGAATTCTAAATGTGAATAGCTTACGCCTCGAAGGGAGGACGTGTTATTTGCTATATTTATAGCACGAATGTTAATTACTCTAGCCCTTTTACATTGTTTCAGTTTAGCTGAATCTAAAATTTGTCTGCATTGATATAGATCATATATTATTTCACTAATAATTACACAAATCATAGCAAAAAATGAAAAGAACTCGAACTTTGTAGCCAATAACCTGATTTTCAAGGAAAGACTGCAAATGATAATGAATAATCGGATAAATATAAGAAAGTTTTCCTCGATTCCATCTCACGGTGGACTTATAGAAATTAAATATCTGGAATAATCGAGAAAATAGAGTTAAATGCTATTAAAAGTTTCGATGTGTACACCAATTCAGTCAATCAATCAATGTATACTTAATTTATTGTATTATAAAAATTAATTTGTGTGATTGTTTTAAAAGGTAATCAAATATTTAAATTTCATAATTATCATTTTTTTATAATGAAGGTGATTAAATAATTGTTTTACTCTTATGATTTTGATACAAAAAATGTGACTATTAACCTTCAATATTTCATCAAACTGCCAGTTCTGCTACACATTTCCAAACTTTGTAGCTCTTTAATTGTGCATTTCATAAACGAATTTGATATGATGTGTCACGAGTTTAATGATTGGTATGATGAATATATAGTCTCCTATCGGTCTAAGAAATAAGGAAATTAATAGATAATGCTTGGTTTGCTTGAGTAAGCTTCTTTTTAATATTATTTACAAATTTCGAGTATTTTCGCTGATTATTTTTCTGAAATGAAAGGATTCCTTCTCGTGGGCTTTCCATAACAACAGTATGCTCGTTGATCATTTCTGTTGTTTGCTCATTAAACGTTTCTCAAAATATTTATTGAAATACAAATCTGACTAATATTAGTAAATGTATTTAAGATTTAATCTTCGCACTGTAAATTTAACAATATTAAATATTGGAAAATTGTAAAATTTCAAAAGTTAATCGCTTTATCGAGTCTAATTGAAAAAAACAATTCAAAATAGGTAAATCAATAAATGACATTATGTTCGCTATTTTGCACGAGAGCAGAATGAGCTGTTATTTCTATACGAGCTTAAACACGGTAAAATTTCATCAAAGTTACAGGGGTGTTATATAATGTTCAAATATTATAATAGAACTACAAATCATATAAGCTTATATTGAAATGAGTTCTTTAATTTCATAAAAGGACAGGGAAAATAAGCTAATGATATTAATAATCTAACCCACATAAATATTAAGAAATAAAGTATAAATTTACTAATCACAATCAAAATCCACTATTTATTAGAGTACTTTTAAAGAATATCTTTCTGAAAGGTCTAAAATACATTGAGATTAAAATAAGTAATTTAAAAAACTTACTTTGAAACATAATATCTTAACTTGGTGATGCATAAGAGTCAGTGAAGATGGTAACTTGTGAAGCTTAACTTTTAACAATGAAGGACTGAATGAAAATTGTCAGATAGTGATATAAGTCGAAGTAAATTTAAGGAAATGATCAAAATCTTGATTTGGGAAGTTATTTTCATTTCAATCTAAGAATGGTATCAATTTCATTGCGAAAAGAATAAAAACGTGTTTTCCTTGTAACAGATGTCAACATAGGAATTACTTAAGTTATAAATTCACCATGGCTCAGTAGTAGGCATGAGATTGTGTTCTACGGAATAGAAGGCTCCGGGTTCGATTCCACAGCCTATATTGAACTGTGAAATATGATTTTCACTTTTTTTGTTTTCTATATTCCCATCTGTCTAAGTGAGTGCTTAGGAGTTTTCTGGGTTCCCTTCTTTGTGACATGTGAATACAACCCATTATCAAGTCCTTCCGATAGCTTTAATATTAAAAGCAGTAAAATGAAGTGCATGATAAGGAAACTTTATAGCAGCGTTTGCTGTTGGACTGTCTACTGCGTATTGTTAAAAGAGTTTCTAAACTCTTTGAGCATACAATTTTAAGAAAAATATAAATCGTATAGTTGCAGAGATATATTAACTTGCACAGATTATTGAATAAAATCTTAATCTACATGACTTTGAATGATTTAAGACTTCTAAGACGGGTTGAAAACTATCACATCGTGCATAAAAATGCTAAGCTTAAGTTGGGAGTTTTCAACTCATTTTGTCTCAAAATGTTCAGGCATTTTGTAAAGTAAAAATGTGAAAGAAAAACTCAAACACAGCTATAATCATTAACAAAATAATTAGTGCTTTGAAAAGTCGTTTAACAAGGGAAAGAGTGGAAATAAATTCTAAAAATATGAAATTGTTTCTCCAATTAAGTAATTACAAACCCATAAGGAAGCAACAGCACACACGCAACACCATGATATTCAAATAAACGTTTTTGTTTCCAGTAAATTATGGCCATAAGAAGCCAAACTATTTAAGAAGCTCAATTATCAAAGCAAGTTTATATGACTTTAAACAACTTATTTTTCAATTTTTCAACTTATTCACCAATCCAACATAGCTAAAATTTTTTAAATTTTCAAGTTCAATTAAATTTAAACTTTAAATAAAAAATCAAGTAGCCAGCTTTCAAAAAATATTAATCCTATAATCAAATGTAAATCAATAATGAAAACAAACTGAATTAATAAAGCAAATTAGTTTTAAAAATTGATATATAAGTCTGAATACACAAATTAGGAGACAAAAACGAAACTTGAATACGAATATAATCCTTAAAGTAATTTTATTGAGAATGAGGTAAATGTTATTATATTCCAATAAGCTTGAATTTTTGTTATATCAATCTACTAAAATTAATAATAAATATTTTAGTTCAATTAGTTCAGGAGAGAAGCATGTTTCCCTTGAGTAAAAGTTTAGTATTGGAAGTGCAATCATAAATTGCTATAGAGAGTCCATTTATTTTGTAATATTATTTTGATATTTAGATTGAACTCTCGCCTTGCTTGCTTCTTAGTAAAAGTGAGGCCTTACAAATATTAGTGATTGATAACGAAAATATAAAATGCATCTTTGTTTCTTTAATTGTGCTTAAGCAAAATCACAAAAGTTAATAAGTTTATATGTATATATATATAATACTTTATATTATAAATGATCGTAAATTTATACGCAATCTTTCATAATTCTGTGGTTTGGGTCATCCTAAAAATCAAAATAACAAAAATGAAACAAAAACAAGAAGAAATCTATTGTATAGATGAGAAGAATTCTAAATCTTCAATGATCTCAGGATATGAAAATCATAAGGTTATTCCTGCTTATAGCTTTTCCTTTCTCCAGCCATTGAACATTTTACAATTATAATTAAATCTAGCGAGAATTATATTTTTAAATATAATTGATTAGTTTTATGATAAATTGTTTTAGTCAATGCTGGAAAAATTATCTTATTTTTATCTCTCTCATCAGTTAATTTTCAGATAATATTCACAATTACTTAGAGAAAGGTAAGAGAAGGAAGAGATAAGATTAATGGAGAATCAAATAAAGCAAAGAGAGTATAGCTTTGAAAAAAAAGAAGAAACATTTAGCAACAGGAATTTTGTTTAATATCAAAATTACAAACAATCATGTATACAAAAGTGCATACTTCACAACGTTTGCTTTTAACTACAATAAGAATCAATCGAACTGTTTTCAGAATATTGTTCTTCGTTTCTTACTTTGACATGATTTTTAATTTCTGAGCCCATTTTTTTCTTAATATTCATTTCTCAATTTCAGAATTTTTCTCAATATCCATTACAACCTTTTCAGGGATCATCACTCTCCTCATTATCACACAAACATATGAATCCTCGCTTGAGAACTTTATTTGTTTTGTTATTTTAGTTAGAAGTTGTCCGTCATCAGATTATCACGAATTGATGAATGATAGTCTATGTATGATAAGTGTTTTATTTCTATTTCTATGCTATAAGTTTTTGAGATCAAATTTTTGATTTAACGAAGAGAGATAGAATGATTACAGTTTCACTTAGTCCATAGTGTTTTGTCTAGAGATTTTTATTTTTTCCTTAGAATTTTTGAAAAATATGGGATTTTATAAGTAAATTTCCCTTTTTGTAATATTCAGTAGCTGTGTATTTTTTCATTATGTTATTTCTGTAACATCCAAGAAACATTATGTGCGTTCTCTGTCTGGTTACAGCCATACTATTAGAAAGAAAAATAACATTAAATTTTTATTGAAAAAAAAAGGAATGAAATACTAATAGCGAGAGTAATTGTTACATTTACGAATTTCTATTTCATAAATAAGTTATTTCAGAAATGGTTTTTAAAATAACTACTACCATTTATAAAACAGTTATGTAAATTTATATATAAGTGAAAGCTAAAAAATATAAATATTTGCTTTTCAAGTAATTTTTATATAAATAACAATTATTACGTTTTTTTCCCCTCAAATAGTGCAGAGCATTTGTTTAATGTTGGATTTTAATTTTTACTATACCCTCATTATCAGTAAAACTATGAAGGTGATTGTCAAAAATCATAAGTTGTGTGTGATTCCATACGTAGACTAAACAGATATATTTCTTAGAATTAATAGGAACTATCTCTTCAGGAACTTTTTTGTAAGAATTAATTCAACCAGTCTGTGTAAGATGTTTTTCCTCTTTATCCTAACTTAAAGCGATTAATAGTGATCTTTTATCACCATCAATCGCTTTAATCAGTTTTTTTAGCTGTTTTATTGTGTTGTATTTCTGGCTGCTTATTTATACCGATCAACGCCACGAAGATAGCCAATGGTCTCAAATTTTTTATGTAACTCTTGCATATATTTGTCGACCCACCGCTTAGAGTTGTAGCCCTTCTGTCTCAACTTCAAAACTCTTCGAAAGGACAGGCACGTTTAATTAATTTTTAATACACGTAAGCTATATCAAACACAAGAGTCTGACTGTCACAACAACTGATTTAAAATTAGAGCTTAGTTTTTTTAAACTAATGATTGTGTACATTCCTAAATAATGGAGTGCTTTTTAATACTCGACAAGTGACAAATTCGTCTCACATCTTTACGATTTTAAAAGTTTTTATTTGTAATTAAGTCTGAGTAATATATTTCATTCTGATTAGATTGTATTCCCTTCGATATTTCTTAAAAGTTAATTTTAAGATTGGTTAAGAAGTAACAGAATGGAAATTCACTTTCAGTGGATTTCAGTGGGTGTATTTTAGAGTGTGAATAAGTAGTGCATTTTTAGTATTTTACTTTTCCGTCAGTTTCGGTTCAAAGCCTATGAGAAAAGAAAGAGTATCCGTTGGCATCTCATTTTTTTGATCTTATAAATGTTGTTTACCAGTATTCCATATAAGATCATCGAATGTTTCCCAGAATATTACCAACAGTCTATTGGACGGTTGTATGTATATCACAAAATAATTTGATAAATTATATTATATAGATTTTCAGTCGAGCTAGACATTTTAAAAATTATTAATTTTGACATCGCATAGTAAAGCCTAACTATTAAACGTTGTTTTTAACTTTTTCGTGCATTTGCCTTGCATTTCTTTCTGAGTGAACCACATTTCCATGTCACAAAGGTAATAACCATGAAAAGACCCGATTTCTCAACTCTAAGAAAATTCTTGATTGAGATGCAAATACAGATTGCAAAAAATATATCGATAATACAAAATGTCAAAAGTATATTATCGATGATATAAAATGATAATAACTCCTAAAGTAACTTCTAAACCTAAATCCTGGTCGATGATAATAACTCCTAAAGTACATTATCGATGATTTAAAATGTAAAAAATATATCGATAATATATTTTAGGAATGCGTCCGGATGTACTTTAAGGATAGTACCCTACAATTTTTGTATAGTTCATTATAGAGATCTCCCCAGTCCATAGTATATAAGTGATAAAATACATGAAATCTTATAAATTCACTTATCACCAAAGAAAATAAAATAAATAAAAACTCATAAATACGTGAAAGCAAGATAAAGAGAATTCGAAAAAATATGTTTAGCCACACACAGAGTTTCGTAAATTTATAAAATCGTCTTTTACAATTACTGTCAGGCTTCTTTTATACAGCGCACGACATTAAAAATGCAACACCAAGAAGGAGTGGATAGAAAATTATGCAAATTTCAGGGTAGATGCACCTTACCCTGTTATGCAAAGGATTTTTTTCACAACAAAAGTGGGTGTCCAAAAAATAAATTGATGCGTTTATATGTGGAATTTATTATTAGTAGAAAGAATTATATTGAAAGCATGGAGAAAAGTATGCATATAAACTCGTAAGTATCCTCTCTTTTTTAAGACTTTAAGGATCACTTTTTCCCTTTTTTTTAAGTTTCAAGACAAGGCACATCAACTGAAGAATTTTTTGGTCTTTGAAAAATATGACATGAATCCAGTTGATTTCTATTTGAAATTAATTAATTCATGAACTGAAATTTCTAAGAGAGTAAAAACGATTACATTTATGTTTGATTTCTTTGGTCAAGTGATCTATTGAAAATGAAAGCATTTATATGTTTTTTTGTGTGATATTTTAGGAATCTTTGAATCTCACACTGGTTTCATTGAAATTTAAAATAAAGCATACTGATGAAATATCTAAGCATAAAGCAAGTGGGAACACTGAAACTAAAATTTTTAAAAATATTGTTTATATTAAGTCTCATATGTTATTTATGTCACCAAAATTATTTGCAGCTCTCATTTGCAACACTTTATATCATCAAGCATTTTTTGAATTTTTTTTTTATACAAAAGTATAAAATCGAATTTTTTTTTTGTTTTTAATCCATGAAAATAAGTACTTTTCGATTAATGATTTGGAAGTAATTCGAAAAATTACTTTTTATTATCCTATACTGAAGAGATATTTATTTTAACTTAAGTTCACTTTTGTAAATTATTTTAATTTCGTTCACATTATTATTACGTTTGTTAGTTAGCAGTCATATCTATATTTTACACAGAACTTTATTTCAGGAACCGAAAAGATACATGGTAATGAAAAAATATTCTACAAAGATTAAAAAATCCTTCACACTTATTTCATTATTTAATTATCACACATTATATAAACAATTCTTGTGAGTGTAAAATATAAAATCAAAGGAGGATTAAAAAAAAAGGGAAAAAATTAAAATATATTAGCATGATAATGGATGCAATCACATTGTCTGCAAAACATTTTTTACGTCAGTATAATAAATATTCAACCAACTTAAGACTATCATAAATCCTGTAAAGGTCCACCGCATGTTACCATTCGAGAGTTCTTGACAAGTAATGGACAGCTTTCTATGGCAAAAAAGAGAGAGCCAGAACTCTTCTAAGAACCCACTCAGACAAATGTGTATGTAAATAGCAGAAACACAGAGCTCTTCTGCTCGGCTCAGTATTTCCAAGTAGTAGGACATCACCCTTCAAAGGATATTATCCCAAAATTAGCCTCAGCCATTGTTGAACAAAAAGCAATAGAGTTACAGATATGTGTGTACGTCTGTCGAGGTGAGTGCTTGAGAGTTTTCCAGGTTTCCTCCCTTGCGATAGGTGAATACGGCTTACACTCTAATAAAAGATCAACCAGAAGTCATTGTACATATTAGAACGTATAACATTCTTTGGCTGTCTATTGCATGGGGCCAAAAATATGAATTTCCTATTTTTTAATAGACGTGTTATATTCGGAATTGATAAAACTAAGCGGTATTTGAAGAACTTGAATTTGAGTTATTCTGATTCAAATTATTTATCAGGAGTCAGTAAAAATATAATGCCGTAATCAGAATGAAATAAATATAGCAATTAAATTTACGAGGAAAATTTTCGTTACTGTGTCACCACCTACTAATAACCGGTTGTGGAGTAGATTTCCCAGTGAAGTGGCGGAATTTTTATCAAGTTTATGGGCACTCTAAAATTATACACTAGAAGGTCAAAGTGATTGCTTTATGTGATGTCAAGAGGATTAAATTACCTAAAATATACTTATTGTTGGAACAAATGGAAAGGGAGATATAGTTTTCTATCTTCAAGGTTAAAAGGTTAGAAATCCAATATTTGTCAAAAGTATGCAAATGTGTTAATTTTATATTCAAGTGGGAGATCTGCTCAGTAGATTTCTCATTGGTACTTACCTCTGGGCAATAAAGTCAGGAAAACATTTGCTGAGTATGTGAGCTTCCTGAGGCTGTAAGGCAGTTTCAAAAACTGTACTTGTGAATAGTGATGAGCAATGTGTTCCACTAATTTGCTTTTATATACCAAGACAGTATTTTACCGAAACGACATAAAAGTTATTATAAATAAATGATTTATAATTTATTTCTTGGTTCATTAATAAAAAAATATACTTGAAAATTTACTAATCTATATAACGCGACAAAGAACAAAAAAAAAATAAAAAAAAAAAAAAAAAAGTGAACGAAGATATTTCTACTTTTACTACAAAAGTTGTCCTAATATATATATATATATATGTATGTTATATATATATATATATATATATATATATATATATATATTATATATATATATATTTATATTGTTATGCATTATATATATATATATATATATTTTTAATTATTAAATTAATATTGTTTCCTTAATTCGCATTATTATAAAGTTATCACATACTGTAAAGGATTAAAAGTTGACAACTGCTCATTTTTTCTTTAAAATATCTTAAATGGAAAATAATTAGATTTAACAGAGAGATTGTGAAAATTAAGCTAATTATAAAATGTATGTCATTGTCAGTGATTCATATGGTTTGTATTGAGAAAATTGCATTTTAGGATAGCTCTGTTAAACTATTTTTTCATCTGTGTCAACCGAATTAACAGGAAAACCGCATAGTTATTAAAGTATTTAAATATTAATTTCACTCCAGCTTGGAAATTATTTGTATAAGAAGCATTTGAATTGGTTATTCACATGTAATATGAAAATTTTCTAAAAAAATATATGGAATAGTGACAAAGAAAAAAAAATAACTACGTTTATTATTATTCGGGTGTCACTTTATCGAAATAATAATGATTATTTTAGAATTTCAGCAATTTTTTACATTTAAAATACTTTACTATAATTATTTATTAGAAGCAATTTAAAAAAATTAAAATCATGAATGTACGTAATATTCTATTCCATTTAATTGGGCTTTGGATCATACAATTTGAAGTCAGTCAGATTTTTGACGATATTCAATTTCAATTTTGTTTGCAAAATTCATTTTAAAATTAACAGAGAAAAATACCAGATTCTTAAATTTTGCAAACATTATAATTTTTGCAAAGTAAGACATTTCTTTTTTAGTGGTTCTGGAAGCAAGTAGTTTATAAATAAAATGAATAATAAAAACAATTCATGCTTCAAATATGTTGAAGTACGTGAGGAATGGATTTTTTATTGCTTGGAATATAAAAGATAACTATAAATTTCTTTATTTTTTAGCTTTTTTTTCTGATAAGACTGAATTTTTTTTACTTAAAGCAACTATGGTAATATTTTTTTAGAAAAAAGATTTCACGCTTATAAAAGTTTGTTATTATTAAAATTCACTACTGATTGAAATTCTTTTCTAAATATATGAAAATATACTGTGAAAATATACGATTAATAAAAAACAATTTAGCTTATTGATGATTAATTATACAATTATTTTCCTATTTTCTGTTTATTTCTTTCTTGTGTTAAGTCTTTTCTCTAAGAAATTAAACGAAGTAAGCAAAAAATAAGTAGAGGTATAAACATTTAAAGAAATATTTAACAAATGTTAATACTTTTTCTGCAAAATGTTGTAATTCCATAAGAAATTGCTTTTTATGTCAGAGGTGAGAGCTGTTAAAATAAGATTAATCTAATAAATGTACAATTGAGAGAAAAAAAAAATTATTGTTTTTTTTATTATTCTTAAAACCTGCTTTAAGGATTAGAGGAAAATGATATGAAATTATTTCAATGAAGTATTGAATAAAAAAAATGAATGAATTAAAATATGATTAATAAAGATCATGTATATAAAAATATTTAAAAAATATACGCAACAAAATAATTAAAATTTAAGTTTAATGCTCCATGCTTATTCAGAATGCAAAAACTGTTCAGGAATTTATGAGGTTAATTTTGTTGCATACATGAATCCTCCTTTATTTCAGTACATGATAATTCTTCTTACAATTAAACATATGTGGTCATGAAATTTGGAATTACCATGCTCTTCTCTTCTCTCTGCCGCTCTTTTACTAGCAATTCATTAAGCCAGATAATCAGTCGATTGCATGCCAACTTGTTACGATCAACACAAATCCTTATTAGATTTTTTGTTACTGGTGTTTCGCTAATTAAAATAAAGAAATATATTTAGTCCCAGTTGAATATAAAAGTTTGAGAAAAACAATCGTGGTTATAGTCATAATATTTGAAGTTGTTGCGCCAATACTCTTCCCTGTACCTGGCTCTGAGTTGGGCTCTATCAGTTAGATGGAAGCAGTCAGGTGGAGTTTTCGTGATTTTGAATCTCGGACCTAATTGAAGATCCCCAATAGTTGGTCTGCCACCTCACAGGTATCCTTTCACTTGGAGGACATTGCGACCACGCCAAGTTTTAACATGCCCCAGCTGCCTTTAACGAACAAGATGGATTTTTGGTTGAGCCAAGATTCGAACTTACTACCTTCCGATATTGAGTTCAACGCTATATAACCAACCTGGCCGCAACGTCCATTATTTTTTGAAGTAATAAATACTGAAACTTTTATCTGTTGTTCTGAGACATTGTATTCTATTGAAGCAGCAAAATATATACTCTAGTATGGTATACGAGTAAATAAATAAAAAGAAATGTAAAAATCATCTGAAGGCGGTATTTTAAGTATTTATTTGATTCAATCGATTTACAATTAATTTTAAACCTTTGAGTGATTATTGTATATTTTTGAAATATAAATTAATATCCTTTGCTTATGCTTGGAAATATTTATCTAAAAAGTAATTGAGCAAAATTATTAAATCCTGTTTCATGGATTTAGTCCCATGAACATTCTTCAAATTTTCTCATGACGTACTCAGGCACACACACACACACACATTCTCTCAACATAGAGCTTATCAACAAGATAGTCTTTAATTGGCTCCGTAATGGAAATACTAACCAGTGATTACATATTCTGTAAATAATATGAAGTAAAGAAGCCTTGTAAAAGAAAATATTGTGTGTGCGATAACAATTATCAAGCAAAAACAGGATATTTCTTGTATTTCAAATCAAGACGAATGAAAGAAAAATCAAAGAAATAAAATATTCTATTGATAAAGATAAAAGAAAATACAAGTGAGCAAAAATAAATAAATAAATAAAAAGTCAAAGTGATTTTTTTTGCTGAGCTCAAGTTTTTATTCCAGTATTATAATTAAATCAACACACACACACACACACACACACACACACTCTCTCTCTCTCTCTCTCTCTCTCTCTCTCTCTCTCTCTCTCATTAATATAATACAAATCACAATTTCTTTATGAGGTTTAAGCAATGTAATAATGAGAAACTCCTCACAATTTAACTTTGAATAAATATTAGGTAGTTGTAAGTAAAATTTAGATTATTTACTGTTAATGAATGGGGACTTTGCGATGATAGGCATTTAAGAAGAATGAATTTAATGTACATTACAAAATATGTTTGATAAAATTCATTAATAGGTATTTATTAGAGTGAATTATGAATTATAAATTTAATTGTCTTGCTAAATTCTTTAATTTCATTCATTTGTTAAATTCATTAATTTCATTCATTTGTTAAATTCATTAATTTCATTCATTTGTTAGATTCATTAATTTCATTCATTTGCTAAATTCATAAATTCATTTGTTATAAGAAACCAAAATCGAAGGCACAAAAGATGATTTGATGAGTCATTGAGTTATAGATTTGTTAAGCAATGTTAAGTTGAGTATCCTTTCGATAAGTTCAGTATCTTTTATACACTAAATGACTTTGTTAAAACATAATAAAGGTATTACTTTTTTGCAGAAATTTAGAACGGGATAAGCAATGTGAAGTCCTCTAGCTTAAAATAATACACAGCTCTGAAAACATAAATATTAAATTTTGTATGTCTATAGTTTTGTGAGAAATATAGATTTAAATTTTTTTCACTCATTTAAAATATAACTTGGAAGAAACTGAGATAAGTGGAAATTAATTTTTCTATTAAAATATTTTGTTCAATTTTTAAAATAAATCAATGAGTTAGAGTATATTATTTTTTTATAATATATTATATCATAAAATATATTTATATTTTACATAACTTGTTATTTATTTTTATTTTTACAACTTTATGGGAATTCACATGTAATTTAAATTTAAATTTCTCCTTAAAAATTTTAAGTGACTAGAATTTAATAATTATTTTCGTGGTACAAAAAATTAGACTGTTGTACTTGAATTTTTGCTAAATTTGTGTGTCGATATAATTTTATGGTCACTGTGGAGAGACACTGTGGAATATAGAATACATAAACTGCTTAAAAAAACTTTAGTTTTCCGCTTTTTTATTTTAAATTATACAGAATGCTCAAGTTTAATTTGCAAGTGGATTGTTTTTTCTTTTTGATTTTAAAATTCTTTTTATGAAAAAAAAATTAAACTCATAAGCTCAAAAACTTTTAAAAATACACGAATTTTGGTAAGATTTTCTAAATATTTAATGTCTTGCAAGGTTTTCCTTTCGAAACAAAATGGAAAACGTTAAAAAATATTTAAGGTTTCTTAAAAATAAAGATTCTATAGTGTTTTAAAATTTTTAAGATTGTTAGTGCTGCCATCTATTGATGATATTTGCAATTTATAATAATTACACTGTAAAATTTTAAAACTGTGATGTGTGATAATTCCCGAAACCCAATTAAACTCAAACATTGTGGGGTAATCAGTAAATTATTTTCAAAATTCATATTATCTGTCATCATGCTATCATTAGACATTAAAAAAGTATCTTCCTGGTATCATCAGATCTGCCAGTGCACTGAGAAATCTCCTTCACCCAGAGAATTGCCTTTGCCTAAAATTCTATTTGCCTCATTGTTTTATACTTCCACAATGAGCACTGAATTTGCCAATTTGAACATCAATTCACATTTAAAAGCCAAATTTCCTAATCATGTTTAAGTTCTATGACTACTTACAATTTTTCTTGCAAAAGAGTGCACAGGGTATATTGTTCTGCTTACCGTTATTTTTCTCAGTTATGTGCCGTGTACTGGCGGTGCTGTTTTGTTAGAGCAAGAATCAAAAGATTCACAAAGTAAAATATTTATATTAAACTATTTCTTCAGGAAAAAGTATGCAGCCTTTTTATAGTTTGAAATAATTAGAAATGATTTGATAATATTCACAAAATAATTTGGAATGTAGCATAGGCATTGCAAGAATGAAAAATTGGAAAATATACAAAACTTCAAGATATATTGGATCTAAATTATGTAATACTCTCTCTCTCTCTCTCTCTCTCTCTAATTCATACACTATGATTTTAAAATTTTAAATAAGCTTTTATGAAGTCACGAGTTTTAAAAAATGACTACTTATTTAAATTACCATTCCTGAAGGCCAGTATTTCTGACAAAACAAAGTATTTCAAAAAAGAATACATTGGTTTGATGTTTTGAAAATTTTATTGTTTTATATACATTATTGTATGATGAAATATATATATATAATTGGCTTATATTCTGAATTGTTTTCATATTATATACGATACAATTCTAACATCTTTGTGCGAGCTAATATAAAAAAAAAAGTCATATCTGAATCTCTTTCAAATTAATTTATTTCTTAAATGAATTTCTCTCTATTTTTCTTTCAAATCATTTCCTCATTAATATAATTTGGCGAAAATTTATTTGATAAAGTTCAAAAATTAAACAAAATAAAAATTTGCAACTAAAAAAATATTTCAATTATAATTTTATTCAATGTTTAAATTTTTTAATTGAACATTTTAAAAATTTAAAACTTTTTAACTAAATATTTTAAATTAAATTACAAAAAATATTACTATTAAAAATAACGTAACGTATAGCAATATTTAAGAAATAGGAACTATTTAGAATTTCGCACATTTTGGCTAACATTATTATATAAAGTATAATTAAAACTTAAACTATTGATTATAGAAGTAATGTTTAATAACTATTAAAATAAAAAGAGAAATTTTTGTTTAAAAAAGATATGTGAACTATAAAATTCTATAAAATGATATTTTAATGCAAAATTAAATATTTTGACGATTTTCCCACGAGAATAAAAAATTTAAAATAAATAGCCATTTTAATACTAATTCTCTTTACGGAAGCTTATTTAAAATATAAAAAAATATACTTGTATGAATGCGAATCACGGAATTTAATCAGAAAAACTTTATATAGCGTTTTTGAAAATTTTATGATAGTAATCACATAGTCATGTAGTGAAAATTGAGATGATTAAAAATATATACATAGATAAGTTAATTAACATATTTTATTCTTCATTTTACAAGCAAATACAATATAAAATTAGTTGCACTGAAAAATTCACTTTGATATGTTATTTGTATAAATAAGGTAAAAATTGTATTGGCTTAATGACCGAACTTTTTATATACATTCGAATATAAAACGTTCGTTAAGTCGAATAAGAACATAAGAATAGATGCAAAAGAAACACATCCCATTAAAAGATAAATTTATCACTAAAGCAAATTTCTTGACATCAAACGAAGATATCGAAGAAAAAGGATATTTCTATCAATTTTTAATTGTACTTCAGTTCTAAAACAGTCGAATGTTGGATACAGTGTTCGAATAGTAAAGGATGGACTCATGAAGTTTTTTGCAATGCAAAGGAGCATGATCAATATATATTTCATTTATGATTTCTTTTTTAAGACAAATATGATCAGTCTAATATATTATAAATTTCAAATAAATTAAATTCAAAATCACTTTTATGCTTCGTAATTTGAAATCCCTCGTATGTTATTCAATGTGATTATACTAATTTCTTGTTATAAATCAATATTTCGGCTGTAAAATAATTTTTTTCATTATTTCGATATATACGCTGTTTTATTCAAATAGGCTGAATAATTCGGATGGTTGTATGCTTTAGAAAAATACTTAATTTACCTTCTAAAATGAAGTCCTATAACATTAAAAATATAATGTAAACAAGAAAGTTCTTGTCGTTTTCGCGCTGCCATTGAATGAAATGAGAATAAGTATATAAATGAGTATATGACGTGTTTGAAACACCGGTCAGTTGAGAGAAATAATATCAGTCGTTGTAAAAGCAGGTCCACCGCGCATATTCATCAATCGTAACTCGTACAGTAGCAAAGAGAAATTGGCGTGTCGAAGAAGCTTATTCAGCGTTTTTTGCTTTACAACTTTAAAGTGGGCTCATCAGCTGTTTCATCAAGTCGCCGAATATGTCAAGTGTTTGTGTAGTGTTGTGAGTGAACTTACGGCAAAGTATTGGTTTCACAAATTCACTTCAAGAGAATTGTTCCTCTTCTGTGATGAAGCTGATGTTTGGTGGACTAGTCATCAAGTGGCTCACTATGAGCTGCTAACAACAAGCCAAAAATCATTGTGGACATGCATTCTCAGCAATTGGAACGTGTGCAGAAGACATTGTAACAGAAGGAACCAACACTGGTTAATCGCATGGGTGTACTGCACTTAGCGGATAAAGTGAGTCCGTATGTCATGTGGGTGCCCAGGAATAACATACAGCGACTTGGTTGGGAAACTTTGTGCCACCTTCCTTACTCATCTAACCTTTCATCATCAGATTATCACCTCTTCCACTCCTTTGACAATCATCTTCGTGAAAAATCCTTCACCAATGAAGCAAACGTGCGTCAAGCACTTACGGACTTTTTGGTATCCAAAACCTCCGAGTTTTACCTGAAAGGTATTGGACAACTGTAAACACGCTGGCAGAAGGTGCTGAATGCTGATGGTAATTACTAGGAGGACTAACAACAGGCTACACTTTTTTTAGCTTGTGTGCTTTTGGGTAATTAAAAATGGTAAGAACTTTCTTGCTTACTTTATATATATATTTGGAATTAAAAGAGTAATTTATTATTCAAACACAAGCTTATATAGTCAATTTCTTTCACGTGACTGATTAATAAAAACAATTATGTCCAGCTTTGTTAAATTTTCATTTACACTCATAAAACGTACATAAAAAACATGAAAATGACGAATTAAAAAAATCTGCATTAATATTTAAATTGATTTAATCATCCTACTTTCACATTTAGTACAAGTAAAAGATAAAAATAAAGAATATATCAGACTATTGGAAGAACCAGTGTATAGTTCATTGATAATTTCAAAATAAACAAAATTAATAAAGGGATGTTATTTTAGAGTATTTTAGAGACTAATTTTAAACGACTAAGCGCACTCGACATTACAAAGGTTGTTGATTTTAGTTCATCATCTAATGCAAAGTCTCAATTTCAAAATCTCCCAAACTAATTTTTCACATTCTGCAGAGTAGGAGCATGGAAGGAGAACAAATAGTTGACATATTTTCTTGTTTTGCTCATTCATGACATTTTCCCTACTTTCACCCATTATTACATGTTGAAAATGAACATTTTCACTGACCACTTTTAAGAATCAGTCGTACGCGAAAATCGTGGAATTTTATTAATATTCAACGTTGTTGGACAACAGAAATATTTATCTTTCAATGCAAGTGACACTATCAAATAAAACCCCAGCACTAAGTGCACCCCGTACCAAATGGGCACAAACATTTGCATTGACCTGATATTTCAAATGTATTTGGTAAATTTAAGACTACATTTCAGAAAGGAATCACTAATCGCATATAACATCAGCCGTATATAACATTGTATTTCTTTCGTGAATTCTACCTGTTGTTTAAAATTAAACTAATTTATGCTGCATACTAAGTTTTTTGTTTGGTATCGAATGACTTCTAGATGAAGATTTTATCTCTATAATATAAATTATTTATTAATTATTTATATTTATGAGTGGGTATTTTAATTAGTTTGATCTTAACTGAAAAATATATCACAAAATTGAAATGCTTCTGTCAAGTTGAATGCACTATTTCGGAAGATTAATTAGTTAATTAAACTTATTAATCTTAATCGAAATCAAATTATCCTTATAGTATTTCCAATTAATAAGCAGACGCTAAATTTAAACATTAGGTTAGTGAGTGCAGCTCAATTTTTTCTAAGAGATTACTTTTATGTCTTGAAGTATCGATATCTTGTTAAAGAAATAAAATAATTAGAAATAAAACAGAATAGGAAATTCAAATTTAGTTCTTTATTTATAGCGGTATATAGGCAGCAATACAAGTAATAACGCAAAAACAAATATTGAGAAACATTTGATTAACATTTTATATCTTATATAAGTTAATAGTGAAATTTTTAAAGACAGTTTAATGAAGATTTAAGTTTTAAAGTTTTTTCACTTGTCCAGGAAAACATAAAATACCTGAAACACTTCCTGAAAATTTAGGACAATTTATAAAAAAGGGCTATGAGACCGAAATCTAGCGAAAAAGCATTTTCTGCCTCTAAGTTTTGGTTCTTTAATTTATGCTTTGGTTCTATAATCTCAAATTATATTAACATTAAATAAGAAGAGAAACATTAACATTCAGGTAAATTTTATATTAACATTAAGATTTTTTGTCTCATATTTACTAATACCTTTTTTGTCGTATTTATTTTTTTCCTACTTTAACTAAACTAGTTTCGTTTTAATAAATTATAAAAATCAACATTATTATAACTTTTGTTGCAGTGAACATCACAATATATTTTTTAAAATCAAAGTACGTCACAGCACAATTTGAAACTTTTAAGAGCTTTTAACTAAAATGTAAGCAAAGGTAAAAATATAAATCGGATTATAGATTAAAGTTTAATATTGAAATAGCAATATAACTTACGGAAAAATGAATTTTCATTAGCTTTTCCTTTATGTTTTAAAATATAGTTTTTTTTAACAAGATACTTTATATTTAATTCCTTTTTTGTTTGGTAGACTAACAAAATAAATTTGGAGAAATAATATAATTTTAACTATTATTACTTGGTTTTCTATTCGTTTTACAGAAATTTTATGCAAAATATTTATTTTGATTTTCTTTAGCAGATTTTCAGCGAAAGTTGAAGAAAATAGGTGATATTTTTTACGCTATATTCTCTCTCACTTTTCTTAAGCGTAGGTTTGAATAAAGTAATGAAATAAAAAAAAAGTGGGCATACAGTTTAATAGATTCAATTCTCGTTAAAAAATTTTGAAGAACAGTGTTAGATAATTTTATTGGCAATCCTTAATTAATGCCTTCCTTAAAGCTGCTTATTTCTTAACATATAGATACCTTTCCCTCATAGTTAAAATATTTGATTTTTATTGAAAATTATTTTATGAAGTATGGATTATGAGACTGTATATTTTAGACTGTATTACACACATTATGACTGTATATTTTAAATTTCTGAAAATAAAGAAATATCACAAAGATTTTAGCAAAATATTATGTATGTTTCATGTTTGCATCTTGAATTTAACTTGTAAGAAATATCTATACATTGGCATTAAAAATTTGAACTCGCATTTGATACCCAAAAATTTATTACTTTTTCTTACTGAAATTGTATGAGTCATATGTCACTCACTCACTCACTCACTCACTCACTCACTCACACACACACACACACACACACACACACACACACACACACACACACACACACACACACACACACACACACGCACGCACGCACGCACGCACACACACACACACACACACACACACACACACACACACACACACACACACACACACTTGTATATGCGCGCGCGCAAAAAAAATATTTTACTGAAAATATGATTATGCTTTGTAAAATAAAGAAAATGCCACATATGTGTATACAAAACAAAAATATATGCAGATGAATATTTAAAACAAATTAGATTTAATTATTCATCACCAAAAATAATTCAAAAAATAATAAATTAAAAAATTACTCGCAACAAAACAATTTCAGACTCTTTTTTAGTTAACTTGACCAAAGGCGAAACAAGCAAACATTATCATTTAAAAAATACGTACATATAATAAATTCATAAATCTATTACGTATTTGCTTTGCGGGACCAAAGTTTTACTTCTGGATTTTTTATTCTTAATTAAACAGTTGTTTGATAAACATTTAAATTTACAGCCTGAGTTCTGACCCACATACACTAATTCAACAAATATTTAATTGCTTGAATGTACTGTTTGGAAAAAGTTTGTAATCATCTTTTAATTTGTTTAAAATTATTTTTAAACATAAATAGCATAAATATACTGTTTCCTTTGCTTCTTTAAAGATAAACCTTCCCAAAAAGAACGGGTAATTTAATTAGTTTTCAAAAAATAACCAACCAGTAAATGCAATAAGGAAAATCTTAGCTACAATCAATTTTATTCTTTTTAAATGTGTCCATAAATTAACAGTAAAAATAAAATTGAAGTGTTTCTAAAAATGGCATGGCTGGCAATTATTTAATTCGTCTTAAGCATGATTTATCATACGAAAACGAACTTATTTCATCTATGAATTCATAAATGCATAATTTGTATCAATTACCTTTTCAAAAATTTTAATTCTAATTTTTTTCTTAAACTTTCCATTTACTGCTTGATTAGAAAGACTAATAAGCAATGTTTTTGAATTATTAGTTAATTACTTAGATACTGTAAGAAAAATCGCTGGTTTTTAAATGCGTTCTTATGGGCACTTTCCGAAAGGTCACCAAAATAGGGACTATTTTCTCCAGTGCGGAAGAAGACGTAAATCTCTTTTATCACGCTTTACTCCCCCTTTTCTATTTGTTGTCTTTTCTGTGGTAAGTTCTGTACAGTAATAAATTATTGAGAGAGACGCAGAAAAAAAGATTTGCATTTCCTTCCGCTTTGGGAAAAGAGCCCATGTTTTGTTGGCCTTTGCTCTGAGGCTTCCTATAGGAAAGCACTGAAAATGAGCATCTTTTAGTGTTATTTATAGGACGCACTTATTAAATGATATAATTTTAAAATACTGCATTTTGAGCTATGAAGAACAGAGATCTCGTGGATATAAAAATAATGGAGGAAAAAGCCCAATAAAAATAAGTTCATAGGTGACGTACGCCGAATATGAATAAAATATTTGCGTTTTTCTTAAGGAGGAGGTATAATGGATTTATAGTACTGCCACATTTATAACTTTTATATTTCTAAGAAATCCAGTGATTGTATTTTTCTTTTTTAAATGTTAGTTCAATAATGAGTTTTATCAAACAAAAGCTAACAATGAATGTCATTTTTTTAAGAGTGTATTGGCTCCCGGAGTTTCAAATAAAGTTAAATAAAACATGAATTCTATAACAAATTAAACAATGGATGATCATATATTTTAAAATTAAACGTGTTCTTAAGCTTCGTAGTTAAAAATAAATGTCTCGTTCTAACAACTCATTTAGACAGTCAAATTTTAAATCACAATTCTTTAATTATATTGATGTCATAAGAATTAATGAACATAAGTAAGTATAAATTTGAGCAAAAATTTAATTACATTTATTGACTAGACAATAGTCTCATTTTTTTAAAACATCTGGTTGGCACATTTATTTGAATACTTCAACAAAAAGTAACTTGAAGCATATTTATCAAAAAGTGCAGACACATTTTTATTCATTAATAATTTAAAGAACTTTGAAAACGCTACTGAGCTGTTTATTCATGGAGCATTTTAAAATTTACATAAAAAAATTTAAATAATAAAAAAATATCCCATTCAAAGAATTTTTATATAAAAGATTTTGGACTAATATGTGTTTACTCTACCAGCTCTATAAGGGATAATTGACAATCTGATTAATTTTTCTGGTATGTTTTTATATTTTCGAATATTGTGTTGATATTCATAAAAATCTTAATAAATGAGACATTAATTATATGAAAACGAGATCCGACTTTGATTTAACACTCTTTTTAAAGTCTGTTTCCAGAATGTGATATAAAAAAGAAAACATTTTTAAAGATCGATTGAAAAAGAAGAGATTCCTTAACAAATCTTATTTCTTTATTTATATCATGCATTAATGGTAAGTATGTGGCAGTTAATAGCTTGTAAATTTGAAATGATCAAAAAAGAAAAGATGTTTGCCCATAGAATATAACAAAAACATGATCTAATTTTTATTGTTGACGAAGTAAGAGAGAAGAAGTTTATCCATTAGTTTTCTCAACTAATTTCCTAAAAGTATCAATATAATGCTTTTAATGATATTGGATGTCTTTTCCTTTGAAGAATTAGCGGAAGAAGTCGCGGCTTTCCGGTATCTAGACCGACAGCTGACTTCTAGAAATAAATTTAGGGCAGCTGAAATGTGTGTAGTTTTGTCTGGAAGAAACCTTATAATAATATTTTTCTTATTTATTGAAATAAAATACCACCACTTATTGGTTTCAAAAATGTTTGTGTCAAAAAAGACTAAAAATTAGACTATTCATTTTAGCACTAAACAATGCATATATAAATGCTTCTTTACAACAAATGCATTAACAATGAAACTATAAGATATTAACC
The DNA here is from genome assembly GCA_030067965.1 of Latrodectus elegans. Taxonomy (NCBI): domain Eukaryota; kingdom Metazoa; phylum Arthropoda; class Arachnida; order Araneae; family Theridiidae; genus Latrodectus; species Latrodectus elegans. The sequence continues at coordinate 39,117,697 of CM057817.1, read as the reverse complement.
AATATATTATCGACCCAAAGTTATGTGTTGAAAATTAATTATTATATCAAAACAGAAAAGATTTGCAGAAACTAATTACAAAGGGGAAATTAATTTATATAAAACTGGTTATTATATAAACCTCTTTATATTTTATATAATTTTCAAATCATTGAAATGCTATTATTAGATTTTTAATTTAGAATTGAGATTTTTCATTATTTCATTCTATATGTAATTTTAGATTTTTCAAGTGAACTAATGGCTAGGAAAAGCAAATAATTGATATAATATCACATATAAATATTAGTTTTCCTTTTCTTGATTGGACTAGCTACATTTTATAATCATTTTGAAGAAAACTTTAAGCTTTTCTCAAGAAATTTTTGCGGCAATAGAAAAGTCGGTCAATTTCCTTGTAACGGCTAAATGAGACACATTGAAGATGTTTAGTTGATAGTGTAAGTGATTAAATTTCAGCTACCTTGTCATAATTTATCATGGCGCAGTGGATTAAATGTGAATTAGGTGCAAGTGTAAATCAGGAGCATAGAGCCATGGCATTAGGGAAATATTCATTGCCCTGTAGGAATAAGAACTGCTAGTATAATCTAGGTAATCAACATTAGCATAGTTGAATTATACTTGAAATCAATTACTTTTGAAATCTTTTGATCCCTATGATAATTTATAAGTAATTTAAAAATAAACTAGAATTCTTGTAATAAGGATAATAACTACTATTTCCTGATTAAATTATTCACGGGTTATACAAATAGTTAAAAATTATAGTGTTATTATTGCTTCATGCAATTTTAAATGTTTGAAACGTGATGAAAGTTAATAAATGTAAAATAGATTGACTATCTTAAAAGTCTCAATGAGAATATAATCTAGAAATTTTTAAACAAATTGGATTAATGAAAACTTGTGAGACAACCATGAAGATCTTGCTCAATAACGAGAGAGAAAAAAACAGCTTAAAAGTATTGTACATGAGGATACTTGTTATAATCTTTGTAGTTCTCTAAATATAAAGAATATGAAGTTAATCATGGTTAGATAAATAACAGTAGCATTAATAATATAAACATATTTTAAATGTATGAAACAAGACATAACGACATTTTTTGAGACACAAATGCTCCTGAATCTAGTTTGAGGACCATAACTACAAAGTATTTCTTAGATCAAATATATAACTTTAGTTTGTTTCCTCATGGAATATTCTCAATTTCATGCTTTAATTTTGTGAATTGTTATTTGTAAAAATGAATGTTTCTGAATGTCATGAAAATGATAAATCATGAATGTCCATGAAGAAAATATAATTTTCTTTAATATATTTAAGAACGAAAAAATATTATATTTTTTCTTTAAGTTGAATATCCTATTATTCAACCTGACTGAGAATGTTCTCGTAATTTTACTCATTAAGTATGAATTTTTTTTTAAATCTCAGTTTGAATTAAATAGAATATATATAAGATAAAAATACGCTTTTGTACTGACAGACTTATATTATTCCTGAGAAATAAATCATTCTCTCGTTGCAGTCTATAAGGTAACAAAATTCAAGTATCTGTGTTGAAGTCAGACTCACAGAATATTTACAAATTTGATGACAATCTGATTTGGGAAACGATGTTACTTTAAATGTATATAATATGTATATTTTAAATTTTCATACATCTGTTTGGAACGATTGAAAATGTATATCCTCATATGCTTAAATTCCTTCCTTGGTATTGTTTACTTTTAATTGTCCATGAATTTTCAATGAATGTAAGGGTTTACTTATTGATAAATTTTAGAGACAATTTTATAATATCATTATATCTTGTTAACTATTGTATTCAATTACTTTTCTTTGTCATGTATTAAATATTTCACCAATATTTATCAAAAATATCACAGAAAGCAATTACTTTTATTTATTTAGGTGTATCCGAAAAAATTACAAGGTAAAATTACTTTTAAGAATAGGCAAAAAATGTAAACGTGAAATCCTGTGGCATATTTTCCCCAATAGCTTTTCTATAAAATTCATTCAAAATTAAAAAAAATGTATTTTCTAAGAGTAACAGAAATTTTTTGTAAAGACTATTATTGAAGATTTAGTGATTTTTTAGGTATTTATCTAAACACAAATTTTTTTTCTTCAGCCTAAATTGGCAAACTCATGTTAGAAAATTTAAGCTATCTTTTGGTAGTTATTTTCACTTCACACACACACACACACTGTGAGAAAAATTCTTGTTCAAGTTAACAGTCGATTTCCGAAAAAAAATGACTCCATTTTATTTATCTTGATTTGTCCTCAACTTACACTTGATCAAGCGAATTCTGCATGAGAAGTACTATCTGTTTCCTTCTTGGAGAAAAAAATTATTTTCACAGTAGTTACTTTTCGATATTTATTGAATCCATGCCCATACTTTTAATATCACTGTTAATAAATAAGAAAATTTAGTCACCTCTTTTAAAATTAAATTAAGGGAGCAACATAAAGGGAGATAAATGCAGTGGTTCTTAATAGATCCATGTGGAATTCATTAACAATTTTTTAGTCGGGAAATATTTTAAAGTAAACGATATTAAACTCTTTCCCAGTGAATTTTCCTGTTAGTGATTTAATGTTATTATTGAGGAAAAATATGAAGTACCCATATAATGAAGGATATATATATTATTATTATTATTATTATTACATAGAACGTAAAAAACAATACAACGTGGAACTAGAAAGACAAAATTGGAAAATCCCTGAGAATATACAATACAAAGAATAGGAAGAAAGAATATTAACCACATCTTTATCAGGAGGGAAATGATCAGCTATGCAAATTAAACAAGCTTTTCTGATATGCACGAAGGACAAATATCTGAAGATTTTCGAGTAATTCCCCCGAAGAGTGCTTCTATTAAAAGAAAGAGACGTAAAGACATTTATTATCAAAAATTAAAGTAAAAATATATGTATATATCAAAGAAAAATAAGCAAACCTACAGTAGAAAGAACAATCGATATAGTTTCAAAATACCAATACCAGCAAATCAGAACCAATTTAAATATTGGAATAAAGATACAGTTGCAACCGTTTGATAATAAAATTGGGATACAGATATATTCGCCAAGAGTAATTAAACTCAAAAAGTTAAAGAAGTTTAGAAACATGCCGTAAATTAAAATTAATTTGTGCTTAAAGAGATTAAACGTTAAAATATGTTCAAAGAGATTGAAAGTGAATGTAGGTGTTTTCGGAATTCTTGTAAGAATATATATATATATATATATATATATATATATATATATATATATATCTATCTATATATATATATATATATTTCTCTGGTAGGCTATTAATCTAAAGTAAATGTATAGTTCCCCTTAAAAGAATTCAGGAACAAAATTTATTTTGTTGTTATTAGGAATAATGTTTGCAAAGAATATTTGGAGCAAAGAATTTTTTCTTTACTTTCCCAAATATCTTCTTTATATTTGTTCTCATTTTTATTAGCTTCTTGTCAGTAGACTTGTTTAGGATATGTATGTCTTCAATCATCACATAGAGATCCAATTCTAATAGTCCATTTTCGAAAAGCTTCATCGACCTGATTTAATGGAATTTTCGGCCTTTGTTCTGCGATATAAATGGAATACATTGTTATGAAAGATGAGATAAAATGGTTCTCGATCAATTCGATTCCAGGTACATTGCTTCTTTTTGGAATCCAATCTGCTGTTCATTATAATTCTAAAAGACGGAAGGAAATTGCTCTTTTGTAAGGTAAAAGCGCTTTATAAAACGAGTTTTGTTCCGGTTTTTTATAATTAAGTCAATTATTTATTTCCTATCAAAGAAAATGACATAGAAAGCAATTTGTTCCATGTAGTTAAATAATACCATCAACAGTCAAAAATATAACTCTCCGTGCAAGATTTTTAAGGAATGTCAAATATTAAACTGCTTTTTTATATTTTATTTTTTTTGAGTTTGCTTTCTTAAGTTCAACACTTTTCATAAGAGTATGTACTTTTGGAATTTATTCTGAGATTATTCAAGTGATTTGCTGAGATAAACAAAGGGTTTTCAACTGAAAAAAAAAACAAAACAAAACAAAAAAAAAACAAAAAAAAACAACGATATTGCAAAGAATAAATTATATCCAAAAGTTAGATGTTTTGAAGGAAAATCTCTTATTTAAAATAAAAGTGATATTGAAAGCGAGAAATCAGTTCTACTAAGAGTGGTATTTCATAATTGGAAAAGTTGGTTTCATATAAAAATAATATTTAAACCTGATATTATTTTGTAAATATAAAAGATATTGAACATGGCGGATTTGGCAATGCATCACAGATAGAGAATTGTACATACATGTTTACTTATTTATGTATGCATTTTACTTAAGTTGAATATATGTAAACTATTCTTGAGGAGATGGATTACACCTCTAAAAACAATTTGAAGTACAAACATAAAGTTTTAAATATTAGTTAAAAATTTAATTTTTATTTAATATGAAGCTCTGATTGGCATTAATGATCTATTAAGTGTTATTTTTAATCAGAAAGATCTGCAAGAATACTTAGCAATTTGTCAAAGTGCATTTGATAAACCATCAATGCCGTAAAGTTTGGTTGGAATCACTCATGTCCATAAATTAAGAATAATTTAGAATCACACATAAATTGAATTCTAAAATAAAAATTTCGCATGTAGAATTATCGCACACATCTTGAAGAATAATACGCAAATTACAAGAAACTACCTGATGGCGCCGAAAGTACGTCACAATGACAAGAGCGTAAGAGAAGGGCATATAAGGAAATGTTGCAAACATATAAAATTGTTCACAAGTGATTTAAAAGTCTTTTAGTGCAATAAATGCATAGTTACGGCCAAAAGGAAGCATTTGGATGATGTTTTACGTGGTAGAATTATCGGCCGTCTGGAATGTAGACGTACCCAGCTGGAAGTATCCAAGGAACTTGGAATCATTCAGAGTGTTATCTGCAGGCCTTGGCAACAGCTCCAAGATGATATGTGAGAAGACGTTTCTGCACAGGTTGCCCCCGAGTTACAACGCCAAATGAGGACCGGTATTTAGCGATTACTGCCAAAAGAAAAAAAGAGCACAGCATCAGACCTGTCTCGTCAGCTACCGGTACGACAGTTTCAAGGCAGACCGTGTACAGACGCTTAGGGCACATTAGTCTATATGCTCGTAAGCCTGCCAGATGTGTTTTTCTCACCGCAACTCACTGTTGCCTGCGGTCAGCCTGGAGTAGAGAGCATGCATCGTGGAAACCGCAACACTGGTCTTGTGTGATGTTTTCCGACAAGTCTAGGTTTAGCTTTCAATCTGATTCTCGCCGTACTTTCATATGGAGAGTGCCATGCACCCGTTACCACCAAGAGAACATTATTGAACGACACCGTTACGGTGGTGCAGGATTGTTCGCTTGTGGAGGAATTATTCTGGGTTCCAGAACTAACCTTCATGTTCAGAATGTAATCATGACAGGCCATATCTATCGGGATGTCATTCTGGAACAATATGTACGTTTGTTTCGGGGCGCCATGGATGCAGAATTTCTGTTTGTGGATGACAATGCCCGTCCTCATGGAGCAAAAATTGTAGACGAATGTCTTCAATCGGAGGATATCACCCGTATACACTGGTCACCATACTTACCGGACTTGAATTCAATAGAGCATGTGTGGGACATGCTTGGCCTACGAATTGCAGCCCATTAACCCTGTCCCACATGTCTACCGGAACTTCGGAGAGCATTGTTTGATGAGTGTTGCAATATTCCCCAAGATCAGATCGATAATTTGATACTCAGCATGCCTAGATGTTGTACGGCCTGTATTGCATCGTCTGGATTCATACTATGCATTAATCATCATACCACCCATGTTATATTAGTTTTTGAAAATTGGTTCTTTTTTAAAATTTGGTCCAAGGAGTAAAAATTGCAACTTTTATTAATGATGTCAAACATATAGCATCTTTTTTGCTCGTTACCTTTTGTTTAATAAATAGACATTGAAAATAAGTCATATTTATTTTGTTTCTGTCTCTTTCTTTCAATAACTTGCATTATCCTTAATTTATGGACCCGAATGTATTTTTTATTTGATAAATGTGTATGTAACCTTAAAAAAATAATTATATAATATAAGAACTATGCAAGCGTAATAGTAATAAAGACTTTGATTTATACTTAAGTAATTGGAATAATTAAATATGTATTTATTAACATCTAATTTTTTAACGATAAATTTAAATATTTCAATGAATTCAATAACTGTTTTAAAAATTTGAAAGAAATAGCACTTTAAAAAGAAATTGTTTCCTTGAAAAAACTCAAATGAAAAATAATAATATTGAATTTCTAAATTGAATATTATATTATTTAAATACTTAAATTTCTCTAAATTTCCGTATATAACTAACTAAATATTATTTCCTTCAAGAATTTTTTTAAGTTGCAACAAAATATATTAAATTTTTTGCGTATGATTAACATACTCATATCATTTTACATGAATATTATTTGTAAAGTAGATTTAATAAGTTTAGGAATTTTCAGATCATTGAGATTTACAATTAGGGAATTGTGGAATGGTGAAATGGTGCTATAGTAGATATGTAGAGTACATAAAACTCTCGACCCCGAAGAAATGGTAGCTGTGTGCTATAGAAGTGAACAATATCATTTCTACCGCTGCAAATCAAATTTATAAGAGTGGTCTATTGTCGTGGATTAAAACCAGTGATAGTCGTGGCATTAAAGGAATACTATATTTTCAAGATATAGTATTCCTTTAATGCCACGGCTTAGTTAATTAATTGATTGATGTGACTAGAAGATGCTTTCAAATGGAGTAATTGCATGATTTGTCAAAATTTTTACTGCTGGTAGGACTGAGACCGTGGATTTGAACCGTGTTAGTCACTCATCTGTTCCCAAACATCATGTTGTTGTAGATTGTTGCTTTCTTTCAATAGGCCATTAATGCATTGGTCGGGAATAATCCACTGAAGTTGAGGTTAGCCCTCTAACAATATGACACTTACTGAAGAAATATTTTAACAAGAGGGAAATTGTTTCTCGTTAAGTACCGCATCAACTCAACAGACTTGTATAAATGATACCGCTATATTTACAGACTGGTACCCATTTCGATAGTACGTAGAGCCCGAAATTTGCTGCTCTTGGTTTCTTCTCGCTTTGTGGAGGACTAACAAGGCTGGGATCTCAGCCGAAGAAAGGGTGATGCAAATGAAACAAACATTAATGCTTTAATGCACAGTCAAGTCCTGTTTATTTCTTCCATCGATAACTCCGGGGGTTTTCATGGTACAGGTGCCATTCCAAAGCTGTTTAGTGTTTTTCAGTATGGAAATCGAATCCCAGTACAAAGTGTTGCCATTGCAAATTTTCGAAAAGCTTTCACTGTAACAGTAACTGTTTGAGTGACACTGTTGTTTTCCATATCATTCTTGAGCACATGTCTCAAAATACTTTATGCTAAAATTTCATTCAGTTTCTGTGAATGATATGATAGTTAGGGACACAAATGTCTGGAAAGTTTTCTTTATAATCACTCTTCATTATTGCTGCATTAACAAATGTTAGCCTATTCATTGCATAGATGACCATTATTGATATGGGCTTTCCAAAAAATGGTTCATATGTGTACAGTTGTGGACTACATAGCACAAAACATTGCCCCTTACCCCGAGGTCGCCGACTCCACCAATTAATTATCGAGGAATTTCATTGCACTTAAGATTCGTCATGTTCGTTTTCCATTTATATCAGCGAGATTTAATCAAGATGATGTACAGAAAATTTCATGTATGAAATCTACACTTCAACAGGGGACTATTCATGTTAGTGATACATCTAAAATAGTATGAGAAGATCATGACAATTTAGATATACGTAGTTATCTTCTCTGATAACCCGCAACCATTTATTCCCATTTTGATTCCCATGGACTTAGGCAGTTTCAGAAGGAAAATATGACAGCCCACATATTGAGAGTTACTTTTTAATATTTTCTGGATTACTCATCAAATTTTAGACGTTACCACTGACCACCTCAATTACTAAATATTAAAATTATTAAAAACATCTTGCATGCGTTGCAATGCGCCGTTCAGAAAAGATTGCAATCCAACGGATTTGTGGATTGCCCAGAAGAATTCATGAACAGTATTGCTATCCTACAATTATTTGAAGACATGTCACGTTGCGTAGTGACACTTCTGCGTGCACGCATATAGTAGTTATACTTTTCTTTTGACACTCGAGAATATATTGTATTATATATTTGTGATATATGCCTTTAATGAAAATTGAAATAAATTTATTTCAGTTTACAAATTAATGTATAATTCTTAAACCAGCACCCATATATTAAATGTGAATTCGGTTTTTTAAAGAAAATATTTTTAAACTCAATAGAATCACTCCTTAAAAGTGTCCTTTTCTAATAATATTTTATGTTTTTTAATAAAATAGTTATTGACGTATTCAAAGTTATTTTTTCCTGAAAGTATACTTAATCAGTAAAATGGAGTCATAATATTGTATGCAATACAAAGTTGTTTTTATTTAACGGTAAAATGTGTTTTTACCTGGAGATCAAAAATGAAAATAAAACAATTAAATTTATCAAAGAATGTTACAGTTTATTCTAAATACCACTTAAAAGGTATTTCAAAAAATTTTAATTTTTGACTTTTGCATTGTGAATTATCATGGAAAAATATATGTTTTACAGGAAAATACAGTAAAATATTATAGCACAAAAACACATTTTTCATCTTAAGATGCTTAATTGATAAACACATGCACGTAACGTTAGGATCTTAAAATTATCTACCTTTTTAATTGAAATAAGTAATATCTAACTCTGTAACATTCCTTGTTGTTCAAAGATTGATAAATCTTACTGTATGTATTGTATTGCAGTTGGTAAAACCAAACTATTACAACTGCTGAAATCCCCAGTGATTAATTAAATACTGAGGCTAAGATAAATACTATCTAAGAAAATTAATATTTAAAAAATTTTAAATATACTCTTTTTTAGAAGCAACCACAGATTGTTCATTTACGAACAAAGATATCCTGGCGTCAGAAATTTTCAAAACAGCCCGTACCATTAAGCAAACTATATGTCTCCTTTTCAGATTTTAAAAGCATCCTATCACACTTTATGACTATTTTCTACCCCAAAGAAGAAACTTATGAGAGGTTTGTGAAAAGAAAGGCAGAAATCTTAACTTCTGTTTTCTTTTAGTACGGTTTTATTCTATTTTTACCTCTTCTATATGGAGAGAAGCCTTTTTACTGAATCACATGGGTTACGAGGGAAGAGAAAAATTAGATAGTGAATATTTTTGGTCAGAAAATACATTTAATATCATTATAAAATGCATATAAAAATAGGAAACAATGCAATTTAATAGTTCTTATATCATTATAAAATTTTTAATTATGCAAACTTTGTAAATATTAAAGTATTACTCTTTAATGCAATATATTAATTGATTTCAGATTTGTGGTCTTCAAATTTAGAAGTTTAATTTATGAAAATCTCTCTCACAGCATTAATACTTCAATATAATATACTTTAAATAGAAAAAAGTCTTCTTATAACAGATTAGCAATCATAAAGTATGTTATTTATCACTTAAATTATGTACATTTAAGTTTATTAATTTTTGAAATATTCATGAATTAATTTATCCATATAAATAAATAAATATTTACACCATTAATTTTAATACTTTAAACAGTTTTATATTTTATACACTTACATTTTTTGAAATTTAAATTTTAGCACATCTTTTAATTTGGGAATCATTAATTTTTTTTAAATATGTAAATTAAATGAAAAGCCGATTCTTAACACAGAACACTCAATGCTTTTTCAAAAATTTTAAAAACACATTAATTTAGTTTTTAATTTTGACTTTCCAGGTTTTGAATTATATATTATTATTATTATTAAATTAATATACTCATTATAATAAATTATTTAAAAAGGACTTATTTTCTAATCTATAATAAACTTATTTATATACATGTATGTATGCAAGTATATCAAAGTTATAATCTAATAGAATGATATTCACAAGATACACTCTACTGTTTGCAAAGATTTTTTAAAGATTAAAAATTTTTTCAAATATAAATGTAGGTAGATTTCACATTTTGTATGTGTTTTCTTTCTATTTAAACTTTTAAAGAGAAATACATTCTTAGAAGTTAGCTTAATATTATTGTTATAAATTTGTGAAGAAATTGTGACAGAAAATATTGAACAAAGAAATGAATAGAATGCGGATTTCATTCTTTATAAACATAAGTTAATAAATCTCTTAGCATTTTCCATTGTCATAAAAATAATTAATATGTAACTTAATATGTTTTAGTTCAATTAAAAGCGTTTTAATGTAATAAAAATTTAGAAAAAATAATGGAACTTATTTTACTTGCAACACATATATTTTGGTTTAATATAGTTGTAAAAATTCGAATCAGATCTTTCAGAAAATCTCAAATTTTTCTGAAAAATTTAATATAAATTTAATGGCCCAGATTGTCTTTTATACAAATTGTGTGATTGTATTTTATCCAAATTTGAATTGATATTCATAATTATAAAATATCTAGATATTTGTATTTTAATTAAAACTTTTTATGTTTTTATTAATTATACTTACATTATAATTAATTCAACTAAATTATTTTGTACCTACAGAATAAAACGTTCTAAATTGTGACACCAATTTTTACGTTTCATGAGCCAAATAAAGTAATTCAAATTTCTTAAACATTATTAAAAAGTTATATTGTAAAATAATATAATAGGAAAAGTCTTATCAAACAAATCTCTTTTACTTTTAATTAAATTATGGTATACTTTGCCTAATACGAGGGTTACTCTGGAATTTTTGAGATACGCACAGATGAGAATTTACAAAATAAAAATAACGGTTTAATTTTAAAATACAAAGTATTTTAACACAGAAGATGATTTTTTACTGACTTACTTCAACTTGTTTAGCGTAGAATAAATTTTAAACAGAAGAGAAAGTGGAGTTGACGCAAGAACATTTTCGCGCTATGATTTTCTACGATTTTAAAGCAGGATTAAATCAAGAAGAATGTGTTCAACGGTTGCAATTATCATTTGGTGATGAATCTCCAGCTAATGCTACAGTATTAAGATGGTTTAGAAAATTTAGAAGAGGTCGCCATTTTCTTCAGGATGAAGAACTAACAGGAAGGCAGCCGTCTGTAGTAATCCCGGAAAATGTGTCTGCCATACTCGAAAAATGTTAATGAATGATAATCGCTGTACCTATCAAATGATACAGAAAGAATTTAACATTGGATCCGCAGCCATACACAAAATCATTCATGAAGAATTACATATGAAAAAAAGAAGTTTGCAGTTGGGTTCTCCATAATCTAACTGAGCACCAAAAAGAGGAGCGTGTCGGAATCAGTAAAGAAACTCTTAGACTGCTAAATGATGGTGGCCAGCGCATCATTTCTAAAATTTTAACAGGTGATTAAACGTACATACCGTTTCTTGACGTTCCAACACGTCAAGAAAGCAAAGTATTGGTCTTTGAATATGATCCCACCCCAAAAATGGTGAAAATACAACGCGCACTGAAAAAAGTGATGTATGCCGTTTTCTTCAGAAGTACGGGATTTGTCAAAGCCATCAAGTTGAAAGGACAGAAGACAGTAACAGCAAACTGGTATACCACTAAATGTCTTCCAGAAATTCTACAAGAACTGAATGTTAGGAGACTAATGCTTCACAATGACAATGCATCTTCACATACAGCCGGATTAACAATTGAGTTTCTTAAACAAATACAAATTAAAGTGATCGAACATCTGCCATATTCACCTGATCTAGCTATGTGCGACTTTTGGTTATTCTTTAATCTAAAAAAGAACTTACGTGGACATCGTTTCCATTCAGAAGAAGAGATTGATGTGGCTATAAATGCATTTTTTTCATCTATTCCAAGAAATGAATGACTTGAGGCATTTAATCTGTGGAAAATTCGTCTACAAAAGTGCATTGATGCTGGAGGAGACTACTTTGAACACACCTAAAATTTTGTAAGTATAACTTTAAGAACCTAGTTGTATCTCAAAAATTTCAGAGTGTCCCTCGTATTTGGTTCAAAAAATGTAAAATAAATTCCTTTTAAATAAATTTAGATGATAAGTTAGGCATCATCTTCATATATAAAACATTGCTATTATATCAATATTAGGGGCTGCAATCATCCAAATTAGAGTTCAATATTTTCTGAACCTTATTATATGATAAACGGAAGTGCATATGTTTGTAGCTCTCTTCAGAAATATCGATGCGTGAAATCGTTCATAAAATTAGTTAATTCCATGTCTATTTTAAAATTTCCTCTCTTAAAAAATATTTTTCCACTTGTCTAAAAACAATAAATAGCATTTGTTGTTTAAGCTTTAATGATATCCATTATAGTTATAGTCCTTTATAATAGCTTAGATGTAAGTGATGATTATGAGAAGATATTAAAAATTAATTTCTCAGAATCATCATAAATTACATGTTATTATTTTGATTGTGTAAAATTCCTTTCAAGAAATAAAATTTCTCGGAAATTAAAATAACAATTTTCTCTAATATTTCTATGCCATGTAAACTTTACAATAGACATTTTAAATTTTTATTTCATTCATTTCATTAAGAATGCTTACATATTACTTATAACAGTAAAATGAGAGTCAATTGCTCAATTTTTACTGTTTTAAATACACAGCACTGGAAGTCGAATTGTTAGCGCTCTGTCCTTTGGTAGTCGTACAATATTTCACCTATATTAAGTTTAAATCTCACCTTGGCATAGATGTTTTTAGGGGCTTGAAGTTCACTTTAAACTGTAGGTGCCGATCTAGTTATTTACTTTGAAAGCCAAAATGATTAGTAAGCGACAAACAATCCAACCTTGCAATCACTCTTTGGTCTCAACTAATCACTTTTTCTTATATCTCACACACACAAAAACTTCCTAATTTCATCATTTCCTTTATAATAGAAAATAAATTAGATTTTTCGATATTTATTTTCTGTGCTCAAAGTGCTTTTTCTAAATCATTTAAATTTAGTAATTTGATATAAAATATTCTTTGGCTGTAAACTTCTCATTTTAAATTCCGGTATTAAAGTACTTGGAAGAAAGTCATCAGATTTCTTTTACGATAGTATCTGTTAGATATTACATTCCTCTGTTTTCTAGCTGACTCACACATATATCCTTCTTAATAGTTATTCTATACTTTTATTGTGAATTTTATATGACCCTCTTATTTGAACCCACCTTAATATATTGGAAACCAAATGATCACTCGAATTATCTTTCATGTGCATTTATTATCACATTTATAGTATGTATCGATTCTTAAGTTCTGCCCATAGCTTTTGAATATTTTATTGAGTTTTGATGGTTATATATATATATATGTGTGTGTGTGTGTGTATGTGTGAGTGTGTGTGAGGGTGTGTGTGTATTTGCTTGGAACATTTATAAGTTATGATTTGAAATTGAAGATGTCTAATCAAAGCTTAGATGTAAGTGATGATTATGAGAAGGTATTAAAAATTAATTTCTCAGAATCATCATAAATTACATGTTATTATTTTGATTGTGTAAAATTCCTTTCAAGAAATGAAATTTCTCGGAAATTAAAATAACAATTTTCTCTAATATTTCTATGCCATGTAAACTTTACAATAGACATTTTAAATTTTTATTAACAATATATAATTAAACTGTATTTTGGAAGTAAGATCTTAATAAGATCACTATATTCTTGCCAATCCCATCAAAAAATTGAAAAATGGTCTGAATGGTCATAAAAAAATGGTATGTTTTATAAAATATATTAATACTCTTTTGTATGCCTTTCATTGAATTAAATAAATCAGGTTCAATGATTGCACCAAAAATTGTCAGTAAATTTGCATCATTTTCTTATATGACGACACAGACATTACCTGAAAATTTACAGATTACTTTTTTATGAAATAGTTGATTTTGAAGAAATTGTAAATTTGTGTTCTTACAATAAGTCTTTAATAATAGAAATATATTGATGAAAAGATTTAAATTGTTGGAAGACAAATATTTTTGATAACCCAGAAAAGTTTCTGTTATTGTATCATAAGTTTTTATACATCTGTACTTGATTTTAATTGGGAAAATATACACAGTAAAATATTGACTTTACTTCATAAAAATTAATTTTCTTGATTATTTATTATTTAGGATAAATAAAAAATAAGCATAAGTTTTAACTTTAATTCATTTTTATATGCATAATAAATCTCAATAGTTAGTAAATTCTTCTCTTTCTTTTGAATAGTTTATTAAGAAACTCCTATTGTCTCTCATAAAGGAAATATATTTTCATCTAATTATTGTAAAAAAACATTTTTATGATTAAGAACAAAAAAATTCAAATTTACTAATTATAATATCGCTATTTATTGTAATAGAAAAAGTAGTTTCTCTAAAACGTGAAAATAATAAGAAATTATTATTTTTTATTTTATTATTTTATCAATAAGCTTTCTTATTTAGTGGAAAAAGCTTCCCAAGTCTATTTATATTAAGATAGATTTAAAAAAAGGAGTTAATATTAAAAAAATTAAAGTTAAATTGGGAAATATATATTTCTTCTGATAAATTGTTATCATTTATAACAGCTTATTTTGGGATAATTTAAATGTGTAAGAAAAATTTATCACATACGAGGATAATCACGGGGAAATTTCTTTTGCTCATAATTGTAGAAAACACTTAATCTCCATGAATGAAAATTTTCCAAAAACCATTAATTACTAACTACATTATGTGATAATACTTACAAAATGCATACACCAATAGCATGTAAATGCACAGTTTATAAAGAGGATGTTTTCTTGGTAAAGAAATTGTTTTCAATAGAACGTGTGGGAATCATGCAAAATACATAAAATATAAAGCACAGTAAGCACTTAACAGTATTTGTTTATTCAAATGATATGCTTTATTGTGAAAAGTTTCTTGCATGTAAGTGAACATCATTTTTAAGGATTTTGTGTTCTGCTGATAGGTTAGTTCTCTGTAATGAAAATAGCTATTTCAGCCCTAACTGATTCTTTATATTACGAAAAATATTCAAAATAATGGAGACATTTTCTCCTCAGTCATATTTATAAGTGCATTATAATTCCACAAATTATTCACCTATTTCTTATAAATATTTATATCATAAACGAATTAGGAATTTTATATGAATGTAGGTAATTATCAAAATAATGGAAACTCCTTAGCTAGGATGTGTTTCGGTTACATTTGGTCCAGCCATTTGAACTCCCACAACTTGGTCTGTTTGAAGACCTAAGAGGTCTAACATTTTTCATTTAAAAAAAAAAAATCTAAGAATTACAGAATTTGAATTAAGTCACCGCATATTACCCATATAATATACAAATTTTTAATATAAAAATTGCACTTTTTTATTTATAACTACTAAACATTTCTATTTATGTATAGCAGCCATTTTGCTAAAAGCTTTCGAAGGGCAATCAAAAATGCAACTTCTCTTCGTTTCGATAACCTCCCCCACACACGTTAAATATTTATCGCGCCTAAAAGTATCGTAAATGATTTTGTATCATTCATGATCAAATTATACTTAAAGAATCTAAGTTTTAAAATATTAGGAAACTATCTAAATGTCAGTAT
Organism: Latrodectus elegans; assembly: GCA_030067965.1. Taxonomy (NCBI): domain Eukaryota; kingdom Metazoa; phylum Arthropoda; class Arachnida; order Araneae; family Theridiidae; genus Latrodectus; species Latrodectus elegans. The sequence continues at coordinate 39,101,878 of CM057817.1, read as the reverse complement.
AATCATAGTTATTGGTTTTAATAAACTTCCTAATATGAAATAAATGTCTGTAAATGATATACGAACTATATTTCCGGCATAACTTTCAACTTCTCAATCTACAATTTCTAACATAACAACGCATGACTATATATAAAGATAGACTTACTTTTAAAGATTAGGAGTTTAAAGAGAGATTTTAACTAATCCTGTAATATATTTCGCAAATGTGTTTTTGAATATATTAAGATATAAATTTGGGTTAAATTTTTAACTGCAAGTAATACAAAAAATAATAATGCTTAAAAATGATGCAATTTCTCCTAATACCACATTCAGTTATAAACTTTGAAGCCTAATAATTTTTCATCGTTATTGTTTTAGTTATTACTGCTATTTTTTTATAATAATATTGACACACACACACACACAAGATAAATATGTAAACGGAAGCTTATCTATAGTTAGCTATTCCCATATTATTTTTGCTGAAATTTCTTCTTAATAAGTTCTTATTTTTTTTCGTTTACTTTTTTAATTTCAAAGCCACTATTTTGCTGTTAACAGTTATTTGAATTAATAGATACAATGAAAATACTTGTGTTAAAATAATTCATATTTAGCTACAATAGAAAGTAATAAGTAGAATTTATAGATACTTTTAGTGCATTATATAGGAAAAACTGAAAAATCTCATTTTTTTCACTGATGTTAATTTATATTTGTATTGGACTATTATTATAGAAAGAAGATACATTTTTGTCTGTTTTTCTACAAGTAAATAAACAATTTCAACTATGTTTCTTAATAAGATGTCTAGACATAATAAAATACATGTGCTTTTTACGTTAAATTATTTAGTATATCCACTAGTAAATATCGAGATAAAAACTTTCACTTTAAAATTCAATGGACAGCAACCTAAAATTTAAGTACGAAAGTGTGCAGTATAATTGTGTTATCAAGAAAGAGTGTGTATTTAAGCAATCACTCTCAATTTCTATTTGCTTGTATAACTCAATTTATTTGACACTAGTGTGTGTGTATTATCGTAAGCTTTTTTTATCTAAGCAAATGTAAATCTGTTTTTAAAGTGAAATGAGAGCAAAATTAAGAAATTTACAGTATACAAATATATTATGTTAAAATTATGAAAGATGCACTACCTATAAATTAATTTTACAATATGAATTTGTTACAAAATAAATGTATTGACAACCATTCTTCTTTTATGACAGTAATTAGATAAGATTTTCAGATTAGTTTAAACATTTTAGTTGAAGCGATGAATGATTATCGTATAGGGTTATCTTACTAAAGTGATGATTTTGTGCAGCCAAATTATTTCTGTTTAGTTATTAAATTGAAAATTAGAAATTTTTAATTTTGCCTGATGCGCTGTGAATAATTTTACTGAATATCAAATTTCTTTTTTTCCATAGATTGAATCCACAATATCATGCCTGCAACTAAATCATTTCACTTGTCGTTTGAGCAAAAAAGTGCTTATATGATAATTCTTTTCAACTTAGCAGTGATTAATAACTCTATTCTGCAGGAGAAAAGGATTATATGGGAGTAATATAACACCAATACCATACAATCATCTTCTGCAGATTAAGGCAGGTTTTTAAGGGAAAGAAGCTTTAAATTTTAAGAAATACTTTGTATGTTTCTTCATTTATATTTTCACAACTATGATAATTGTCTCGCATTGGGCGTATTTTTAGCATAATGTTTTTAAAAAATTCAACGCAACGAAAAAATACTCGATTTAAATTCATATTTTTGATCTTTAATCATAGGATTCACATAATATTTCAACACTGAAAAATCGTTGACTTAAATATTGCTGTATGAAGTCATGTCATATGTAAATTTTCATGATAAAATGATTAAAATGTTTATTTGATAACATAAAAGTTAAAAAGCGATTAATCAATTCCAGATTATTTATTGTTCTTGGGGCAAACAAAGATAGGCTGAATAGATTAAGAAATAAAAAATATTTCAGTGTTATTCTTCATTTTTAAATTTCATGTTTAGAAAATAATATATATTGAGATATAGAGCTCACATCTATACTTAAAAATTAACAATGCATCTATTTTAAAAAAATAACAATAATTCAGAATTTATACAAAAACTAATCATTTACTTTTTCTAGTAGCCTACAATAGGAAAATGAGGAAAATGCAATGAGTCACAATTTTGAAGCAATTATCATGTTATGTATAATATCTTATTCGCAATATACAAGTATAAGATTTCTCTAAGATTTAAATAAATATAACACTTACATGATTTTATAGCTTAAATTAAAATTTTGCCAGAAATTCGTAACATAACTGAATAAAACTATTTATCATGAGTTGAAAAAATTGGTTAGCCATATATTTATGAATTTTCATGTTGTGCATAGCGTGCCTTTTAGTTTTCATTTCTGGTAGTTTTCAATATTACATTTGTTAGCTTGAATTATCTAGGTAATATATTTAAAATGATTTATAAAATTTCGTTCATTAAGAATTCTATCTATATACACTATTTTAAAATTTAAGCAGACAATACTTATACCAAGAGATAACAAGTATATGGAAAATACACTATATTTTTGAAATAGTGTATTTTCCATATACTTGTTATCTACACACACATTTTCAAAATATTTCTAAGTATTAAAATATTATGAATTTCTTTTATAATATTTTCAATTATCTATACCATTATAAAAACAAAATAAATTACTTTCAAGTATTTCTAGTTACCAAAGCAGATTATATCTTAAAGTTGAAATATATAATAAGTTAATATTTGAATTTTACTGATAAAAATAATATAAGTTAAGAATTATAAAGCTATAAATTTTGAGAATATGAAAAAAAAAACTGTGGCAAAATTATTTTTTTTACGAAGAGAGATGTCGCTGTTAAAACGTCAAGACGTTCATAACCTAAAGGGTAATAAATACTGATGAATTTCCTTATGTAATACTCTCCATAGAATCAAAGGTATACACTGTAATTGTTAAAAAAAATTGAGAAGGTAGTTTTACTTCCTATGTAAGAATAAGATTTTAAATTTTTTTTCCGGAAAAGAGAAAAAATGCAATAAGGGTACTTGAAGGGAAAAATAATAAAAGCAATCAAATGAAGGATTTCTCCAATGGCTTCCGATAGAAGGGAGATTTTTATTTTCCGTGGATAAACTCTGCAGGAAATAAGCAATCTACACTTGATTTCAGGTTAGTGGAATTTGAAATGAAGAATGACTTGGAACAGATTAGGAAGGGGAATTCTTTTGAGTAAGCCAGATCTTATTGAATAAAAAGACAATTGTCTTATGAAACTATCAAAAAGATAAGGTTATATTTTAACTATATATTATATAAAATCGAAATGGAAATGAATAGAACGATATGATAAACATTGTAGTTTTTATGAATACAATGTTATTTTATTGAAATTGGAATGTTAAATGCACTGAGATAAAAAAAATTATTTAAAGTGGAACTTAAAACTCCTGTCTACTGATCGTAGAATCACACTTAATATTTTATTAATTACGAAAACCGTAATTATGGGCACTGGTAATTATCTGGTGTAATTTTTCTTCATGCTTAGATATTTATTACACATAATGATTTCTCCTGTCATGTCAAGTGGTTGACTACAAATATTTTTTTTATTGAAAGTTAGACGCATAGAGTTATGTCGGTAGTGTCTTTGAAGCAGTGTCATTCAATATGATACCACTTCGAACATAAAAATATGATACACTTTTTTTGAATTTTATTCCCAAATATTTTCTTCTAGTTCCGTTGTACTAATCAAATTAGAATATTCCATACTGGAGACAATTTCTAATAGTGTTTCAAGCAAAAGTGAAGTTTTCTTGAGATTCCATAAAAGTGAGAAGATTGCTTATTTGTTGTTATCATTAATGATTTTTATTTAAAATATTTCTATTACCATAATCTTCATGATTAAGTACTTTAGTAGTAATTCTACAAATCGAAAAACAAATTTATGAAGTCATGGCAAATGTCTGTTAAGTTTCCACTTAAAATAAAGGCGATAATTTTAAAATGAATTAAGAAGAATATCCCTGAAAAAGAATTATGTTTATTAATTTGTTTGTCATTCAATGTATGTTTTATATTTTAATACAGAAGCTGAATAAATGTAATCCAAGTGTTCATTTTTGAGATATTTCTTAATTAAGGTGAATACTACTACAATCTTTACAATCATATAAATTTGGTTATCCAAAAGATTTCCAAAATAAAAGCGTTTGGAAGAGAAATTCGAGGCAAATTTACAATTCTGTAATTCCTGACAAAGATTAAACTTGATACATGCGATCATTTTTATCTTTTAATTCCTTTAGTATTTAATTCATACATTATATTTCTGTTGTCTGTATCTGTGTAAACCAAACATTAACAAGAAATCCTTAAAAATGAAAAAGATGAGTTTGGAGGGATTGCACCATTTAATATTCAATTTACAATAATTAATTTGTATTACTTTTTAATTTCTAAATGAAATAAAAAAATCTTATCATTTTGTCGACAAATGTTTTCCCATGATGACATCAAATGGCACTCGAACTTCATTTTTGTTTATAATTAGAATAAATATTATGATATTTACTATGCATACTTGCTTGAAATTTTTCAATAATTTGGTTTTAATTACAAAAAAATATAATACTAAAGTGGAATAAATTTTATTAATTTTTTTCAGTAATTTGTTGAAATCTTTTCAGTATATTTTTCAAGTATCTATTACTGTAAAGCAGTAAGGATTAATTATTTTTATTTTTGATAAGGAGTAAGGATTTTATAAAGATTATGTTTTTAAACTTTCTTTATTTTTAATAAAACTAAACTTAACCAGAAAAATTTAGCTGAATGGTTTGTCTTAGTTTAATTTTCCCGGCTTAAGAACAATGCACAATATAAAAATTTTTCTAAAAGTATTAAAATTGCGTCACTTTCCTACGATATTTATTTTCTTATTTACGATAAATATTTCTCTAGGGATTAATATGTTAGCTTTATTTCGATTAGCTGTAATTTGTTTTCGAAAGCTTTATTAATGTGATGGAATTAAAAATTAGTTAATATGCTAGAAAGTAATGCTTATGTGATTATGTATGGCAAGATTAAAAATAAATGTGCATACATGAAAGATGTTTTCTATTATTATTTTTATACGAAAAGCGAAAACAGCAGTGATAAATTTTCTTTTATTGTTACATATTATTTTATAGTCTATTAATTTTGGAGCTTTAAGTAATTTATTCTTCATGTTTAGAGATTGTGGAAATTTTTTAGAGTTATAGTATTGTTTAAGCATCAGCATTAAGAGTAAATTCTTCACGTTCAGCTGATGACAAATTAATGCGTTGCATTTTTCAACGATAATCTAATATTTAATAGCATTTAAATAAATATAAACAACTAATTCAGTTTAAGATAGCATAAAAATTAGCGTTTGTTTAGTTTAGTATATCTTTTTCGAAAGGTGCAAAAATACTTAGTTGCAAAATGTTTTTTATTTTTGTTTTAATTTAAATTATTAGAGTCACAAACCGGTATCATATTTCTATATGTATTATAAAGGTTTTGAAAAAATTAGTATTATTGTTTTGTTGTAAATATTGAAATATACGAAATATTCCCAAACTTTGAAAAAAGAATAATTCTTATACTATTGTATTAAATAGTAAGGAATTAAATTGTTTTATAGGCTAAAAAACTGCCTAATAAACTAAAAATATTTATTTCATTATTAAAGTTAATTGCTTCATGGAAATGTTTTTAATTTGTTTTTGAAATAATCGATTCAAATAATAGGATTTTTTCCATTGAAAATACCACTCTCTAAGATAATTGTTTCTATAACTAAGCAGTTAATGAAATTCTTAACATAAGAAAAGTTTCAGAATTTTAAAAATTCTCAGAAAAAGTTATCAGTTTAGGAATTTGATAAACTATTATAATTTAATTTTTTTATCAAGTAGCAAAGAAATTCGTGTACTGCTCGTGTAGAATTAAAACTTTCTAAAAATTTAAATGTTCCTCTTTGTAAATGACTTACTTTAAATCCTGTTTCATTAAATGTTCACAATTCTTCTGCTTAGGATATATTATAAAGTATTATTCCATATATAATTCCGATATATATATTATAAACCATAATTTCGGATACGTATGATTTATGAGAAAATTTTGTATTATAGTTACTTGATAATAATTATCATCTCTATTTTCTACTGAGAAAATATTGTCTTTTCCCAGCAATGAGATTGTTAATTAGCGGTATTTTCCATGGAAAAACTTCATTCGTTTATACTTCATCTACTTTTTTGTCGAACGTTTCAATCTGGTTTACATGAGAAAGAACAACGAGCAAAAGTAGAGAACATATATTTACGAGGACGCTCCCTCCAGACAGGAACAATTGGGCACACAGCTTTTTTTTGTGCAACGGGATCCATTTATAGGCAGAAAGTCCGACTCCTTTCCCAGCTTTACATCTAAGCCCTATTCGGAATTCAAACCCGAGACCACTCGGTGAGAGCCGAGGCTCATAATGACAATACAGGCTGGCCGGCAATGTACTTCATCTATAACTAAAGGATTCTTATTTAAAAGCTGTCTTTACACTAAACTGGAAGTATAGTAGTTTTGTTTTATTTAAATATATACATTAATTAAAACGCAGTTTACATATATTTCATGACTATTTTCATGAATACTTTAATTTTCTTTAATTACACTTAATTTTATTATTGGTATTTTACGTTTTTTTCGTAAATTTGTTTTTTTATTCGAAACATTAATAAAAGATAAATGAAAGTTTCTTGCAGATTTTTATTGTTTAAGCACACTTACATATATCGATTGGTTAAAAAGAATTTTTATTTCTTAAAAATGGAGAAAACACTCTAATTGACCAATCAATAAAACGATCTTCTTTTGTTTTTGAACTGTTTTGTGACAAGACTTAAAATCTTAAAAGCAGAAATCAATGATTTTTTACTTAACGATGTGAAAATGATTTTGTTAAGTATGGGTTGTTTTTATTGTCATTTTTACTATCATATAAATACTTATTTCTTTTATCTTTTAAAAACAAACTTAGTTATACATTAAAATAATTTATTGCAATAAGGAAAAATTTTTTGATTACATAATTTGTTATAGTATAATGATTAAATATTTATTAAATAAATCATTTTAAAATATATAGCAGCTTCTATTTACAGTTGTATTGTAAATTAATATTTTTCGTCAATCTTGACTTTAACGTTATGTCAGAAAAAATGTAATTTAAAGTAATTGAAATAAAAGTTTTTTGTGTGTCCAGTTTATGCTTATACTCGATAGTAATATCAATTAACAATCGCTTAAATAGAACATAATATTGGCTTACATTTATTCGGTATCTGGGCTATTGAAAAAATTGTAAGGATAATAAAATATTTGAATTAATTAGGAAATTTTTTGATTTCATTATACATAAAATAGTACAAATTTAAATTATATTGATAACATAAAACAGTAGTATTTTGAAAAATCTAAATGCAAGTATAATGCTTTAAAAAGGCTATTTCTATTTATGGTATATATTGCAATAGTTTCAGCATGGGTGGCAATTAATTTTTAAAATCATAGCGTGACGCAAATCCAAAACAGTTATTTAAATTAGTATTAAATTTTTCAAAGTTTTACTATTCTTATTACGAAGCTTAAATATTTATCATGGGCAGAAAAATCAAATATTATGTGCTTGAATATGGTAACATATAGATAATTTATAAGCTGAGTTAATTTAAGACTATATATATTTTTTATAAGTCACATTGAAATTATAGTTCACGTGGAATATGAGATATTTTCATAATAAATTACAAAACTACAAATTGATGTATTTTGCATGATTTTTTTTATTATGTTTCAGCATTTTTAATACGAGATAGTACAAAAATATTAAAAAAAATTCAATCGTATAACATGTATTATCAGAATTATTTATTTTAAACAATTTTCATACTTCTAATCAATACATAGATGATAAGAATTTACTTCTATTTTTGAATTCAATTAATTTCAGACATAATTTAATTGAACCATGATTAACCCTAAATATTATTCCCACTTAATAAGTATTATTTAAATAAGTACTTTTCAGAATTTCTGGTAAGAAATGTGTGTGACTATTTCTATCTCTCTCTCTCTCTCTCTGTTTCTCATAAAATATGTGAAATAGCTTGATGAAATTGACACTGTACACAATATATAACGATAATATAGTTAAGTTAAATTTGCTTTATTTAACTTTTTCATTGTCTTTATAATGCTCTTAAGACCTCTTTAACTATTTTTTAAATTGTCCTGAATTTTCTTAACAACTGAGTACCGATTTAGTGAGTCACATATCTTCTTATTTCTTTATTAACATTTCTGTCTTAAAATGGAAATATATTATTCATAATAGAGAAAAGGGTTAATATAAGAGTTGATTTTAGTTTTAATAATGTACTTTCTAATGATTAAGGATTTTAAACTATGCTATTATGGTGCATGATTAAAGTTTGTCAACAAATTTTAAGTGCACATTTAAATCTATTAAAGAAAGTTTGCATCTATGAAAGGTATTTTATATTTTTTACAAATGAAACCGAAATATGTGCATTTTAAGAGCTATTAACTCGTTTCTGCATTTATTAAGGGCCTCATCTAATGTAGATGTCTTGAAAAGTAACCATCTTATGTGTGTGAATTCTTTTTTAAAGAATTATTTCTATAATTAAAATCAAATATAAAAAATGTTTGCTTTTATGGTAATCTGCGTAAATCAGTGCAAGTGATTAAACTATAAATAATTTATTAAAAGTTACATGCAATAAATAAAAAATATTTAATTTAAAAGGACAAAATCACACATGAAATTGATATGGCAAATATACAGCTATGCATGACAAATATATTAGTTCTGAATATATTTTTTTATTCTTAAAAAGCTTTATCAATCATGCATGATTTTATCATGTAATATTATGACAGTAATGGCGGCTATTTTCATTTCAAATCATTTTTATGGGGAACTTTAATATTAGATTTCTGAAATAAGTGTTCTAAATACAAAAAAATCTTTTTATTAGTTCTTATATGTTCTCTACTGTTCCCTGATTAAAGATAATTTGCAAGTTACTCTTAAATTTTTATAATATACACATATTTTTAAATTCAAAAATTTACTTTCTGCCACTTCTACTTCGTTATTGTTCTTCGTTTTGTAAAATAAATTGTAATCTTGTGTTATTAAATCATCAAGAATTTGTTGATCTATTGAAAATATGACAAATGTGTTGCAACTAAAGTTAAATGTAATGTAATTTAGGTGTAAAATTGAAGATCACTATAAATCAGAATATTTATATTAAACAAAATGTTACCATGATAAATGTTATACAAAGATTTTAGTTTAATGGATGTTAGAATTATTTTGTTACAGTAATTGCTATGTAATTTTTTATTAAGTAATCAAAGATATCATGTTTAAAACACAGGTATTTACTATATTACTATACACAGGTATTTACACACACACACACACACACACACACACACACACACACACACACACACACACACACACACACACACACACACACACACACACACACACACACACACACACACACACACACACACACACACACACACACACACACACACACACACACACACACACACACACACACACACACACACACACACACACACACACACACACACACACACACACACACACACACACACACACACACACACACACACACACACACACACACACACACACACACACACACACACACACACACACACACACACACACACACACACACACACACACACACACACACACACACACACACACACACACACACACACACACACACACACACACACACACACACACACACACACACACACACACACACACACACACACACACACACACACACACACACACACGCACACACACACACGCACACACACACACGCACACACACACACGCACACACACACACACACACACACACACACACACACACACACACACACACACACACACACACACACACACACACACACACATATGTATATATATATATATATATATATATATATATATATATATATATAGATATATATATATTATTTTATATTTATCACTGGATACATTATAGATAAATGCACAATATAAAAATTATGTATTTTATATGCAAGTAACTTTTTACTTATATTTTTATGGAAATAATTTTTGTAGCATAATGAAATTTCTTAATAAACCTTGTGTTCTATAATATAGAAGAAAGTGTAACATAAAAGTAAAAATTTAACAATAAAATTAAACTGTGGTGATGGAATACTTATTATCTGCGTGTTTCAGTTAATTGTCAGTAAGTCATCTATGGCGTGGATGAATGGTGACCTGTAATATGTTTTCTGTCATCATTCAAAAAATGTTATTTACATTCTTTACAAATATGATAATTTTCAGTTTCTACTGCATTTCTAGATTAATTCTTTATTGTTGTGAATTATAATAGGAAAAATTATATATACTCAAATATCTGATATTAAAAGACCAAATAAATCTGCTATTGGTATATTTCCAGATGACTGGTTTCAGTTTCATTTATGACAGACCCAAATATAAAAATAGTGTAAAATCAACTTCAGATACATGTATAAATTAAACTTAAGAAAATTAAGTTAACGGTAATTAAGAAGATTGCTTCTTAGTTAAGAAAAGAATTTTACCAAGAAGTTAGTTAATATTTAAATGCTTCTTATAAAAGATAATGTTTAAGTATGAATGCGGAGTTTTTCTTAAGCTATTTTTGTCGATGTTTACCGGAATGTAATTTATTTTACAATAATATTTTTCAATTTGGCAGATTTGAATTTATTTATTTTTCTGTAAGTGAACAAGAATAAAAAATTTTTTTAAATGAAAACACAGTTACTAGCATCTGTAAAAATTGATAATATATTCTCCCAATATTTCAGAATGTGGTGTTTGACCAAGCGGGGAATTTTACAAAGAAGGATGCTAAAAAAAATTGGAAAGGGATAAATACTCAATATTTCATTTAATACAGTAAAAGTAAATATTTCAAAATCAATCTGCAAAGGAAATTCAAATCAGACAATTTTAAAAACACCAGCAGAAGTACAAATTTCTCCACTAGACCATAAACAAGATAATCCTAGGCTTACCTGAAAAATTCCATGATCGAAAGCGAATGCAACAGCCGAGTGTGAAAACGCTCAAAATCAAACAAAGTAGTAAATACTGATGGAATCTCCTAGATAAAAAAAATCTTTTGACATGACCAAACGAAAAACAACAATTGTAAAAAATAAAGTATGTTATTTTTCTTGTACTTTAAAAAAACAGAATTTATGTTTCTTTCTAAAAAAAAAAGAACGCATAGAAGAAGATATAAGAAGAGGGATTCTCTCTCATGATTTTAGACAAAATTAGCATTCATATTCTAGAATAGTAAACTATACCAATACAGTTCCAACTAAGAAATCTAATTTGTTTTGGAGCAGTGAAATTCAAAATCAGTTATTATTCTACGATAATTTATGTATATTATTTTAAATGGAGACATATACTTTTATAAAAGCAAATATTAAAGAGCATATACAATACTATAATAAATAAAAGTAACCATTTTTAAAAATAATTAAAGATTTATAACATATAATCATTGTTATGGCAAAATGGCTTACTTTTGTTTAATTATATCAGAAAAACAGTTAATTATGTCGATTAAGATATTTAATATTGGGTATTTTTACAGATAATGAAGATTGTTAAGAAATTTAGCTTTCCTTTGCAATTCTTGAAGTTTTTAGGAAAAATTATTTTCTACAAATTATAGCAATAGAATTAAATAGCACAACAGAATATTAGATTTACTGGTACTTTATACAATAATTCTCTTTTGTTTTGGACATATTTTTTAACATTAGTGAGAAAAGTTAAAAGTAGTATTTAACTTTTCATTGTAAATAATAATATATACAGATGTTCATAATAGTTTTTAAATAAGTCATTTATAGATTTCAAGTCATGTACATTTCTTATGATTTAAGTAAATAAGCTGACACAAGTCATAAATTTACTTTTTTACTTTTTCAGATCCTTAATATCTTAAAATTTTAAGAATACAAATATTGAATTCTATAAAAAAAGACAAAATCAACAAAATCACGAAAAAAGTTGGGCAAAAAATTAAAAAAAATATAGGATTGTTATAATTTATATTTAACTTTTATCTGAAATTTAAATTAAATTTATTTACACTGCTTATGAAGTCTTATGAAAGTATAAATAGAATATAATTTTTATATTAATTTCATGAATAACAGAGTTGTAAAGAATGTTTCTATCTCATAAAATATTTCACATAATTCCATACAGCAAATAATTAGTTAAGTAAAAACCAAAAGGTAATCTTATAAAGAAAAGCTATTTTTTTCCTTGCATATAAATAGTCAATTTCCCTTCTCATACTAAATCAGAATTCGCCTTAAAATATAATTTTATACAACTGATAAATATAAAACAACCACTTTTTATATCGCGTATATGAAAGCATGTTAAAACATAAATGTTATTATGGGTTTTATTTCAATAAATGATACATTTTATGTATTACCGATGATGGTAGTATTCTGAGACTATATAAAAAATATATTGAGTATATGACCTTATTTTTTGAAGAAATCAACTAGACCGAGCATGCTTAGGGTTTTGTCAGAATATACCGATTGTGGAGACGTAACAATGTAATAGATTATTCCTTATTTTGTTCTATTCTAGATTTGTGATTTATTCCATAAAATGATCTTACAAGGTAGCAAATCGGTACCTTATTTAAAGTTAATTTAAAAAAGGAAAAATTATTTTAATCTTATTTTAAATTAAATTGAATATAATTTATATTCAAGGATTTTTAATCTCAATACTTTTTAAGAAATATATTTGTGTTTTGTCAATGCTTTTATTTAACCTATAGGCTTATAAATTAACCTTACTTTATGTAAACTTTATTTAGAAAGTTTTGGATAACTATATTAAAATATGAATATTTATATTGAGAAATATTTTGATGATGAAAATAAAAGATACTCATTTTAATTGTTTGAGAGAATTTGATGCATAAAGTAAAGCTGATTTACTTTTTGGAAAATGTCAATCGTAAAAGGAAAAATAACATTATGTTTAGTTATGTTTAGTTTGATATTTGAATGAAATGTTATGTTTAGTTTGAATGTTATGTTATGTTATGTTTAGTTTGATATTTGAATGAAAAACTGCTTTCACATATTCTATTCACTTGTGATATGTTTTTTGGACATTTTATGATAGAGAATTAAATAGTTTAAATATAGCTTTTTAAAAATGAAGTTACTCATTTTATATGAAGTTTTTTAATATTTGATTGTATTTGTACACATGGTACGCTTATTATATTTTAAAAGTTATTATTTTTGGAACAGGATACATCTAAAGAATTTTATTTGATCCAGGAAGAAAATTTCGCAAGGTTTTTTTTATATTTTTGATTTATTTTGACTGAGCAGTAAGTGTAAGATAAAGTTGGTCAAAAACAGATGTTTAGTATAGAAAATTATTTAAACATATATATTAACAAAAAATGTCCTAAAATTTATTTTGGGAATAATTTTCATATTTACTGTGATTCAGTAAAAACGACAGTACTTTCTTTAATGCATTTTTCATTTATGTTTGCATAATATAAATTTTGAGATTTTTAAAATTTATCACTTAATTATTTATATTTAATATGATGTAGAGATGTGATGATGAATAAAAAATTTGAGAACACCCACATTTGAATTTTAACGGCGAAAGTTTTAATTTTTTCAATAAAGTATAAAAATTGACAATAATTACAAATGTATTTATAAAATTTGGTTAATAAAAATTTTCTATGTAATTTTCATCAATGCTAACATAATTCAGGATAAATTCACATTACAGAGGAAAGTTCTTCTACTGTCACTAACTTATAATTAAATTTTTAAATAAGATAGTGTTGTTTCTTCACTGTAAAACGTTTTTGATTTTCAAAAATATTCACCAGAAAATAAACCATCTACATAAAGTACTTTTAAAAGTTTAAGATTTAAAGTTTCGTGTGTTTAACTTTTATTCGAAGAATTTTTTTAAGCATATCATATGAAATATGTAATTATTAAAAAAAAGAACCTATGTTTTGAAAAGTATTTTTTTTATTTATTATCAATTACTTTACTCATTACAATTCTTAATTTAATGCTTTATGCAGGAATTTTTGAAAAATAATGACAAAAAAGTTTATAATTTTTATATAATTTTGTTGTTTTGCTTTGATTAAAATAATCATGGAAATGAAATAAAATTTATAATTCCCCCCCCCCACATATATATATATATTTCCTAATTTTATTGTTTTTAATACTTGCTGTTTGTGTTCAATAAAGAAATTATTTGCTTGACTTTGCCTTTATTAAACATGAGTAGACATGAGTTTTAGAAAAGGAAAAATAACATTTTATCACATTTTTATTGAATGATGAAAATGGGAAGGATTCAAGAATTTCAAATTTCTTATCAAATCACTTTTATGAATATTCTTAGAATATCAACATTTTAACAGTTAATAAACTTCCTGTAAATTTATGATTTTCTGTATTGGTTTCTTAAAGCTAAATAAGTAGATGTACATTTTTCATAGGATTTGATTTACATTGTGTTAGCTTTAAATATTTTTGTGGATTATGTCATATTTTATCGTGTTACTATTTGCTACATTTTCTATCAGTTGACCCCATACAGTGGTTTTTTAATAGCTTATCTTACTCTTAAAAATCCCACTTTTATATTTAACATTAAACTCTCTTAAAAACTATATGTACATAATTAATTCTTTTTATAATGCTTGAAAACACAGAGAAAAATCAACACAATAAAACTTGTTTGCAAATGTTAATTTGTAATTTCATGCCTCAATACACTATTCCAATGAGTTGTATAAGATCATTTTATAAAATTCAATCATATTACAATAAAAAAATTTATGAACATAATGCAAAATACTATTCAACAGATATACTTTTTCTGAGAAGGGTAATCAGATCGATCATGAAAGAAAACGAAAAAGATTACCCTTGTGATTTGCTGTGCATTAATTCTTAAGAAGCAAAATAAACAAAATTTCTATTTAATTTTGATAGTGTAATTCTTAATCAAATTGGTTCAAGGTAAGTGGATAAAATTGCGAATGATTTTTATAATCTCCAAAAATATGATGTATTATAGAAACACACACACACATATATATATAAATTATTAAAAAAATTCAACATTTCAATTAATTTAAAGAATTAAGCTTGATCAAATCTCATCCTTTTATTCAAATAAATTCTAAATTTATTGAAGAACATAATAATTTATGATTTTAAAAAAGGGAAAAAATAGACACAATCCTAATAATTTGAAAATGGATTTATAATTTAAAATAACTATAGCTAGGATAGGTTTCTTCTTTATTTGTGATTTAAAACACTAAATTATATTAAGATGTTTACGTTTTTTTGAAATGAAAATCTTTTTACTAGCTTCAAATTTTAACTGAGTCAAAAATGTAAACTTCCATTGAGCTTGGAAGGCAATTTTTACGGAATATTAAGTTTAAAACATTTTATTTGAGCTATGCAGTTTAATCTTAGAACTATTAGTTATTGAAAGAATTGCTCACCTTAAATTCACTTCTTTAATTTGATTTGATAGATTAGTTTTTTAAGACAAAAAAAAAGGATTTTAAAATTGAATAATATGAAAGCTAATTTAATTATAGAGGCTTGTTTTACCTTTACGAATGCTTGCTGAAGTGCGTTTTCTTAAATTGCTGGAGGGAAGATTTGTGACTACAAGGAGAATAAAATTGCTGACTTTGTTAAGAGTTTGTGTAGTCAAAATGAAATTGTGATTGAATTAAGAAAGATTAAATTAACTTTAACTAAATTCAAATCAAACGTGCAGATAAAAGAATTGTATAGCTTTCATATTAATTGATGAAGAAATTGCCTACCCAACATACTACTGAAAAGGCTAAATAATAATAATAAAATTTTACCTAAGAAATTATCCAATTAAAGTTTTCTATACAATCTTGATTAATGTTTTTAATTCCATACATCCTTTCCATTTATTATGAGGCTAAAATTTTATTATAAAACCATTGCAAAAAGTTCACTATCCAAATTATACATTTCTGAAGAAAATCGTTCTTTTTTTTTTAACAAATGTACAATATTTTTAGATTATTTATGTAAAATTCAATAAGCAATAATATTTTTCAAGCACAAAAAATTATATATTTTTTAATATTGAATATAAGTACAATTCAAATAAATGTAAAAAAAATAAATAAAACAAAAGTATAAACATTAATAAATAATCAATTTATGGTTTATTTTATTTTTCTATTATAATTAAAGTTTTTGATCTAATTTCTGGTTTTTGCTGTTTTTGATAGATTTTTCTTACCATATGTATTTGTTTATCATATATTTTTCATAGGAAATGTTTTCAATATATTTAATGCACATTGTATTAATATCATAGCACAAGCTCTCATGGGAAGTTCTAAGGAACTTTATATAAGCGTTTTTGGTAATTATTTTAATATATATATAAATATTTATATATATATCCATCTCTCTCTCTCTATATATATATATATATATATATATATATATATATTAAAACAATTATTGAAATTTATTGCTTTATTTTTGCTTTTTACACTGACGTTGTGAAGTTTTCGCATAGAGAAATAAAAATGAAAATGTCGTATTTTGGAATGAAACTTTAGAAAAATAGAATGAGCTTTTTAGACACACAAAAAAACATACTAATTTCATAGGCACTGTTATTTACGATGTAGATCTGAAAACAAAACAATATAGATGAAAAACAATGAAAATGATTCATTTAGTCTGAATGCGATAGACAAGCAATTTGCAATAGAGAATATCTATGAAAATTACTGCGATTTATTTTCAACTTTTGTGTAAATTTCAAGAGATAGATTAAGTGAAATACTTTTAGTATTAGATCATTATTTTCTTCAATAAAAAAGAAAAATGAAATTGCTCTAAAGCAAGAAATAATACATATAATATATTCATATACTACCTAGCTATCAGAAAAGCAATTATGAAAGAAATAATTATAATAATTCCTATATATATATATCTAAGATTATTTAAATATTGATTGAATGCATTTGAACAATCTCAGCTATTATCTGCTGAGTGAGATTTATCAACGAAAAACTGTCCAATTGTTTAAAATATTCAAAAATATTAAAATGGAAATGAGATGTCACTTTATAAAATTCAAAAAGATATAGCTTAAAGAAAGTAAACATAGAGAAAATTTGAAGTATACAAAATTTTATACTGGATTTATTTCATTAAAACTTATCAAATTAATTAAATAATGACTAATATTGCTTAAGATTCACAAATAACAACATAGTTTATGGCAATTTAGTTTCTAGAGTATTTTTACACATAACATTACTCATCAAAAGGGCATTTTAACTGGAATTTACTTTTACTGACACGTTTTTGTAATCGAAATTTAATTTCTTATACTCACTGATAAGTATTTTGAAAATTTTAGGAATTATAAACTTTATTAAGTAATATAAAACCTTTTATGCTAAAGAATAATGAAATAAACCACTCATTTAATTCGATTGAGTAATAAGCAAAATTATTGAATTTAAATCAGCTTGATTATTTAAGCTTTAGCATTGGCTAGAATCAGAAAAAGGACGACATTTGGGGAATTTTAAAAACCAAAATTTAGTTAAAATACTTTAATTTACCAATGTCAATTAAAATTTCCATTACGACCATGGAAACAATGACTATAAGTCTTAATCAGTGCTTTGTAGAATAGTAAGATTAAATTTCTAATGGACGATGTAATGGTCAATTCTCCAATATTTAAAAACAGATCTAAGAGAGAAAAAGTTGCAAAAAAATTTTGCGTTACGATGCGGGACACACGTTATCCAAATAAATCATGCAATAATAAAAGTATTACAACATAACCAAAACTTTTAAAATATAGAATCAACAGTACAATTATTTCTGTCTTATGTTAAGCCCAATTCAAAATCATACTGATATTAATCAAGAAAATATTTTGTGATATTTCAAAACAAATAAGACTCTTAGGAATGAGAGATTTGGAACTCTCACATCTTTCATAAGAGAGCTATTACCATAAAATTAGTTGGTAAACGTGATACACAATACTAAATTTAGAAATAGAAACCATAAATCTTGGTGATTTAATGGAAATTAAAAAAAATTAATAAAGCAAGAAATGCTAAAAGTTTTAAATGCAGATATTAAATTAAAAAAAAATTAAAGGTATTGGAAATTATATTTTTGCTTGTGATAAATATCGCAAGAAAATAAGTTTTATGACTTTAAACATTTATGACAATACATTTGAAATATATAAAAGTGACATTAGTTTATATATATATATATATATATATATATATATATATATATATATATATATATAAAGAGATATATATATATATATATATATATATATATATATATATATATATATATATATATATATATATATATATATATATATATATATATATATATATATATATATATATATATACATATATATATATATAAAACCTGTAACAAACTTACTTGCTAATGATATCGATGTATTAATGGTTCTAACACTATAAAATTACCCAAGATTTTTAAAACTTTCAAGAGGTTCTAATTTACAATTAGTACTATTTTATTCCTTAACGATTTCTATTACTAATAATAAATCTTTACAGTAAACAGAATAAAGTTCATATTTAATGTATAATTGCAAGAAAAACTTATAATACTGAAAACTTTTCTCTTAAATTTAGAAATATCACTTAGACTATTTGCAAATCGGAGTCAGAAACGAAAAATTAAAGTGGACACTCACATGAACAATTATTTGATAAAACATGAAAATTTATCAAACAATTTATTTGATGATCGTTTCAAGATTTATCAAACAATTTATTTGATAAATCTTGAAATTTCTTGCAAGTACCAAGACTTAAAAAGTCTTGATTCGCACTTGCAAGACGTTTCAAGATAGGTCTCTCTTATTTATTAAATATAAAACTACCATTCAAATGTATAGAAATTTTTGTGTTGAACTGATTTTATAAGACATTTACTATAAATATTATTTCATAAAATTATTAACTTTCAATTTTACTTTTAATTGTTCTAAAAATGGATTTGAAAATAAAGAAGCTGCTGCAAATACGAGTCTAGATTCAAATTCAAAGCATTAATTTGATCAATTCAAAAATTTAATTGGCATTCTAGGTGCAAATTAATGCTTCAAAAATGACATTGGAAATAAAAATTGTCACCTATCAATTAAAGCGGCAGAAAAATAATTTGAGATTTATAAAAATAAAACTATTTTTAATAACATCTTAAATATTAATAATATCAGAAGTTCATGTGTGTGTTTAGTTTTGAAAAATTTACATCATTTTACAAAAAAAAACATTTTATGAATGAACAAAAAAAAAGTAGATTTAAATAAACTTGATGTTAAAAATCTTTGTTTAAAGTCACACACATATTTTCTTATTGTAACGTAAACTTTAGCTTTGTAAAAATGTAAGAGTACTGATTATATAAAACAAGTTATTTTATTTTTTTTTAATAAACGAGTTATGATTGTTATGAAAGTTTTCTAAAAGATTGTTGTAATATTTACTTTTCGCAATGTAGTGTTTTCTTGAAAGATCTTGCATTGCTCTGTACAGTTGAATACAATATCGGGAGTAACTAACTTGTTCTTAGGTTAATAACGAAAGAGGTCTTTTATTGAGATTTCCCAATTCCGTAAGTTACAGATACCCCTTTAAATGCGCATTAAGTTATATGTACAGTTAGAATGTCGCAAGGGAAGGAAACTAAACCTTGAAGTGTTTCGTATCAAATTATGCCAAGTTAGCCTTGTCTTTGATAGCTGTTGAAATTCTGAAACTGCGGTCATTAGTGCTATCACTTCATAGGTCTCAAGTGACAATGATTATTGCTCAAAAGCTGATACGCTATTTCAAAAACTAATTTATAGTTTCGTGGGAGTTATTTTGGGTCTGTTAAAAAAGCGTGAATGAAATATTAATGATTTACATGTAATCAAAATATTTTTAGGTGTATTATCGAATGGAATTAATTTATTCAAAATAAGAAGAGGAACAGTTTGAACTCTAGTAAATATCAAAATTGGGATTTAAAGTTCTTTTGATTCAGTGAATCCTTATAAATTCAATATATCCCCGAATCCTTATAAATTTATAATAGAAATAAATTCTTTTTGTAAAAAGTTTGACATAGTTTGTTATTTCAAAGTTAATTAAACTTTTTGATACTGGTATGTTTCCTACAATATCATTAAGGAAAGAAAAGAAGCATTACTAAAATTAAATTTTGAAATAGCAAAGTGGACATTTTTTTGTAAAAATGTATTGATAAAAAAATAAATATGTATGAAAACATAAAAAATAATGAATATAAAATGAATGTGTGAAAAATAACATACATATGATTTGAATATGATAGGCGAATGTATTATTTGTAACCGAAGTTCACATTGTATACGTCTTTGAAATATAGTCTGGAGAGACAAGTACAATAGGAAAGTTAGAATTGCCTGCAACTCCTTTTTTTACAGAAAATAATATAAAATTCTTATGTAATGGTTTGAGTTTTGATTCCAAACTTAATCCTGATTTATTGGTTGCAATTTAGAAATTTTCCTTTCTAATAAAAACTGTTCTTTCTTGTAATAGGGGAAAGATAATTTTTCAGATTTTAAATTACAAAAAGGGTAAAAGCATTTTAAGATTTTATGGTTTTAAAATCAACCGAATATTGACTTTTATCCTTAAATATTTTGAATGAAAAAGTTGTATTTGTCGTAAGCACACAATGGTAAGTCATTTATCAAAAATATAATATATAAAAAGCATACGTATTAGAAACATCTGTAAATATGTTAAGTGCTTTTCCTTATGAGTATGTAATATTTATCTTAAATCAAGTTTTGTCAGTCAAAAATTTAATTTCTGTTCAGAGGGTACTAGGATAGCTTAAATAAAATATTTTGGATTTACAGTTGTAATTATTTTTGATGGGACCTGTAAATTGCAATTACTATATTTTGCTGGGCATCTGGGGCATTACTAATTAAAAATTTGATACGATATGAAGCTATATTTTAATGTTACAAAATACAATGAAGTTCAACATTATAATACATTTTGAAAATTAATTTGACTTAATTTGAATTGAAAATTAATTATTAAATATTACTATAGTTAATAGAAATCATTGAAAATACGTATCCCCAAATTTGAATATTCTTTACCTCAAATTGCATGTTTCATTCAAAATATGGCTTCTATGTAATTTCAAAGTGGGATGAAAGCTAGTAAATTATTCATACAAGAAGTCATAAACAGCTGTGACGTAGATTTTATGACAGATTCCGAAAAAAATTTCTAAGAAGAAAATTATATAGAGTGCTGAGAAAAATCTAACTTTTCTCACATTTTATGTGATGGAGTTGGAATTTTTACTTTGGAGAAAAATATTTCACCTGTATAAAAACCAGTAATCTTTGTTTTATTTTGAATAAGTGAGGTTCGTAATCTACAATTACTTATCTGACATAAATAAAATTGGAAATATTTAAAATGTTTTGAAAATAAATGTTTCTAACATTTAATGCATTTCAATTTAAAATTATATTTTATATGGTTCATTTAAACATTAAATGACAGCATTAAATCACAATAAAAATTTTTGAATTCTCCATTTTATCTATATTGATATCTATCTATCTATCTATCTATCTATCTATCTATATATATATATATATATATATATATATAAATATATATATATATATATATATATATAACAAACGTACAAATAAAAGAGAAGAAAGTATTTTTTAATTCAAAATACATGTGACAATTGATAACACTTAATGGAGTAACTTAACATCACTTAGTAGGAATTATTGTAGACTTTTTAGATAGCAATTATTAGAATAAAATATATAGAGTTAATTCTGAATTTTAAATAGCATTTATTCACACAATTGAGACTGGAAAATTACTGAACCCAATAAATATTTGTGTAATAATGCTCATACTTAATATATTGTCAGATCTTTTCAAGTTTTTTTGCACACTGAAACTAATATACCTGTACACATTATACCAGACTTTTATAAAATGTTAATAAATCTGATCTTTAATTTTCTGAATAGCATAACATGTTTAAATATTCAATTTACTCTAGTTTTGAACTTAATATAAAAATATGGGCATTAAATTTCATAATGATAATCCATACACTGGTATGAAATTTGAAATTTACAAGTCTGATGCTTTTATATTTTGAAGTCATTCATTTGAAAGATTTTGTCATTTTTTAAAATATTGTTATTTTAAAATTAACAAGTGATTAGAGAAATAGTATGTTGGAAAGAAAGTGCATGAGAGCGAAAATAGTTATGGCAACAAGGTAAACTGTAATACATTCGTGTGGGAAGAAAAAAAGTATTCAAGATTTTTTTATAAATGGTTTGCAAAGTTTAAAAAAGAACGCACTTTCTAATGGAATCACAGAATTAACAGGACCTTTTCTCATTCTCCAGTCATTTAAGGTCGTTATTTTTAGATGAATATTATTATGCATATCATACTCGTTTTTTATTTAATTTCAAAGGTGTTTTAGTTCGTTGTAAATATAAGTACTGCTGGAAAATTACTAAGAAGGCTTCCAATATGAGGTCATTTAGTCATGAAAAAAATAGAAATCTTATTTCATCAAGGTTATTTTGTGTCGATAAAAAATTTGCGTTAAGGAAAAAAAAAAATGTTACAATGATTATGACGTCACAGCATGAATATTCTTTACGCAAAGAAATAATAAATTTCTCATTGGAGAAGAAATTATTGCAAACTAATTTCAAGAATCTCCCCAGAGTTATTTAATTGTAACAAGAAATAGTACATGTATATTAATGTTAGAATAGCGTTATAAAATGCAGTAAAATGAATGCTGGCGATTTGTTGTATTGGAAAAATTTAGTTCTACCAGAAAAATAATTTCCAAGGTATATAAAAAGATTCAGACTGTAAAATAATAAATTTAAATATCTATACATTTATACATATTTATTTTCACTTGCTAGAATTATGTATGTAGTTTTATTATTATTTGATATAATAAGAAATAAATATATTTATGTATGATGCACGAAAATGGCTTGTGTGAAAATAATGGATATTAAAAAAAAACTCATTTAGTAGTAATTGTTTCTTACTCTGAGGACAATATAAAATTAAAAATGATAAATTATAAAAAATTATATTCACGAATTGCAAAAAAAAAATTTTTTTTTGCAATTCATCATGATTTTTTATTTTTATTATGTTTACATTTCATCAATTTAACTTTTATAATAATTTTTTATAATTATTTAAAAAAATGAATTTTTTATAGGGGAATTTAATTTCTAAAGTGAACTTCAAGTGGTCTCAAGGGATTCTTGTTCTAGAGGAAGAATAAATATACGCTATCTATGTAAATTATCGATAAAAATGTTTTACAAAAATTCTCTGATGCCTTAAAAGTTAAAAAAAATATTTAAGTTTGAAATTTAAGATCCTATCTAATACTAATAGAGTAGAAATGATGTAAGAGGGTAATGTAGAAAAGTATAGTTATCTCATGTAAAATGAAGCTATTAGTTAAATCTTTAGTGGTATGTGTTTATAATTATACCTTTCAAAAGGAGTTTAAAACACATTGGATTATATCGATGCTATAAAGTAAGCTAACACTTGCACAAAAATGAGCTCAAGTGCATAATGCTAGTTTTCGTTAGAGAGTGGATAAGGAATCACGTTGAATTAAATTAAACTGACATATTCAAATTTTACTTAAAATTACATAACAGTCTAGAAAGAACTGAAGATTATTATTTATTTAAGGGTCACTGTCACGAATCAAATGGAGCAAAAGCCAGTGATGTGATAAAAGATGTAAAAATGGATAAACATGATAACATTTCCACGTGTCATCCACTAATTAAAAATGATTAACATGGTATGATATTTTGGTATAATTTCTTTTAAGTGAACTGCGTGAAAATTCTGGAAGGAACCTAGTTTTTCATATTTATATATTTCATTTGTGCATTTAGTGCATAATGCGAACTTTAAATTTCAATATCTCTTTTTGCTTATGTATCGGAATATGTGCGATACTTTTTACAATTGATAGCTTTACATTAATTTTAAATGTGTTTTTCATGTATATTGCAATTTAGTAAATTAATTCAAAATCAATCATTTGGTACATTAATATCTGGATTTGTAAATAGTTACTTTAATATATGTGAATTTTCGTTAACATAGATTTTTCCGCTTCTTGAAAGTAATAGCTCAAATTACACGAGTTTCTTTTCCAGTTTCACAAACAGTTAGTAAATAAAGTTAAGAATAAAAGTTAAGAAGAAAATAAAGTTAGTCTAAAATAAAGTTAAGAAGTTTTTAGAGATTTATAAATAGCTTAGAAATTGAAAAGTATTCAATTAATAATTCAAAATTTTATGTAAAATAAGTATAAATTTTAAGGAAAGACGTGCTGAATATATTCCATTTAATGAAGGCAATGTCTTGTGTTTATATGAAATTGTAAGTAATAATTTACTTACGAAAATTGCAGCTTTTATTTGACGTTACGATTGTAGTATAAGTTTGGAACCTAGTTCTACATGTTTAGAACCTTCGTTCTGTATATATTTTAAACTTTAGTTCTATAAAGTTTCTTTCTATTATGTTTTCTTTTTTTATTGTCATTTTTCTTTTTTTAATATTGCCATAAATTTTTAAATTAACACTGTATTTCAAAAAAAAGCACTAGTGTTTTTCAAGTAATATTAAGTATAAAAAGTGATATGAGATTAAATTTGTTGAAATATCTTTATTTTTGTTAAAAATATTAGCTCTTAGGTTTGTGTAATTTAAATAGAATCATGAGATTAAATAACTTATTTTGTTATGTAAAGAAATGGATTGAAAGCAATTTGTTTGAACGCAAAAGTAAATTGAAAGTCATGAATATGGGCTTGTTGAATTTATTGATTTTGTGGCGAAATGTGTGAAGCATATGTGTTCATATATGTTGAGATAAATTACTTAAATAAAAACAAAATGTAGTTTAGACTTTACTTTACCAAGCATACCTGCCTGCTATTTATCTTTGATCCTGCATAATAGAAAAAATTTTCTCAGTTTCTTTTTTTAAATTTACTTTTTCTATGATCACTAAAATATCATAGATAAAAATTGCACTTAAATTATATTAGCTATTTTATCAATACTACTCTTATTTAGTGATATAGCAACTGTGGATAGTACAGTTAATTATTAAGTAAAGTTTAATTACTATTGTTTTGTAAAAGTTATTGTTATATTTAGTTAGCATCAGTTACTTTAATTTTCCTCATATTTTTGTGCTAAGTGTCTTATTTATTTTACTTATAAGACTTATGAATCTACTAAATAGGAGAATCACACAGAAGGAAGAATATTCCCGAAAAGTATACATGAATTATAAAACTGAATAGTAGTTATACTATCTACTAAAAATACTTAAATAAATGTAATACATTTAGCATTTATCTAAGTGTTATAAAATAATATTTAATTTAGTTGTTACACTAGAAACTACATGAAAAGAAACCTAAAAATAAGAAAACTCTGATTTAATACTTTAAGAAAAATGAAAAATAAAAGGGAATTTTTATAATTAATAGTTAACAGTTAAAGAAATATCTATATCCATTAGCACACAATTGTAGATATTTCTTTTTTTCTGTAAATTTTTGACATATGCGGAATGATAAATATTATTTGCATTTTATATTTACTTTATAGTGTATATTTGCTGTTTATATGTAGAAAAATGACAAAAAGAAACATTGTTTTGATAAATAAATATAATCTGTACACTGAAACGACAAATATACATCGATAGAAAAATCATAATAAAAAATTTATTCAAACCAATCTCATATTCACAAATAACAAATGAAGAGCTATGCATTTTTACAAAAAGGTTTTCTAGTTGTGAAGGTTGCAATGATATTTTCTGATTTTTATCTTGGGAAACATTTTAGAATAAAGCACCAACTCAGAATCCATTCTTTCATACTATTAAACGGCTTTTTATCGTTTTCAAGGATTTAAACTCAATCGTAAAAGTAATAATCCGATAAAAGATTTATTGTGAAATGGAAAATATTTTGTCAGTGATGGTATTATTATAGAGGAATTTTTTTCCTTGTGCAATTGTCACGTTAATTTTATACCACCGACAAAAACTTCTTTGGCTGAAATTCAAAAACTTTACATCCTGGTAAAAATTACAGCTTGTCATGGATTTATTTAATACCTTGTAAAATAATTTTGTCTTATTTGCATTTGAAAAATATACCAGTTTTATTTACATATTATCTTGAAGTTATTTAGAAATTTATCTGATCTTAAGAATTTTATTTATTTATATCTATATTTATAAATGATGCTCATTTTAAAATGTTTTCTTATAGACAAGTAATTCATTTCTTGCGATTTCATATTTGAATAGATTTTATAACATACCCAAGATAATTATTTAAAAATAACTAAGATATTCTGACATATTATAAATATGCATAAAATACACTATATTAGTAATTGAAGATTCAACTAAAACTTTAATATATTAAAATGTTATTTTATAATATATTTGCATATATAAGAAATTTATAAAATGTTTAATACTATGAGGATCAAAATTCATTTTAAATTTCCTTTCAATAATTAATGTAAAAGCGAGGAATATTATTTTTAAAACTGTGTTATGTTAATTTTATTGATGAATTTATGTTCAAATACACATTATGTGAATATTAAAATTATACATTATTCTTGAAGAAGATTTATATTTATGTAACCTTATTCATTATAGTTTTCATTCATAATCTTCATTCATTATAGTTTTCTACTAATTCCTGCAGAAATATTTTAAGAATACATATATATATATTTTTCTATGGTTGAAGTCTTTTGATTAATGGGATGTAGGTAATATATAATTGTTTGTTTTGCCATTCTCAACTAACAATAATTCCATGCAAGAGCTAATCCTACCGAGACCTACAATTTAAAAAGGATTCTGGATCATTATAAATAATTACGCCCAAAAGGTGAATTGAACCCACGATCTGACGGCCAAGTTAAATTTCTTTATCTACTAGATGGCAATATATAATAGTTACAAATTGGCTGAAAGAAGAAATTCTTCTGTTTGAAATTCTTAAGATATATTTATATTTAAATTTAAAATTTTTTTTAATAAAACATTAATGGGAGATACGTGGTTTTTTCAATGTTATCCAAATTTATGATTCATCAGAGAAGAGAACATTTTCAAAGAGGTGAAGCCTTTTAAAGTGTATTGAAAAAAAATTAAAAACTCTTTTAGTTGAAATTTGTGGGGTGTTTCTTATTTATTTTAATTTAATTTTTTTCTAATTATTTATAAATATACTGAAAATGTTTTACCATACATTGTGGTTTTTAATACGCATTAGTAATAGCATTTTCTTTCGACAGTTTTTTCTACAGAATGTTAATAGTCATTGACTAATTATGATAATTTTAATTCAATTTCCATTTTGAAGTAAATAATTTTTTTATTTTTATAATAGTAATAATGTTTGTGGAATTTAGTAACATATACACCTATCTTAAGTTAATAAGGAATTCATTCTTTTGAAATTTTCTATTAATTTAAAACTTACCAAATATTACAAATTTCATAAGTTTGAGAATTTAAATACAAGTTTTTATTGTGTCAAATTTTAGTTTTTGAAGATCATTTTATGTAGTCAATAATCATCATATTGTATAAGCAATTTATTTTTCTGAATTTTAATGACTGAGCAATTAATTGACTGTGTAATTTTGCTATTTTTTCAAATTATTCACCACACACATCCGACAGTTAAACTATAACCTTCAGTTTTTAAGCAATTCCATAATTATTTCTGTTTAATTATCACTATCATTTTACAATATCATAAGAAATTTTTTTTGATTCTTTCAACTTTTGTAGAAATTTTTGATTGATGAGACAAAGTACCTTGAATCGATTCTGAATGTAAACTTCTTCATATTATTCAGTTTCTTTTAGTTTTAGAATAATTATTTAAGTAATGTAAAATGATAAATTTAATTTTACATGCAATGGAAAGTCGCTTCCTTAATAGATAGATAAATAAAATTTTTCTCTAATGAACAGAAAAAAACATTTAAGAATAACAAAACATTGTTACAATTCCCAATACAAAAGTGCAAATCATAAAATTTGAATTCGAATCAAATTGTATTAAAAGAAATGGTTTTGATAGGAATTAATCAAACAAATATCATTGACATTTATCTTTTTTATCATAAAACAAAACTTTATATCCTATTAAGTCTTAACTTTGAATTATTATTTTTTATAACACATATTTTCTTTTCTAATAATGAATATATACTTTCTGAGTAAATTTTAAAATACCCGATTTTGTTTTTGATAGTGATTTCAACAATAAGAATATTTGATTGTCAATAATCGTTGATTCAAATAATAATAAAATTTCTTTGTTTTTGTAAAATAGATTTGAATTATGAGAGAAAACGAATTTTTCATAGACAGCAATATTCTTGATTGATTTATTTTTAAAGCTAAAACATCATTTGTTATAAGAATCATTATATTAATATAATTTTTAACTTATTGGTTTGTACAATAAACACATCTCAACTAAATAAGTAGCCTAACGTAATTTTGGGCTACTTCAATAATGTCAGTAGTTTTTTTTAGTTCCAAATAAATAAATCTGAAAACTTATGACATAGCGTCAGAAATATATTATAACATGTTATTTTGGGAAAATAAATTACTTTTTTTTCCCAAATGTCTATCTAAACTAACTTAAATCATTTGAAAGCTAATATAGATGAAGTAGTATTGAATTTATTTTCCCTCAACTTCAAAAATTTTTTATTTTAGTCAGTTTAAATTGATGTTTTGATTTTTCGTAATTCATTTAATGGTAAAATTTTTCTAGATAAAACATAGAAAATAAAGAAAAATGAGTGTAATGTATTTCTTTTTACAAATGCAATTGGAGAATTTTATTGCAATTCTCCTGTTTGGTATTGGTTTATCTGGATTTACTAATATATTTGATATTTTCTAAATTTTATGTATATAAATTTCTATTTTGTTCCAAGTAAACATATTATTAGAAGTTAATATATTAGATCAATATTAGTAACTAAATTTGCAAACAATAATACATTTCAAATGAGATTATACATTATTAAGCATGAAATTGAGAAAAATCAAGCAAATACAATCATTTATATAGCTTCATTTCAGAGTATTAATAAAATAACTGTAAAATACGTATATGAGTTGCAAACAAACAGAATTTGGGTGAAGAGAAATAAATCAACCTGGGATTATTCTAATGCTCAATAAATTCAGCTACACATGTGACGCACATTTTGCGTTTCACATAAGAATATGCATTAATTTAGAAAGACTTTGAGAATTATTTTTTATATCGAGTGAAGAGAGCAATAAATTAATCGGGAACTGTTTTCCTGTTCAGTCAGTTCAGCTCCAAATGAAAGACATTTTACCTGTATTTCAATTAAAACAATATATTAATAAAAATTCAGAGAACATTTTATGTTATCAAAGTGATTTTACTTATTGGCACTTAAAAGTGTAAGTAATCCTTTATAGCTTTATCATAATACTACTTTAATAATTTTAATTTCGATACAATTTTACACAACGTTTAAAGCAAAACTTGATTTTATACTAATCCAAGTTCTTTTAAGCATTTTGTCGTTTGTATATCATTCAACTGCATTCTGATGAGGACTGAAATTAAAATTAAAAGGCATCTGTAGAGTAATTCTTCTCAGCAACTCCAAAATATATCATGTTCTTACTATAAAATATAATTTCTGTTACAATGGAGTTCTTTAGCATGTCTGAATCTATAGGTGTTCTGAAGTGTGCAAAACTGTATTCACTATACTCAAATATCATCAATGATATTCATAAGTAATTTTTCATATCACTAAAAATTAAAAAAAAACGAAGGAATTTTCTGATTTCCAAAAAATAAAAACAATTTTAAATTTCAATAGAAGTTTAAATTTTTTGGATATGTTTATTTTGCCTTTACTCATGATTTTTAATAAGTAGTTCACACCTGTTTTAATGTTCCTTATCTGTATTATAAATTTGTTGACATAATTTGCTTGACTACTCATTTTTACATAATGTGAAAATTATCTTGAATTATTGAAAATTTGCACAACAATTTCTATATAATATAATATATACATTATGTTAAAACATTAGTATGAAAAATAACGACAAAAAATCATTTGTAATTTTAGGAGACTAATATTATATATAAATACTAAACAGTTTGCTTAAAATAAAACTGAATGACTAGAAAATATTTGTAAGATACACAGTTAAAAAAATTATAACCGCATTTTCATTCTAGAAACTTTATAAATATAAAAATTTTTAAAATATAAATATTTTTTAGTAATATATTATTAATATATCGATATTAATTATAGCTGATCCCAACATGTGTTCCATTTCTGAAGTGCTCAGATGTGTGTGAAATTACACAGAATTTCTTTAGAATTGTCTTCAAAAAGTAATAAATTCAGATTCCATGTAATGTGAAACATATCTTAACTACTATACTTACAACAAGTATTCTTTGTAAACTTGAATTGAAAAATGAATTATTATTATATATTATTATTAAATAATTTTTTCGGAGTTACTAAATGACTGTCATACTTTAGAAAATTGTTGTAAATAACACCAATTTTCTTTTATTGATTATAATTTTCTTTTGTGAGCAATCCCAAATTAAATTATATAAATTGAAGTAAAGCTTATATTAAAAAATAAATCTTTTCCACTTGATAAATTATAAATCTATATTTAAATAATAGTTTTTCAAAAGGAAATGCTATTTTGATTGAATAATGCTCACATTAGACTCTCATAAAATATTAGATATCATATCGTGTCCAATATTTACAAAGTTATTATTTGCTTAACCGTTTTATTCATTAATTTTAATTTATTAACTTAATTTTGGAGTTAAATCATTTATCAGTGAAAACTAGATTTTCTATATTGGTTCTAACATATCATTGGTAAAAATTTGAGAATCTATTAAACTTCTTAGTTAGCTAATATAATAACCAAAGAACAGGTTAGTTCACACCATTTCTTATAACATCAGGGCATATGCGAAAATCTTTTATAATAAGAAAATTTAATTATTTTAGCGTGTCTCAGGTAATATAATATATGCTTCCGGGTAATCTATTTTCAATGAAAAAATAAGCAAATGAGTAGTTTCGCAATCGAAGATTAATTGCTAGCTTGATGCTAATGATTTTCACTTTTATGATATTAAATGTACTTTAATGGATTATTGATGATATTATTTCTTCATAAAAAAATGCGAACTTTCTAAAACGCGATTTAGTAAACTCTTAAAGAAATGTGATTTTTTTCTTATTTAATCAAAGAATATGTGAATGCAAAATATAATTCTTTTATTAAGTTTCTGTTTTTTATATGTATTTTTCTGAAAATGATTTATCATATGATCATCTTATTCTGAAGACAAAACAAATGAAGATTAAATAATTGCATCATATTGTTCAAGATAAAATTTTATTTTCATAATAAAACTTAAAACAAGGAATTAAATACCAATTGGCAATCTTTTATTATACTTCGTAAAATATTAATAAAATTTGTGAAAAGCAAATAAATGAGTTTACCTACGTCTGTACTTATTGTTATAACGTAGAATATGTTCGGATTTATGGTTACTTTAAATGTGGCATTACCATAAAAACAAATATTTACTATGGTAACACATTTAAAATAAATCCTTTATTTTTATTTGTATTTTCTATGTTCTCTTCTTATCTTTTCTTTTTCACGATCTAAATTTTTACGTGTCAGCTTGAACTGTCAACAACATATCAGTTTGATTCGTAGCAACATTTTTATGCTTCGTTTTCCTCTATTTTTAAATATATTGTATCAAATAAAATTATTTCTTAAAGTACGTAAATAAAATAACACGATAAACTGTCTTTATAATTATTAGTGATAAAGACATTGTGACGTAAATCTTTAAACTATGAATTATGTTTAATTGAAAACATATTTGTATTTGTTGTATTTAATGTGTACTATTTGAGCAGTAAAGTTGCCAAATTCATTTATTAATATATAAAAATATAATAGCTTAAAAATAGAGGATTTTTTAATTTCAGGTCTTAATGGTTTATGCGGTATTTTTGTTTTTAATAGCAAATCACAAATAGTATTTCCTAAACATTTGTAAACATTTCTCACTCTTTTTAATTATTTCATTAAATTAAGAATTATAAAGAATACTATTCAAGAATTCCCAGGATTTCTCTTAAACCAAATGCATTTATTTATTTTTTCAATGCGTTACTTGAATAGTGTGATTAATGTTGTAATTTTTAATTTTAATGCGAAAATCTTGGTTTTTGTTGTGCTGTAACTATAAATACGAGGCTGTCATTAATCATTTGAAGACCCATATTGAATAAAAAAAAATATTACTTTACGTCGAATGATTTTAGCTTCTTTAAACGTTAAATATATTATGGCTATTAACAAAAAATATTTTCGTTTTTATTTTTAAAATTAAAGTAATTAATTTATCCGAATTCAAAATATTTTTATATATTAGATTTCTTTGGCATTTAAAAATATCAATATGTATATATTGATATTTTCAAATATATATATATATATATTAAAATTGAACTTATTACTATTTTCGACCTATGACATTTAGTTTTTGATAAATGATTTATGAACTTTTGAAATATGCAATTATGTATCGTTTCTGAAATTCTAAACGATTTAAAGTTTTTCTAAAAGTATTAATTTAATTGTAAATTATTAAATTAATGTCTCTTCCCTTTATGGTAAATTTTTTAACTGTCAGACAATGATTTATGTATCTGTTATAATGATAAGGAAAAGAAAATTAATTTAATTATGCAGAAAAATAACTATATGTGAAAAGAAAAAATTAAACATTGAATTTCAGTTGAAATTTTATATCGCTACTGAAATATTTTTATAATATGTAATTATTTCATAAAATAAATAATATTTTTCATGCATTGAATTCAGAACTATATTTCTTTATCTAATACTTAGTTGAAACATTTACATTAATTTTCATAATTTCGCCTACATTTAATGAATAATTCATAAAGCTAAGCTTATATATGTGTTCTCATAAATTTATCTGTTTATTATTATTTCAGAGGTATAAGTGTTTTATCTTAACGTCAGACTTTTCTTTACTTTTTTATGTAAATTAATAAAAAAGTGTGATTAGTTATCAAAGTTTTCATAGTTAGTGAGATTACAAATTAACCTAATTACTATTCCTTCTCACAACACTATTTTTCAAACATAAAGAAGAATTTTATATTCCCTGTTAAACGATATTCTAACTTTAGAAAGCTCTTCTTTCTTCCTTTAGAGAAAATTAAATATTTTAAATTTAATATTTTCCTTTAAATTTAATTCTTGAAATTTACGTGCTTACTTTTCTGAAACGTTCATGAAAATTTATGACTTTATACGAAATTTTTTGCATTGCAAAAATAGAGAGAAGTTTTTCTCTAGTAACAGCAGAAAGCATTTTTACTCCTAGAATAAATGTGTTATTCTTATAAAAAGAATATTTTACATAATTTAAAATACTGTTGTAAAAATGTTAATGCTTAATATATTATGCCATATAAATCTAAAATCCGTATAATTTCATATTAATAAGGCATGTCCTACTAATCTTCAAATTAGTTTATATTTTTCTCTTAATAATTTTGTATGATTTATTCTCATGTATTTTAGCATTCTTGGTAACTATGCTCATACTGATCTGTTTCAGATATTACAGCATGCTTCTCAGTTTTTAAAATTATGATGATTAATGTTTTAATGCATTTTTTGTGACAAGTATTTTCACAGGATTTGTTCAACCTAACATATGATATAGAATACTGCTCATCTTTAAAAATACAAAATCAAAACTTACATTTTCAAGAAAAGGAATTACAAATGACAAAAGGTATTGTATTATAAAAGGAACATTTTAAATAGAACCAGAAATATAACAACGATTTTACATTATCTTACAGAAAAAGCAGTTAAAAATTCTTAAATTTTTTTTGAAGTGAAACGTAAGTGCAATATAAAATACCTTAAGCATTCCCAGTTTATACTTAGAAAATTCATTTGAAAGAAAGAAATAATATACCTTTTATAAGAGAAAAATTTCATGAGTGTGAATAGAAAAGTATAGAGGTCATTAAATGTATGTGTAAATGAAAACAAAGAATCTAGGAAGTGAGAGCTTACTTTCGAAGCTTAAGACAAAATTGAGATTTCTATTTTCGAGAGAATCTTTCGATTAGAAGTAAGCA
Organism: Latrodectus elegans; assembly: GCA_030067965.1. NCBI lineage: Eukaryota > Metazoa > Arthropoda > Arachnida > Araneae > Theridiidae > Latrodectus > Latrodectus elegans. Next base: position 39,066,982 of record CM057817.1, on the reverse strand, counting down.
ATCCCTACTTGATCTTGGGTGAGTGGAATTCGAAATCAACAATTACTCAAAGAGGATTAGGAAATAGAAATGGTTGAATGAAACTTGATATCCATTATATTAAGTGCAAAATAGCATTAATATTTGTTTTGTTCCTTAAGTAAATCGATTTTGTTACCTAAGAGCATTTGATCGTAACAATACAATTAGGTAACTTGATACAAAATGTTTCCCCCCCCAAAAACAATCACTAATTACTTTTATAGTTTAATTTTTCAAGGATTGATGTATATATTGAGTATTTATGAAATAAATGATAACGCATTAAAATTTAGATTTATCACCAATAAAACAAATTATTTCAGTTTATTCCAAGATTTATAGGCAATGTTTTTAAATTAAAAACGTTTTCAAGCGTAAAAATTATTTAGCTTTCAATATTTTTTAGAAACTAAGATTTTACAGTTTGCGCTTTTATTAAATGGCTTACATTTTTTAATAGAGAGAAATAGGAGGATTTTAAGGAAAACTTCTTTATGTATAAAATATATATACTTTATGTTTGAAAAAGGTAGATAAAATATATTATAAATACATAAAAATATTTATCATATTTAATTTCTAATTTTTAAAATTAATTAAGCATTTTCCACTTATATTTGATAACTGTATATAAATTTATTGAGTTATATGCGCTTGAATTTTTGCAATTTTCGTTTTTTCTCGTAATGTGGTTAATATTTTGAAACAAAAAAAAAGGAATTTTATTTTTCACAAGAAATTTTTGATGTAAAAAATATTTTTTAATGGAAAAATATAAACAAGGTTTTATCGATATTCAAAAATATTCCTTAGCTTTTTATGCATATCTAGGAACTATATACGTAGGAATGAATTGAATAATATTTATCTACTATATTTCTTTCCTTTTGTTAAAAAATACAACTCCTTAAAATAAATTTGATTGCTATTAGTCACATGAGTTTATTTTAAAAATTCTGTTCATGAGATAAAATAAATGGCTGAAATATAACTATTAAATCTTAAGTATTGACATAATTTAACTCATAAGAGTAAAATATCCTGTTTTTTGTAATTTAGTTTATTACCACATATTGTTTTTGTTCGTCAAGTAACCTTCAGATTTATGCTTTGATTGTGCTGATGTCTAAAACTGCTTATTTTTCAATTTTTGTGAAAGTTTTAATGCTGCGATTTTCAGTTTGAGGAAGCTTTAACTTATAGCAAGCTAAGATATTTTGCCCTGGCAAACACTAATCTTTTAAAATATTTGACACAAAAGAAAATATTGCACATAAATTCGTTAGAGGTATTTTAGATAAGTTTTTTTGAGAAAATAATTTATCGGATAATAGTGTACAGTGTACATTCTTTTAAAAATAAGCTATTGTAAATAAATAAACCAAAAATCTAGCAGTGTATTAAATATATGTTATTCAAAATACTACAAGAAATATTGATTTATTGTAAAATAATTATTGTTTTTGTGATTATATATTATGTAAGAGGTAAAAAAAAACTATTCATTAGTTTGTGTAAAAACATAACTTATCCCATTTTCGTAAAAAATGAACCTCTGAGATTGGATAAATTTTATGAAAGTAACTCTTCCAGCTTAGGATATCAATTTCTCGATAATTTAAAAATTTTAAAATAGATTTCTTGGAATAATTTATAAAATATATAAGTAATTCTTAGTAATTTTTCCGTAATAAAATCTGTGAACATTAAACGAAACTAGAAAAATATCGAAAATATTAAGCATTTTATATTTAGATACTCTATTTTGAAAAACATCAACTCTCTTAATCATCAAAATTATAAATGAAGTAAAAATTGAGAACGTATTAGGGTTAAAAGTCTCAACAGAGTAAATTCAGTTATATCGTTGTCTTGTTCCAGTTAGGTTTTTCAATAAGTGCACTGCTCCACTTTTCCAACTGAACCGCAATTTGGTGTGGAGTCCGACTTCCTCATTACACACATGCCATAGGTACCAATTTATAGTGTAGGCAACCATCGACAACCATTCCTAAAATTGAAGGACAAAGATAGGAGAGAGAGAATGAATATTCATGCCAGAACCGGGGTTCGAGCCCAGGACTTCCCTATCCGTAGTCTGGCACGCTAACCACTACACAAAGTGAGCGGAACGGAAAGCGATTTGAAATATTCATATTTTATTTAGTATTCATATTTTAGTACTTGAAATGTCAATTTTGTAACATTTCGATGGAGGGAGTATCAAACTGTATCTATAGTAATAGCTGTAGGACATGAATTCAATGAAATTTTTATACCTTAATTTTTTTTTATTGATATTATCTTTTAACATGTTCAAATGGAATGGTGTTTTTGTATATTGATTATTTTATCATTATTTTTATTAATTTCCATTTCCCCACGTTACCTTGGTAAAATTATGATGATTTAAATTCTATCCTTGCAATAGTTGTTAATTATTTTTAAAACTATGCAAATTAAATATAACGTAGCGGCATTTTCTCCCCCATCGTTAAAATTGTGAAATATTTTATTTTTCAAATTTTATACAAAAAAGAAAGATATGATGCTTGCTGCCTAATAGCAATAGTTTTTTAAGTTAACGAATAATGATATATTTAAGGCCAAAAATCAATGGACAGCTTTTCATTTCATATAAACTGTCCCAGATACCTCACATAAATGCTACGAAAGTGAAAAGTAGAATTTCCGGAGTATCAAACTCGTGTTTTCTCTCACGATGCATTAACGAATAAAGATGAATGCTTTTGAAAATAGAATGATTGCAGATTCTCATGAATGTGAACATATAGTTAGAGAGATTTCTTAGCAGTTAAACAAGCTCCTGTCCATTGTTGGGATTGTAACAGTCTTGTAGAAAACATCTCTCTCTCTCTCTCTCTCTCATGGAAGTATTGACCGGAATAATTGCTTTGGTAGGGCACAGAAGTTATTTGATTATTGCAGGAAAAGTTTGAAATGTTTTGTGCCGTACAACCAGCAGATGTTTAAATTAGAGATAACAGATGATTTCCATCTCACCTAAAGTACACGGGCCAGTGATATGAATACAAGTGACAGCATTTGAGTTTTGTGGTCATCATTCCATTGAAAGCTACCAATAACTCGGATTCGTTTGCTGTTTTGAAAAGATTATCATATTTGAATTTTGTATCAATAAAAGAATGTTACGTGGAATGATATATCTCGATACATACTTTGTTGGACTTTAATAAGTGAGAATGAATTTGACGAATACCTAGAAATGATGTAAGGGTCGTCTTATTGCTAAAAAATTGATAATGGACTGCATCTAAACATGACAACAATTATTTAAACATAACAAAATCATTAAAAAAGGAATAAAGGAAGACCAGATGGAAGGCCCGTCTGTCACCTTCCACTGTTACATCTGCACTCTTGCTAATTACACCGAAACTCCCTTGGGTGAGTGAGAGCGCCAACTGTATTATAACGGAAGTCTTGATAAAAAAGTATTTACCTTAATATAACATATAAACCATGAAAATTTGTATGGCTCGAACTTGGATCATTAATTTTAATTGATGGATTTATTAAAGGCGTTGGATTTAATCTCTGTCATTACTAAACAACGAAAGAGGGCTATTGCACTTCTAGTTTCTGAGTTTCTGAATGCATTGCGATTGTTAGGCAATTTTTTGGATTATGATGAATACGGCCTAGTATTTATAAAAAATTCTTCCAGAAAACAATGATACAATAATGTCTTACAACAAACTTCAGCTATTAAGCTACAAGATGTCACATTGAAGAGCAAATGACTTACAGTGCATGAAAAAGAAATTTTTAAACAGCATGCTTTTGGCATTAACGCAAAAGCATGGAATAAGTTCTTTTCTGTGTCAATATGATAATGCTTTTATTTATGCAGTTTTACTTAACAGAAATATTTTTGTGTTAGAGTTTTGAAGTAATCAAATGAAAGTGCTTACTTGGCCTGATCAATACCTCAATTTGAGTTTTATAGAACAAGTTTGGGATGAATTGTAGCATTAACTGTGCTTCCCAGTTCTTCAATGAAGTACAAAATGTTAGCTGTTTACCGTATTTATACACTCTGAGTAAAAAACGAAATTTTAGCAAATTAGTATTCAAATCAAGTTTCTAATCTTAATTCGGCTACGCAAGTTTGCAGTGTTGTGAACTCCACTTTAAATTGTTGCTCCTAATTGAATCAATGCTAGTTTCAAAAAATAACAATAGCTAGCCAGAAAAAAATCAAACTATATATAAACAAACACGCACATAGAATATTATATATTTAAAGCCAAAAATAGAATACAGCCAATAAAGGAGTAGTAAAATTATAAAAATCTAAAAAAAGTTATGTAAATCAGAGTTAATGAAGAGAGAAAGAAGAACCATTGAATATAAATTGCAAAATGGTTAAATACATCTGATGCACAATACAAAAGAACAAATATTAAAGAAAGACAGCGCTCCATTATCAACCCCATCAGGGGATGTTGACAATAGTGGTATCAAGTATGGTTTTTCTGAAAAGTCATGAACACAAAAGTTCATATGATAAAACAGCCCAAAACTGGAAAAAATTCGAAATAGGAAGTGAGTACATATTATAATGATGAATGTAAATGAACACGCAATGAGCAACAAGGGACAGTTTTTACATCTGTTTAGGTTCGATTTTAGGTTTTGTTTTTCTAGTATTAATACTGTTTCATTGCTAACCTAGAAATATATTTTTTAGAATAACAAGTCAAGCACAAATAGGTTTAAGCAAATTCTTTCATGGTATTTTTAAAGTTGTATATTGTACAATTTTTTATTGGAGCTTATCGGCCATAAAGGAGGGCAAATATTTCACAATTTGATGTTTCTAATAATTTTCTAGACGTTACCTCTGAATATTAAAAAATGTGGAAATACCCTTCAGGGAAAAAAGTTTGTATGGATAATTTTCGTAATTGATATGCTTAATAAAGATCAAGTGAATAATTTCTTCCTTTTTCTTATCGCCAAGGTTTCTGTTTAATATAATTATAATCAAATGTAAATAAAATATTAAATATGTTAAATACCCTGATTGAAACGATAATTTTTATGTAATATGTAATAAGAAATTAAATTTAGAAATGTAAAATATTTTTCCACATAAAATCACCAACAGAAATAATTAACAATGATTTCATACAAATGCAATATATGCTTTCAATAAGACATACAGAAAGTAAAGCTATATCTCTTATACATAATTTATTGATAGTTATAATTAATAATTGTAACAGATTAATGAGAATATTAAGAAAAAATTCAGCAAATAAGCAATATTTAGAATAGGAAATTTATAACAATATAATATGTTATAAATATTAATTAAATAAACTTTATAGTTAAAGATTTCAATACATTCAGGATTCAAAATCGAAGTAGATACTAGAATATTTACTTGTATTTCGCACGAATAGAACATATTATCAAACTTCTGAAATAATTTCACTTTACTACCGAAATTAAAGTGATGTTTTTCCTGCAGTCTGTGGTTCAATGCGAAAAAGATTTTATTCTCTACTTTATAAAGTATATAGTTATAAGCCGGTCTAAATAGATGCAAACTGCTCACCTTAGGATATTCTCAAACCATTCTCCAGGGAATGATTTACCTGCCAGTGACAGACAATCGATTTTATAAAGAGTCTAGTTTGAAAGAAGCTAACTGATAAACTTATTTCTCGGAAAATTTCCTAGTTACTCGTATGAAGTACTCTGACGATAATATCTTTGTAGAAAATGTGAATTGTGCCATTGAAATTTTTTCCATGATGTCATCAAAGTCTCCGAAAGACCTATTTCGTTATCTAAGATTACTAATATATTCATGAGAAAATTGCTTCTTATCAACAGTAATCCTACAAATATATTGTTAAATTTAAAAGCAATTTCGTGAACATAATTGGATTTTTAATAAGTTCAATTTAGCGTTGTAACATTATTTCTGTAATAAAATTGCTGTTATGAAAGTTAATTGATTTTTTTGAAATTAATGTAAATATCTTTATTGAATAAAAAGTTTCACGCAATAATGTTAATACTTGGAATACTCTTTAGATTAAAAACAATCGATAAATTTGGTTTAGATGGGATGGTAATTTAAATATGTGCAATTAAATCTTAATAGAATTTAAATGGTTTAGTTTCTGCCATATAATTTTAAATGTATTATCTATTTATAGATATAATATTGTTTAGTTTTTTTCCATTATTTTCTTTGCTACATACTTTTCATAATACTGAAATTTTTAATTTGAAAAACTGATTAGAAATTAAATCTGAAATACTTGTTTTGATAAAATTTAATTAGAGGAAACTGTTTAATTTATTTTAATAATTACTTAACTAATCTAAATATTTGCAAACTTATTGACCTTGTGACAATATAAAGTAAAAAAAATAAATAAATGCTTTCTTAAGAAAATAATGTTTACATAGAATTTTGATTTCATTTGCATCTCATTTTTTTCTTGTCTTGGATATTTTGTTAAATATTCTGGGCTATACAAACATGTATAGCTGCTACATTATTTTCAACACTACATTTTTTTAATATACATAAAATTTCATAGCAATGAAAATATATTTAAGTTCACTCATTGCTAAATATTTTCTTCTTTGTTTTGAAAATTATGTCCTGATAGAATCAGTTTTTGAGTGCAAAAATGTGCTACAGTCTTAAGACTAAGTTTTTAAATAGCTTGATTAGTAAAATGAAATTGCAACACATACTTATTCCACGTCCACACACTATACCTATAACTAACCTGTGACTATCAGAGGCTGCAACTTTTCCCCATCTAGTTATGAACCTGGTTTAGAGCTACTGACCAAAAGGGGCATGCAACAATATAACCTCGCGCGTAAAACATGTAAGGTTAAACTCTACTCATATAATTTTGTAATCCTACATTCATACATTTCCTTGTTTTTAATCTCAATTCAAATCACAGTTTTATATTTATTTACTCACACTTATTTCAATTACTCATTTCATAGATAAATATTTCAACTCAATTGATCTTATAAATATGAGTATTATGTGTGCCGTAAAACCTAATTAAAATCGGCATATCATGAAACAAATAAATGAAAATTAATTTTATTTTTATTCAACTTCTTCGATCTTTCTTAAAATATTTTTTAATTATACAAAAACTAAAACCAAATTGTATAAAATTAATATGTATTTACTATGAATAAATTATGAAACAATATCTAATAAAAAATGTTTTCTACAAAGTTGTTAAAAATGTATCATATTTTTTACTAAATTAAGAAATTAATGCACAGTTTTAATTTTAAAAAACAAAAACAAAATACTTTATTAAATAAAATGAATATTTTTCTTGGTTAAAATAAATTTCTGTAGTATCTTTATTCTATAGATTTGAAATTCTTTCGATAGTAGGATTAACATCTAAACATCTAGGGAAAAATGTTGGCGTGATATGTAATTGAAACATACAAATGCTTTTATTTAATATCATTCACTTTTTGTATGTTTATCATATATATATGCAGAATAAGTACATAATTATTTACTAAGAAAATCTTATAATTTTACTAAAATATATATTTTTTAACTTAAGCATACTTATTTAGTGTATTTAAATCTATTCCCATGAAACGAATCATAAAGAAATATAATATAAATTCAAAATATATTTTATTGATGATAATATTTAATAAATTGTTTGTAAAATTTTTTTAAAACTTTACAAAAGATGAAAGCATTTAAAAAAGTTGAGCTATTCATAAAATCTACCTTTGAATTATTTGCTTAAATTTTCAATATAAATAATAATACACATGTTTTGTTAAAAATGTTCTAATAACTAAATTTTATGTAGCATTCTGGTGCAATATATCAAAAGAAAAACCAATATTTGTTAAGATAAACCCTGTTATAGCTTCGTTTCAGTGTATAATATTACATACGTTTCTTCAAGGTGAATGATTATTATAATACTCAACCGTTTTGGAAACTTTCTATGACGCCCAGTCACTAGGAATTTTTTACTCTTTCAGCAGTAAAATGGACGGAACTGTGGGCTCCATTCAGTATTGGGACACCATGTGAATATGCAATCATAACCCCGAAAATGGGTGAGTCTTCTTAATTTAGAAACCCAGACTTAACCAGCAACAATAAAAATATAATTTCAGTCGGAAGACATTGTAACTACACATCTCAGTAGGTTCTTTTGAACAGAATACATCTTCAACTTGGTCGGTATAGAACTCAATACCTTTCAGGGAGAAAACGATGTCTTTTTGAACCAATCTACTATGGTTACTTTTGGGGATTAAACACGTTTTAATCCAAATTCCCCATCATTCAAAATCTTTATGTTCATATAAATTTTGCTTCAGTAATTGAAATTGGTGTATGCATAAAATTCCATATATTTCTCTTTCACAATGTATTTCAAAACACTGTTCAAAGCACTTGCAGTTTTGATTGTTACCAGAAAAATGAAAAGATTATCTGAACAGAATCCCCAATTATATTTATTTAATAGCGGTTAATTTATTCATTTGGAAAAACAGGACACTTCCCTAAAAATTAATTGATGTTAATTGAATAGAATTTAAATGTTTTTTTAAGATTATTCCAAATATATACAGAGGGTATTAACACATTTTTAGAACGATTTCAATAAAGAATTAAAAAAGTAAATGTTTTAGAGTAAAAACTTTTGGCAACATCTTATTATTTGAAAGGAAGAATATCTCTTCTGATACTTTTAAATTTATATTTGTTTCGAAATGTCGCATGTAAACAAGCTGTAGATTGAAGGATATGTTTTTGCGCTTTCCGAAGAGAAATATTCTTATTCCAGAATTCAAAAACATTGTGAAATGCATGGTAATAAAATTTCTAAGTGCAAAATATGCAATATTATTAATCGGACAGGTAAAACTCGTCAATCATTATTTCTACATAGAAAGAAGACTCCAAACGATTGTCCAAAAAAGTTACGCACTGTTTCAAATGTTTCCAAAGTGAAATGGCTGGTAGCAAGAGAAAATTCGCTAACACAAAAATCAATTCTAAAGTCTCTAGATACATCTGTAGAACAATAAATAAAATAATAAACAAAGATTTACAACTTAAAAAGTTAAAAAACATAATGTTCACCAGCTTTTGCCGAGACATGTGGCTCAACACAAAACGTTTTGTAGAATCCTGTATGGAAACCATTTAGCAGAAGATGAATGGAAATACATTGTGACCCTTGATGAAGCATGGGTTTACCTAAAGGACTACAAAAAAAGGTCTATTTATTATAGAAAAGAAGGAGAAAAAATGTACAAACCTGGTTCCGTCAAAGTAAGGAAAGTTTTAGTAAGGGGTTTATGATTGTCACATGTTTCTCCTACAATGGGAAATTAAAAATAAGAAGAGTGGAAAAAATGTTAAAATTAACTCATCAAGCTATTAGGAGAAGGTCTAAGGTCCAATATTTAAAGAAGAAATTCCATTTCTTTATCCCAATGACTTTCAAAGAGTGAAACTTCATCAAGAAAAAGCTACAAGTCATACTTCAAAAACTACCACTCCATTTCTTGAAAAAAAGGAAGACTAATTTAGGTATTGCATATATACCTTTTCAATAAAATCATGAAAAATCCCCTGGCATTTCACCTATGGACTATTGTGCCTTTGGTCTGTTAAAAAGAGCTTTTTCTAAACGCAAACCCACCACAATAGATGGACTCTAGAAAGTAGTAGAAGAGGAATAAAAAGAAACACCCGTGGAAATTTCACAAAAATCTCTTCTATCATGGAAATCACGATGCAGACTTATAGTCCAGAAAAAAGGCTATGAGATCGAATATTAATATATAAATAAACAGTCGTTATATTTTAAACATTAATTAAGCTACCTCGAAATCGTTCTAAAAATGTGATAATACCCTCTGTACTTTTAAATCATTCTTTTAGCAGCTTTCATAGTGAAAAACAAATTCAGTACTCACTATTTTGAGAAACATTTTTTTTTACAATTTCTACATTTTTTACACTTTTTTCTGGATTAACATATTTGAAGGAAAAAAATCGAATTATTTTATGTCATATGATAGAGCGTTTAAAATTTTTTATAAATTTTTTTAATTATTTATATGTGAATCGCAAATTGTTTTCTATCACATCTGTATAAAAATAGACATTTCTTTAAAATAAAATTTAATAAATAATGCTTGAGATTTTTAGTAGATTAAAGTGTCACTGTCTGTCTTTCTTATTATGTAAGCCATTTTATCACTTACATAAAAATGGGAAGAGATCTAAAGTAAGTTTATTTATTTCTTAAATTTAGCATTAAAGCATTAAAATTTAAAATAAATTTCAGTTATATATTTAAATGGATGTTAATTAAATATTATATAGTAATTTCAATTTTTAGATTTTCAGTATCTGCATTCATTCATGTTTCGAAGAATGTTGCTTAAATTTAATACAAAAGTGTTTGAAATAATAAGTATGTAAAATTACTTGATAAGATTTACTGCGTTCATTATTTGTGTTGCTCGTGAAGTATGATCAAAATTAAAAACAAATAGCTTTATCTATGATTGTAAGGGAAAAAATTGAAACGTGAAATGATAGAAAGTAATAGGTCTTGTTTGTTTCTCTTGACTTTCAGGGTAGTGAAAGCAAGAAACATCCAATACATTCCTCAGAATAAAAAATTAGACCACTGTATCTTGGTGGGGAAAGGCATCGTTCTTGTGACCGGGAAGTAGCCGTATTTCTCTCTATACCAGAACCAGCTGAAAGCCACTAAATTGTGTGTGTGTGTGTGAGAAACCCATACACATTATAATTCCATTGGATACGATGTCTTCTAATAGTAGGCCTTAGTTTATAATTATAAGATGGTTGACTGTGCTTAATGCATTCGGCTAGCAGAAATAAGCCTCAAGAAAAATAAACTACTATGAATTATTTACTGGGGTAAAATTTAAAATTTCTACTTCTCTAAAAAGCTGAATTCAAGGAATATTATGTCTGGAAAGGAAAAGAATTCAGAAAAAATTATAATAGAGGAGCAGTATTTGCTTAACTCAATAGGGAAATACAATTTAGTTTGTTCCCTCACGACATACAATACTTAAAGGCTTGCTTAGTCATGTGAATCAGGATTTTCAACTTTAAAATAGATATAAACGAAAGAATAGAATTCATTAATGGGATCATTGGACAGAAACTTGACGAAACTCTTGAAAATAATATGTATGATTATATAATATATAAATAAATATCAATTATTATACTATATATAATTCTCTTATATTATTATTACATTAATATTAGTCATAGCTATTACTTCACATAATTAAGCTGTGTTTGTAGGAAGTTTTATTGATATTTTTAATGCATAAATGTAGAAAGTTACATGGCAAAGCACTGACAAACTGTCAAATTGCTAGTCGATATTGATTCGATACATTTTATACACGCGAAAATTATTCTCATATTTACATAGCTTTAATTTATTTTTACAATTCTTTTAGATTTAAACTTAGCACATCTTAATTTAAAATATTAATTTTTTACTAAAGGATTTAATAAACTTATCTTAAATGAAGATTTTTGTTTTGTTTTCTAATTTCAACTGGAAATTTAACATTTGTCAGTTATTTTAAAAATTTAACTCACTAAAGTCTGGTTTATATTTAATATTTGACGAATTCACAATATAGATATAGGAATTTCTTTTTTATACCATCATTGTCATAGTATTTCAAAGAAATGATGTAATAGTTACGTTATTATGAAATATATACTGAGGAAAATGAAAAAAATTGGAATCAAGGACTGACAGAAAATTCTGTTTCTATAGAAATTCATGAGTATACAAAATCAAAGATGAAAGCTTTTGAGTAGAATAAATAAGTACAAAGAATAAATTTGTTTTTATGATAAAATATATACAAAAAATAAAGTCATTTAGATAATTGCTATATGTATAGAGAATAAAAAAGTTATAAAATTTCTTCATTTCAATAGTCATATTGTTTTATAGAAATAATCATACTTGAAAATATTTATTTATAAAAAACATTTTATACCTCTGAGCTCAGTAAATTTCATCCATAAAAATACTATCAATAGTAAAGAAAAACTATCCAATCAAATAATAGCTATTCCCTGATCTTTTAAAAGAGAATTCAATTCAGTATTTCTTTGGGTGTTTCTCAGAATTTTCTTATAAGAACTCTATTACAAATAGAATTCTTAAGATTCTGGTCTGGTTTTTCTCGATTAAAAGCTCCTAAAAGTGAACTAAAATAGAAAGATTAATTTTTATGTTGAAAATTAGTTACATTTTAATAACATTTTTCTCAAATTATTTTGTAATTGAAGCTTTTCCTGTTTGAATTGGATCAAGTAATAAAAACTGAACCATGTATGTAAATTCTTTAATCAACAATGACTACCAAAAATGAGTTCAATATTTATAATTTAAATAATAAATATTTTTTATTTTGCAAATTTCAAAATAATTTCTATAAATAAATGTTAATTGATATTTTACTTTTTAGAAACAATGCTTTCCACATTCGATGAAATGAAAAACTGATTACAGAAATATTTGTCTGAACATATATTTTTAATGATCTCAATCATGTATTTGACATATTACAATGATTTTACCACAATTTTAAATAATAAAGTAATTTATATTTTTTGTTTTACACGATAACTTGAAAAACAAATTAATGGAAAGAGAAAACACCAAAAATAATTATATGATACAATTATACAAGAATGCATTGCATTGTTTTATCATACAATTATATTTAGATTATTTTATCGGACAAGGAAATAAAAATAATTCTTAAATTTTATAAAGTGAAAAAAAATTATATTCTTTCTAAAGTTTCACTTTTGCTGTAAATTATATATATATATATATATATATATATATATATATATATATATATATATATATATATATATATATATATATATATATTATTTGGTAAAAGTTTAGTCCAATTATTATATTTTATATATTTTTATAATAGTATATAAATTAATATATTTTTGAAGGAACATAAAAATATCTTTTTATTGTTTTAATTTGAAGTAATTAATAAATTCTCATATATAAATTGTAAAAAAACTTTTGTTACATATATGAAAAAAATATTGACTTCTTGAGTAAGAAATCAAGAAAATCCTACTATATTTGTATTATTTATTGCTATAATTTATATTAATTTTACCTATATTAAAGATATTATTACAAAGCACTGAAAAAATTAACATGTATATTTGTTATTTACAAGAAGTTTCCAAAAGTTTCTTACTGTTTAATAGATGATACTAAAATCTTTTCTTAAATATTCTAAAGTAAACTTACATAATAACTATAAAGCTGCTGTACTAATAATACTTTTATATATAGAAAAAAATTAGTCTTTCCTATATAATTTAAAGGTAGATTTTTCTTAATATATACTTCAACTTAAGTACCAGTAAAATCTCAAATGCAGCTTAAAATGCAAATTATCGATTAAATAAAAATCAGTACGATTCATCAACTTTATTTCTTATAAAAATTTCCAAATGAATGCGCAGAAATTCTTATCCCCCACATTTTATTGGAAATTTATGGACGCACCAATGTCTGTGATAACTGGAGTAACTCTATCTTACCCTTGCTGAAATAGGGGTTACCTTCTTGAGCCAATAATAATCACCTGTTACTCAAGATCGCTTTCAGTGTTTAACTAAGAACAAAGGTTCAATGATAAAAATATAAGAGCTTTTAACCAAACTAAAACTGGTTATCAGAAACGGAAGGGTGAAATTACATTTGCAGTTAATTAGCAATATGCTTATTAACCCCAGAAAATATGGCTTCATTTGTTTATGATCAATCAATATATATATATACACACTACTGGCCATTAAAATTGTTACACCAAGAAGGCGACATGCTACAGATGTGAAATTTTTACGAAAAGAAGAAGGTGCTGTGATATGCAAATGATTACAATGATTTCAGTGCATTCAGACAAAGCAGGCGCCAGTAGCGACACTTAAATTGTGTTTAAATGAGGAAATTGTTCAGCCGGTTCCTCATAAGCAAATTGCATTTGAACGTTGTTGCCTGGTGAAAAGTTGTTGTGATGCATCGTGTAAGAAGGAGAAATGTGTACCAGCACGTTTTTGACTTTGATAAAGGTCGAATTGTAGCGTACCGGGAATGCGGTTTATCTGTTCGCAGTATTGCTGCTCGCGTCGGTTGAGATCCAATGACTGTTAGCAGAATACGGAACCGATGGATTCAGGACGGTAATACGCAACGCCATGCGGGATCTCAACGGCCACCTATCACTAGCAGCCGAGAAGACAGGCATATTATCCGCATGACCGTAATGGATCGTGCAACCACGTCACGAGCCGTGAGTCAAGAAACGGTGTCGTTTGGAAGACAACAAGTGTCTGCACGAACAGTTCGACGACGTTTGCAGCATCATGGACTCTCAGCTCGGAGACCATGGCTGCGGCCTCCTTTTACGCTGGGTAATAGACAAGAGCACCTTCAATGGTGTGATCAACGACGAACCTGGGCGCACGAATGGCGAGACGTCATCTTTTCAAATAAATCCAGGTTCTGTGTTCGGCATCATGATGGTCGCATCCGTGTTTGGCGTCATCGTGGCGAACGCACACTGGCAGCGTGCATTCGTCATCGTCATACTGGCCCATCACCTGGCGTGATGGTATGGGGTGCCATTGGATACACGGCGCGGTCACCTCTTGTTCGCATTGACGGTGCTTAGAACAGTGCATGTTACATTTCTGGTGTGTTACGACCCGTGGCTCTACCCTTTATTCGAGCCCTGCGAAACCCTACGTTTAAGCAGGATAATGCCCGACCGCATGTTGCCGGTATTGTACGGACCTTCCTGGATACGGAACATGTTCGGCTGTTGCCCTGACCAGCACGTTCTCCAGATCTTTCATTAATAGAAAATATCTGGTCAATTGTTGCCGAGCGACTGGCTCGTCACCAAACGCCAGTCACTACGGTTGATGAACTGTGGCATCGTGTTGAAGCTGCATGGGCATCTGTACCTGTACATGCAATCCAATCTCTGTTTGACTGATTGCGCAGGCGTATAACTGCTGTTATTACTGCCAGAGGTGGTTGTTCGGGGTACTGATTTCTCAGGATCTATCTAGCCAAACTTTTTGAAAATTTAATCACTTGTTTTTCCAGTATAATATATTTGTCCAATAAATATCATTTTGTTTTCTGCATTTCTTCCTGGTGTAGCAATTTTAATGTCCAGTAGTGTATATGTATATATGTATATAATGAGAGAGGAATCATAAACCCAAATGCCTAAGCCTAAATTAATCTTGCTTTTAGTTTTTGTATATGTATCTACATTGAAACAACTTCATATCTGCTGTTTTAAATTAATGTTTCACCCATATTAATGTAATCATCCTTAAATATTTGAAAGTTGCTTGAATTAATTATTTTAATTGGTTAATGTTTTGATTTTTGATTTTCTGCATAAATTTGATACAGAGGGATGCTAAAATTTTCTCATAATGCTTACTTATACATAACCTAGTTTTATTTCTTCTATGTTCTTTTTTATTAATGAAATTAACTCTCTTTAAAATTTTGTAGTAGCTATTACTTCTATTTATTGAAATTTGCGTGAATTTTATTTCTTATGCGAAGCATCTAATGATTTCCAAAACATTTTTATTTAATCGAAACACATTAGTAAATTATATATTATCTATAACAAATGATTGAATAAATATTATTATGAGGAGAATTATTGTGTTATGTTTATTTCGCTAAATATTCTTTGTAAATTACAAATAATTATTTTTATTTAATACATAAATTGCTTATGATAGAAAAGATAAATGTTTTTATTACAAAAGTTAAGAAACAAGTAAATGTATAAATAGATAAATTGTGTTCAAAATATTTTACTATTATAAAATTTTCTGACATAATTACTATAACTCTTAACGGTATTTCGAAAAATATTTAGAATCTAAATATTTTGATATTTATTTTGAGAAATGAAAACAAATTTAATATCAATAACAACAATCTACATAACACTGAAATTTAATGTTTGTGATGAAATTATTTGTATTGTTTGAATGATCATATATTCACCTGTGCGTGTGTGAAATATTGAGATATAATTTTTAACTGATATTGCACATTTATATTTCTAATGCATTTTACGAGAAGGCACTTTCTCGTAAAGTTGACAGTTTGACAATGAGCGAAAATAAATTTACGAAAAGAGAACTTATTTTGTAAGAAACAACGAAAATAAATTTCTTACGATAACTATTTCATATTTGTACTCATTTTGGCAGGTGAAATTGAAAAGACAAATCAAGCTTAAAATTACAGTCATTTTTTATGTTAAAAAAGCTTTTGAGATATGCTTTGATTCATTCGCTATTAAATTAATGACGTCATGTCATTTTAAAATTTAAGGGAGAAAACGTGTGATATGTGATTTTATAAAATTAATTAAAATGTCACACTAGAGACTATAAGAAACTTTTCTGTAAAAAAATTCAGAACCATATTCTCTTAATTAAATTAAAACATGGAATCTTTTATACTAAATAATATTTCTATACAGCACGAATTAAAATTCCTTAAATGTCAAAAATGGTAACTCATGATTATAACACAATATGAAATAATCTATATACATTATTTGATATAGACTTTTGTGATCTTTTAATTTACTTCGTTTTTAATAGATCATAATTCAACAAATATGCATGAATAATTGTTTAGTATTATAAAACTAAATTTAGAAGATTTTAAACTTTTTTACAAGATTGAAAAGTGTTTTTTGTGCAAGTGCTATTCAAAACTCTTTTAGAACAAGGCCAGATTACTTCAACAGCTTTTAAATTAATTTTCTATGTGACTTGAGGCATGTAATTTTTAAAATATATGTTCATAATAAATTTCTTTTAAAAGCTTAAAATCTTTCAAGAGTTTTGAAATGCTTACCAGATTTATAATATCTCTTGCATTTATATATTGTAATTAAAAATTAATTTGAATTATGTGTTTTTTAATTAAATTAAATCAATTACTATGTTATTAAGCTTGTATGTATTAAACCATATGCCGCTTTAGAATGAAGTAGTATTTATGCTCGTATACCTGAGTTATAGCCAGTGAATAAAAAACATAAAATGAATAGAAATGATAGTATTTATGTGCAAATCATCTTTGTATGTGCTGTGTTATTTATAAATACTTACAACAAAGTTAATACGAGACTGTATAATTTATGGATGAAAAATCCCCTGATAGGATTATGAATATTGCGCGCCGGTATTTAATAAGAATGTATCAAAGTGTCATAATATTATTAATTGTTTTGATTAAAGAGTGTGATTGAAATTTTATCATGTAAATATTGATTTTTTATTAGATTATATTAGTAAATTGATACAGAAGAAATATAAAATACAAAATGTTAACCTTTCTATGTCTTTATCATGGATAATATATTTTAACACTATCCTTACATGTAGAAAGAAATCAGTTCAAATACTAACATGTTCCATTTAAAAACATCTTTCTACTTAATAAAATGTCTTCAAAAAATTAAGAAAGTAAATTTTAAATTAAAAATTATATTAGTCTACAGGATTAAGAAGTATCAGAGTTTATATTCGATGAATAATATATTTAAAATGAAACACTCTTTACGGAGTTTTGTTAAATATTTTAGAAATGTTCTTATGTAATAAAGAATTTTATTATCTGGGATAATTTTCAAATGATTTGTATTACTTTTATATTTACATTAAACTTTAAAAAATTTATAAGAAAAAAATTACACATACCAGGATACTGTTATTTCCAATTAAACTTGCACATACTTTTTGTGTTACGTAACTGAGAAAAACGAAATAACAATAAAATAATAACTTCATAAATTCTTCCTTTTTGTTTGAATGCATGTTTATCAATTTTATGGTAAATTATTTTGTAAGATTTATTTTTTTAAAAATTCGTAAATTTCTTTTGTGAAGAATCAGTGTATTCATAAGTATGCGTAAGTTGAAAATATTCGATAAAAGCAATGGTTTCATTGTTTATGCACTTTGATATATTTAAGTTTTATCACAATAATTTTGGACTATTTTTTTAATTAAAATTGAAGTTAAGTCTTTCTCAAATGAGTTACGTACATAAAGGTATTTTTTCTATAAGTTTTTAAGCAATACAATTATTTATTAACTTTTAAAAGTACTTTATAAGCAAAAAATTGTCCCAAGTCTGAAATGGATATGGACGAAAATGTTTTAAATCAATATTTTTTAAAACATTTATTTATAATAAACATTTAATTTCTCTGAGGCGTTCTATTACTAATTTTTAATATTAATACAAATGTTTTAAAAGCTAAAAAAGTTGCACTTACTTTTAACAGGAAAGAATAAAAAGTAACGCATAAAAATATTATTTGGAACACTTCAGCCGTAACTTTTTTCAAGTAAACTTCAAAATATTTTAAGAAATGGAGTTTTGAAATGAATAGCTACTGTAGAAAGGGGAATGTCTCAAGTGGAGACCATGAAATTCGATACACAAACACAATTTCTACGAATCAGTGAATTTTCTTTCATTTATTATGTTTGTCAAAGCGTATTTCATATTTGATGAAATATAATAGTATATTAAACTTTTTTGTTTTTATTTAAGTACAAGTATATTTAAAATGTATAGTAAAGAAAGAAAGTTTTGTGCTTGAATGAACCAACAACAATAATGGTACATTCAAAGGACAGAGAAATTATTATTATTACATTTGAATTTTAAAAAAGAACAATTAAAATAGGTAATATAATAATAAGGAAATTTTTTTAGTTGCTACTGCAATCAATTAGTAAAAATAAGTTTTACATTTGAGTAAATTGATTATAAAATACTGAAAAATAAATCAATACTTAAATGAAAATATCGTAACACATTTGCGTATTTATAAATTTGTGTTTATATAAATTCATTTTCTACGAAGGAAAATAATGCAGAAAATTTTCTTATAAAGTTCCTTTTTCGACAAAGAGAGTATAAATCTGTAAATTAAATTAGTGTATTTGTATGTAAAAAACTAGGCTCTCAATGAATAAAACTGCATTTTTTTTCAGTGGATGTCGTAACCCATAGGTAATCGAATACAGATGTTGAAACAATTTTTTTGTAAGCTTTAGAGTTTTTTTTCATAATCCTGCAACTATGCAATGATAAATGTTGAAAAATAGAGCAACATCTAGTTAATAATCCTGTTTCAATGTTCCGGACAGTATTCCAGCTTTATAAAATTTTATTTCCCCTTCTGCAAAATACATTTGACTTAAAAATTAGTATTAGTAAAATTTTAAAAACATTTTATCCTTATTTACGTGTGGTTTTTCTAATCCTCAACAGTATTGGTTTTTTTACATAATTACCTTTTCTACTGATTTCTCGGTGTAAAAGAATTATTCACTAAGATGTAACATATTTGTAGATTTCCCTTAACATCTGAAGTGATCAGCAGCTTCTCTAGATTCTAACTTTCTTTTGCTCCCTTTACTATTGAGTATGATTAAAATCTGAAATGGTATAAAATATGTATGGCATTAATAGGTGTGTATTTCTGCATTATTGTTTATAATTTGAAAAATGTCAACATTCACCTAATGTAATGTCTATCATTTTAAAACCATCTGTTTGACAAAATTCTACTGCTAATCTTAGTTAATTATTACAACACTGCAGTTGATTTATTTGCAATTTCGGTTTTATCTGAAATATAAATTTGTACATTTTAAATTTTAAAAATGTTGCATAAGTTTAAAATAATATGTAGAAAGTCCCTAGTAGGAAAAGGATTGTAAACCTTTCTTTTGCAAATAGAAATCATATAGTGAAATGCAATGTTGAAACATTTTCAAGGAAATTTTTAAACGTAAACATTTTGAAAACATGTTAAAGGCACAATATTTCTAAGAAATTAAATCAAATTGTAAATACATTTAAATTTTAAGAGCATTAATAATGGGGAATAATAAAATCGATAAAAGTGGCATTTGTTTGAAAAAAATGTTTATTTTCCGTTTTATCGAATTCTACTTGATAACAATAATAACGGATATCTGAAAAACTTCATTTGGAAATATTGTTTTCGTAACATACATCATATTTAAATAGAGGAAAAATTTTATCTTTAAAATTGTATACAAAATTATCATTGAAGAACGCGTTTTGAAATTTGTTTTCTCTTTAAGTACTTTAAATGTAACCATAATAAATATTTAAACTAGTTCAATTAAAAAAATATTTTATAACATTATTGAGCATATCATTTTTAATATTGAGTATTCTACTATGTTCTCATTATTAACAAACATCCGGTCACTGCTTATAATATTGATGTGTTATTTGATTATTTGGTATTTGAAAAATTAGGTAATCATGAATTAAAATATTTCATTAAAGCTAAACGAACATAGGATTTTAATGTAAACATTGACTCGTTTTTCAAGCTTATAACTGTCTGTAAAGTAAATTTCAAAAACGATTATAAAATTAAAAAAGTATAATATTATTTAATCCTTTATTACGTAGACAAATTACTTGATAAATATAATTTAGAATTTATAATGGATTAAATTATATATAACTTTAATGAGCATACGTATTTCACAAATACTTTCTGATAGATTTTTGATATTTTTTTTTTCTAAATGAGAATATGATTGTATACATAGTTTTAACCATCAACTGTTTGTTATTTTTAGAGCATACGATCACCTGATAATCCACATAATATGTTGCAAAATTGTTTTTAAGAAATTTTATTAATGTGCTTAAAGATTATCAATGTGTCCTATATTTTGATTTCGCCAAATGTGACTCATTTTATAATTTTTCAAATTCCTATTTAAAATCTTCATTTGACTCAATTTGCTTTCAATTGTTTCATCATAAAATCTTCTAATGTTAAAGCATCCCATGTAAGAAAATCAATAAATTAAAAGTATAATATGAAACATTAAAGGATATACAATACCTTTACCTCCTTAATATTTATATTATAAATATCCTTACACTATAAGTGGTTATAAAAATGGTTATGTTTAGTATAATAACCATTAATTCCTTTTCCAACAATTTGGTGTCAGTTTCTCTGAATCATAATGCAAGCATGTAGTTAAATATTACTTTTGTATTTTGTTCAACTTCTTCTAACACAATGGGTGAAAGTTTTAAGTTTTTCAATATGCTCAATTTATAATTATTGCAAATAAATCAAATTACTTAAATAGAATTAACATTTAAATCTTAATATTACCGTTGAAATATAAATTGTGAATATATGACAAAAATTATCAACTAAGGCTCTTCCCAACAGATCTCAGTTTGAACCATCAGCAGAGAGTTGCAGAGTATAATAATGCAAAATCAGTGCTACGAGAAAAATACTTAATGCTGCCTAAAATAAATAAGTAAATAAATAAAAAAAAACTTATTTTCAGTGATGTTAGTAAAGGAGTTATTGGACATATAAGTATTGGAAACATGTATTGTGGTCGATTGAACTAAACTAACTTTATTTTGCACTGATAGAAAACAACAAATTTGGCGTGAACATTACGAAGTCATGAAACCATCTTGCCTTTCTCGTACTGTGAACGGGTCTGATAAGATCAGGGACACAGTACGAGTAAGACATGATATAAGACATATTTTGTTGACATGAAAATGGTGTCTTGGTAAACATAAGGTTTAAACAAACAGGCATAAGTTTCCTAAACATACTTGCACAACGGATGCAACTTTCAATGTTGCATTTTTACTTCGATAGCGACAAATATTCCAGAGACGGTAATGCAACTACACATCATATCTAAATGCTCAAAATTGGTTTGTTGCATCTAAATGCTCAAAACAGTTTGATATCCCACACTTTATTTGTGATCTCCGTAGTATCACTCTAATCTTAACTCCAGAGAAAATGTGGGAGGATATAGTAGAAAGATATATTCCATTTGATTTTCCTCTTCCACACACACACATTTAATAAACCAGATCTAAATAGCTGCATGGAATATGCATGGTATTTTCAAAGGATAAATGCATATCGGAAACATAGACTCGATACTCAAAAAACGAGGGCTGTTATCCGTGCAAAATGTGGTGCAATAAAATAATGATCTTGAGTTTCTGATTTGTTGGTCAGTGTTCATATGTCAGCCAAATTAATTCATCATAAAGTTATTAGCTTTTATCAATCTTATATTATTAAAATAAATATAATACGTCCAGTAAATGAAAAAAATAATTTTTAATGTTTTCTACTGGGAATTTAAGTAATTAATATAATATTTAAGCTATGTTGTCATAAATGAAATAGAAACTACCTAAATATATTAATTAAGAATTACATTTTCCTCTCTTCAAAGATACCGAAAGTGTCTCATTAGAATTTCCTCTCAGAAATTAACTTTAACATTCTATTCAAATTTGTTCGACTAGAAATTCCTCTGATATTTTGTCTTGTTAGGAAATCTTAACTCATTATGAACACAATCGAAGTGTTTTGTTTATCCAATTTCATCTCTATTCTATAATGGTAACTAATATATCTTCCTCTAATGCATCAAAGTTTGTGAAGGAATAAATAGATATATGGTTCTGAAATAAAGGTTTCAAAGTGAGTGTTCGAATTCAAAAAATAAGCTTTCATTTGAAACAAGATTTGGTGATTGTTAAGTTAATTGAAGTGAATAGCATGGCTGAAGCATTTTTAAATAAGCCAATTATATTTGTTAAATTGTAAAATAGAGAAATGCATAATATCCTAGCGAAAAATCGTGTCCCAAATTGAAATAAAAGCCAATTATTTTCAATAGGGATAACTGAGTGACACAGGACTTCAATTATAGATTCATTGTGGCGATGCATAAAGGATAATTAACCAAAAATTTAAATTATCAATTTATATAATAATATATATTGTTGAATTGTTGAGTAAATTCTCAAGATTGTTAATCGAATAAAATTCGCTTTCAGAAAAACATAATAAAATAAGATTCATTCGTGTGAATTCTAGGTTTGGCAAACCATCGAGCATTAAACGCATAAGAAATATTCTGATCGGTAAAAAAATGTCCTCATATCCATGAAAAATTGGCACTTAACAAGATGAAATCAAAATATATGATAAAAGACAAAATATTTCTATAGAAATCGAACAAGAACCGAATTTTAAGATAGCAACAAAACTTAAATGAGAAGACAAAATACAGCAATAAAAGAAAGTAAATAAAAGGGGAAATCAAATCCAGATTTACCAGGTGTGAAAAAAGCCTCTTAGTAGTCTTCAAGAATTTCAGTAATTTCATGTAATACTTCTTTCTCACTTTTTTTAACTTGAATTAATTTTTCGTTGGTAGACTTTAAATATTTTAAAAAATTTTCAAATGTCTATTCAACTTAAGTAAACTTTGTTGTAAAATTCAAGTCACTCTTTAAAAACATCAGTCCTTTATTTTTTTAATTGTTAATCGATTTTTTTAAAAAAAACTTTATTAAAATTCTTTTCTTTATTACAAATAAAAAATTCAGAACTAAAAATTAGTTCAGAAAGAAGGAGGAAACTGCTGTGGTTTTTAAAGCAAAAAACTTCAAGACAATCATTAAAAATATTTGTAATTTTTCTAAGCAGCTTTAATTTTTATTCATTAATATTTAGCTGATTAATTCAGATAATCAATTTGATAAATTGAGACAAAATTTATTTTTTTTTTAAATTTTAATGACATTAAATAAATTACATTGCAGAAGACATATGCACTTTAGAGATGCAAAATTAATTTTCATAATTGCAAATTCCGATATTCATCTGGAAATTGAGAAGGATTTCATTTGTTTAGCTACTGCCATTGGCTAAATTTGAAAACTTAACTTTATAGACTTCACACAATTCCAACTAAGCCCAGTTTACTTAATCGAAAATGATGGATTTTCGCTAAGCATGCTAAGATAAAAGGAATTAATATGCAAAATGAAATATTGAATAGTTGAATATTATTAAATCTAAATATCTTAAATTATTATGAGGAATATATGTGATTTATTCACACACATGAAGAATTTCTTATGAATAGTGTATTTCATGTTTTTACTTACAAAATTGAACAAGTCGTAATGTGTTTAATGCTTTTAACATAAAATTTCTAAAACAACGATGATTGCTTTATAAATAACATAAATTATTTATTTGATTAAACTTACACTAGATTAAATAACAAAGTTATATTTAGTAAAGTTGAATTCTCATCAGTTAATATGAAATAGGTACATAATTTAATTATTTAAAAAAAGAGCATTCAAAACATAAATCATAATTAAATATGAAATAGCTTTTAACATTTTCTGATAAAATATATTTTAATTGAATTAATCACACAGAAGATATAAATTAATTTTATTTAATAAAGAATAAAACTTTGATTTGAGTGTGAACAAAACCAGTTTACACTAACTTTAATAAACACATTTATTTCGATGTTTAATGATTGATATTTATTTTGAATAAAAAAAATAAACACATTATCACATATTAAATAAGCACACTATTTTTTTAAACGTATACGGTATTAAATAATTATTTAATTTATCAATGATAAAAGAAAAACTTATTTGACAGAATGTTAAGTGAAATTCATAAATAAAAACATTATGGGATAAACATGCAAATGTTTAACTATTATACATTTTAGAAATTGCATAAAGGTATATATGAGGGTTACTGAAAAATGTTTGGGATACATCTATGATTTTAAAGTCATGTTTATTAAGTTCTGGAAGTATTTAAAGTAGTATTCTCCAGAATCACTGAACTTCTATAAGTTATTTTCACCAAAAAGTAAATACTTCAAGACATTCATTTTTTTAGAATGGATAAAAAAATCCCTTTATAATCTAATCAATCTTACTTTTGTTGTTCAAAGTATATTTTCTTTTAGAATAAAAAAATAGCCAAAAGTCACATTAGCTAGATCAAGAAAATACGGTGGATATTCTATCTCTTTTTGACTTGTTTTTGTTCAGTAAACTTAACTATCAATAATACAATGGAAACATGGGATTTTATGGAAGAGAGAATAGAAGAAGATTTCTCGTGAAATATGGTGAATATATGTTTAAAAAAATTTTCATGAAAAAGCAACTTATGGGCAAGACTGTTCCCATCTATCACATGAGAGGAACAGATGACAGTCATAGTTAACTGGCATAATACAAATTGTCTTCCAGAAATTCTTTAATAATTTATAAACATATTTATAGAGCAAAAATATTTTAGAAATGAGCATTTAGAAAAGATTTCTTAGATATTATTTAAAATGCTCAAGTTCACAGATTTTTAACTATGGCAAATAACGGAATGTATTCTTTATAGCAACAGTAAGTTTCAAAAATAAAATGTTATTTTCTATAAAACTAAACAAAAATCTACATAGTTTGTACATAGAACAAATCAATCTTCCTTTTTTAAATTTCGAGTGTAAATGACTTGAAAACTGAAAAAATCAATATTCCTGAATTCATCGAAACTATTCATTACTAAAGTATAAAAAGATTTAAACCATGTATAGTGTTATTCTTTTATTAAATAAGATTTTACTCAAATGTACCTATTTACATTTCTAAAATTTAACGAATTTGTTAGTTACTCTTTTTGGGAAAATGATAATTCATTGGTGGGTACTGATCCAATAAATATACAATCCTTAGATTCAGAGAAAATTTATTTGGATTATTGAACGTCAGCTTTCTTTGGTTACTAGATCCAACTTTGAACAAAAGCATTTATTTAGTATGTAAATTTCAACGAATTATTCTTTGGATCACGGTGCTTTCACCAAAAATGGTTAACGAAGAATGCTATATGGTCATAATTTTTCATCGTAGAATTTTTTAGTTATAGATTAGCTTTTGTGACCCTAGAAGGGTGGTAAAAAGATAACATTTACTTCTTTGAAGAAGATGGCTTATTTTATTTCTTTCTTTATGGTCACATTTTGGACTCAATGGCTTATCCAACCAAGACCAACGGTGTAGTAAGAGTTCGACAACTTTACAAACATCCACGGACGAGATAGGAGTAAAATTCGGGAGCTATTGAACTAAATAACAAAGGTAAAATATTTGCTATCAGCTCGTCTTCTTAAATAGTGCGGATTTAATAAAGAGATGGTTGGTAATAAGGATATTTATGATAACATAATCATTTACACTTAATTTTTCTCTTTATTTAGAATTTATTTATAACCCTATTTACAAATTTCTCTTTAAATCATATTTAGAAACTATACGGAAAGCAGAATTAAAGTACAATACTGAATAATTTGTAATTTTAATAATAGAATCAAGCACTGAAAAACTTTGAAGAAGTTCTTAAAAATTAAATATTCTATAAATAATTACATTACCACAGATTTTCTTTTTCAACTTTTTTTTTAAAGTCCATTCGCTATAAACTATCATTTAAATAATTATTTTTTTCATATCTGTGTAGAGATTTAAAAATTTCTTATTTTCAGAAAGACTTTTGGCAAAACTAAATTAATGTAAATTATTACATTTAAGATTCGCAAGTAAACAAAATAAATTAGACAAACATCAAAAAACTATATAATAAAAAGTAACATCTATTCATGAAAAAAACGTAGACAGCATCTTCGAAGTTAGTTTAATTAGAACCAAAATTAATAACATGTTGACATTAATCTAATTTATCGACTACATTTTTGATTTCTACTGATTTTAGTAACACTAAAACATGTAAAGTATAAATATGAAAATCTAAATGTGCAAAAGTTTAAAGTAGGTAGTCGATATTGAGGACAATTGATGTATAAATAATTCCATTTTAGTTTATAAAGTAATTAAATATACCATAAATGATTCCTTACAATCTATGAATAGCATTTTCTTGATCAAAATGTATGGTCTGAAACTTACAGTAATCGTTATTGATTATTAATATTTGTTTCCTCTGATAGTTGAAGAAACTGACATTTAAATAAATTAGCATTTAAAAAAGTTTAAAACGTGTGTTAAACTTCAAATTTAAATTTTGGGCTTAAATACAAAAACTTCAAAAAATATACTTCTTTGTCAATATTTTTTTAAAATTTGTGTATTTCATTCACGATTTCTGGGAACTTTTTTAAAAAAATGATTTACCATGTAAAGATTTTCCATTTAAGTTGGTTGATTTTCATCCTTTCAGTTATTCACAGGTAAAAATGAACCTTTTGACAACATTATAAATTTAATTAGCAACTGTTTTCAAGGTTTGATGGTTGCATACATCTAGAAAGTTATTATCAAAAAAAAATTTCTAACGTTTCATAGATTAGAAGTGGTAAAATAACTTTTAGATAAAACACTGTATTACAAACATTTTGCAGTGATTTTACAGCATAAAATTCTATAGTATAAAATATTCTAAAACTTGAGTGTTTGGTAATTTAATGAAATTGATTTTAAGAAAAGAGTACATAAGAAAGAATGAGAAGTAGTAGCGCCTGATACAAATAAACATTAATAATATACAAGAAATGCTTCCAACAATAATTATTTTTATATCAATATCATAATTATAACTACTCATGCAATTTATTTCATAAATATTATGAAACAATTTTTATTTTATATAAACATAATCTTAAATTTTCTATTACTTTAGACGTAAGTTACCTGCATCACAACTGTAAACTCTAAGCAAATTTTGGTCATTTATATTGAACCCTTTTCTACAAGAAAATTTTTAGATTTCAAAAAAAAATTCTTGGTAAATTAAATTTTGGAAATGATTACTAAAGTGTTCATATAAAAGTGATACTCGACAATATTATGGATTTGGCGTTATTTATATAAACGCAATAAAGCCTAAGGGATGCTGGTAAAATTCTGGTAAATTTGTTAAGGTTTTACTCATAATCAGTAATATATTTGTAAATTGTATTAAAAATGTCTTAGCTGCTTTACTGAAAGTAAATATTATATAAATCTATAAGGCAATGCCATTTATTTTTAATACTTTTCATATACAAATTTCAAAATGATCCATACATATTTCCCTTGAGCTAATCCTGTAATACAGTATATTAAGTAACAGTCACGTATTTCGAAATAACGTTACATTATCATATCATTCTCATTTTGATTATACATGAACTTTCTTTCTGAAGAATTTTTGAAGAAATGAAAATGAATAAAAACAAGGGTTCTTTTGATTCATCTAAATTAATATGAGAAATGTGATTAATATAGAAACATTTTAAAAATTTAAGGGTAGAAAATTATAAAAATCAAAATAATGTTTAGTTTAAAATACTAATTTAACATCATGAAAAAAACTAAGGGACTGTAAATTTTCAAGAATGAGACCATGAATTACTTAAACAAAATTATATGACTTGCTTGTTGTAATTTACGCTTTACATAAAAATCCTATTTTAATTCCGATCATTTCAGTGTTTGTACTTGATAAAAACTTTTATGAAGGTGACCATGGAGAGTTTTTCAAAACAACTTCATTAACCACAACTGGAATTACCAAAAATCTAGTTTATTAAGTAGCTTAGAATATTTTCCGAATTTATAATAATTAAAGCATATGACCAATATTCTCATATTTAAGATAATAAATACATTTATGAATTTATAAACATACACAATTCAAGAGACAATAAATGAATAACTAAAGGCATTTAATACAATTACAAAGGAATCTTAATATCCCAATCCGAAATCATATATTTTAAATCAATTTATACAAAGAGAAAATCCGAGGAAATAATATGTTAAATATATAATAATAAAGTACTCGTAAAGTTAAATTAAATAAAGTTTAGATTCCATTAGTATTCAAATCTTGGGAAAGCTAGTTTTATTTTTTTTATTTCAGATATCTAATATTTAATTTTATTTGACACATTTTTGAAAACATCTTTAGTACTGGTAAAATTTTCTGGGAATATTAAGTTGCTATTTTGTGGTAACCGTTAGCAAAACGCTACAGTTTGGGAATTTATCACTAAACAATTTTCATAACGCAACTCTAATTATATAAAATTAAATTACATTGAAAAATAAGAAAAACATCTTAAACTTCACGTATTTTCTTACTGGAAAGGTATAATATTGTATCAAAATATTTTAGTTTTCAATCATAAATACCTGCATTGCCATTTGATTTAAATTAAAATTGAGTACATAATCAGGAGACAAAATTCATTTCATACATTAGGATTTACGATATGCAAATAAAAAGTAATAACTATTATATGATGAAAGAAAATTTCATATTTAATTAAATTAATTTTCCGAAATTTTGTCTCATTTTTTCACGATATTTTATGAAAAATCATTTTGGGAAAAAACCAATACATTAAGTGCTATATTGCATATTATCAACTAAATTTTCATGTGTGTGGTGTTTTAGATATATCAAGTTCTCATTTTGTTATTCTATGTGAAATAAGTCATCAACCTGTTTCAGTTTTTTAAAATGTTTGTAAAGCAAATTACTGAAAATCTGAAATTATCTTGAGCTGAAATTAAAATTTCAATTTAATGAGATTCTTATGTCTGTTGGGAATTCAGCACAATGTATCTAACTTTTTATTTTGTTGAGAATTATTTTGAGTATTTCATCAAATTCATTTGCTTTTAATGTAACACATTCAATTTTTATCATAAGCATTTGCTAAAATAATTATTTTATTTTAAAAATTCATGTAAAGTTTTTGGAATATTTTCCCACTTGAATTTAAATAACTTTTATATCATGTATTGTGAAGGTAATATTAATTTTAATCAATTTATTCTCTAAAAAGTTTCTGGAAAACTATTCATGCTCGGTTATTTTTTAATCATTATGAATAATCAATTACTTATGATGAGTATGCCGCGTAATTTAGTACATGCCTTTCTAAAGCTACAAACAAAAATACAGCAGAAAAGCAGCTGCTAATTTTTTGTACGCAATTACTTATCAGGATACTTGCACAAAAAACTTTTGCTTGTGTTGAAAAAAGTTAATTGATTTTATGTGGCAATGAAGTACTGGACAAAGAAAAAACAGATTTTATTTTAATAAAAACATCATCAGGTTCTTCCAATTAATTAACTGCAAATTAATTTGGTCAACTTTTTAATAGAAAGCTTGTCTGCTGTTTGAAACTTGTTTAAATATAACAAAATAACGGATTATCTCAGTATGTTATACGTGGATAAAAAGACTTAAGTTACTGAAATCATTTCTGTTTCCAACAATTTTTTTAATGATATCTATTTTAAATACACTTGTGCAGTGAAATTTAAGGAAAGAAATGACTTTAATTTATTTGATTAGTTTTAAATTAAAAAAAAGGATTTTAACTTTTTATAAATGATTTTTTTATATTTGTTCAAAAGTTTGGTGATGAAAAAAAGTATTAGAATACTTCAATTAATTCGAATGCATTTAATAAAAAAGAAAATTTAATCTTTAGGGAATTTACCATTATTTATGAAAACAAATGAGTCTTGTAACAATATATGAAAGTGTATTGATTATTGTACTTGCAGAGAAAAGAATATTTTGGATTAAAATGTTTCCTTTGTTTGACTTCTGCCGTTATGTACAGTTTTTTTAAGCGAAAGTCATTTTATCGTTATTTCATGAGCATGAGATTCTTTTGCACAAGAGAATGGGTTTTCAATGATTGTACATTTTTGCATATAAATGATGAAAAATAATAGATGATTAGGTTTATAGAAAATCATTCAATTTATACAGCTTATTTATAAAAGAATTCATAAAAGTTCTTCCAGATTAATTTTCCTCTTTTATTTATATTTTAATGTGATAGATTTATATGGTTCAACATACATTATGTCGTTGCTTAAGCAATCTCTTAATAAAGTATTCATTATCTTTAAAGGCCAGGTAAACGTACCATTTAATGGAGAAAAAAAGAAAAAGAATAGTCTTAAACAGTTTTCTGACTCGCCTTCTTAGCTAGTGTTATAACAATTAAAGTAATTAAATGCTTTTAAGAAAAATTTCAGAATTTATTTTCCCGACGATTGTTGAAGTTTTATGATATTGTTATTTTAAACTATCCTACAATAGACTATGTAACATTATACAAAATAAATATTGATTTTGTTATCTGTGATTATTTTTTAATAAAGGATTTATATAGGAGTGTAAAACGAAATATACAAGTAAAGCAAAGTAAGAAATGTATAATACATAAGTTTCTCTATTGAGTATAAAGATTATTAAAAAAACACAAGAATTTAATTTTTTTGCGATGAAAATGACTAAGTATCAATGAAATTATTGCAGGAAGTAAATAAGTGTATTTCAGATTACTTCTATAATATTTTTTACATATTTGCCTATAATATTGAGAAAAAATATTTTATAAACTTTCATATTTGTAAATTTTAATTTAAAATATTTGAGGATATTTTATGTGGGCAAGTTACTTTTATTCAAATTTTTTTCATGCTTATGTACTTCATAAAGTCTTTAAATGCATCAAATTTTTTATGTGATTTAATGCAATAGTTCTTCGATTTAAACTGTCCAGCCAGTTCGATTATTTTTTATTTTCTTGGTCAGATATTTCTGAAATCGTCACATCTTTTCCAAATGCACATGAGAGGAATTTTAAAAAGATTTTATCTTACGGTTTTATAAACAATCTTGCTTTTCAAACTTTATATTTAAAAGTATTTTATCCAATATTTTATCTAGAGGGAAAATAAACAGATTAAGATAAGACATATCTTAAAAGTAACTACTGAAAACATTATTTTATTTTTCACTTTTAGTATGATTTACCACGATTTTTTCTACGACTATATTTTGTGCTTTTAAAAACAGAGCAAATGAAGAAAATATGCAAATTTACTCGCATCTCAATATAAATAACTTCTTAAATCAATAGTAAAATCAATAGAAAAATTACCGATTCATAGTACAATTGATGAATTCAAATATTCTTCTTGACATAGATTTTAATCAAAAATCTCATATCTATTTTTGAATTAATATGTATATTTTTAAAAAATTATTTGAAGTAATATAAAATATAAAGAAAAATAACAGTAGTGAAATTAAACAACAGATTGGAAAGAATACATAGTTTTAAAAGAAAACAAGAGGCAATTTGATAAACAAAATTTCTGCTTTTAAATATTAAGTTAATGTCAACAAAACTATTTTACTTTGTATTAAATTTCATTACACATTCATTAATGAAATGAAAACATAGGAATGTTAACATTAACTATATATATCTCAATTGTTTTCTCAAAAATGCCACTCGATTATTTTCTTTTTCTATTCTAGAGATAGTTTTAGAAATACTTTGTTTCTAACCTTTTATTTGTGAGATTCGTAGGTAGGCGAGACAAATGTTTGTGAATTTTAAACTGTTTACACGAGATATTATCAGAATTTTTCCAGAGGTATGGTTTATGTGTCAAGTACAGTCAATCGATTTCGGCAATTTCCTAACTGACTCTGATTCAAGTAACTAATTCATTTCTTAAAAAAATATTTATCTCTGAATTTGTATCAACATCAAGACATAAATACAATAGAATGTTTGACTAATGTACTATATAATAAAATGCAATATTTATTTTATTTGAAACCAAATCAGAGTTCAGTTTTACTCTAAGATGTATATATTTTTTATTGTTCAGATAGAATTTAGTTAATAATATTGAAATGTCGTGATAATTCTCAACATGAATGACTTGCAAGCACATCTATTTGAATTTTTACAAACAAAAACGTTTTAGAATCATTTGTAAAAGTGATTACTTTTCGTGGGAGTGGTTAGGTTTGGTTTGTTTGTCACTAAACGGTCATTTTTTGCACACGAGGGCTAATTAGAGCAGGACCTACGGTTTAAAGTAGATTCCGAACCACTACAAACCTCCGTGCCCATGGTGGGATTCGAACCCACGAACTGTTGAAAAGAAGGCAAGAGCGTTAACCATTCGGCTGTCAGCTCAGCTTTCATGGGAGTAACCACGATGTTGTTATATGATGACTGCATTTTCAAACAGTTACAATGAGGTTATATATATATATATATATATATATATATATATATATATATATATATATATATATATATATATATATATATATATAAACGTTGGATATAAAGTTTTTTATATCTCCCAAATATAATTTAGAAATAGTATTTATGCTTTTAGAAAATTAAAATATTGAACAATATCGAATGAAAGTATTTAAAAAATATTCCTTAAAATTCATAACGTAAAAAAACTTATCAATAACGTTTAAAGTAACCATATACAAGCATACTAACTCTGTGTTAAGATTAATATAAAAATATTTAATATCTAAAGAGCATAAACACAAAAATACTCAGTAAATAATATCTTTTTTTGATAAAACAATCATTCAGCATTGAGTTCGAATTACTCCTTACTTCTGCTATAAGTATCTTCTGTACTAATTATAATGCCGAACAAGAGTGCAAACTTGAATTACTTAACTGATAATAGGGCAATTACAAATCACTGTATTTTTAATGGGTTATACTTATAAATTAACATTTCACTAATCATCACTAATCATCAAGTAGTGCAGAATAAAAATACTAGTGCAAATGACTAATTGAAAATTTTTCAAACGAATAGAATAAAATTCAAAATGTCGATTGATTTTTTAATTAGCATGAAAAATTAAAGTAAGTTAGATCAATATTTTTGGGGCGTAAGAGTTATATATTTGCTATGAAGAATTTTAAATTACTTCACATAAGGTAGGATACACTTTATTTCCTTGCTATAAGATAATACTATTTTGTATACTCTGTTATTTTAATGTAATGTTGTTTTGAATAT
The DNA here is from genome assembly GCA_030067965.1 of Latrodectus elegans. Classification (NCBI taxonomy): domain Eukaryota; kingdom Metazoa; phylum Arthropoda; class Arachnida; order Araneae; family Theridiidae; genus Latrodectus; species Latrodectus elegans. Next base: position 39,032,918 of record CM057817.1, on the reverse strand, counting down.
TATAAAATGCTAGTTTCAATTCTATTAATCAATGTTTGTGCACATATTTGCATAAAAGGACTATTAACAGTTGTTAAATTTGAAATATAGAGGAAATCTTTTACCATAAATTAGGCATACACTCACAAAATGTAAAATCTTATAAGGATAATTTTCATGAAATTATTATTTACTCATTACTGGTACAAGCAAAAAACTAATTTTTCCTAAACAAACCTAGGTACCTGTAATAAGATCTAGGCACATACTTCTATAATGCAAAAGAGAGACTGATTTCTGACTATTGCGTAGTACACTCAATACATTTTAAATAACCTAGATGCACAACTTACTTTGCACATTTGGGGAAACAATGGATATGACTTGACAAATTTGATCTTATGTTAAGAATTAGTGACTATTACTGAATGTTAACTTTTCCAATAAGTGATTGAAAGTGGAAATAAGTGAATATTCCGCTATAAAACTTACACTTAGCACGAGCTTTAATATCAGGAATTTTGAATGGTTCAGATCAATATTTATTTAGTACATAAAGTGCAGGTCGACCACCCTGTCTAGTGTTCAGAGGGCCTGACTGCGGATAGGGAGGTCCTGGGTTCGAATCCCGGTTTGGGCATGGATGTACTTTCTCTCTCCATCTATCCTATCTTAGTCCTTTCTGTGAATGAATGAGGTGTGAATGGTTGTCTACCCTATAAACGGGTCCCTATGGCATGTGTGTACTGAAGCAGTCGGACTCCACACCAAATATGGTTCAGTATGAAAAAGTGGAGCAGAGTACCCCATATTGTCAGCCTAGCTGGCTCAAGACAAAAAAAAGTGCTGGAATCAGAAGGAGTAACTGAATGAAATTCTGGTAAAAATCCGAACAAGTATAGATGATGCTAATTAAAAAAAAAACTTGCTAATTAACATCATCATCTTTAATGACCAGAAAAACCATTATAGGATCTTTTCCATAAGTTATTTTCAGTTAAATTTACTCTTTGTGCTTGACTTCTCCAATAAAAGAATTTGATAGATTTTAAAGTCTTCTTCCAAACAATTAAGTCTTCTCATTTTCAGCCTTTCACTTGGTCATTCACAACTGGTTTTGCCTTAAGGAGGGACTTGCGGATACCATGTAATACTTTGCAATATGATGCATTTCTACTAATCTCTGTATCAAGAAAGCCTATGTGAGCCAAGGTCTACAGTGTTCCATCTCTGTTTTCTTGTCGGAGTACCAACCATGCTTGGAAAATCCAAGCACTGTTGATACTCAGTTTATCGACACACTGAATTAATGGAAGGCTTGATCGAACCTCGGACTTGTGGCTTGCGAGCGTGAAACATTATCAAAAAGCCACCGGGATTCATTTGATGTATTTAACTACGTTAATATCTCGATAGTATCAGTACAGTTCAAAGTTATACCTTTTTTTCCATACTTTATTTATTTCCAGTTCCCAAACATTCCACATAGAATTTTCTTTAAAAAATTTACAAAAAGGACCTGTGCTTCTGATTCATTGCCCTTGATGAGTATCACAAAGAAGAATATTATAAAAGCTGTATTTTACTATTATTGTAAAAAAATAAAAAATAATTAAAAGCTGAGTTTAATACGTAATTCGTGGAACATTGTAGGAGAATAAACTAAATGGTCTGACAAAAGAATCCAAAGCGGAAAATAAAACTAAATAAAAAATATTTATATTCAAGTAAAAAAGAAGCCATTATAAAAGTAACTAGTCTTAAAGATTCACTTACTGAAAATATTTTGTGCAGAATATTTCAGTTCATACAATAAGATATAAATCATAGGCTCATAAGTGCTTTTTGTGTTCAAACTATTTTTAGAGAAGAGGATGAAAGACAAAATGGGGTAGACAAGAACTTTTATGGAGAAAAATCCTTTTATTTCTATTCAATATTACAAAAATATATCACCCAAAATTACACGGATAACAAATCTCTCAGTGGAAAGCATTACATAATAGAAAAGACTTGATAGAGCTTTTAAAACATTCAACGAAGACAAAGCTGCAGGGATATATTAGATTGAAAATATCATCATATAAAATGTGCAAAAAACCCTTTAAATGTATACTTTTAGAATTCGTAAACAAAAACTTTCCTAAGTCTTTTGAAACTTAGAATATTTTTTGGAAAAAGACATCTAGACATGATATAAAATGATATAAATACATTAAATTTCCATCATTAGGAAAAGTGTATAAGACGGTTTACTACAGCATAATACAATTTTGAGTCAAATATTAAAGTATACAACTTTTAATGTAGTTATTTGCTTAGTATTACTGATTAATTTTCATAAATCAGAATTTAAAACAGTTTATTTCCGGCTCTTATGCTATTTTCAAATAAAGCTTTTCGAATTTACATTAAAAATTTTAGAAAGAAAACAGGCTAATGAAGAATATTACTTTAAATTGGTTACAAAATTCAATCGACTAAGTGAAAATAGAAGTAAACAGAAAATAAATGCCACAAACTATATATATATATATATATATATATATATATATATATATATATATATATATATATATATACTTTGTACAATCAAAAACATTCCTAAGTCATAATTCAAACTTTTGAAGGAAATTTCTTTTATAGTAAATAATCAAATGATTAAATTTTCAAAGCTAATTTAGTTAATCTTAAGACGTATTTCTACAGAGAGAATAAAATTATATAAAACAAGTAATAGTTATTACATGTTTTACTTCTTCTCTTATCTTCTGTCCCACGCTTAATATTTACAGCAGTTCAAAAGATGCCTGTCTTTTTTTAACTTTCATGTCTTGTCTAACACCAATTTCAACTATGTTGTCTAATGTAAAGTCACAAGTCACAGTTTCTTAAACCATGATTATGGCTGTTATCACTTAGAAATTTGTGATAAGTTATATTTACTCGTTATACAAAAAGCCATCAGATCTAATGCTGAAATATTGAGGTTAGTATTTTTTAATAATAATTTGAGGCAAAAGCAATTATTTTTAGTGTGATGATGTAAGGTGTTTAAATACATGGGAAGCAGTCTTTCTTGAATCATTTTATCCTTTTAGTATCACTTTTGTGCCAACCAGCAATCATTTGGGTTGTCATTCATGATGTCATTTTGTATCTATTTACCAAAATAATAATGTAAGATTCTATACATTTGTCATATTTTTCAAAGAAAATTATATTTTGTTGAATGTGGTATATTTTCAGTAGCGGCCAAGTTTTGACAGAACATTTAATAGCTACTTATGATGTTCTAAAAGAATAATTATCAACTGATTTGTTTAAATGTAGTTACTCATTTAAACAGTACAAGAAAACAATGGATTTTAGTAATTTTAAGTGACGTGTGGTTGCAACAATCAAAATTTTATGTGATTATTAAGATTATCTGAAATGATAAATATCCTAGAATAATATGACGCCCCGAATATAACACAAAAGTATTTTCTATCAAGCCTGAATTACGCTGATAATAATTCCAGTATCTATTATTTAACAAACTATAGCTCGCGCGCGCGTCTTCCATATTATCCGTAAGACTTTCCACCATTTCAAAATTGATGAAAAATAAAATTCAATACAATTCCTTCTTAAGATATCTATCTTTTTCAACCTGCACACACCCATTGTTTAATCTCATTATTCATTCCTTGTCATCTAGTATGGTGTGTTATAGACTTTAATTATGACTGGCATGACATTGAGTATGACGATAGACTCTTTTAAATTTAATGCAAATGATCATTGGATCTAATAATCAAAGCTCACCATTGTTAGTGATTTCACATTTGACATATTTAATAAATGTATTAATTAAAAAAGGTATCCATTATTGTTGATGTGATGGTGTGAAGTATCACTTTTCACAGAAGCAGTTCTTTCCTAGCCATCTTTTAATTTGACAGGTATAATGATTTCTTTTAAAATTCTGCATGAACATGCATCCTTTATAACATGACATACTTAATTCATTTTTATGCAAGCAAAAATAACAAATATTGAAAATTTTTGAATTTAACATAGAATGGTTGATAGACTAACAGCAGAAAATTGTTTTGAACATTTTTTTGAAAGTGTAATATGTATTTGTTTTCCGCGGAGAATATTTCAGAGATTATGTGCTTTGTTCGTATATGCATATGTCAAGGGAAGAAGCTTATAAACTTTCAACGATTATATATGCAAATAGCATGAAGAAAACAATGCCTCATATATCTTCCGAATAACGGTTGGAATCGAAACAATGACTTTCCATTTCAAATGGCACGCGATCAGTGGTCAGCAAATCAGGGCTCATGTGCTGTGTAGAGCTCTTTTGTAACCTGAAAGGGCCTCATTCATGAATCAGTTTTGACCAGCAGAAGACCGCAAGCTTATCTCAGTCTAGCTGACGTAGAATGGGTGATGGGAATATGTCAAGTGAAATTACGCGATAATAAAGGTTAAGTGAAAATAGCCAATCGTAATTTTTTCTTCAGTATTTATAAATACTTATTTGTGTTTAGTTGGTCGAAAATTCTTAAACAATCCCCAGAAGTACGCCGCGCATTAAATAACATATTATATCTTTCTAAAAGGTGCAGATCTTACAGTTATTATAAGGATAATTTAGAAGATTGTTATAATTTTGCATGATAGTTTTATTGTTTAAAGAGAAAAATATGAGCTGACATGGTTGCAAAGATGAACCAAAGGAAAATCAGGAAATTAAATTTGAATACACTAAATCATTGACATTTATACAAACTTTTAATGGCCTTCTAACAGTTTTATTTGGTAAGAAAATTTGAGATACAACAAGAATTTGAATTTAAGGAAACATTTTACAGCTTAACATGCATCGATTGACAGTAAATATCCCTCCAGTTACTTGAAGGAGGGAGAAGGATAAAAATGCCAAGAAATATCAGAAGAATAAAAAAATATCAAGGTCTATAAGTAATTCTTCGGTGCAATCTTGCAGCAATGTTAATATTGAAAGCTTTATTGTCAGCCAACTGGTTATGAAGTGAGACAAGTCATACTCATTCAGAAATTACTTTTAACAGCTGTTTTATGAAGTATTCGAAGAGCTATTGAGAAATTTTTTAAGAACAAGGAAGCAATATTCTTAAAAAATGTTACAAATATCCGCTAAAAATGTAAAAGTTAGAACAATCAAAATGTTTTTGAGTACAGCCAATCAACATTTGTTGAAGAATCATGTGATAAATATGATATAAGCAAATTTAATTTTTGTACGATTTATTTGGTCTATAGGTCTTGAAGAACCTTTATGGTTATAACTGTTTACAGTCAAACAAGCATCGAATATATAGTAAATATTTTTCATAAAATGAATGAAGGAACAACCTATTATATTAATAAAAATTTTTTATGATTAGCTGTTGGGGGCAAAAATGACGACAGGACTACGAAAAGCTTTTGTTATAAAAATCACGTACATATTTTCAAAAAATAATATGTGCCACATGATATTTGTTTATTATTACACCATTTATTAACTAATGCTTTAGTCATAAATATTTCCGGTAAAGTTATGCACTGTCATGGAATTAGTCACTATTTATCACTGCCAATTTAAGGATTTTTTGCAGGAAACGAAGAATGAATATACTCAGATGTACTGCATGACAGGATAATTCGAGTTTAAAGCGGAGACTTTTTAAGGAGATTATCTTCTTTATTTATAGAAATATAAAAGCATTTCTCCTTAAGAAAGATGTTAATTATACGAAACTAATGTACGATCACTAGATCAAAAAATTTTATTTTATGAGATATGTCACCCCTCACCTAAATTAACATAATCGGAAACTACAGGGGAAAGGTACAATTTCATCGATGTGTAAACTAGTCGCTTCAATCGAGAACAAATTGTCCCTTTTTGTTCATGATTTTTTAAAGGAAACATTAATTTATTTTCCCAGCGTGCTGAGATATTGCCAAGAAAGATGTTCAGTAAATCATATTTGCTATTTCAAAACAAAAATTTAAATATGAGGAAGAAAAACCTTTTTCTTCGAAAGTCTGAGATACTTAAAAATAGCGTAGTGATGTTAAGCAATTACCCAGCGCTGATGAACAGAGATTTTCTCCCTTTGTTATCGACATTGGTGCTTTTGAAATATAGTTATTGATATTGAAAGTACAAAAATGTTTGATGAATTCAACTTATTATTGAACTAAGAAAACTAAAGTAAGCAAATCTGATCACAGATCACATCAAAAAATATCTGCACGGAAACACTCATTTCTAAGTGAGAACTTTATCGAGAGAAAATTGAGAAATTTTTTCACTGATTAGAATTTTTAATCTTCTTGCATGAAATTAAAACGACATACAAGCCAAACTTATTAAGAATTTCTAAAGAAATACAAGGTCTATAACCTTGCTTTTCTTCAAGATGTGATCCCATTCAGCAAGTATTTTATATTTCTATTAATAAAATATAATTATTTTATTTATATGTATAGCTTAGTATTTAGTTTAGATTGATTTCTAAAAACATATTTCTTGATAGGTTCGTTGAGGGAAACCTGGAACTTAAAAGTCTTTTATTTAAATTGCTATTGATTTTTGCTTTTTTAATTAATGAATTTGCCGATTACTGTTCAGCAACAGGTAACAGTGAGATGAAATCTTTGGATGAATAATGCGCTACTTATATTGCTTAGGATAATGCAGTTTATAATTTTTCTATACCAGCAAGTTTACAAGGCACCGAATAAATTGAAGGTGTTTAGGATGCAATCAAACAACAGATGATGATCTTTTAGAATCAGATCAAAAATAAATAAATAAATAAATGATGAACATTCAAGAGAATCAAGAGTCTAGTGAGATAAAAAAAATTTTATTATTTTGATGCATAAGAGTTTACAAATATGCATTGTATATCACAAATTGTTTCTAAATATTGAGCGAAACATTCAATGTATTTTACAGTTCTTAACTTTAATTTCAACTAATTTATTTTTATATTGCCTTCGTTTGTCTTTATAACTCAGAAATGAATCAAGCAAAACAAAAAAATATCCCATGTAATTACATTTTTTGTTTGTTTAAGTAACTAGTAGTAGCAATCATTTCACTTATAAGTTACTAATATTTCTCTCACATTTTCATTAAAACTAAATTAACATATAAAGTTATTAATTATGCACATGAATGCACTAATAGAAACGTATTATACAACGTATTATACAAAATATTTCTTTTATACTTCCTGTGGATGCAGAAAATTAAAATAATTTTACAAATGTATTTAAAGATAGATATAAATTTGTCAATTTATTTTAGATCATGTACAATGAGAGAAATATATTTTGAGAAGAAAATAAACAGGATTCTTCTGACTATATTTTTTCCTTGAATTCGTAAATATTTAAAACATATAGAGAAGATTTATTGAATATACTATCTATAACGACTAATTTTAAATAATATACTTATCTTTAAAATTGCAAAAGGAGGATAAAATGCAAAAAGTAAAGCGATAAATCTGTCAAATATATTTTACCAGAAATAATAAGTGATTAAATTTTTGGTCATTTTAAAGCCCACATACAAATAAAGATTTCAACACCAAGAACAACAAGCTATGGCAGATGTAACACCTGTTATACGCCTGATTATTTAATTAAGGGGAGATTGGATTGCACATACACACATGTCGGACACTGCAACTTTAACTTAATTAAAAAATTCATTGCATGTAGTAACTGGTCTATGATAACAAGAAAGTTACTAAGGCGAATCTGACCAACTATATTCACTTAACAACCAACTATATTCCCATAGGCAAACGTTTTAACTATCAAGAGAGTTCGGTGCAACACAAGTAACACATTACTTCCTGATTCTTGAAATCTTTTATTTCACAGATTAGAATAAAGAGTCAAGAGTTTTATACAACAGCAATGTAATGACTGCTGTTTATAGTCCCTTCAGAGCGAAAGTAAAATGACAGTAAAGTATACCCATACAAAAGATCAATGCTATCACTTCAAACGATGGATCAGAATGATGCTGTCGAGTGCATGATAGCACCCACGATGACTCTGCCCTTGATAAAATCATCAAGATGTTGTGAACAAAAAAGACATTCATCAGAAAATATGACTTCATGCTATTTTTTCCAAGTTCGTCACTGATCGCATAATTGAAGGCACTTTTCTCTTTGACTTGGTGTCATAGATACCTGAAAGTTGTCGAAATGACAATCCCTACCTAAAAACGTCGTCAAACTGCTCAAGTAGAAATAAAGAAATACGTTGTCTTGCAAACGACTCTATCTCTTGACTAAGGGTTTCTAAAATGGCTGCACAATATCTTTAGGCTGGGTGGGTAACATGTCTGTCTTCTTGGTTGTTATTGATATCAGTCAACCTGCAGAGTAGTCCAGTTCTGCAATGATTGTATTTGCCCCTTTGATTTTATATTGTGCAGATATTCAAGAGATCTCTACTGACGCGAGAAGATATATTGCTCATAGCTGGTGTTCAACGTTTCTACAATTCAACCAAGTTCAAATGGAATTGAAATACCAATTATACATATTTTACCTGTCTCTACTACGATTTATTTTACATACAAACAATAAAAAGTTCATTATTTGCATTCTACAACGTCTTTTTCTTGTCATGTAAATGTCACGCGTTAGCCTTCTTGATGCACAATTTTAATGTCCAGCGGTGTAGCTCCATAGCGTCCTATATATGATAATATCAAACATAGCTAAATATTACTCAGTCCTGTTGAACAACGAATGATAGATGTTGCTCTTCTGCACGTGCGTTGCTGCTTGGGGAATTGGATTTTTTCCTAACGACAGATGAATGCTGTCTAACATCTGTGAAATTATTTCTCGGAAAGAAAAGCATTGTGGGTGTTAAAATACTTTACAACGGCATTTGAATTCTATGCTATTAGTTACGATGTGTGCGTAAAGTCCTTTTGATGTGACTTAAAGAGATTGAGGATAGAGGAGATGAGACAATTTACACAGTGGATATTAAAATGCGTTGCAGCAAACTTTGTTTAGGTTGTCCACTATGTGTTGTCAAAATATTTGTTGCTATACTAGTTTGCTCAGTAAATAATATATTTTATTAAAGATAAATAAATAAAAATTTCAAAACATTTTACATTTATCAAATATATTTTTCTTTATAATTGCAGATGTAAGAAACTATTAAATCAAATATATATGCATAAAATGTTTCTAAATTTCATCTTCAAATAAGAAATCCATATTATATTCTTTGAATGTGAACTTTATTTTTATGATATAACATGAATGTTTTCTAATATATTTAGTCTAAAGTGATAAATATCATTGACTAATGAATGATATATTTTACTTATGAATATTATAGACTTTTTACTCACACAGTTCCATATTTCTTGAAAACTTGTATTAAAAATCTTAAAGTTATACGATCGTTTTATTTATCCGGCATTCCTTATCAAAAAGTGTAAGCATTAAAGCAAAATTAAGAGAAAAGTAAAAATTCAAATATTAGAATATAAACCATATGGAGAAAAATACATAATCTGCAATCAAATAATACATATAAAATCATAAGTATCTTACATGACAGTCATCATAGTTGCATTAGTGAATTTTTGATAGCATTGAAACACATTAATTTAATCATAAATTTCTAAAGATGTTTATTTCATTTATTTCTTTCATAAATTTTTCTTTTTTAGTATAGGTTGATGTTAACAAGACAGAAATTCTGGTTAACCTCTCTCCGCCTTGTAGAAATAAAAATAAACATGACATTCAAAAATAAGATTTAACATACCACAAAAGAGATTTTTTCTAAATGAATTTTCTAAGTTTTTTTCAAACTAAGTTGAAAATAATAATAATTTTCAAATATTATGTAATAGCAAACTCATGCACCCTTTTTGTTAAATATTTATATTGAATGCAATCAATCCTATTATTACACAATTTAAAATAGTAAATTATAAATGAAAGACACAACTTGTTTTTTCTCAACAAATATAACATCATTTTACTACTAAAATCATCAAAATCTCGAAATAAGTTTCGAGGAAGAACTTTCTTATAAACATGTATCAAACGTATAATGAATACACTTTTATTCAAGGAAACCTCTTTGGCATTTTTGATGAAAATGTAATATTAAGCAGCAGTGGGAAAATTGTTTTTTTTTATTTCAAACTGCTTAAAAAATGTCAATTTTCTTCGCGTCTCTTTAAAATGGAAAATTTTAAATAAACCTTCTTTATTTGAAATTTGTGATTAAATTTAGATTAAAGAATGAATATTAGCAATTGAGCAATTGGTATCTTTTCTACATTCATGAGGACTTGTCTGTAAAGTGCAGCATGAAGAATTAGAAGAGTATGAATAGCAAATTTATTTGACATTTAATCCATAAAAAGTAATATATAGTAAGTAAATGCAGAAAAAAAAACATTTCTATTACTAAATTTATTTCGTTTCATGCGGAAAGCAGATAGGTTAAATTAAAAATCGTCTCTTTTTTAAATAAACAGTTATATTTTTCAACTCAATATTGCTTCAATGAGACAAAACTTTCTTAATAAAAGATATATGATGTGAAAGGCATTCATATGCAAATATTTGAAATAGGTGTTATAAAGACTAAATTATAGATATCGTAGACCAAGCTACAAGTTTTCATACAAATCTGCATTAAGCCACTAGATAGAATTAAATTAAATATAGACACAGAGTTTCAAAATAATATAAAAATGCAAAAAAAAAAAAAAAATAAAATATCATATTCTTGATTTGAAGTGTTGATTATTTAATATATTTTACATATCAAGTTGATACTCACTTATAATTCGGTTATACAATATAAATAAAAATATTCGATTATTTGAATATTATCTTTTATTTAATACAAGAAATTTCTTTTCATGAAACTTTTAAGAATATTATTAATAAAAATATTTAGTGTTGCTGTTGTCATGTGCCAGCTAGACGGGCATTATGGGGTGCGCTGCTTCCCCACTTTTCCAACTAAACTTCATTTTGGTGTGAAGTCCGACTTCCTCAGCGCACACGTGGGCTTAGGTACCCGTTTATAGGGTAGGCAAACATTCACAACCTATTCATACTAGGGAAGGACAAAGACAGGATACTTAGAGAGAGAAAGTACATCCATGCCCGAACCGGGATTCAAACCCAGGACCTCCCTATCCGCAGTCAGGCATGCGGACCACTATACAAGTTGAGCGGCATATTTAGCGTTAAATTCATTAATTAACGTATACTGTATTTTTACTTAGTTAGGAACTCAATAATATTTTAGTATAGTGTGATGCCATGAATCCTATCTAGTGGTCAGCGGTCCTGGTTTCGAATCCCGGTTTGATCACGGAAATACTTTCTCTTCTGCCTTTGTCCTTTTCTTGAATAGATCAGTTGTGAATGGTTACCTATCCTATAAATGGGTTTCTATGGCATGTGCGTACTGCGGTAGTCAGACACCACAACAAATTACGGTTCAGTTTGAAAAGTTTAGCAGTGCACTCCATATTGCTCCAGCTTCACTGGAACAAGATAGTAACAGTATAGTGTGGTACATTTTTAATTCAGTTTTTGCTTATAAGAGTCTTCTCTATACTTGATTATTATTTAAGAATTGAAATTTAAAATATTGTTTACACGCAGAAAAAAAGAAAAAAAAAACAGGTGGTTTTCTTTTTTAAAAATTTTTTGAACGAATTTAAAACAATTTTTGATACAAGTAAAAAGTTGGATTTTACTAGGATTAGTTGAAATTATGTTACCTAAAATTTAGACAATTTGCAAATGGTGCATTTGAAAGCAATATTAAATTAATTTTAATGACATTGTAACTATAAGTTTATATTTGAATACTAGAATTATAATTTGTATTTAATGCGTTATTCATTTGTATTATGATAAGCAAAATTATTTTAAGTAGAAGATTATAATATTTTCAATCATTTAAAAGCAACCTCATGCAAGATTTTTTGTGTTCAATGAAATCAAAGCTGTGTCTATTCTTGATAAAAATCCTAAAATATTTCATTTTAGGTATGATTATTTATTAAAATTTGATTTTTGCTTGTGATTTACAGAAATTAATACTTTATCTAGCTAACAATTTTTGCAAAATATTATTACTGAAAAAATTAGTTTAATTAAACTATATTCATTGTTCTTATTAGAAAAATATCTAGTAGTTTCTAATAAAGAAACCAGTTAAAATGAAATATTAATGCATTTTATATTTTTTGTTATCTTAAATAGAGAAATAAAACATTCATTTATTCTAAAATATTTAAAGCTTGACATTTAAGTTTATGTTAAACTGAAAAGTTGCATAAGCAATATCTGCAACTTTTAATGTGATTTTGAGAAGCTAAACGCTTCTCTAAAAAAATTAAATCACTTTCAAAGATATATCATTTCAGCATTTCAAAAACTTGAAATTCTTTATTCGTAATCTTTAAACTTCTGCAGTTTTTCACAGGTGAAAAGAATTCCATTTTTTTTAAAAAAAAAGTATGTGTTGGAGAAGAGCAGTAAAGACGAATATACATATTTGGGCTTCAGAAAACTAGAAGAAATTTCATTAAAGAGGTTTATTTTGTCGGAAAAAATAACAATGAATGTTAAGGATATCTTTCTGTATATTTGTTTCCTTTGAAAGTTTATATTAATTTTAAGAATACAGTTGTCGCTTATGATAAAACGAAAACGTTTGTGAAAAAAGTAATAGAATATAAAAGATTTTGAAAAAAACTAAATTCTTTCTCTCACTTCTTTAAGTAAGCCTACTGTTGGTTAAAACATTGAATATATTATTTGCATGGTATATTCCAGTATTCATAAGTAGTTTCTAGGAACTAAGTTAAACCGATTGTATAAAATAAAAATTAGTGAGAAGAAAATCATTAAAACCATTTTTGATATTAATATTAATCATAATTTGGTTTATTATTGTAATATAAATTCATAAGAGAAGATTTTTATAATACACTACTGGCCATTAAAATTGCTACACCAGGAAGAAATGCAGATAACAAAATGATATTTATTGGACAAATATATTATACTAGAAATAACAATTGATTAAATTTTCAAAAAATTTGGCTGGGTATAGATCCTGAGAAATTAGTACCCAGAACAACCACCTCTGGCAGTAATAACAGCAGTTATAGGCCTGGGCATTGAGTCAAACAGAGATTGGATTGCATGTACAGGTAAAGATGCCCATGCAGCTTCAACACGATGCCACAGTTCATCAACCGTAGTGACTGGCGTTTGGTGACGAGCCAGTCGCTCGGCAACCATTGACCAGACGTTTTCTATTCGTGAAAGATCTGGAGAACGCGCTGGCCAGGGCAACAGCTGAACATGTTCCGTATCAAGGAAGGTCCGTACAATACCGGCAACATGCGGTCGGGCATTATCCTGCTGAAACGTAGGGTTTCGCAGGGCTCGAATAAAGGGTAGAGCCACGGGTTGTAACACACCAGAAATATAACTTGCACTGTTCAAAGCACCGTCAATGCGAACAAGAGGTGACCGAGACGTGTATCCAATGGCACCCCATACCATCACGCCAGGTGATGGGCCAGTATGACGATGAAGAATGCACGCTGCCAGTGTGCGTTCACCACGATGCCGCCAAACACGGATGTGACCATCATGATGGTGTACACAGAACCTGGATTCATCTGAAAAGATGACGTCTCGCCATTCGTGCGCCCAGGTTAGTCGTTGATCACACCATTGAAAGCGCTCTTGTCTATGACGCAGCGTCAAGTGAAGCCGCAGCCATGGTCTCCGAGCTGAGAGTCCATGCTGCTGCAAACGTCGTCGAACTCTTCGTGCAGACACTTGTTGTCTTCCAAACGACCCCGTTTCTTGACTCACGGCTCGTGACGTGGTTATACGATCCATTACGGCCATGCGGATAATATGCCTGTCTTCTCGGCTGCTAGTGATAGGTGGCCGTTGAGATTCCGCATGGCGTTCCGTATTACCGTCCTGGACCCCTCGATTCCATATTCTGCTAACAGTCATTGGATCTTGACCGACGCGAGCAGCAATACTGCGATAAGATAAACCGCAATCCCGGTACGCTACAATTCGACCTTTATCAAAGTCAGAAACGTGCTGGTACGCATTTCTCCTTCTTACACGAGGCATCACAACAACTTTTCACCAGGCAACAACGTTCAAATGCAATTTGTGTATGAGGAACCGGCTGAACAATTTCCTCATTTAAACACAATGTAGGTGTCGCTACTGGCGCCTGCTTTGTCTGAATGCGCTGAAAAGCTAATCATTTGCATATCACAGCACCTTCTTCTTTTCGTATAAATTTCACGTCTGTAACATTTCACCTTCTTGGTGTAGCAATTTTAATGGCCAGTAGTGTAGCAACAAAATGAAGTGATTTAAATATAAATTTTTAAAACATGTATATATTTATATGCGCATAAATTTAAATTTACACATATACATACATAAACAATGCTACTGCGGTATAATGATATAAAGGTTATAATTTTCTTTTGACTTAATTCATTATATTTCTTAGAAAATCTTTAAAGTTTATCTCAAAGTTTCTTCCTTTTTTGTATGATTTTTCTTTATATTCTTTTAAATATTTTAAATCTTTTTATCTTAAATAATTTACAAGGAAAATAGAAGATGACATTCCATTTTTTTAAATATTTTTTTTTAAATAATGCTTTTTAACAAATAATTATCAGTAGTTTTTAAATTGCTCAGCTTTAACTTTATGTAAAATTATTTATTTCTCTTTACTGAAATGAATGATTTGAAATCTGTGATATACCAGAAAAGTGCTGTTTTGATTATGTATGGAATGGGAATATCGAATGGATATCATAATAATAATATCTGTTAATTTATTTCTAAAGTTTGACAAAACGTAATTCCTAAGGTAGAGAGACTAAATGTTCTTCAAATCCTAATTCCTAAGGTAGAGAGATTAAATGTGCTTATTCTCTAGACAATTTTTCACTTCTTTTTTTATGGAAAACACACTAATTGAATCTAATAATTGGTAAAAAAAATATCTGAATAAAAGTAGATTTAGTTTTCTTGGGGTACAAGTCTAATCATTACTTCGGATAAAAACATTGCCATGAGAAATAGTTGAGAAACTAAAAGTTAATAAGAGCTCCGAGTTCAGAAGAAATAATATAAATGATGACAATTTACCTAATACTGCATTAAGAAGTGATATGACATATTTTTAAAAGGCAAATAAGACATATTCGTATTAGTATTTATATGCATTAGAAAGCTACTGTTCAGTACTCAGAATTTTAAAACTGTTTGATAAGTTAATGACTTTGAACCAAAATTACTTAGAATTATAAATTGTGAGAGCATTTGAAATAATCAGAAAATCATTGAGGTGGTCAAAGTATGTAACACATTGGTTTAAATTTGTGGAATATCTTGAAAATAAAAAAATATCATTATAAGTTAATGCCTTTTTAATAAAGAGTGTGCAAGTATCCCTTTCTTAAGTGAGACAGACATTGTATATAACTAAGAGTACCTGTCTGAATACATGTTATGGAAAAGAATGTAGAAATAAAATTTCACTGGAATGAAATAAAAATATGTGATAAAATAATGAATTATATGCTATAAATCGGAAAATAATTTTCAATGGAATAAATAATGAGAAATATGCATGATCTTAATTTCAGAAGAAAAATTAACATTTATGCTGATGAGCTACTTTGCCAAGTCCACTCTGGAAATACTTTAGTAAAAAATGTAGGTTTCTTTAGAACATAAATAAAAATATTTTAATTTTAAACAGTATCATATTTAATTTCTTTAAAATATCTTTGATCAAGTGTATTAACTTCTATCAACATATCCATTTGTATAAACAAAACACCATCTTACTAATCATTGCCACTGTAGCTCAAGGCAAATGAACGAGGTGAAAATTGGTAGCAATTTTTTTCAAGAGTTTTACACAGTGAGTTAAGATAAAGACGAGGAATTGGCAAAGAACTGGGAATGTATTTACTCAATATTGAATCGCAAAGTAAGGCTAGAAATTTAGGAATTTATGCTTTTTAATTAAGCAAAAAAGCATTTGGAAAACTGTCTACCTTGTAATTAATTAAAAAAAAAACTATGCAACTTTTTATCCATAGAGTGATAAAATGTATGTGTACCAGTTTTCGCAGTTAAAGAGATTAAATTCTTGTCTTGAAGAGGAATATTCCACTTTAAATTAAAATTTCTACCTCGAAATTGAATGATTCCACTTTCATATCTATCCTTAAATCTCGCAAAAACACAAACACTATCAGCTTGTTCAGAACGGATCAGTTTTTGCCCTTAATCAGTGATACATTTCTATTTTCTATTACATTGAAATGGTCTAATATTGATATATGAATTTAATAGTATGAGAATTTTGTTAGATCATATCTGTTGTTTTTTTGATATTTTTATTTTGAATGTCATTCTGAGACTTATTATTTTAAACATCGTATACAGAACACACAGTTGCACAAAATACGCAGTGTATCAGGCAGAATTCTTGTGTTATTTATTTTGCCGTCATATGAATTAAAGATAACTTGGCAGCATCCTCAAGGTACCTTGTTTATTCTTATTCCCTTTCTTCTTTTCACACATTTTGAGATCAAGCTACTTGAATGTTCAAAGAATATCCCAAGACATGGAACATTTAATTTTCTTATGTCTTAAATTTGATGGCGCAAGATTATGCTTGCAAAACGGCCTGTAAATTTTTGGAGTGACTTGATCTTTGAAGATATCGTTTTTCACGAAGTCCACAGTGTTGTTTTCTGCTTTTGTTCATTTTAATTTATGTAAACAACATTTAATGTTTCAGTTAGCTTATTTTTCTAAGCCTCTGTTGTATATCTGAGGAGTAAAAGGAGATTGTATATACTCAAAAATAGTATTATACTTATCAAGAAATTTTAAAATTGGTATTTTAAGTCTAGTTTTATTATATTTGTAAAATAAACTTAAAATATTTTGTGATGTTTACTTAAAATAAACTTTGATTGTTTTGTCCATTTTTAAACTTAGTACATTTTTCGTTTTAATTCATTTTTCCTGAAGCATTTCTAATAAAACTTCTTCTGTTAATTCCATATTTAATTATTTTTCCTCTACTTATATCTATGATACCCATGGAATTATTAAAAAAAAATATAGGCGAGGAATTTCTCCAATAATATAGACTTCAATGAAATACATCCTTTAATTTACGTTTATAAATCATATCAAATTCATATTTACAATGCTAGGGTTAGCTTATAGAATTTTTAATACATTTGTGACAGATAAATTTTTAAGTTATTTCAATGAAATTTTACCTTAAATTATTTCTGTTTGATCTTAAAGAATGTACTTAAAATTATTTCAGAAGTGGTAGTCAATGAAAATAAGTAATAAAGCTTGGTTCGTTTCTGGGGAATGAAAAAGAGTAATTAATAAAAATTAATTAGGTTTCTATATCTTCCTCTCATGAAATTAACACGAAATCACGTTTCATGAAATAATTATTGCTAAACAAATACTTCAAATTATTTCTAAGCAAACCATTCGAAATTTATCTGTTTTATTGATTACATTCATTTAGAATATTGCACGAATAAATTAAGATTTTTTTGAAGTATTATTAAAAATGTATTGAAATTAATTTCACATCTAAATACGGCTATTTTTATTGGAAATGCTAATAACAAGTGTTTTTAGGTTCATTGAATATGCATAATTTCTTTCTAGAAATTACAATGTATTGACGCATTTTACAATAAAACAATTTTTAGAGTAAAAAAAAATTATTCAACGTTTCACTTGATATTTCTCAAATTAAATTAATTTTTTTATTAATAAATTCTCAATTGAAAGCAATATTTGCTAAGCTCTCATTAAAAATGTGACAGTTGTAAACCAAACGGAGTAGAAATCTTGTCAGTAAAGGTTATCTTTCTAGAGTTAATGAAATAAATTATCTAAAAACTGTTATTTACTTAAATGTTACTTAAAAACAAAATATTATCTGTAATTATCTTTAGGGTTTAAAATCGATCATTCAATTCAATAGTATGTTATGAAATATGTTGCCATGCCAACTAAATAAAAAGATTTCTTAATGAAGAATTTTTCATTTTAATAAATAATGAACATCACTTTTTAATGTTCTCACGATAAATATATTCCATCTTCAGCATGAAATTGGTTCAAAATATTGTATGTATATTTTAACTTCAGCTTGATATTGTCGTGGTGATTCAAAATATTGCATGACACTATTTTCTGAACAACTAGTCATACATCATTGTTATTTAAAAAGAAACTTTTCATAATGAACCTAATTATTATCTAAGTAGAAAAAAGTACTTGGAATAATACTGAGAAAAGCACAATCAGTGCACACATACAGAAGAAAATTCAATATATTAATTGAAGATAAAAATTTTAAAACTTTGAAAGTTTGTCTGATGATTCCAAATAAGTTACCATTTCACTAGTCATATGAATATTTGATGAAAATAGGTAATTTTGAGACATTGAATTTAAGGTGATAGTATTAAGTATGTCATAAATATATTAAGCATAGGCTTGTCTTTCAATAAAATAAAAATTACGAAAATAATATATATATATATATATATATATCAACTTCAATATGTAAGGACGTATTGTGGAAATTGTATAGCAAATTATTATTGATTTGAAAAATTATATACTATCATTGATTATAAATTAGAATGATTGAATAGTGTAATGCATTATCCTTGATTTTAAATTAAGCAGATATCACATCAAATGTAGTTAGACAAAGAATATCAAACGCTAATATACTTGCCTGTATTTACTTATAAGCTGATGAATGCATTTTAATTAAAAATATTGTTAAGGATTAAGGAATAAATTTCGATGAGATATTAAAGAAAGCAAACAAATGTCACAGATTAACTTCAAATAGTATTTATTTCCTTCAATTAGAAATATATCTTTTGAGAAGAAAATTTTTTTCAAAATTTTATAAGAATTTACAATCCTCAGTTACAAATTTTAATTAAAACCTCTCTCTCTCTCTCTCTGTCTCTCTCTCTCTATATATATATATATATATATATATATATATATATATATATATATATATATATATATATATATATATATATATATATATATATCTTGCATGCTGTAAATATTCTTGTTTATGTCTGAAAGTGATGATAGTACGGAAATTTTAAAATTTGGCTTTAGACTCAGCTGATACTTGTATATACTTTTATGTGAATAGAACTAACTTGGCAGAATTAACGTGCTTTTCAGAAGTACCATTGATGCATTTCATTGCAGTGTAAGTTTATTGTATAATACACGTTTTGGTTATGTAATATGAATAGAAGAAAGAATCTAATTTTACATATTCAAATTATGCTAGGGTATAAACTTTGAGTTACTATTTAAATTTTTTTCCACTTTTTTTTTTATCAAATAATTAGGAAATTTTAAGACTGATACTAAACAAATATTATTCATTTTAATATTATTTTAAGATTTATTAATTTGTGGATTATCTCAGCGGTGGGAAATATTAAGATGAAACATTGCATTCCCTTTAATGACAATCAATAAAGAGTATTATAGCTTCAGTATATTATTTGTAATAGTTATGCATTTGTACGGATTTTATAAAAAAAACGAGCATATTTCATTTCTTATCAGGCCAAATTTGTATACTTATTGAAGCAATGGGTACAAAACGTTGCGTATAATGATTTATACCTCAGTGTGTATTGGGTAGGGAACATTGTATGAGCATATTGCATTTCTTATAAATTACAAATTTTGACTTATTTATGTAATATTGCATACGAAGAACTGACTATATTCGTATAATCTCCTATTAGCATAAATAAAGAAGGAAGGTACTTAATATATTAGCAAAAATTTGCTGTAGCAGAATGTCATTTCTAAAACTATTTTTAGTTCTAATTTTTCATTTTAAAGTACAAAAAAGATTACATTTTGTAGAGTATATTAAAAACATGTTTCTTTCAAACAATCATTCATAATGTTTTATATTTACTTTGATTTTTGTCTCGAACTTTCACACTTTAAGTAATGTTACTTTTGAAATATTTCATAGATAAATTACATCATTTTAAAAATTAAAATTGTATTCTGAATTTATCATCCATTTACAATTCCTATTTAATTAGAGTTTAACTGAATTTAATTCAAAGAAACCATTTTCCTTGTTTTAAAATTACATTTAAAAAAAATTCTATCGCATTAAAGATACAAATGACAAAATTAGTACTTTGTAAAATTATTTTGTATAGATTTCTTAAAATAAATTTAAATGCTATTTCCAATCATCCTTAATTAAAACTAATATTTTTATAAAACTTTTACTGCGATTTCATTTACTATGTCAGCTCTAAAAATAATCGTTCCAGTATTTACTATGCTTTTAAAATTCCTAGTATGTTTTATTGCCGGAAAAGTGATAGTTTATCTCTGTTTCTGATTTTGGCGAGTGTTACAAAGTTTTCCATCATTGGCGATGATTTCTGGCGCCAAATTGTATCTCTTAGCCGAATCACAGAACGCGCGAAAACATTAGATGATTTAACTGTTATGGGAGGACAAGTGACTTTCCAAGCAGACTTGTTTTAGATGTTTGGGATTGGAGCCAAGTTCACATGCTTGAAACTATTCGTTGTTGTTGATTTCTTTAAATAAGCTGTTCTAACACTAGTAACATTTGTTTCGACATGTATATGGTAAGTTTTATTTTTTTTTTAAATTTTCTTGTAATAATATGCAATGTAATTTGCAAAGTTTGTTTTACACATTATTTTACTTTAGTTACCACAAATAGCAAAATTATAACAATAGAAAATGCTTTCTCATTTTTAACTTATTTTTAAAATTTTTTACGAATTTTTTATTTTTCTGTTATTATTTCTAAGTTGTGTTGAGAAATACGATTATTTATAATATTAAAGAGTTCTTTGTAATTGATGTTGTCAGGATGTTTTTTTAGTTTAAATTCCATGAAATTTATTATTAAAAACTCCTGTAGTTTTTTTAAATATAAAATATTTTTATACTTCACTATACTTACACTGTACATAATTTAATCTTTCTTTATGTTGTATAATGTGCTGATAACATTGTTTAAACTTAATTAAAAGTACTAATTTGCTTCCGATGTTTTTGTCTATCGAATCATTTTTAAAATAAAATAAAAATTACAGTATTTTTGTACTTAAGGATTTTATGTGCTATGAATATTATCAGTATTCAACAAAAACTATTATGGCATAGCTATGGGTACATTATAATAATTATGCCATAAATTTCTTCCTTAAAGTACATTTATTTATGTTAAGTAATTTTGGAGAATTTACAAGTAAAAGAAAATCACTTGATTAAAAAAGTTGAAGATTTGCAATGAAAATAATGCAAAGTATTAAAAACGTTGGTACATTAAAAGTAAAAAAGAAATTACACGATGGTATTTCTGCAATTCCATCATTTTTGAAGCATGTTTTCAAGGAGAATAATAGTTTACATCATTTGTGAAAAACTAAGGAATATAGTCAGATAATACCTTGATTAATTTTGAATAGACAAAGACAAAGAGGAAATATAAAATAAATGCAAATTTATAAAAAATTAGTTTTTAAAATACATTGGTAAAATTCAAATTATGAGTCTATCTTTATAGTCCTCATATCTAAAACAGCAAGGCTCAAACACACTCAGAAGAAACTTGGTTTTAGATTATTGTTGATTTATTTGCTGATAATAGTTTAGTGCATAATGAGTGGATGTCACTCGCTTTGGTTATTCACAGCCTAGAATGTCGTTTAATAATATGATGGGCAATATTCTATAAGAAATTTAATCCTAAAAGTAATAGTAAACAATAGATTAAAAACTCAATTCGAAGTTTTAAAGAAAAATTAGGGATTAAATAGCAAACGCGCGCATGTAGGGCAATGGTTGAAGTATTTTTTATAAACCTGGAGACATTCATCAAATTACTCAACAATGGCCACAGGTTTCTATTTAATATGTTGGATATTATACTGTACTACCATGAATGTTTTAAATTGAGGATTTTATCATGAATTGTATTTTTTTCTTGTTTTTTTTTAAATTCAAAGTTCACCAGGAACTTTTTACTGATTATATTAACACATATGAGACGTTCGCGAATGCTGTGTCTACGATGAAATGACGGGAGAAGCATTTGGCACTTTGAAAAAGTGTGTTCTTTCATAAATAAGACTTTCGTTTTTCAGAGACAGTAAAAGCTCGCGTTACCGTCCCAGCATCACTGCATCCCTTAAAATGTCATTGTATTAGCAGACATTTCCTACTATGAACTTCTTACGATATTTTTCTCAACATCCAATATTTGTATTATTACAGTATTTTGTTAGTCTGCGTGAATTTATCGGAAATGGTAATGCATTAAGAGATTATTATTAATGAAATGTCATAAGGAATGCTATTATAGATGAACTTGATCTTATAGACTGTTTGTCTATAAGATCAAGTAATTAGTTATGAATGAAATATGCACATTGAAAATTAAGTGGATTAGAAATGAAAAGTGCTTCTATAAAGTTATATTTTCTCTTAAAACTCTGCAAAATTAGGTGAAAGGGCAAAAAAACTTTACATAATTTTGTAGGAATGAAAAAATACACCTTATATCTTTTTTTCATTCCTCTTGAAATAATTATATTAATATTGATGAATTTAAATCTTACATTGTGTTATGTAATCGTTTCAAATTATTGTTATTTAAAAAACATTTTATACTTTTTGTAGCAGAAAAAATTATATACACAGCTGGTTTATATAAGTGTATTCATAATAAAAGATCCCCAACTTAAAATTCAATACTTTTCTTAAAACAATGATACAACATTAACGCATTTTTGCTGTTGAAAATATTAGCTTATGTTTAAAATATAATCAAACATTTATCGGTGTTGAAATATATATATCAGTTTCTATTTTTTCATATGTAAATACCAATACTGCAAAAGTTATTGCTTGGGATTATTTTCTCTTAAGCAACCAAATACTAGAATAGCATTAAATAATGCAAAATAGAGTGAAACTTCATAGTAATATTTCAAAGAATAGTATTCTTTGAAACGTGAAAGAGATTTAAATGCAGCATTTTGCTAAAACGCAAACGTGAATCGTATCATTAGACACGAATTCATAAGACATTAATTCGTGAAATATCTAGACGGCTTTTCAAATAAATATAAATGTGTGTCTGGACATGAGTAAGTGTCAAAAATGATTACGTGGATATTGTTAATTGGATATTCATTTTTAAAATTTATTGTATGGCTTTCAAAGCTCCGTAGTCTTTTTTAATTGATGTATTTCATAGGATTGTCAGAAGTTTGAATGTTCTAAAACATTTTTTGATAAACTAGATTATATTAAATAATTAAATATAATGATGAATTTTTGTCACTATCAAGTTCTTTCTCTTATTGAAAAATTAAAGAAAATTATTCCATTTAAAGTCTATGAAGTATACTTTCATGTTTATTATATACATGGAAGTTTCAATTTTTGTAATTCATTTATATAAACACTAAAATTCAATATAAATTTTTTTTATAAAAGCATTTTATTTACTTCATCATTTTATTCTGTAACATTAATATCATGATTGATAAATAACTGATTTCGTATGTTGAGGTAAAAATAAAATAATTACAGATTAAAAATATGTTGCATTAGATTATATTAAATAATTTCAAGACAATATAGCGATTATTTTGCTCCCTAATCGAACGTCTATTCAGAAAGTATTAATCAAATTATAATTTTTACATTTAAAGAATCTCGCAAATTCCTTACACGAAGTAATTTAATATAACAATATAAAACAGCATGATGGTGAAGTCAAAAATAAAAAAGGAAAAATCATTGGCTCTTTTCTTAAATACAACAATTATTTACATTTCGCACAAATTTACTTTACCAAATACTTTGATATTTTGCAAGTTATTATTAATTTGCAAAAATATCTCCGGAAAATATTTGCATACATCCTGTGATTGTTAGGGTAAGTCTTTGAATATTTTGTTAAGTATAATTATTACATAATAAAAGGAATTTAGATACGATGATAATAAGACTATGCATCTGACAATATTAATAAAAATTAATTGATTATACATTAATAGAAACGCATTATTAGAAAAAATTAATATTAATTTAGAAAGCAACCTGGTAATATAATGGTATAGTATTACATAAAAGGAGAAAATTTATCCCTTTATTAGCTTTCACAATTTATATTAGATTTTATGTAGAATTTATAATAAAAATATTTGTAATGTAAAGTTATTAATGTCTTTAGCAAGCATTATTATTTTAGTCAAATCAGATAAAAGTCTATTCAAATAAAATATTAAATTTCATATATAAGAATTGAACGCAGCTTTGTGAAATTTCTTATAAAAATATCACAGTCCATAAAATTTTATAATTGCTGCAAAATGTCATGAGTTTTATTTTTTGATGTCGAATAAATAAAATTTTTGATTCCTTGATTGACAATTTTATATGCTAAATTTTTGCTTTGAAGAATATGAATAGAAATAAAATTTAAAATGTAATTTAAATAACAAATGAGTGATACAGTTTTTTATGTTATACTCATAAAGTACACTTCGCTTATGTCGCTTAATATAAATGTATATTTAAAAACTGTATGTTTATTTTAATATGTATATCTGAGTGGTTTTCTATTATGCAAATAAATAAAATTAAATGAAATGTTTTATTGATTTTACTGGAACGATTACTTATAGTTGTACTTTTATAAAATTGCATTTTTTGACGAGTATTTTTATTTGTATTTTTGATTACTTTTATTTTATTGATTTTGAAATAAATTAAATTGAAATTATTCAGATTTTTGACTTTTTCTTATCTTATATTTTAAGTTTCAAAATTATTATAATATCATATTTAACGATAGACTTCTTTTATTTTTAATCACAAAATATAGTTATGATTTTGGTGGTACATTGTTTACTCATGAAACCAACTTTCCTATTTTCATACTAAAATTAATAACAACATACATTTAATTTAAAATTGCTTCAGTCACTCTGAAAATGAATGCTTGTTATTAGTATCCGTAATCATTTAATTGAATAAAAAAAAAGATTGAACTGACTTAAAGATACTTAGTTGTATATAGGGTAGGACATGCTTAGTAATGCTGGTGTAAAACATGTGAAAATAATGGGTAACATTCTCAAAAGAAGGAATTTTAAATTTTTAAATACGTTTTTGGAAAAAGAATCAACTAGGCTACACAAATCTTTGAAATATTTAAACTTATAATCTCTTACAAAATATAGCTAAAACTTTTTATTTACTGATTGTAAATGTACTACTAAATATTTCTAAACATTATTTTTCTAGAAGTAATTTATTAAGTCATTTTAATTGGATTCTGTATACGCCTCATGAAAATGATTTCATGTGTTAGAAGCACTATATTTGTAGTTCTCTCATTTGAAATTTGAATTAAAAAATTTCACATATTTTTTTGGATACTAAGCATATTTACTTAGTATCCATAAAATATCTATGAATATATTTAGCAGTTTTGTGAAAATTTAATTTAATAATTTTACCAACGAAAATATATATGTGTTTAATTAAAAGTTAAGTTAATATATTTATTTACAAAGATCTAGAAAACGTAAAAAAATGTTTTGAGTATCAAATGACTGTAAATAAAGTGTATGATGGTGTCCTCCCTGAAATACCTAATTTACATTTTGACGCACATTTACAAAAGAACTTTGAAGTCAAATATTGCCGGGAATAACAAACATACCTCATTAAGGTACTTAGATCATTTATTTTCTGTATGTGACATTTCATTCGGCATCAAGCTGCAAACGCATGAAAGTGACATTTCAATTTAAATCAAATTTCGTGGTTTATTTCTGTTTGCTCATACCACAGGTTACATTAGATTAGCAATCAGTCTAGCAAGTAGTTAGTCAATCAAATTGTCTAATTGGTTATGGGAAAATAATTCAATTAAGATACTTTAAATTTCATTTGATTTTAAATATGCTAAAGACAGTAATTTATAACGGATACAAATTATAGTTATATATGGCTCTGAAGTAAAAATACGAATAAAACTAATATGATTATCTGCGTAAAATGACAATAATGATTGTTTACTGAAATTACTAGTTTATTTTAGCTTAAGTTTGAAGAAATGTACTGTTGAATACATTAGGATTGTAATTTAATGAATTCTGTATTGCGCATGAATGCTTGATACATATAAAACATTTTTAAAACAATATGAAGGATTTAAAAGAAAAGTGTTAAGTTATTAATATAAGAAATATATATAAAGTGTTAGTCAATGCTTTGTAAAAAATGTGGAAAGAGCTTGCCACTTAAAATCTAGCCCAACTGATCAAATGAAATTGTTTCAGTACAAAATCAAGCTTATATTTGAAGAAAAGTAACAAAATAAAGAACCTTATTATCAAATATTACAACAAAATGCAATAAAATATACCAAATGATGGATAAAGTTCATATGATTATCTATAGAAAGAGAGATTCAGGCTTATAAAATAACATTCTAAAATATTTAGAAAGTTCATTTTTAGATCTTTTTCAGAAAAATACTCTTATTTTTAGAAATTAAAGTTTTTAGAAGGTATTTTAATTTTATGTATCTCCTTAAAAAAGAAAAAGCTGAATAAATTAAGGGAAATTTGATTATGCTATATAAGCAAAACTTTCAAGTATAAACTCTATATTTTTGTAAAAACACCTTAAAATTGTTAAGCAATTGCTTAAATATTTAAAAAGTATAATGTTTCATGTGTTCATTTTATAAGAAAAAGACGTGACATAAATAATATATATTCGTGATAACAGTAACAGAAAATAATCATTTATATTTCCATTCTTATTGAATAATTTATTTGAATTTGCTATATGAAAGTTAAGTAAGCAAATGAGAGCATGAAAAATTTCTTCTCGTGTAAAAATTAGTCAAAATGTTTGTAGACATCATCTTATACATAATAAATTCTACATTGTCTGAAACATTACACAAACATGATGTACAAAGGAAAAATAATTTAGATATTTTCGCAAAAAGTACCATAAATATAAAAGTATTCTTGTTCACACATGATAAATTTAAAAATATTTTATGAAATTTTAACATCAATTATTAATTTATAGATTATTAATTAAAAAAATTCTTTATTAACTTCATCTATATAAAATTTGTTTTGAAAATATAAAATTCATCTTTATGACTTATTGTGTATTTCTTCCACATTTACCTATATGCACTGCGTGATAAATATATTTGAAAATTATTTGCAAATTTGATTTATTTATTGTAATATGAAAATTCAGACACACTGGAACTTTTGCAATTTGCACTTTCATTTAAATATTAATTCATTTTGGCTTTTGTTTTAGGCTAATGATTTACTATTTAAATGTAAATCAAATAAAACATAAAAATTAAAAAATATTGTACAAGGTGTGAATATAACGGATGTGTGATTCTCTGAATTAAAATAAAATTTATATAATTTAAATTTATCTTCGTGGTAAATCAACAATAGTTAATTTTCTTCCATGTTTATTAATTTTTCATAAAAGTTCCCTTGATTCCTTTGAATATCTTAATTTTTAATACAATTTTGAGACACGATTAAAATTACAATTATTACAAAATCAATTCAATTCCAGGAAAATGCTAGTTATTTTCATTTAGCAGTATGAATATATAATGAATGATTTAATAATAATGAATGATTACAAAATTTAATATTTTTTATTTAAGTTATAATAAATAAACTAATACATTTTTTAAATTTTTTTCAAAGGAGGTATTCCAATTAAGTTAAATTTTCAATTAAGTGCATTTAAGTTTAAATTTAAAACTCTTTATTTTTTATATACATATAGACTATTAACTACATATCGATACTACGTTTGTCTAAAATGTTTGCTGCAGAAATTCTCATATTATGAATTTATGATTGCTTTTTTATTTAACTATAAGCTATCTCATTTTAGTATTGTAACACCAAATTTGTATTAAAATTATTATCATTAAATTAGTAATATCATTAAATAAAAAAAGAAATTTCAATACTTGTACACTAAATAAACTATTTTTTTTAAATATTCATAAAACCTGAGAATAAAAATTACCTTCTTTAAAAATTTAATTGATAAATTTTTGCTGCTTTACTAGACACTATTAATGATTATGACTTGCTAAAGTTCAAGCTTTTCAAATTGCATACAAAAAAAAAAAAAAAAATACGAATACCAAGTGTGTGAAAATAAATGGAGTAATAGCCATTACATTATGAAATTGTGAACAGTAGAATACTTCAATGCAATGCAGCCCTAAAGTATGCTTTTATAGTTTTTAGTTTTAGCACAAAAACCATTTTCGCGGTCATAAAATTGATAGGGTTGGTTTGGCTTTCACTTTGATCCCTTGTGAATTTCACTAACGATCGATTTTAATGATATTAAATCGCGCATTATACAAAAACATACTTTGAAAAGCTTAAGTACTGTATTTTCAATTTAAATTTTAGTGGACGAAAATACTTCGTTGAGTCAAATTTAGAATTTCTGAATTTCCTATTTAATTACATTAATATGATTTTTTTATCTTTAATTTTTCATTTTTAATTATAATAGAAGACTCTGTTTTCCTATGTTCTGATATAGTTGTTTTTTAATGCTTCTGAATAAATAACTAACCATTACTAATTTTTTCAAGGATTTACTTGATACAAGGATTTACTAATTTTTTCAAGGATTTACATAAAACAAGCCATATTTGTCAAATTTTTATAAACATTGTATATGTGTTATAAAAATATGATGGAAAACAATTCTCAAATAATAATTAATAAGCTCATAATATTTTATTATTGTATAATTGTATTGCATAACTATGTTTTGTAACATATAATCAATATGTAATATTCAAATCAATTATTTTTGTTGTAAATTTTTATTTTGTAGTAAATGTTTCGCTAAAGTTATTTTTGATGGCTTAGATTATTTTTTCTTAATCATATTTGTTATTTCTCCATGAGATTAAAAGTTAATTTTGTTCTTGTACACTTCTTTTAATAATTTATTAAATTAATTTTCGAAAAGTAGATGATAGGCAGTTTAATAATTTGCCATATTTAACAGTATTATATTTAACCGTGTTATTGAAAAATGGAATAAAATTCGCACAAAGAAAGATTGGAATATAATATATTAAAAGATCATGGATATATCATGTGGATACAAATGTTGATTAATTATCAACATTTGTATCCACATAATAAAGTAATCAATTGAACATTTATTTTTCTCTCTTACAAGACCTAAAGAGTTCAATAACCTATGAAAATAACATTAACCCTAAAAATCTGATCAAGATATTTTTTCTTTGAAAATCTTCGGAGAAATAAATCCTAAATTTCTTGTAACAAACGATAGCTAATATTTTAATTTCATTCTAAAAATACAAAATTTTCAATTATTAGTTTTTAAAACTCTTATAGGTTCTGCAAAAAAAAAAAATAAAAAAAATAAAATAAAAAAAAAATCTGGTGAAAAAGAATTTTTAGTACTAATATAAATCAGTTTTATTTCTTTACAGTATTTGCAACCAAATTTTCTTTATATATGCATAGATGTAAGAAAAATACTGTTAAAAATGATTGCAGAATAATTTACTAAGCTTTAGTTAAGTTAAATTTTTTAACATATTGAAATATTTGTATGGGGCAAAATCATCACAGAATTATATACACTACTGGCCATTAAAACTGCTACACCAAGAAGGCGACATGCTATAGACGTGAAATTTATGCGAAAGGAAGAAGGTGCTGTGATATGCAAATGATTAGCTTTTCAGCGCATTCAGACAAAGCAGGCGCCAGTAGCGACACCTACATTGTGTTTAAATGAGAAAATTGTTCAGCCGGTTCCTCATACAGAAATTGCATTTGAACGTTGTTGCCTGGTGAAAAGTTGTTGTGATGCCTTGTGTAAGAAGGAGCAATACTTACCAGCACGTTTCTGACTTTGATAAAGGTCGAATTGTAGCGTACCGGGAATGCGGTTTATCTTATCGCAGTATTGCTGCTCGCGTCGGTCAAGATCCAATGACTGTTAGCAGAATATGGAATCGAGTGGTCCAGGACGGTAACACGGAACGCCATGCGGTATCTCAACGGACACCTATCACTAGCAGCCGAGAAGACAGGCCTATTATCTGCATGGCCGTAATGGATCGTACAACCACGTCACGAGCCGTGAGTCAAGAAACGGGGTCGTTTGGAAGACAACAAGTGTCTGCACGAACAGTTCGACGACGTTTACAGCAGCATGGACTCTCAACTCGGAGACCAGAGCTGCGGCTTCACTTGACGCTGCGTCATAGACAAGAGCGCCTTCGATGGTGTGATCAACGACGAACCTGGGCGCACGAATGGCGAGACGTCATCTTTTCAAATGAATCCAGGTTCTGTGTACAGCATTATGATGGTCGCATCCGTGTTTGGCGGCATCGCGATGAACGCACACTGGCAGCGTGCATTCGTCATCATCATACTGGCCCATCACCTGGCGTGAAGGTATGGGGTGCCATTGGATACACGTCTCGGTCACCTCTTGTTCGCATTGACGGTGATTTGAACAGTGCACGTTACATTTCTGGTGTGTTACAACCCGTGGCTCTATCCTTTATTCGAGCCCTGCGAAACTCTACGTTTCAGCAGGATAATTCCCGACCGCATGTTGCCTGTATTGTACGGACCTTCCTTGATACGGAACATGTTCGGCTGTTGCCCTGGCCAGCACGTTCTCCAGATCTTTCACGAATAGAAAACGTCTGGTTAATGGTTGCCGAGCGACTGGCTCGTCACCAAACGCCAGTCACTACGGTTGATCAACTGTGGCATTGTGTTGAAGCTGCATGGCCATCTGTATCTGTAAATGCAATCCAATCTGTGTTTGACTCAAAGCCCAGGCCTATAACTGCTGTTATTACTGCCAGAGGTGGTTGTTCTGGGTACTGAATTTTCAGGAACTATATATATATATATATATATATATATATACCCAGCCAAATTTTTTGAAAATTTAATCAATTGTTATTTCTAGTGTAATATATTTGTCCAATAAATATCATTTTGTTATCTGTATTTCTTCCTGGTGTTGCAAGTTTAATGTCCAGTAGTGTATTTATGATTATGATTTTTTTTTTAATTTAGAATATTTGTAAAATTTAGATAATTAAAGTTATGTTTATAGTTTTTTTCCGCCTTATTTGAATCAATACCGAAACTAATATCAACACCGAAATTAATGTGACAATCTCTTATAATTGTGATTTAAACTATATTTTCATAGACTTTCTTCTATAATATTTTTATTTCTCTTTCAACTTTTGCTTTGTTACAGGAAAGTTTTCTTGATTTTTAAAATACGAATGATTCATAATCTTATAAATGAATCTCATAATACCTGAATGTTAAATTATGGACTGGAATTAAGTGATGGTATTCTATTAATGCTCACAACGCATCAATACGGAATTTGGAGGTAAGATTAAGTGATAATTTTAACATATTCAAATTTTAATCCCTTCGCAATTGAGACGCATTAGATCACAGTTTGCAACATTCTATCAGCATATTAAGATAAATCCATCTGGATTAATATGCATTTTGAAATCTTTCAATCACAAATTATTTACAGCTGTGCTTTCATTACTGACACACTCCTGTGAAAACTAAAATTTAAACTTAATTCCGATTCGTTTTATAGTCTATTTAAAAATTCAGCTAGTTAAAAAATATTTAAATAAGCCAGAGTATTTATAATGTACCAAAATTATTACACAATTATATGTGCATCATTACATCGTTTGAAACAAGATTAAGCAGTAATCTTCAAGTTAATCCGTTAAGGCAAATTAGGTTCGTTTGATATATTGAAACAATATTTGTTTTGCATTGAATAAGCATTTTGAAAGTTTTTGTCAAAGATGTTGATAGATGTTGCTTAGCCTCGGTATTTCTATTTAATTTGAAGTACCGCAATAAAGTTACTATTTATTTTATAATTTATACAAGGAATGTGTTTAAATCAGATTATTTCTGAATATGAATAACCACATTAGGGCATTTCTTGCACAACATCTTCCATATTAGGACAACAATGATGTAAAAGAATGTAAAAGGTATTTTATTGGACAGCTTGGTATATTCTATTAAAAATCAGGGTGAAAATCTTAAGTACCGATGATTGGGTACATTAAAATGTACTTTCAATGAGTTCATAACTCATTGTTTCTTAAATTTTGGAATATTTTTAGGCTTTATTTTTAGATATTTAATATAATTTTGGAATATTTTTAGGCTTTAAAGTATAAGAAGACGGTTAACAGTTAGTAAAAATGAAAACAATAATTCATTATAAATTTCAATTAATTAAGGGAATGGAAATAAGATGAGTTTTGAAAAAATGTTCTTAGTAAGTGTATTTCACTCCAATAAAAATGTAGTAAATACATTTTATGTAATTTATAAGGGAATATATATATATATATATATATATATATATATATATATATATATATATATATATATATATATATATATATATATATATATATATGTTACACACGATCAACAGATGAAGAAAAAATTAACAGCCAAATAGCCATTTGATAATTAATTTTTTAAGTTCAAATATTGAACATTTTCATGTTTGCGGAATATATTTTCTAAAAGGGAAACATTGTTGTTGTTCTCGTTTGCCAGCTAGGCTGACAAGTTGGGGTACGCTGCTCCACTTTTCCAACTGAGCCTGTGTGGAGTCCGACTTCTTCATTACACACATATACCATAGGAACCCGTTTATAGGGTAGGCAACCATTCACACACAAGGAAAGGACAGAGAGAGAAAGTATACTCATGCCTGAACCGGGATTCGAACCCAGGACCTCCCTATCCGTAGTCAGGCACGGTGACCAATAGACAAGTTGGCTGGCGAGGAAACATTAAAATCTGTATTATTGAAATAGTGCACTTATATGTGCTTGTATATATATTCTTAGAAGAAATATTTTTTAATGATGAATAATCAACGGATTTATAATTTATATGATTTAGAAATAGATCCTGGCAATAAATTGTTCCTCTTTTTGATATAACACAAATGCTTTAGGAAAGATTGAAGTATTTTTTATGTATAATGTTTGAAATAACAAAGAATTTTTATAAGACGAATAGATTAATTCATAAATAAAGAATTGGTGCAATTGAATTAATTAATTAATTAGTTATTTTTTTACAAAAAGCTACTCGTTTTCAAAATGTTTATTTGAGCAATTATTTAATCAAGAGAATATTTAATTCTATTTTGCAAAATCATAATTTTAGGTAAAATGAAATCAGTAGAACACTTGTTTTGTTTATTGTTTCCATTAATGATTAAAATAGAACTATGTAGAACTCGTTGATTATTGAATAATGAATGATATTAATTTGGTATTTATCATATTATAATGAGAATAGCCTACATAAATGTTAAATTCATTATGCATTCATTATGTTTTGTAGAAACAAATCCCCTTTAAATTTTTTACGGTGTTTAATCAATATTTTTTAAATTTCAAACGAAATATTAAGGGCCAAATATTTTCTAAAATGCATGAAAAATTTACTAAAAGTCACTTAAACAATTTGATTAGTAATGTTTACAATAATTTGTGTAATTTTGTAAGGAATGACTTAATACTGGTCAAACATGAGTAGTAAACGATGTTCAAATTTAACATAAGAAAGCAAAGATTCAATTTATACCGAAAGCGTAGAAAAACCCAAATTTTTCTGTGTCCAAAGCATAAAGAGGATACTCAATTAGTTCATTTCACAATGAAGATTGGTATCAGATTATTAAAAATTGCAAATATTTTAAAGGCAGTTACTGTATCTGATTATGAGACAGGAAACATTTCACTGAGAAATATTTTTATAAGTGGAGTAAAACGTTTAAGGAAAACCAGAATGCGAAATGTACGTTGTTATTCAGTGGTTATACTTTATAAATACTATTACTTACTACTTTGTAATAATGTTAGAGATTAGAAGAGCTTAGAGTATTTCAGCAATCTTGCATACGTCACTTTTATGATGCTAATTTATCATTACTTTAATAAAAATTGGGTAATAAATCTTAGTTTAGTCTTTACAATCGATTGTCAGCAAAGAGAAACAAAATCATTCATCTATTTTTAACTATCTTTTGCTGATGTATTACAAGCAAATGAAATATTTACAAAAAGGTTAAAGATTATCAATACTTTACATGCTGTAATTGTAAATGGGAAACTAAATATTTGAAACAAAGTATTAGAACACAGTATACTGATTGAAAGTGCTTCCATTATTCTTCTCAGATCTCTTATGTTCTAGCATAATGTAAGTACAGACTTTTATTTTTCTAATTAAGAGTTGGTGGAGCTAATTTGTCGCAATTCGTTTTCTCATTATTAGTCAGTTTAGTTTCTATTACCTGAACAAAAGTAGGAATGCTCATCGGAATTGAATTTTTCTAATTGTATACAAAACTTGTCTCTTAGAATTAGTGATTAGAGAATTTGTACTTGATTAATAAAAGTGTAGTTTATATAAAAATACGCTTATAATAAAAAGTGAAAACGTAAAAGATCGTTCTAATTAAAAACATTTATCATAATAAAAACAATTTATGTGAATGGCACTGATAGATACAATTCAATAGCTTAAAATAATCTTCGCTAGATATTTTCTCTCCAGATAGTGTTTACTCTGATAATATCTCTCTGGAGAAATATTTGCCAAGTCTGGAAGAGTTCGTAATTTAGTGTGTGAGTGAACCACTATTGGAACTTGACCTAAATAAATCATTTGTGACATAAGGAGGAAAATAAAGAGAGCAGAAACTATTCTCATGATAAAATAATTTTTAGATATTATTAGAGTGAACTAAAAGGGGTTGGAGTTTAAGAATTTTTATATATTTTAAATTAGCTACTATATGTTAAACTTTATTTGTTCGAAAATAAGTAAAAATACCTTTTAAGAGGCCCTAGACAAGCCTACTTTTGCGTAATTCAATAAAATTCTGTGCAATTTAGTTGACTAGGAATTAATTAGTGATACATTTCTTAATTTGATTTAGTTGATTGAGAACAAAATTTTTTGTAAAATGAGCAGACATAAATTTTAAATATAGCCATGTTGAAATAATAAATACGTTCAAAATTAAGTCAGTCCAATCGAATGAAAGTATTAGCTCATAAGAGCACTTATATTACAAAATTATATCTTACAAATTTATACAAGTAAAAAAATAAATAGTATTATCGAAAAAGTTTGGAAAAAAGCACAAGAAATAAACAGTTGTTATTATGTTTAGTGCAAAAATTATGCATTGTGACATTACATCATATCATTTAACTTACACAATATGCTAAGTGAAAATAACGATTCAGTGTCCCAAATGATAATTTTGATAAGCAAATTTTTCAATTTTCCCTGCTGCTCTGCAATTTTGGATCACAAACAGCATCAGTTTGAATAATTAAATTACTTTAAGAGTTGTTTTTCTAAAAAAAATACTGATATATCATACTAGATACTATCACTTCAAAAGTTTAAGCAAGCAGAAGAATATGTTAATTTCTTGAAATCTATCTGTAATGGAGAAGCTGCATTTACTGCAGAGGTAAATGGAAATAGACAAATATATTTTGTGACTGCCAATTACTGTTTAGCGAAAAGTTAACGATAGACATAAGTATGAGAATTATGTAGGATTACATGAAATGCTGGAAAGTTCCGGTAAAATTTGCTGGGAAATCAGATGTGGTTTTTTTAAGGAAAATATGTTACTAACCTTTCCAGAAGGAAGATTCGGTGTTCTGGTAGGTAGTCAATACATTGAAGTAGAACAATTAATCGTAAATTGTAATTTATTCTTCAAAAATCATCTTTGTGTAATTTAACATCTATGAAAACAATTCCATATAATTAAATAACTAGCTGAAGACTTGTCCTTGGTCACACAAGTGTCAGAACAATTGCTGTATTTACATGTATTGCCATTGTTTCCATGCGAAATTAAAAATCCTATAGAAGTTTTATATCTAGGATTGAAGTAGGGATTGGTTAAACGATATCTACCATTATTGTGACAATTAAGACGGTTACATGTTAATGAACTAAATATGTGAGTGCCACGAATTTGTGTTCCTTTGTTTGTTCTGTTCAGGGAACCATGATAAAGAGGAATTGTCTACATATTAGAGCAAAGTGACTTTTATGTATGAGTCAAAATTTGCACTATAATCCAATGATCTGCGTGTAAGAGCTTGGAAAACACAGTACGCACGCACTCTATCCCAGAACATAAAGTATTATGAGGTGATATAATGTATTCAAGGAAGAATGGTCATTGGACTATTGCAGCAATCAACACAGCTAAAAACAGTGTTTTATGAAGGCTGAATGATACCTACATTAAATTTTGGTGATTATTTTTCTTTACTTTTGTACATTGCCTTATTTTACGATAATATATATTTTTTATTTTAGTGTTAATGATTTTAGAATTAAGAATATATTTATATGCCTTACAATAGCAAAACATCCGTTGTGTTTAGTAGTTAAGACAATGCAATTCTATAAATTCACTCAGATGCACATATTTAGAGTTATAAGCAAAAAATAATGTTAAATATAATTTATGAGGTTTAAGGATGATAAAAATAATGTTAAATATAATGATCAATGAGGAGAAAAATTTACAAATTAAACTATTAATGTATTTAACATTAGACAAGATGAGTATAAATATAAGATGTATATCATATATTAAATATGTTTATATTGGCATGCATGTGAAAAGCTACACTGTAATAAAGTGTTCACCTACGATTTGTATTCCATTACCAGGTTTGTCCCTGACAAGATTAAGTTAGTATCGACGATATGTAACTGTACTGTATTGTAACAGTATTGACTATATATGCAACTGTACTGTATGTAATGAATGTATTATTAATTGTATTCACCTAATTTATTGCGATAATTTTCTTGTTTTTTGGACATTAAATTTCTGTTCTATGATTATTCTAATATAAAAATTCCTTGCATTTATAAAAAAGTCATTTTTTTTCTTTTTGCATTCAATTATTGAACTTTCAAAAATTAATATATTTGCTACTTTATACCTTTTTTGCATTAATGAAAAAAGGGCTTATACATTTTTAATATATTATGCTTCTATGTCCTTAACTTTTGAAATCAATGTATTGATCTGTTTTTACAAGTTAAACATAATCGTGCATTTTCTAAAAACATTTTGCTTTTATTCCTAGAATGAATTTTTCCTGCACCTATTTTTAAAATCAATGGCGTTACTGTAATATTTCTTCATTAGAAGGAAAAAAGCTCTTAAATAGATTCAGATTATATTTTAGCAATGTGAAGGAACTCCATACGATAAATATATCTTACTTGATAAGAAACCAATAATTAAGGCATTTTTGAACAAGTAATTTTTAACTATTATATTTTCCCAAGTTTCATTTGTTGGCACTCCAAAAATTTTATTTCATTAGACGTAAGAGAAGTCATTCCTCATGAAAGACTTTAGAACGCATTTTATCTTATGGAAAAGGATATAACTATTTTTCATCAGGGATAAAGATGTATTATTAGTTAAAAATCCTGTTCGAAGTTTATTGGGTTAGTTATGCAACATCTATTGATTATTTTATGTGTTTATTTTAAATGATTACTTTACTTTCTAATACAGCAAATAATCATAGAGACATTTAATGCAACATAGATTCTCTTTTATGTTAGTAAGCTCTAAAGTGTATCGTT
This sequence comes from Latrodectus elegans, assembly GCA_030067965.1. NCBI lineage: Eukaryota > Metazoa > Arthropoda > Arachnida > Araneae > Theridiidae > Latrodectus > Latrodectus elegans. The sequence goes on along the minus strand of CM057817.1, from coordinate 38,994,793 downwards.
TTAAGTTAAGATTTAAAAAAAAGAATTCGAATGTTTCTAATGACAGTAATTTAAACTAATTTCATCCAAACCTTTCAAATCAATGAATTAATATTCTATCCAATGAATTTTATTTCAATCTTAAAAATTATTTATTTCATTTCTTCTGCCTGTAAAACGTTTTTATAATAACTTTTAACGTATTTTCAACTGATTAATGTAAGGTTCAAACTATTTTAAAAACATCAATGTAAAAAATTGAGTGCGGGAAAGAAGAAATAATAATGTATTCGATACATTATGAAATAATGAAAAATGCTACATTTATACGGTTTAGATCATAAATGATGTTTAATAGATTTTAGATTTAGTTGAACCCATTTTTGAACGTATAATGTTGTAAGCGTAAATTTTATTTTCAGGAGTTTTTTTCATTTCCTTGTGGAATTTACTTCCTATTTAATTTAATGACATTTAATATGTTGTTAATGAAATACCGTTTGAAGTTAGGAACTAATGCACATTCCCTAAAGTATAGAAAATACGAACTTCATTTGATGTTATTTTACAATAATTGCTGTTTAATTTTTATTTATTTTTTAACCTTTATTTTGATTTTTTCTTCATAATATTTCTTGAAAAATTAAACACATTTATTAAAACTGATAAAGAAATATACTCTACAGATACTTTTACATTAGGGAATTCTGTGGGATAAGAAGATTTTAAATAAGAAATTGTTGTTTCTAAGGATGTTGTTCTTTAAATTTAATTAATCTGATATATATATATATATATATATATATATATATATATATATATATATATATATATATATATATATATATATATATATATTGATTAATATTTTGTTTTATTACAGTATGATAAATGAAATAAAATCGTGTGAAAATGCAATATGCATTTTAGTTCCTTTTATATACAGATTTTCTTTTCTATTCCAAGCAATTCATTTAATCGAAATCTCAGACTTCACATATCTTTAATTTATGATTTTAAATTTTCTAATAATTTCATCTTAAATAATATAATTTATATTTATTGGTTTTAGAATAAAAAATCACGCATCATTACTGGCTTGAAACGCAGCTGTCCTTCAGAAATATTATTCTTCGAAGAAGACTTACAACCTCTTTATATCAGAAGACAATCATCTCTAGTCAAATATAACAATAAACTCACACACACAACAGTTAACGCCAAGGAAATCTCACGTCAAGTTACCTAAGCAACTGGACTCCGTTCCAAAGATTAAGGTAGCACACTCCCTTCAGTCTGGTTAACTCACTACACTTAATCGAGAACAATGTCGAATCACATGCCCTTCACTGCGGTCTGAACCCTGCTGAGGCTCTTTTCAATGTTCACTTCAATTATGAACTTTCTACGGCAGTCATCAAGAGGGATTGCTTACCTGAATTGCTAAAACAACTATCCTTGGAAACCATTAATAATATATCACCAAATGACATAAAAATCTACACTGATGGCAGCAAAATAAATCACCGAACTGGCAGCGGAATTTTCATCGAGACTCTTCATGACAAACTCTCTCTTAGTCAACGTAATCCCGACATTTATTTGGTCTTTCGTAGCGAACTAATAGCCGTCAACATCGGATTGGAGTCTATCATGAGTGAAACTAATTATAGTGATGTCTGGATATTAACTGACAGACGTAGTTCAATTCAACATCTACAAAATTGGACCTAGTTGGGAGACCAAACAAGCCTTTCTATTCTACACAAGCTTAAAATTGTCTCCCTTGGGAATTATATCTATTTTCAGTGGATCTCGTCTCACTGGATATTGGAGGCAATGAAATAGCAGACACTTTAGCAAAGGAGGGCTCAAGTCATCCTACTCCTTCTTCTTCTGCACTTACCTATCTAGAACTCTTTTCCCTGAGAAAAGCCCAGATTAAAACCGATTGGCAGGTACCTTTGACTCACCACTTCGACAAGGGTAGAAAGCCGGGACTTTCTCTGGCTCTTTCCTGTGATAGGAAATCCAGCACTTGCCTTGCACGTCTCGCCTCTGGTCACCTGGAATACCTCACTTTTGTAACCGGTAAGAAGACCTTCCCCCTCTGTCCTAAATGTCATGGACACCAAGCTTCTCCTGAGCATATCCTGAATTGTATGAATATACTATGGGACGAAATCTACACTTCTCCCCTCCTTGTCATCGATTTCCTCTCAGTCAAAGGATTCCTAGATTTGCTCTGACTCCGTCAGACACTTGGAGATAAGCAACAACAGCAACAGAATAAAAATAACATAATTAAAAAATACCTTAAAAAGTTTTACTCTGGAACAAAACATTATAAAGTATGTCATTTGAACTGTAAAATAAAATAGGGGTTGAAGTAAGCTTCAGAATCACAATCATATAACAATTATTTAAGATTTGTTCAAACTGTGCATCATAGACAACTGCATATGTAACAAAAATTCACTTTTAACACATTGAATATTTAATAAAATTCGCTCCTAATACTAAATCTTTTAAAAGTATAGGGCTTGAACTTGCAGTCAAGCCATACGTTCTCAAGAATGCGTTGTAACAAATTACTCTCACGGATATTTAAAATTATTGTTTTCAGATTAGTAGATTCATTGGACTAAGTGAAAAAATGGACAGAGCTATAAAATCAGGTGGCTAAAAAGGACATAATAATGTATGGTATCCGATAATGATGTTACTAAAATTCCTTACGAGAGAAAATTTATGATGGCGTTGAGAAATAATGCCTTAAACAGAACAACATTACATAAACTACAAGGTGGTCCAGTATTTGCTGATATACAGTGTAATAATTCCTGAATTTTATAAATAAAATTTTTCATAAAACATCCTCAAGATTCTGCAAAAGCTTTCATGTCTTGTATTAGAGACTATTTGTAATAAAATTTGTTTGCATCAAATGCTTGAGCAAAACAAAATGTAAATAAATTGGACTCTGAACATGAAATACGAATGATATACAATAATCCTCCTGAATTTAAATTTTCTTTCAAATAAAATTGGTTAACTATAATCATTAAATATAAAAATTTCATTTAAATATCAATTTATCTTGCAATACTTTCCATTTTTATTATTAATAATACATTGACACATTTTCTTCGTATGTATTACCCAGATTTTAAATATTCTACTATTTATAATTCTGCCTTCTGAGAAATAATTTTATTCTCACTGAATTTTCTTAAAATGAAAATGTTTTAAAATCTCTGCAGTATAAATTAACTTTAATCATCATAAGATGTACTTAAAATGATGAATTAAAAATTAATATAAGCACCTGAAACTAGTTTCATTCTTACTCTTTAATTTTGCATAGCAATGAAGAACAAAAATTAAAATCCATGAAACGTTATCTGTACAAGAATGAGAATTTCTGAGAATATGTAACTAAAATGAGAAAAGTGAATTACTTCAAATACTGATGATCACGGGATTATTTTGTAGGACAAATGAGAAGAAAAATAATCAGCCATTCCTTTTTGTCAAATTTTAAATTTCATAAACCCTTCTTTCCAAAAAGACGTAGCAATTGAAAAAGGTATGAATGATGGCCTCAAAGGTTTTCATGACTGTCAGGAGATTTTATTGAAAAATAAACTGTAAGCTATTGATTACAAATAAGTGGTCCTATTACGGTGTCTATGTTGAAATTCATAAACATGGTTATATTAGGATTTTATTTTTGACCAGATGTATCGAAAACCATATTTAAAACATTTTTGACATACTGAATACTTCTATGCAAGCAAAATAATAGAATCGAGAAACTTTCATATCCAGTGACTGAAACAATTTTTACAAATACTTCTTTGCAAAGTGTCACTGATAACTCATTCTCAATATAAGCTATTACATTCTCTATATAAGCCACTTGGAAAAATAAATGGCACAAAAGGGTGGTTGAGTTTCATTTCTGCTTGGGTAATGATCACACTTTTGTGTGATTCAGGTATTACTGAAGGGATACCTTAATCCAACAGACATTTACTGCTTGACAAAACTGTAGCAGGGATTGTGGTGCTAGCGGATATGATGAAATGTATCCTGTAAATCTGTATAAACGGTATTCATCAAAACAAATTAATGACGCAACAGTATGTTTATCACGACAGTGATGATGCGATGAAATTGTTTCTCTTATTTGAAATGACAAGAAAAATAATGTTTTACAATAAGAGAAATAGAACTAATGAGCAATTAAAATCAGCAACTCCCGTAAGTTGAAGTAATAAGCAATTAAGCATGGTGGCAAGTTTACTTGTTCATTTTATTTACAATTTCGACATTGTCTTAGTGAAGTCAATTTATTATAATCGTAAGAATGCCTAATCCTTACTTAGAGGTGAAACTGAAAAATGGTTGGAAGCACATTATTTGAAATAAAATTAATCTTGAATTGAATTTTTATCTCGAAAAATACCTGATCAACATCTAAGCTGTTCTACAACTAAGAAATTATACTGCACACGTTTCAACGCAGTAACTATTTCTTACGAATAAAATCTCTTATATCCTTATTCATTCTATGCTCGTAAGACAATTTTCCTCACACTGAATCTATTCTTTCATGGTACTGTATTTTCCATAAAAATTTATTGAAAGCAGCCTATTATTTAGAACATTAGTCAAAGGCATTTGAAACTATTTTCTTTTGTTAAATATTTATTCACTTAAGTTGTGTACGATTTATTTTATAATATTTACAATCAGTAAATAATGTAATATAATTTTATTGAAAATTATATTAATAATAAATATGTTTGAATAAAACAATGTTTATTTGTATGGATAATACTCAAAGCATTTGAGAGTTGATCCGAACAAAGAAATCATTGTTAATGAAATAAAAGCTATATATAATATTTTTATTTATAAAATATGATGTTTTGAATTTTAAAATCAATACTCAAACAGAGCAGTTTGACTCTTTATTTTCAGATTCACAGATTGTTTACATAGAAGAAAGAAAATAATATTAAAAAAGTAATGTAAAAATTGTTTTTAATTATTATATTAATGATTCTTATTAATCACTAACTAAACAACAGCTTACTTTAGTAAGCTGCTTTTGTTGTATTGAAATAGAAATTTTATAATGAGTAATCTGTTGGCCTGTTAATTTAGGACGTCTTTCTCGTTATCTAAATATATTTAGTTTGAATCTCGATATTATAGGAGATCAGTCACCTTCACTAATGTTGACTTGCACACGTAAAATATGTCGCATTAGCAATGTCCTTCAGGTTAAATAATACATGTGGGGAGTGGCAATCAAAATCTTGGGACCTTCTGCTTTGACCTTAAAATACGAGGCGTCATTTTCAGGTAGAGGTTGGCACGTCCATAGGGTGCTCTATTATATGAAGGTGCCACTCCTTCGAATCCTTATAGGGCTAAAATGTAAAAATCCTTGTTGCCGGGCATTGGAAATAATATCATGTATGACGACAGTTATATAGACTGTATATACTTAGTATATCTAGATATAATTGCATTAAATACTCGTATATATAGATTGTATTACTTCTGAATAAAATATTTTTGATTTTAATTTTGTTACAGTTTATTAAATTTATCTTATACAGAAATCACACACTCAGTTAATCAGAAATGAACTATTGCATTATTAACAGAATTAAAGAATTTTCCGACACTTTTTGAAGTAATTTTATTGAAACAATTATATATAATATAATATAAAGGTAATGAAATATAGTGAAGTAATATTACTAAAAATTGATTTTTAACTTTTCATTCTCTTTAATTTAAAATCAAAAAGTAATTTAACACTTACTTATAAATAAAAAATATGTATTAATGATTATGAAACCTCCTCTCTCCCAGGATACGCGCATCTAATAAATATGTCAAAAAATAATTTGTTATATATATATATATATATATATATATATATATATATATATATATATATATATATATATATATATATATATATATATATATATATATATATATATATATATATATATATATATATATTTGGGAATATAACAGTTTTATTAAACGCGTTAAATAATTTTATGATATGTGTGAAATGACTTGTTACAATTGCCTTTTCTTCAAACAAACTTTGAAAGAAATAATTTCTAAATATTTTTACTGAAAGATTACATTTTTCCTCAAAATATATTTTACGCATATTTTCCTTCATTCTGATTGAATTTTAGAAAACTGTGAATTAAAAAAACAAGAAAAAGTCATAACAATTTTAATAGTTTACTATTTGGGGTTTCTAATCAACTGACGTCCCTATATGGAAATAAAAACATGATTTAAATTCAAAACTTTTCCGCTTCTAACTTTTCCCATCTTTAAAATTACATCAACTTCATTTGTAAAACTTCTTAAATGCGCGTGATTAGTTCAGTGGGGTTGAAATATGAGTTTTATAAGTAAGTTTTCAATTTCGTAACAACATTAGCATTCTTAAAGGGTACGAAATTAGATTTCCATGTGTGTAGTAAAATCTCTGTGTAATTCGGAAAAGAGGCTATGATATTTTTAGCTCAGGTTTCAATCATGTTATTCAATATTAAAATATTTTCATGGTATTTAGAAATAAATTTCAAGGAAATTAAAACTAACATGTTAAATATCCTCTTATATATTTGAAATTTATGGCTAATATTATTTTTAAATAATTTCGTTAAAAAAATCTTGAAGTTTTAAAACAACCACAATAAAATCCTAAAATTCTTTTTCCTTCATTAAATAAATAATTAAACTTCATAGAATCTTACATATTTATAAATATAATATCAAACATTTTTTAAGTTTATAATATATACTTTGTCTATATTTTACACACATTTTTGATTGAAAATTTTTACTAAGATTTTGCTATCTTTACTTTCAATTATACTTGCATACTTTTTCTTTTAGCAAATATCTGGTTTGAAATCCAACAATATTTTAAGTATTTGACATTATTTTCAAGCTTAATAATTTTTTAATGTAGTATACCAGCTAGTTTTCTTAAATTCAATAACGAAAAATTACATTAAATATTATGTACAACAACATTAGCAATTTGTTTAAAAACATTATAGCATGTTATTTTTTAATATTACAAATGTATATCTAAGATCACTAAAAGATTTATAAACATTAATTCTGAAGTATTTGTAATTTATTGTTAAAATAATTGTTTATTTCTAATTTATTTTTCTTTGTATCTCGAAATTAACACCCAATCTATGGTATTGAAAACACTATGTAAGTTGTAAGTACTTTTTATTATACTGGTGCAATAATTTATAATAATATCAATGTATCAATGTATCTGTCTATCTATCTATCTATCTATATATATATATATATATATATATATATATATATATATATATATATATATATTATATAATGCCACCTCCCTGTTTGAAGTAGCCTTTTTGAACTTACAGAATTTTTAGAATAGTTCCTTTTTTAATTTCTTATAGGAATTCTTTTCGGTGCATCTAATTAGTTTAAAGAATAATTAGCATTTATATGAATAAAATTATAAACCCCTGTTGAACTTTTTTTGTTTTATGTTCTGATGATTTATTTACTTTGTTCAGTGGAAAATATGTTGTAATTCACTTCCTTTTTGTTAATATTACCTACTTAATCCAATTGTTGTGCTTATAAATTGTTAATTATTAATATTAAGTTGAGGCAAAATAATTTCTTATCAAAAATAAGTTTAATATCGTATATGATGATTTGTATACCTGTGTATGGTTTTTGATGAAAACAGCTTAATCAAATAATAATATTTTACTGACAAATATTAATTTTTAAATTACCAAAATTTATTGTAGGGTCTCTACTAAAAATTATAAATAAGTTATTAATGGAAGTACTCTCTATTTTATTGTAATCGAATGAAATATATGTCTTTGAATAATTTATTTTATCATTAATAGATTCATTATTTTATTGCTTTTTTAATGTTTGTAATTAGAAATGTTTTTACCTATTCTTGTTATTTCAGGTTATATTGTGAAGCGGTGAATTGTATGACATACCCTACCCAATGCAAGTTGTTTTTATTAGTGAATGCACGTTAACTCTTTTATTCAACCAAATTATACTGATAAATGTACTTCAGGTACAATTTTATATTCTTTTAATTTCTAAAAATACAGTTACTAGTTGTAATCCATAAGTTATAATTAATAATAATATACTTTAACCTTCATTAATTTCTTAGCTCTAATTTTATAATTTATACCACTTTTGCGTCGATAAATGTAGCAAATAAAATGTAGTTAAGTAATAAACTTTTGTTTAAATTTTTCACTCTCTATAATATATAATATATTCACACACACACACACACACACACACACATGGCCGAGCTGGCAGCCGAATGGTTAGCACTTTTGCCTTCGGTTCAACAGTTCGTGGGTTCGAATCCCACCTTGGGCATGAATGTTTATAGTGGTTCGGAATCCACTTTAAATCGTAGGTCCCGGTCTAATTAGCCATCATGTGCAAAAAATGATCGTTGAGCGACAAACAAACCAAACCACACACACACAAATTTGACTTCTTGAGTTTAAAGTCTTAATGTGAGAGAACATTTAGGAGACTTTCATTGATGGTTATGCTCTAGATAAATATACAGTAATGCATGAATAATTTTTTTTCTTTTATTCACAAAAGAATCAAATGTCTTTAGAGTATATGAAGTAAAAATCACCATTTCTAGATTAATATGTGATGCTATTTCTAGATTAATGTATTTTCTAGAAAAATAATTTTGCCACAATTTTTATGTTTTCTCTGGAACAATGTAAATACTATTTGATTATCAGTAGTGTTCTCTTTCACTGTTATGATATTATTTCCTAAACAATAAGATTAAAATAGTTTAGAGCTATTTGTTGAGTTTTCAATTATTTAAAAACTTTTATATATAAAAATCTCCTTAAAAGATTTCGGTAAAACCAAAACAAAGTACATAGAAAATAAAGTATAAATATACTGATTGGTTCATTTTGATAAGATTTGCTTATAATTTTTATTGCATTTACCCAATATACTCTTTTAAATAATTTAACTTAAATATAATACATTCAAAGTTAATGAAAATTTTAAAAATGTGCTTAATAAGAAGGTAATTTTCCCCGAATAATTATAATTAAAATATTATCCTTTTTCAGTATATATATATATAGTTTTGTAAATATTGATAATAAAATTAAATTTTTGGAATACTGTAGATTGATTGAATGATTGGATATGACATGTACGTAATATTTTTCATGTTTTTTACTTTTTAACTACAAATATTTTATTTCATTAATAAAGTTTTATACAGTATGTTATGTGTATTTATCAAATTAATCATTGATTAAGTTTTGATAAATAATTATAATATTTACTTTTTATCAATTACTTATTACATTAATTATATGTATTTATCAAAGTAATAGCAAAATCAAATGCAGTAAATTATACACTTTTTTATTTTGTTTATTCATCATCCACTAATAGAGCTTTTTTCAAGTATTTATTTTGTGTGTAATAATAATTAAATAAGTACTCAAGAAAAATATTTATGTTTTTTACTATAAAAATACATTATAAGACCAAAAACTATTGAAACCCCGATGCAAAGAGCAACCAATGATTTTTTACAACATAAAACAATCGTAATTCTTATTCTGATAATTCCTTTAATTTTTTTCCTTATTATATGTGATAATTTAGCTTTGTCAATTAAATTTTCTCACTTCATTTGTAAACATTGATTAAACCACAGTAATAATTGCTAAAAGGTATTTTAAATAAGAATGTTATTTACTTAAAATCATAAAAGTCAGTTTACTTTTGAAACACTCGTCGTATCACAATGAATAGTTAAGACAATCTACTTAAATTATTTCGCGACTTTTGCAAGAATTTCATCACGCTCTTAAAAAAAATGTCATTTAGTAAAGTTAAAAAATTCCGCCTCTTTATTTTTTTGTGGATATCAGTACAAATTATGCAATGTAATTAGTTTGCGTTATTCCTAAAACCAAGATAAAATATAAATGTGATGCAATTAATGGTTTTTCTTAGAAGAATTTTTAATTTTAACTTTCCAAAAATTAGAAAAGTTTAACAATCATCATTTTCTAAAAGTATTTATCCTTTTACAAATAAATAGTAAAATTCTTTAATGGTTAAACATCTTAGAGAATATTTTTAAAAAAAATTTCATTAGTATTATGCTTATTGACTTTTCAGGAATCGATTTTTAATTTAGTAAGTATGAAGATATTTAATTATGAATGATAATTACTTCCAAAAATGTTATTTGTATTTCCTTTTTTAAATAAAAAACATACAATTTAGGCAGTGAATTTACTTTTCGTTTATGCAACCATCTCATACTAATTTTGATTAAAAAATATATATGGAAAATAAACGGGTGATAAGTAATATTACTATTGATATATTTGTAATGTCACTATAATGATATATTTACTTTTATTTTTCATGAAAAGTTTACTTTAAGATTTCTCTAAGGAATAAAATATTCTAATTAATATCAAATAAATTTAAGTTTCTAACGAATATATTCTTCTTTCTCAAAACTAACATTTGTTAAAATTTCTCACATGATAAATCATGTGCTTTTATCCTCCCTTTTAAATGTTTTTATGCATTCAAAACTGAGCATTATACTCCTACATAAAAATCCATTATAGTCAAGCAGTTTCTGAAGAAGAAAAAGTGAAACTATATGTATATATTATCATCCTTATGCTTTGCGTTTTATACTTCCAAACTAGTCTCTGTTTCTTTAAACGAAACCATAAATCAAAAGTTAGCACCTTAATAGCTTTTAACCCCTTTTGAAAGTGCAGTGACAAATAATCAGTCATTCAAACAATGTGCTCCTCAAATGTAAGCGAAGCATTTATTCAAAAGTGACAATGGAAAAAAGATATAAAAATTGGTTATTGAAAGGGAAATTTGCTACTTGTTTTTTGATAAATTTTGAATTTTTACAACAATTAAAGGCTTTATATATTAAACAATGAAGGTCTTTATAACTATCAATAAATTTAAATATGAATATTTTCACTGTAGTTGTATACTGTAAGTAATAATACTAAAGAATATACGTAAATCTTAGAAGTGAGATTTACGATTCAAATGACTCCTTTATTGAGAAAAACATCTAATTTTTTAATCACAAATTTTAGAAATTTAAAAATAAGAAAGGAAAAGATCTTATTAGAGAGAAGAATCTCAATGATCATGAAATAAGAGGAGAATGCAACTGAAAATAACATAAAATGAGACAAACAAAATGTAACTTTAAGATTTAGTCAATTTAAGATTAAAGTTAATTTAATACTTTAAAATGATGTGAAGAACAGTGTAGAGAGAAAAAACTTCAATGCGTAGATTCATATCTTCAAGTGGGGGGAAATTACTTTGTGAATAGTAAAAGATTGTGTATGAGATCATTTCACAAACAAAACCGCTGCGCACAGTTAATTTATTAAAAGTGATTGCAATAGTAATGAAATTTCAAAGTATTTTGATTTACTTTTAATTTGAGATAATTTCCTGTAATTTAAAATCAATAACAACTTTGAATTATCTTATAGATAATTCAATGAACCATCAGAGTTTGTTCTCAAAATTAAGAAATATGAAGTAAACAAGAAGAGATAAATAAGATTTTTGTTTAATGTTGGCAAAAATAGCAGAATTAAAAATACTTGTTGCGTTAGATATGATTTTATTTTGAACTATAAAAATATGCTGAACTGCATGCCCGGTTATATTTTTAACAGTTCAGAATGTGAATCTCTGACAGATTTTTTTTTGAGTTAAATTCTTCCATTATTGCACAAATACTAGGATAGCTTTAGGTGCCTGTTTTCTGTCATTTTGGTTTTATTAGTTTCTAATTTTAATTTTGATTCTTCATTAAGCATATTTTGATTCCAAATGTATCTCTACTAGTTTATATATTGAATAATATCGCTTAATTTGCGCGTTTTATTTAAACAAATATTAATCAATACAGATAGTTTTTAATTGGAGAAAAATAATCGCATAGGAATTTATTCACAAGATTTATTAGTGTCATTATACCAAATTATATTTGTGTCATATTTGACAAGAATTATTTGTACCTTATAGTAAAAAGAGACACTTTCTCTAAATCTAAATTTTTATGATTTACTGAAATAAAAAACGTAAAATTTTCAAAACACTAAATATTTGTCAGTTATTTATAGTAACTAATGAATAAAATTTATTATAGAAAACAACCCAAAATGCAAATATCCGATTAGGATCTTTATATTAAAAAAGGAAATTGACATAATATACTACTGACCATTAAAAGTGCTACACCAGGAAGAAATACAGATATTAAAATGATATTTATTGGACAAATATATTATACTAGAAATAACAAGTAATTAAATTTTCAAAAAATTTGGCTGGATATATCCTGAGAAATCAGTATCCAAAACAACCACCTCTGGCAGTAAAAACAGCAGTTATACGCCTGGGCATTGAGTCAAACAGAGATTGGATTGCATGTAAAGGTACAGATGCCCATGCAGCTTCAACACGATGCCACAGTTCATCAACCGTAGTGACTGACGTTTGGTGACGAGCCAGTCGCTCGGCAACCATTGACCAGACGTTTTCTATTGGTGAAAGATCTGCAGAATGTACTGGCCAGGGCAACAGCCGAACATGTTCCGTATCAAGGAAGGTCCGTACAATACCGGCAACATGCGGTCGGGCATTATCCTGCTGAAACGTAGGGTTTCGTAGGGCTCGAATAAAGGGTAGAACCACGGGTCGTAACACACCAGAAATGTAACGTGCACTGTTTAAAGCACCGTCAATGCGAAAAAGAGGTGACAGAGACGTGTATCCAATTGCACCCCATAAAATCACGCCAGGTGATGGGCCAGTATGACAATGACGAATGCACACTACCAGTGTGAGTTCACCACGATGCCGCCAAACACGGAGGCGACCATCATGATGCTCTACACAGAACCTGGATTCATCTGAAAAGATGAGGTCTCGCCATTCGTGCGCCCAGGTTCATCGTTATCACACCATTGAAGGCGCTCTTGTCTATGACGCAGCGTCAAGGGAAGCCGCAGCCATGGTCTCCGAGCTGAGAATCCATGCTGCTGCAAACGTCGTCGAACTGTTCGTGCAGACACTTGTTGTCTTCCATACGACCCCGTTTCTTGACTCACGGCTCGTGACGTGGTTGCACAATCCATTACGGCCATGCGGATAATACGCCTGTCTTCTCGGCTGCTAGTGATAGGTGGCCGTTGAGATCCCGCATGGCGTTCCGTATTGCCGTCCTGAACCCATCGATTTCATATTCTGCTAACAGTCATTGGATCTCGACCGGCGCGAGCAGCTATACTGCGATACGATAAACCGCAATCCCGGTACGCTACAATTCACTCTTTATCAAAGTCAGAAACGTGCTGGTACGCATTGCTTCTTCTTACACGAGGCATCACAACAACTTTTCACCAGGCAACAACGTTCAAATGCAGTTTGTGTATGAGGAACCGGCTGAACAATTTCCTCATTTAAACACAATGTAGGTGTCGCTACTGACGTCTGCTTTGTCTGAATGCTCTGAAAAGCTAATCATTTGCATATCACAGCACCTTCTTCCTTTCGTATAATGTTCACGTCTGTACCCTGTCGCCTTCTTGGTGTAGCAATTTTAATGGCCAGTAGTGTACTATAAATTTAGATGTAAGCAGAATGTGATAAAATTTTTAATAAAATAAACACATTTGTGTTAACTTTGAACTTATTTTACACTTCAAAATGTAAATAAAATTGGATAATTTTTAAAAATTTTTTAATTAGGGCAGAATTTTCTCTTATTTTTAAACAACATCTATAAAGAAGGGAAATCTGATGCGCGCGCGCGCGCACGCACGCACGCACGCACGCACGCACGCACGCACACACACACACACACACACACACACAGACACACACACACACACACACACACAGACACACACACACACACACACACACACACAGTCTTTTTGAATTTTTGTAATATTCAGATGATTATTTCTATGTTTGCAATGTTTTATAGAAATAGTTTTATTAAAGAAAATAGTTTTGTACATATGCTGGCAGAGCTCTAAATACCAAGTAACCAAATGTATACGTTCTATAATTATAACACTATTTAAATACGTAATTTTGTGCAATACTATTTGAAAGTGCTATTTAATCTTAGTTAAAACTTCAGCATATATATTACTAACCATAAAAATATTCCGATTATTTAAAATGATTGCTTTAATAGCCATTAATGGATGGGTATTTCTTACAAAATGTTTTTCACTGAAAAGCTAACACATTACAGTTCGTTTAGTTTATTGCAAATATTAAAAGTTTATGATGCAGGGTGTGTTTAAATGCAATTATCTTCATAAAATATATTATTGTACATGTACTTTTATGGTAAAAAATATATTGAAAAATAGGAGATGAGACACCCTGTTTGATATTAAAAATCATAAATATTTTGTTTGTATAAAAATTCACCAAAAATCTTAAAATGTTATGTACTCTTAAAGTTTCAATTCAAAATAATAAGATTTTGATAGCTATGTATGCAGATGTATTTTATAGCTCCTAACCTAATTTAAAAATAGAATGAAGTTGTTATATCTAGATTACAGTTACGAAATAAACAATGAAAATCGTTATAATAGCTGAGAAATGAAGTAACAAATTAAAAATATATCACTGGAATTAAAATTGCTACTCCAGGAAGAAATGCAAATAACTAAATGATATTTTATAAATAAATTATTTAGTATATATAGAGATTATAACTTTTTAAGAAATGTTGAAGCATAGATCCCAAGAAATCAATGCTTACACAGATCCGCTTCAAACAGAAATAATAGCACTTATATCTATATATATATATATTGGCTTTGATACACATAAGAGTTTGGATTACATGTTACCATTACTTTAGCATGCAACATCATTATGTTGTGACAGTTTATCGACCAAAGTGACTGGATTTGTGAGTGACTGGACTGTGACTGATGTTGAGATGACACTCACTCAGCAACCATTGGTCAGAAGCTCGAAATTGATGAGAGATTTGGAGAGCAGGCTGGCCGTATCAGCAATCCAATATTTACAGCAGCAACACGGAAAGCTCTCTCAGTACTGCCAATATGCAATCGTGCATAATCCCTCTGAATTATATAGTTTTTCTGGTTTCAAAGAGTAAATTTGGCAGCAGCCTTAACCCACTAGAAATGTAATGACTATTGTTTAAAATGCTGGCATTGCGAATAAGATGTTAACCCAATAGTACGTCATATCATAATACCAGGTGATAGGTCTGTATTACAATATCCAATGAGTACTAGCAATTATCCATTCTCCACAATTCCACTAACAAATTATGCAATGATCATGATACTGTAAATAGATTCAAGATTCACCCTAAAGCGCGATATGACGATATTTCTGAGTTCGGAATCATCGTTTATCAGACAATTAATGACATTACTAACTATCATTTAAAATATTGGATACCCAAAACTAGGGTGAATCTCCATTTTACGTAAAAATAGCGAAACTATTCGTTTAAACATTCGCCTTAAAATGACCCTATTTGTTGGCAAATGTTATTACCCATAAGCATAATTTATTTTCATTCATACAGTTCTAAGGATAAGGTACAAGAATGATTAATTGCTCAAGACCATGCTAGTGATTTGTTTATTTTCTTGTCTTTTATTGATAGATGACAACTGAGATCCAGCACAGGGTTTCAATTGACAATCCTAATCGTAATGGTTCTTATTCTGCAAACAGTCCTAAGAATTTCTCTGGATGGGAATACTACAATACGTTAAACCCTAATCCCCTCTTGTAGTCCAGTAGGCTACAATTTAACTTTTATCCAAGCAGAAGCGTACTTGGTAAGTATTCCTCATTCTTACACCAGACATCATAACAGCTTTTCTCTACTCAATAATATTAAATCATATTTAGTTTGTCAGGGCAGCATGAATGCGCTATAAAGCAAATCATTTCCATGTCACTGCATTATTTTCTTGTTTTATAAAGTTAGCATTTGTTGCATGCAGATTTCTTGATGTAGCAATTTCAATGGGCAATGGTGCAAGATTACGAAATTATAAATGTAAAAGTAAATTGTAAATGCAAACGTATTAATTGAATTTAAAAATATAGTTGATGAAAGCTTCATGGACAGAAAGGTCGTATATTATGCTAACTATAAGGCATGAAAGACTGAAAAGAAACAAAGACATGATTTAAGGCAGGAAATATAATACATAATGTAAAAAAAATATATAAAGCATTGAAAAAAGAAAGGAAAAATATTTTTGTTGTTGTTACTTATGACATTTGGACAAGCCAAGCCCTCTCTGTCGCAGGACATGCGAATTTTAGTCAGTAGAGTGAGTCTTTCGTTTTTACCAGAGCACCACGAAGGTGAAAGTACGACTTTGCTTTGAGTACTCCTCTGATAGATGATATCACTAGAGGATCCACTACCTCAATTTTGACATTGATCTGGAAGGGGAGGAAGTTTTCTCCAGACCATTACACCCGTGGTAACTGCTCAACGAAGAAAGTACATGCAATGTCATAAAATGAGAAGTTAAAAAAAGATAATGCACGCATGTCAGCAATGCTAATTCACATTTTTTTACATGCTGGCAATGTTCAGTTAAGGAGAGCAATTACACATACGTTTATGTGTAATTTATCACACAAACTGTATTTGCATATATTTTAATAAGCAAGTTATTCATTTCATGCCATCATTTATTTTTTACGAATATTTTCATCATCTGGCAACTTTTCAAAAAGTTTTTACATGATCAAATAATATAATTAATGCTATTAAATTTTAATCTACTCATCAATCATTGCTCGAAAAATTTGTTCTAATTTTTAAATTTATTTTGGAAATATTCTCTAAACATTTGATTCACTTTACGTTAGGACAATTCCATATAAAGTTTAAATTTAAAAATAAATTCCCTTTATAAAGGTAAATGCTGTGTGAAAATTGCTTTAATATTCTTTAATAAAATTGATTTTTCCATTGTGTATTGGAATAATTTTTAAGCGTTAGAAATCATTTAATGTGAAATAATATATGGTTGCAAAAAATTCTAAGCAAGTAATTTGACCTTCTTTCGTGGCTTCAATTATATTATTTAGTGTAGAACGAAATAATTGTGTAGTTATTTGATATCAAAAGAGATACTTTGACAAGATAGAAAATGAAAAAGAGAAAAATATACAAAATTGTATATTTATACGTAATGCATGTATGTATAAAGAGAATAGTAGTTGATAGCATGGTGTTCTATAAGACGTGATAAAGAAGACAAAATATTGAAATAAAGATGTGTAAATTGGGGTAATTATATTCAAATTGTGAGCGAGAGAAGAAATAGAGATATGTTAGTTAAGCATAATACAGGTCTCTGTCTGATACAGAAAATGTAATACCATGAAAAAGTAATCAGATTAATATTAAAATATATTTCCAGACAGAAAATTCTCATGTGAACAAGTGATCTTCATTATAGAAAGTAATTTTCGTATGAACATGTGAGCAACTTAAATTTTAAATTACCTGGGTAATTTGTTTAACTACTTGTTTTCTGGAAATTTATGCATTTATATTTCTGAATTATCTTGATGTTGCATTTTCCATATAATTTGAAAATCAAATAATAAAAATGATAAAAGAATAAGGAAAATTCAATTTTAATTAAAGAGAGTAAAATAAAATGAAATGAGATGAAATTGGTATTAAACAAATAAAATTTCATTGGGAGAGAAAGAATTGTGTTTAATCATTTCATGTGATTAAGTTTTTTACTATTTAAACATTACATCCAATCTACTGGAATGTTGGGAAAGTAATTTCGTTTTTCCTCTAAGAATCAGCTTTTTTTTAAATAAAAACCAACCACTTTATGACAGTGGAATCGTGGTATTACCACAAAGCTATTGGACTAGAATGAAAAAATATGCAATGCAATACAATATTTAATAATTGTTGCACGTTTTTCATTTTCATGAAAAACGAAATGACTTTCTGAAGAACCAAATAGAATAGAAACTGATAACTTAATTTAGTAACACCAAATATCTAAATCATAAGAATTAATCCAGGGAAAATGCTTAAACTACACGATCACATTACAGAGGAGAATATTAAATATTTCAAATAAATTTATTCTGAAGATTTAAAAGTTTTCTTCAGGACAAATTTTGTTAAAGTTTAAATTTTTAAATGTACTGTTGTTAGAATATGCTGAGAAATCCAACAAGCATAAGTTAGTTTTCAAGTAGCATTTTGTATTTTACTGGAAAATTTTGAAACATTTAAGGAATGTATAAAAATACATGTTGTGAAATTTTTAACTTTTCACAATTAATAGAATGCAATTTACTCCAGGGAATCGCAAAGAATGAAATAACATCCTAATTAAAAATTAAAAGAAAGGTTTAAAAGTTATCATGGAGAAACAGAAGTTATCTTATTTCTAAAAATGTTTTGTATTGTAATTTTTTCAAATGTAGACAAAACTGTCACTGATCTTTTAAATTTAAGTGGTGAATTATTTCCTTAGTTCCGCTTATGCCACATACATGTAATTTAAAAATAATAATAATAATAATAAATCCAAGTCTTTATTAAATAATTCATAATATTTTAATATTATTAAATTTATAATATCTTTTATTAAAAAACCATTTTTACTCTTGCACAATGCAAAAATATTGAATTTTACTGAACTACGTATATAGTTGAACTATTATATTTTGGGAATTTTTCTCAAGAGATTTAACAAGTAGCTTATAAGTAAGTATATGTGCATCACTAGGATTATGATTTAATTTCCTAGGCTGTTAGAAATTTTGATTAAATTAAAGTAAATTTAATTTAAGACATCATATATATCTTTTCCTTTACTTTTTCTAAAATACCTCTGCGTATGAAGTATGTCTTTTGAGACTATTTGAGTTTATTTACTTTTTTAATGTTTCGATGAATTTTGAATGGAAGTTTATTTCGAATGTTATTTCTCAAATCCTTTTTTTTTAGATATTATCTCTAAAGTATTCCATAAATTTAAATTTTCTGTCATAGTGGGAAACATACAAAGCAAATCTATCTTTATTTTTGCTGTTCATTTGAAAGAACCTATTCATATGTAAATTTTTAGTTAAAAAAGAATAGAAAAGTATTTTTAAAATGCATTTTTATATTGATTAAAGAAAATCTTTTGAAAGCAAAGGGAATTTTTTGTGATGGGCAATTTTAAATAACTTTTAATCAAAATGTTATGTTAAAAGAATACATGAAGCACAAAATTCTATGGACGTGTGTTGATGTTTTTGTAAGCATGTGAAACACAGAATAATCTGAAGATCTTTAATAAAATTATAGAAGCAGCTGCTGTAAAAAGGAATTGTTAAAATAATATACATAAATGTGAATAAAATTAATTTAAACTAGGTTTATCAACAAAGATTGTCTTACAAAGCAATTAGAAAAAAATGTAAGTTTTACTCATGGGAATTCATTGACATTCTTTGAAATGTGTTATAATTATCTCCCACAATCAGATAACTAGTGTGTGATGTGTTATTATAAATAGCATTCTTTTTCATAAGATAAATAGCTTATATAAGTTTACCACAAATTAGATAATATTAATTAATAAATTCAAAATTTAATTATTTTAAATCTATTTTTCCAAAATATATTTATTAATAAAATTAATTATTAGTAATTTACGCACACATTTTTGTGAAATATTTCGAATAAAAATGATTTGTATATCTTTCATATAAATAAGCAATTAGTTTGCTTACAATTTGTCAATTAATACTAATAGAAGGTGACGTGACGATGCAGCCCGTAACATAAAGCATCGTAATCTTGATAGGCAGATTACCATCATCATTTAATTACATCACTTCATGTCAGGTGAATTTGAATTTGCCTAAACGATCTTTACTGTAAAGAATCACGCGAGGCAGTAATAACTTACTCCATCGAACTCCTAAGGATTTATCTCTTGAGGTGTTGCTTACTATTTGAATGTTTCTAAATCATTTTAATCAATATAGCTCAATCGATGGGAGCATTAGATCTGAGTTTCAAAATCTTCTCAATTACCACTTATCAGTGGCTCATATACAGCTACCTTTTAATGAATCAAATGCCTTAGATTCTAAGGTGCTTATGTCTAAGATTCTAAAGAAACCCTTGTTACAATATTGCATGATATGCTCACTTCTTCTGTAGTGTCTGGTACTCTAGTTATATTTTTATTCATTAGTTTCTCTTTATTATATTCGCTTGCTTGTTTAATTTTCTGCAATAATTAATATAATATGCAATAATTGGAACTGTGATGCTAAAGTTACAACAAAATGACGTCAGTTGACATCTTGAAAGACACTGAATCCTGTTTCTGTCATACACAGGAAAGTTTCATTGTTTTATCCTTTTAGTCCATTTGAGTTAAATCTAAACATAAATTTTAACTACTATTAATTAATTAATGTTTGGTCCAAGTATAATAGGATATGCTTCACGATGAGTATTCTGAAATTTATTAATTTACAGATTGCTATTTTTAATGATTCATATTAAGACTGAAGTGATCTGAATCAACTGTGGATGAAAATAGTTGAGAATTTAATTGTGATGAGAATTTATTTTACAATTTTTAAACTCTTAAATATGTGGGAAAAATGAAATGTACTGCAGTTTGTGAGTGTGAAATGTTTAAATATTATTTATTTTTTCAAATATTCTTTCTTAAAAATAGATTTATGAATAACTGTTTTTCTTCAGATATAACAAACCTCCTTTGCTTGTTTGACTTGTCGCCCGAGGTATTTTTAAATGACATGTTTTTGAAAAGAATTTTTTTAGTAAAAAATAAATTTACCTCTTGTTTTCTCTCATTTTTCTTCTTTAGTATTTTTAAATATATTCCAAGCAATATCTATCTTTGTACACCTATATATATTTAATTATATATACGTAGATTTGAGGGAAATAAACAATTATAAAATTTGTAAATGAAGGTCATATAAAACTGTAAAACAGATATTTTTCATAAGAATATTCTTGGATGAATTATTGGCTCTTTACTTAGTGTTTAACCAGTGAGAAATTTGGGGAATTTTAACTAATTATTTGTTTTCCAATTATTTTAAATATTAAAAACACCTCTTGAAAATGATTAAAACATTTAGCTCTACTTATCAATTTATTTTTATTGATAAATTAAACAGATTCATGTAATTTAAGTAATAAGCTTTTGCTTTAAATTTTATCAAATATAAAAGTTAATTGTGAAAGTATAATTCTCACTTTTAAGAGAAATTTTTTTATAAAATTTCGCGAATAAATAAGGGTACTGCCGAGAAAGGCATAATTTGTCTTCAGATTGTTACACTCGGTTCAAAAAGATGTCTAGAATGGCAGAAAATGATTTATCAAAAATCTTTTGACGGTATTTTGTGTCAGTTTAATAATATTTTAAACATAAAAGAACTCTTCTTTGTGTCAAAAATATCATTTTTTTCTTATTTTCAAAGCTTGGAAGTCATTTAAAGTGATTCAGAGTAGAATTCATCCATTAATAAAAGTAGAATAAATGCTATTACTTCCTATATAGAATGAAATTTTCAAAAATATATCATTTTATTTGAGAATTCACTTGGAAGACCCAATTGTTAACTGGCACTACAATATAGTCATTGCACTTCGTACATTTTTCTGAATACACATTCATTATTTATGGTCATGGTTCTTAAGAGTTTAAGACAGGAATCTCACTCCAAGAAAATATTTGCAATCGTTATTAACTGTGCAAATTAAATAAACTCTAGAAAATATAGAGGATGATAAATTTCTAATGTCATTTTAATGAAATAATGAACTGTTATTTTTATTTTAATGAAATAAGGGAATAAAGAGCGAATACTGGAAACAGATATTTGTATAAAAATTAATAATCTGCAATAAAATATTTATTTACATTTTATCATGTATTTTGATGCTGTTATATTTGAAAATAGTCGAGAATAATGATTTAATATATTTAAGATATATTTAGAAATTCCACAACACTTCTCCATAAATTTGCTTAAACTTTAGAAAAGTGCCAATATATTTAACAAAAGATCCGACCACTATATTTTATAATGATTTATGAAATATTCATAATCTGAAAATTGCAAGTGCAACCAAATTGATATCAATTTTATCATGTTTTCTCTTCAGATTTCAATTTATCTTAAAAATTAATTATAAAACAAGGATTTCTGGCTTATCATCTTAAGAGTTTTTAAAATGTGTATGATAACTAAATCATCTGGTTATGAGTTATTCACATTTTTTTTTATTTCACTATATGAAATGTAATACATATTGAGGTTCTGTTTACATTTAAGTTTTAGATTACTCATCTAAGTCATCATCTGGAGAATATCATTAGTTGATTAAAACTGAATTATATCATGATTTATGATAAAATTCTTACCTCATTAATCATGCATAAAACGTACTTTTATCTACTGAAAAGTAGTGGTTACAACCATATTTTGGTTAACAGGTCATGAAAATATTCTAACTGAATAACGTGTTTCTCAAGAGAAAAATGGAAACTCCTTTCCTTTCATTCGCTAATTTTTCAAATCGCTCTTCAGTTTCTAAATAAAGTCATGATATGGAAACGATATTTTAAATCATATATTTCCTTCCAACTGATTTCAAAATAGGGAAAAGGGTACTCAAATATCAATACTTAATTTTCATGTTTTAGAAAGTATTTCAGTTTACGTTTTTCAATATAACTGTTACGTTATGTAAGAACACAGAATACAAATATGAATTTTTATTGAAGTTTTATTTATAAAAACAAATTTAACAGTTTCATTCCATTAAAATAATACTTTCATGAACAGGCAATTCATAAAGCTGCTTGCTTTTAATTCCTGCAAAATTATATTGTTTAATTCGAATTTTTCCATTGGCTTGAAATGTTTTATGTTGTTATATTAATTTTTTCGTATAAAGCATATATTTCATGTTTGCATTAATATGTATAGACTGCTATTTCTAATACAACGAGAGCATTATAATACCTTTTTCATTGATACATCAGTTTTTACTTATCAATTTTTTCTTGTAAGAATCTCTGCTTGCTAAATTTGAAATCTGTTTTAATGCTTATTAAGAAAATGATTTTATAGATTGGTTTAGCGTTTATAATATGAATTTTTTTACAGTAATATGAAAGTTAAAATAAGAATTTCAAATATCTCTATATTCAAAAAATATAAATTAAATATATAAATCAGTATGTTACTTTTGTTGATTTACGAAGGCAAAATAAATATCTTTTAATTCATCAGTTAATTCACCCATCGAAGTCGGATTCAAATTGTATTTTTCAATCTAACATAGTCTAAAATAGTACATTTTGTATAAGTTTTGTTCAAAAATACATATGACATTAGTATCACACTCTTTTTTAAAAACATATTTAACGAAACAGATATCATTTCTCAGAAAAAAATTTGAATATTGCTATAATTTTTACAAACAAGTTTTTTTCACATTTTTTTAAGATACTTCGTTTCTGATATTAGCATCATAATATTTTTATCCTCGAAGTTAAGGCAACTAAGCAAGAATTGTTATTATAAAAGGCGAAAATATGTGAGTAACTAAGTGAAAAGATATTTAAAAATTAACTTTACCGTCAAAAATCAGGAACACATTTTACCCTTTGTTTTCTGATTATTTTAGTCATTTGGGCACATTTTATAAGTTTCAATGTACAGAATAGTGTTATTTTTGCAGTAAATTATTTTTTTCTTTTATGAACTTATTCGCATAAATGTAGTACCAATGGAATTAAATAATTCATAAATAAATGAATATATATATTTATATGTTTATCTTTAATGAGTCATTTAGATTGAATTTATGTCAACATTATTTTTCATAATTCATTTGCAAAAACATTTATATAGCTACACTTATGATATGAGCCGCAGGTTAATTTTAATCTCTTCTATATATATTTGCCTTTCCAAATATTCCATTAGTCTTATAATTTAACCAATAAATATCTATGTGCTTATTTGCATATATATATATATATATATATATATATATATATATATATATATATATATATATATATATATATATATATATTTCTTCAAAATCCAATAATTATCTAAATCCCAAAAAACTGCTGAGATTTTGCATAAATTTTTAATTCTCCTAAAATTTATAGAGGACATTTAAAATAAAAAGTGCGATGAGTTCCTCTGAAAAGAAAAGATAAATTAACGAGTGCAATTTTATTTAGTATATTTCAAAAATATAATAATTAAAAAATCGATTTAATAATAATTTTCTATAAATACAAACGGTAACGGGTAAGAAATACTTTATAGTTTTCAGAAGTTTGATAATTTTAAAAATTCTATGATATTTCCCTTCTATTTATTATTTCTGGTATAAATGAATAACTCATAAATATTTCTAATTATAATTTTTGAATTTGATAATTATGCAATTTATGAACATACATTTAACTATACAAAATAACTTTCGTAAGAAATAAAAAGCAGCATCATACTGAATTTCACTATCAGCTCCTATTTGGAATTATAAAGTTGTAAATTAACCAAGTACTTTTCATAAATTTTGAAAATCTGCGATGTATATTGAATTTCATTCACAGTTGTTAGTCATAGTTAGAAAACTGTAAATTTTCCTTCATAGTGACTTTTATCATTAAATTTAAAACCAGAGTTTTAAGCACTACGCAGCTGGGTATGATATTTAATTAGAATGCACCTTCGTAATACCCTTGAAATAAGTTGTAAAAAATAATTGTGTAAGTGAAATTCATTATAAAACTGATCTTAATAATCATACAAACAGAATTTAAATAGGAATCGAAGTCTTCTTTCAATTTTAAAAAAATGGTGAAATTTCTCTTAAATGCTTTTATCCTTACGTGAATGTGATCTATACAATCTAGTTAACATGTTTAAATTTCAGTTTTAAATATGGCTTAAACTTATGTTTTGCTTTTGTTCGTATGCATGACATTTACTTTTTATACAAGTTTTTTAAAAGTCATTATTTTATTGCTTCTACAATTACTGTTGTCAATAGTTTCTTTTCTCACCTATAAGTAATGCAGACACAATAATTTTAATTAAGAAATTACAAGTGTATGTACAATACGAATTTATTTTGAATTCAGGGATAATATAATGAAGGCTAACTACGGTTGTATTAATCTATTATTAAAAATTGAAAAAAATATAATCAATTTGTTTTGATTCAAGAATACTGCTTGTAAAAAATATTGAATGATTTTAATATAGTTCCTGCTTAACATAGATGAAGAAACCTATTTGAATGTATTGGGCATAAACATTTTGCTTTCTATTATTTTTAAACTTGCCTTTTATACAAACAAAAATGTGAATAAAGTAATTACATTCAGAGTTCATTCCTTCGATTTCTTTTTGAAATAAAATGAAATTTAAAAAAAAAAATCATGAAATGAATGATGCCAAGTTAACTGATAAAGAAATGTGATGTAAATAAAATCTTTGAATTCGTTTCTAAAGTTTTCTTCTTTAAATCGTTCTTTCTAATTCCAAAATGTTTTTTGTAAATATTGATGAATGCTAAGCAGAATGTATGTTCAAAAGTATTAATATATACTAGTATAGATTTATATTATATTATAGATATTTAAACTCTTATATACATAGATTGCGCTTAGCATTAATTTATATTCAGAAGATTGTATATTTTAGCTAAATAAATATTTTTAAAATTACATAATTTTGATTTAGCATTGAGTATTGAATTATTTAATATTTAAACCAACATATGTGCGAAATCTAGCTTAGGAATGTTGAAATACAAAATGTTCTGCATATTAATGTTTACAATTCAAATCTGTAATACGTATGCTGATTTACAATACGAATACTGAACAATTTTAAAGGACAATTTAGAAGTTTTCATTTTTGAAAATTTAAATTTCGTTAGTCCTTATAATAAGAAAAATATATTTCCGGAAATTCAACATAGTAGCTTTCTTTTTCAAAGAGGTGATTGATACCAGTATTTAAAATTTTATTTTTTAAGGTACTCCATAAATGCTATTTAAGTATGCTATTATTAATGAACTCGTAATT
The DNA here is from genome assembly GCA_030067965.1 of Latrodectus elegans. Taxonomy (NCBI): domain Eukaryota; kingdom Metazoa; phylum Arthropoda; class Arachnida; order Araneae; family Theridiidae; genus Latrodectus; species Latrodectus elegans. Next base: position 38,968,426 of record CM057817.1, on the reverse strand, counting down.
TGAATCGAATTATAAATAATAATTTACAAGCTGCATATTCAAAGTTATTACAAAAGTAGTTCCATATGAAATGTTTTCCATTAAAGTTGTCTCATGTAACCATATTTAACAAGAGATGGCAGTTAGTAAGAGATGAAATTTAGTTAGAAACACAATTTTGTCAAGTGCACTATGCGAAAAATACAATGAAAATATATTTGGGCAAGGGGAATAGTTGCTTAAATGAGTATTTCATACATTTTCTGAAAAATTCACCAGAAGAAAAGTGTATATAAAGTATTTCCTACATTTTAAATCTCAACTATTGATACCCAAATTGAATGCATAAATATACACATGTAGGATAAACCTTTACATATAAGAAAATATTCTTTCATGGAAATCCGTAATTTAGTTCCAGAAATTCTTCTTTCCTCTAAAATACGTACTTAAAAGTCGCTTACTATACTTACAGACTGCAGCATATAAACGAAATGCATTAAATGATTGATGTCATTTAATTGTTCATACATTCTCTTTCATACTATTTCAAGTGATGAGATCTTCACTTTGAACAAAAATTTTAGCAGCAATTTCAGGCAACCAATAAACACTTTAGAAAAATAAGTTTTGCATTTCTGTGAGAATACGTATCTCATTTCATTATGTTAATTGATTCTTCGAATTTCTGATGTAATTTTTTTATCTTGCATTGTTTTAATTAATTTTTAAGGGATGCCTTATATTTTATATGATTTATTAATATCAGTCTATTCAAAATTATAAAAAATTGTACATGTGAAAACGGATCTTAATTTTTTCGACAATGTATCCGTCACCCAGCAAGATGTTCAAAATGAAGGATTTATAATGGGGGGGCCTGAAAGCCTCGTATTGGATCTCGCAGTGTCCAAAACATTACAGTTCTATATCAGGCAGGGATGACAACAAAATGATGAATGATTAAAATGAAAAAAATATTTAAAGAGAGGAATTTAAAAAAGTATAAGTAAATAAGGCAATGAAAAGTTATGTACAAAAGGAGAATGAAACTGTTTAGGCTGCAAAGTCCTTGATTCTGTGATTGGTAGAGAAAATACAGTCATTTAAGTTATGAAGTCTCTAACTAAAAGTTCAAGTTTGTTTAAACATTGGTGGTTAAAAGTCTGAGTCTGAGGAATCGTCTGGCGAGCTGATAGAAGAAAAATTCCTCTCCTTGTACAGATCGAGGCCTTTTCCTGTTAGGAGCTTTGCAATTAGTATTAATTTTTTCTTGTGAGGAGATGAACGAACACAGAATCGAAGAAAATCGGTGTAGTTAAGGTTTTGAGGACATTTGAGATGATGCTATGCGGTGTAGCTGCATTCTGTAATGTAATGGAAAGGATTGCCTTCTTTGTCGCAGAGCTTAGTGATTACTGTTAATTTTTTCTTGTGAGGGGCTGAACGAAGACAGAATCGAAGAAAATCGGTGTAGTTAAGGTTTTGAGGGCATTTGAGATGATGCTGTGTGGTGTAGCTGCATTCTGTGATATAATGGAAAGGATTGCCTTCTTTGTCGCAGAGACAGAGAGATGAAGGCGTTCTATTTATTGTTTAAAGTAAGTTGGGAATGAGCCATGTTCTGTTACAACGTAATTTACATACGGGTAATCCAGCAGGCGTGGCTTGGAGACTTTTGGAATTATTTTGTTAGTTGTTCTTTCCTGGAGGAATATTGTCCATGCGATTTGCCATGAGGCTAATTTTTGAGATTTAAGGTTGTGTTTTATGGAGGCTTGGGACCATGCGAGGTGATATTGTTCATCTTTTGGAAGTTTGGTTGATTCTTTCGCAGCTGCGTCAGCGAACTCATTGACTTGTATGCCTATGTGAGCTCTGTCCCAGATGAGGGTGAATTTACATGAATTTGCTGCATCGGTTATCAGTGATTGAATTAGTTGAATAAGGGTGGAGCGATGTAAGGTGATGGATAGAAGGGTAGATTGGCTGTCTCACCAGATTGTTGATTTTAGGTATTTGGAGTTTAAGGCGTGCTTTATGGCTTCAAGGATGGCAAGAGCATCAGCCTGGAATACTGTATTCCTTGGATTTAGTAAGAATTTACTTATCTTGATGATGTTGTTATTGATTAGTAAAAAAAAAGCTGCTCCAGTTGATTAATCAATTTTTGACCGGTCTGTGTAGTAGTTGGGGTGGTTGGGAGTAGGCTGTAAGGTTGAATTCTTGTTGATTATCACTTTGATTCTTATATGGTGTTTGCCTGGGTGAATCAGATCGTGGTCATGGTAGCGAAGGTTCACATCACGGACCATAGCACAGCACATTCAATCTGTAACTCATCATCCAGTGTCTGACGGTACCATTCGAAGCCGTTTACAGCAGAGTGGTCAGTCCACAAGACCTCCATTGCTTCTTCTACCCTTGATACAGAATCACAGGCGTCTCCGCCACCAATGGGGTGATAAAAGAAGGATGTGCACAACAGAATGGAATGTAATTGTTTTTACAGACAAGTCATGCTGCTGTCTGCACTATGGTTGGATTCGAGTCTGGATACACCGTGGAGAGAGGATGCTGAACAATCGCGTCATGCACCGTCACACTGGTCCTGCAAAGTATATTTTGCTATAGTGCGGTATTGGATATCACTCTCGCATTCCTCTACTACGCACTGCCAGTACTTTGAACAGTCAGCTCTACATTTCAGAGGTGTTAGAGCCAGTTGTCCTTCCTTTCCTTCTGGGCTTGCCCACAGCCAAATTTCAACAGGAGCAATTCAGACTAGAGATTGATGAAGAACCCTTGGACAATGCGTGCACAACTCTTCGGATCTTTCACCGTTAAAAGACATGTGCTTCATGGTTTCTCAACGATTGACCCAAACTATATCCTCAGCTGCCACACCAGATCAACTTTGGCAACGTGTAGAAGCTGCTTGATCTGCTGTATTGCAAGAAAATATCCAAAGTCAGTTTGAATCAATACCGTGGCGTGTGGCAGCGGTTTTCTCCAGAAATAGCGGCTAATCTGGCTACTAAATTTGGTGGAAACCACACGTCACCGAAATTTATAAATTTAATCATTCGATACTTTGTCAACATGCTATCTACAAAATAAACTTTGTTGTGATATCTCTTGTCTTTCTTGGTGTTGCAATTTGGATGGCTAGCTGTGTATCTTTCTTTTACATAAAATCTTTTACCTTTTTAGATCTAATTGTGATAGATGAGATACTAATTTTGTTTTTAAAAAGAAATATATGAAACGGATAAAATTTTATAATAAAATACTTGCATTGTGTAATGAATCACAGTTATGTTAGAACATGCCAGCATCTACCATCACATATTTATAAAATTTTATAGCAAAACTTTCTTGTTATAGCTATCTAAAAGTCTAAAACAATCAAAATTAGGATAAAGTTATTTTTTTTAAAAGTTTTAAGGATGATTGTAATTTTAATATACTTACATTAATTAAATTAAAAAGTTATTTATTTTGCAAAAATATCTTGATATATTTAAAGAAATGTTTGTATTGATTTAATAATCAATGCCAACTCTTATTACTGGTTGGAAAATTTAAATGAAACATTTGTTAAACAGAGAATTTTTAAAAAATATAACGTAAAATATTTGTATAAAGTCATATGATCTATTTTGAGCCTACTTAAATTTATTAACAAATTTTTATTATTTTTATAGACTTGACCTTAATTTTGAATTAATTTTCACGATATTTTTATTTATTTTATGAGAATAACTATTAATTTAAAAGCAAAATTTTATTAATAAAAATTATTTGTTAATGTTAATAAAATGATTATTATTTTGTTTAGTAGATCACTGTTCCATTAAATGTTTTCTAAAATTAGTTCTCAAGTATTTGAAATAATAACCCAAAATTATTAAAATATATGCACGAAAATGGTATAATTTATATCTTATTTTTTTTTGAAGAGAGAATTTAATCTTAAAATTATTTAATTTTTTAATGGATTTAAAGTAGTTTAGTATGTGTTAAAGATTTATTAAAAATTTAATCAACTGGTGACAATTTCATTATTTCTCTAGTTATTCTGGGAAGATACTTTTATAAATATAATGTTATATTAATTGGGGGAGGAGATTAAAATTTATCAATTTCAAAACGAAATTGATAAATTACAGATACATAAAAGAAATTATTTTATTATATATGTTAAATAAATATCATGCGAATAATGTGTAAACAAAAAAACAAACTAATTTAATGAATACACATTGATAAAAATATAATATTTTATTTATATGTTTCTGAGAAAGAGAGAGAGAGAGAAGTATGCAATAAACTATTCAAACATAAATGGAAACTTTTTTTAATATTTTCTCTAGCTCTTTTTAGGTACTTCAATTAATCTAATATATTCTTATAGCCCATTTGAAAATAGTTAGTAGGTGCAATATTGCTAATGGCAGAAAAAGGTAACGCATGTTGCCATCTGAAAACTACTAATAAAAAATAACATGAAACATTTACCATAAAGCTGAAGAAATTAATAAATATTTTCGAAACGGGGTTAATTAGCTGTTTGAAGGCGATTTTTCCTTTTATTAATCCTACAATATAATTCAACAATAAAAATTTTTTTGTTGTAAACAAGTTGTGATTACTCAAAAAATTTTAAGGACTGGTGTATCAATCAAAACAACAAATTTATTATTTTTTTTAGTTTAAAATACTAAGCAAATTTCCTTATTTGAGCTTCACATATTTGATGAAGGAATTCAGAAAAACCTGTGAACTTAATTTTTTAATCTTCACTATGAATAACTATTTTTCTTTCATAATGCTTTATTTTGATGGATAATTCATACAATTACTTCTTTTGTTATCTTAAATAAGCAAGTATTGCATATAGTTTTAAATCTTTATTAATGTGTATTTTCTCCTTTTACAGTTAAATGTAATGACAAGCGGGATTGTTTGACAAGAAAAAGAAATCTTCTACTCCATATATAAAAATACCACTGAAAATAAGTTTATTTTAATATACTTTTGTGAGTAATCTGAGTAATTAATTTGATTTTTTTTAATTCATAGATCCTAGTGCTCTGAAAGTATCCATCTGATATATTAAAAGTTCTCTAATATTTTAAATTACTCTTAATGTCAATGATCATATATATAAAATAAAATATATAAATTATTATAGTAAATTTAATTTTTAAATTAATTTTTCTCGATCCACTTTGAGATTGTTTGGAATGATAAATAATCATATAAATAATCAAGTTTAAATAGCTATTGCAATCAAAAGGAATTATTTATAAACATTAGTAAGATTTCTCTTTCATTATATGCTCAAGCAATAAAGAAATCTTTACAACTATTATATCAAGCAAACAAATAACTTTACGACAGAACTAAGACTATTGACTAACTGTTATAAATATACTTTTTACACTACGATGTTGAAACACATTGAGGTACCATTTTATTATAGTGATTATGTTTGATGGGTACTTTTTGATTAAAGATGAATCGATGAATTTACTTTACTGATGTGATAGAAATGTCATATTTCGGTGAAGATATAACTTTAAAGATAGTTATTATAATTCTTTTTCAATTACATGCAATAATTGATACTTCATAAACACAATTTGTTTCAGTATTTTAATAGTAAAATAGAAAAATGCCCCTATTACTTAGCATCGGTGATTCGATAAATTTACAATAATATGATTTGCTGGCATTTATGACTTGAAAAATTGCACTTAACTTGAATCCAGATTAACACAATGTATAATAAGATAATGAGATAAACTCTAGGAGAATTGAAAAAACAGATCACTTGAAATTGAAATTGGACTCTATGAATGGATGATATTAAATAAAAATCATCTCTATGTCAACCATTTATTACCACAGCAAATGTTGAGTAGTAGATATTGCGCAGAACATAAAATATATTGAGACAAAATAACTCGAGCTTATTTGAAACTCTCTCTTATTTGAAACGACATTTCTCTTTGGAAGCAACATGTGGGTTATAAATAGCTCAAAATTGGCTTCATCAAGATAATTTCATTCCACGTAGATGAACTCAAGACTCTAATGTCACGGCGATAAATTGGGTGGTTAAGCAGGAAAATTGAATATAATATAGTTCTAATATAACAGTTGGACACATGAAGGATATAACAGTCTTAATTCGATAGATAATGTGACATTAGATGATTCCTGATATAGAGATTTCTTTGATTCGTAATAATGGAAATGAATTCATGTTTTTTCATTTAAGTGTGACAAAACAGGCAAAATGAAATTATAATGTAGACTTATAAATAAAATTTTTGGCATACACCCGTAATTATATAATATTTTAAATGATGGCAGATCGGAATTATTCAAACGAGGTACTGAGAGTGAAGGATGTCTTTTCGTTGCAACAATTAATGATTTCTTCTTTTTAATTTCTGATAAAGTCAGTAAAACTTTGCTTAAAAAACAGTATATAGGCTGAAGTCATCAATATGACCTTTTGTTATAAATCTAACAAATTATCCTTGTAACACACTCGAATGAAAAATACATCTATATTAACATTTTAAGTACCGATTCGAAACTTGGAGATTACATATTTTGAAAATTGGATCAGGGGTCCTCTAAGTTTTATATCTAACATCATATCATCTGTAAAAATATACAAAAAAATCTTAGTTTACCTAAGAAGACACATCGTTTATTAAAACTAGATAAATATTTCTAACAATGCTTTATTTCTGCATATTTATAAATTGAAAAATGTTACCACACAATTTGTGTTTAAAATAATTCAAAAATTGCCAGATAAAACTGTTTTTATTTATTAGGTGTATTGAGTTTTTTACACGTGCATAGCTATAATGCATACTTCCTTACTATTTTAAGTTCTTGTTTAATATTTTTACTATAATAACAAATTTAATTGACGATTGCAAAGATAAAAAATAATTTATTCGTCGCGTTTCTTGAAGTTTAATTTAGTAATCTGGTTTCATATGAAAACCCCATAAAAGTACTAAATTTTTAGAAAATGTTCATGTTAAATAACAGAAAAACTAATAAATGTGAAGGAAATACTTAGTGAAATTCAAGATCATGAATATAACGTTGGAATATTTGCATTTGTATTTATAAGCATTCTATGCCTAGAAAACTTGTCATTCTCATTAAATTTTTTCGATCTCTTTTTCAGGTTTAATCTCATTAAAATGTCACGATAATGAAAGTTTGTAGAATTGATACGACAGCTAAATAATTAAGAAAATTTTATTGTTGTTTTTTCTTATTTCCAAAAAGAATCAAGAAAAGAAAATTTTATAATTGGTATGATAATATATTTCTAAATGAGTATTTTTGAAGCATGTCAAATAATTTAAATTTAACCCATATTTTAAACTAAATATTAATGAAAGGATTCTCTTATACCCGATATATTTTATCATTATAACTTGCAAACGTCGTTGTCATCAGATCATAAAGGAATTAATTTTTAACTTAAGCAACGATCTTTTGCTTTTTTAATAAATTATATAATTGATGTTCAGACTTATAAATTAGTTATCACTCTAGCTGTTTCAGAACTTAAGTTAAATTCATCCAGCAATCCACACATTTCTTTCACGATTTACGATATCAAAACACTGACTAATTAATCGCCTCTCTTCCTTACAAAGAATTCACTTGTTTCGTTATCAGGAGTGATATTATCAACCCCTGATAAGTAAATTCTTTATACTTCTACACTTTAATTAAACGTTGTTTTGTGAGGAAGTTTTATCATCGGTTATATACTCAACTCGAATCATAATCACTTTCTTTACAAATTTCAAAACCGTTATATAATTTCTTCTAGCACCAGAAGGAATATTATAGAATCATATTTTAATGAAATTTATAATTAATAACATATACCTTACTGAGACATATTTTATTCAGATTGCTATAAAAGAGGTATTTTTTAAACTACTCTTTAATACCTTAAAAGAAATGAAAGTAATAGAATTCTATAACAAGTTGGCGTTATGAGAGTTTGTATGTGAAGATATATGAAAAAAATACATATATTCCAATGTCCCTTTTATAGCCAAAAATGAAGTTACACCAACATTTCCGCGTGTTGTTCAGAGTCTTTATTATTCGAAAATGAGAATGAGTTTAACAACCAGAACTTTGAAGAAAAAAATCACTGTGTTTTTTTCCAATATACTGGGCAACCTTAGATGTTTTAAGACCAAGAGATGCATTACTAGAGCTACACTGACAATATTTTCTTTTAACATTTCGAAAATCACACCAATGGAGATTTTTAAAAATGTTTTGAAGAAACGTTTAACACATACACTTGCATTAAGCTTACTTCCATAGCAATGCAGTCACTTCCATAAACATCTGTAAAAATAGAAAACGGAACACTTTACCTTAGATGTTAAAAATAGAAAACGGACAACTTTACCTTAGATGTTTTAAGACCAAGAGATGCACTACTAGAGCTACACTGACAATATTTTCTTTTAACATTTCGAAAATCACACCAATGGAGTCTTTGTCATGATAAGAAATACTTTTTTCTAGTGAAGTCATTTCGTCTGATCTAGTTCATTATTTATTAAGATTTATCAATTCTGGATTTGTTAATAAGATGTAATAAACGGATTTGATTCTTTAAATCATTTGGCGCACAATTAAGTATATTAACGTCAATGAAAGTAATTGCTACTCAATGATATATTTTGATACTCTAGTAAGGGTTAGTTGTTTAAAATATATTTATGATTTAATGTTTCAAAAATTACAATTTTCTTTATTAATATCTACCACCATATTTAGCAAACAGATACTATAAATCATTTAATAATATCTCGTTAATAAAAGTATAAAAATAAAGTTAAAAGGAGTTACATAAAAAGTTTACACAAATGGAGGCATTACTTTTCAGTAAATCTCAGTATACATAAGAAAATTACTTTCAAATTAGAGATAATTTTAAAGTAAACATTACACAAATTACTATTTAACTTAAATACTTTGAAAGAATTAGAGGATATTTTATGAATTTAAAAGTGATATTTTACAAATAAATATATTACTAAGAATTATGAATATTAAATAGTTATTGTACAGAAATATATACATAATTTGTATAAAATGTTGAAGATAACATGGAAAAAGTTTTTATAAAAGTAAATAAACCATCGGAAAAGGAAAATAAATTTTAAAAGATTTTATTTATTTGCTGAGGAAAACTCGTATGCCTGGAGCCCTCTAAGAGAATTCTTTTTTAATTAAATACTGGGCTCTTAAGCTTGAGGTCATAAACAAATCAAGAAAAACAAAGAAAGAACTAAGTCAATTAATTGAAAAAAGTAAATTTGAAAACGTGACAGTTCAAAGGACGTAAAACCTTAGAATCATTTGTTAATGAGTAAATTGATTAATATGGGGTTGATATTGAGTGTTATGACACTCCCAATGAAGATATAAATTAAAATGAAAAGAAAAACTGGGTAAGGGAATCGGAACTTTAAAGCGAATAAAATTAGGAAACACTGCAAATATAAAAAAAAGCCATTTACATATTGCACAATTTAGCATGTAGATTATAAGGAAGAATATATAATTTTATAAATAAAATTATAAATAAACTTAAATATCTTAACAATGAATAAGTGCATTTGCTTTATTTATAGTGGTGATAGCATACAACAATGTATTTTTCTTTGGATTCAAGTAAGCAATCAGGAAACATATATTTGGTATTTCATACACGTTTATCTGTAGTATCAAGCATGAAAACTATGCATTTAATATACTGCACATACAGTTTATTGCAAACAAATATATGCACTCAAAAAAATTCTCAAAACAAAGTTCAACATGAGCATAATGTTAATATGAATGAGAAGGTGATTGCAAATTCAGTACAAAAATGTTTCATTTACTAGTAAAAAATGAAGATAAAAGAAATAGTAGAAAAGAAAGTTGTCGAAGTTGCAAAAGAGCCAATGCATACTCATATAAATAGCCATAATTGGGGGGGGGAGTACAAAGGATCATTAAGTAAAATATGTATCGCTGCAGTTTGTATTAAAGAACTGCAAATGCTTTTCCGACATACTTTGAACATATTATGTTGGAAAAAGATCTTGTGACATGATAGTTCATGGACAGACATTGTTAATATTAGTACAAATGTCACAGATGTGATTTCGATCGTGGTTTTACTTTTGAATAGCATGCTTTGATAATATAGTATGTAACACCAACAGTTAAAATATCATCAAAGTTATATAAGAACTTACATTTTATCATTCTTAAGGGTGAATTTTTTTAATGCAAGTAAATCAGATACACTTTTCAGATTATCACAAGAGATTTAATGAGTAAGTCACGTGATAGTAAATTCTCAGTTGGACAATTGATATTTAAGAAATCACAGCTTTACTGATACCCAATATTAAGTGAAAAACAAACTTTTTCATTGTAGATCAGGTTTATATTCAATTGATTCTTGTCGAATATATCTGAGATTAAGATCCGTATGAAGGAAATTATCAGTGATGAAGATTCAGGGCAATAGCTTGATGAACGCCTAGACTTTAGTGGAAGGTATTCAAGTTTTTTAAGTCTTTTTTAATATCATTTTTCCTCTCTCTCCCTCTCTCTCTCTTCTGCTTTTCTTGTATTTACTAATTTGTCCTTTTTTGCTTCCTGTACATTTTTCTAATCGGATATTTCTAAAATGTTAAAGTACTATATATAAGGTAATTTATTTTCACTTGATTTCAATTAATTTGAAACGCCTTTTAATTTAGAGCATTTTCCATTGATAAGAGAAAACATATATCTGCATTTTTGATTTGTTATTTTATTACAGTAGTTTTTAAACCCATTATTATCATCGTTTTCCCTTAGAATTTTATTTACTCAAAATATAATCAAGTAATTCTTAATATAATCGATATAAAGACTAAAAACTTAGTTTAACTTACTGTTCAAAAGTAATTCCCTTAGTTAAATTTTGTTTATGTATGGCACATATAAACATGACAAATCTATATTTATTAGTTCCTATGTTAAATGTACCTACTCAGATATGCATTCTTTAAAATATTTTCATTATATTTAAATACACGTGAAAAATATCTGTCCCTTTTATTTGTTGTATCATTTCAATATATTTAATTGAATTACTAGACATAATTAAATCCAATAAAATTATAATGATATATATTTAACACATTCAAATCTGTATCTGTTTTATAAATTATATAACAAGGTAAAATTAAATTCAAGTGTAGAAAATAAAAGGAAAAGCATCACCAATATTTCTCAGATATCTAAGAAAAATTTAATAAACCCTTAATATCATCAAAATCATTCGGAATTGTAAATAAGTGGCTAATTTGAGGGAGATATACTTTATTATTGTTCTCTACTTCTGCAATTTTATGTAAGGTAGTATTATAAAACATATAGTACTTTTGTAATTTAAATTAAAATTTCTGGGAAAAAATCAATTATTTATTATATATCAATATAAATTAATGTGCATTAATGAGTTTATGAAGAAAAAATAAAAATATAAAAATAAATCAAACTGATAAAGAAAAGATTCTTTTCATATCAGTTTTATTCCATTTCTTCATTATAAAATTTTGAAAGAAATGTAAAACTAAAAGTTTTAAAAGCAAAACTAAATATTATTTTGCTTATATGTAATTAATATTTACAAAGAAATTTTTATGAATATTAATAATGTAGTCCCAATTAATGTTATGCTTCTAATCCCATAAAAATTTGGAATTTTGAAAAAAGAAAAATTAAATTTTGAGCTTATAATACTGGAGTAATGTCAATGAAATGTTCATGATAATTTTTATTAAAGTGCCATCTAGAAATTTTATAGCAAAACATTATGCTATGAAATTAATATTTAAACTTATTATGTTAAAAAATTAAAATAAATATTTGAAGGATATTTAGCATGGCATAATGGGAAAATGCATGCAAAATATTATAAAGTATACACAAATGTCTATAAAAGCTTATGCTGATTATTTTTGTAAATAACAGTACATTAATTTATGATAAAACAATTTTGTTGTATAAAATTCTTCCAAGAAGATCTGTTTTTTAAAATCATTAAAAAAATCTTCTAAATTAATTTCTTTCCTCATTTAGAGAACCATAATTTGAAATATGATAATGTAGATTTTGGCATAAAAATATAAATAATTTTATTTTGTTCTTAATTAGAAATATTCAAATGCGTAATTCAGTTTGTTTTGTCATATTCACTAAGCGAATCTACACAATTAAAAATCAGTTTTAGCTTATAAGTATAATCCTGCATGTATATTTCATACAATTGCAACTATTCAATATAAATTTAATTACATATTTTCTTGATTAAGTGCAAAACATTTTAAATTAAAAATTAATTTAATTATGAAATAGAAAATCCTCTTTAGAGATGTTATTTTTTTCATATAGAAAACTATTTTACTAAAATTCTTGTTTTGTGAAACCTTTTCACAAAATTAAATTAAGAAGAAAGTTTAAACATCCTTGTAATTTGAATATTAAATTCCCTAAGAGAGAATTTAGGCACATAATATTGTTATACATTAATGCAGAATAAAATTATTCATTAAATAAAAATGAAGACTTAATATTAACTTCAAAAATTGCTTATCTATTTGCAGATAAGAATTTAACTGGAATAACTCTGTAATTGTATATTTTTTAATCATATTTTTCACTTTCAGAAATAAGTAAAACAAAGATTTAACTAAGAAATATATCAAGCAATAATTAGAAATGTCTAATACATGCTTTACGAAATTGGTACTGATATAGTCTAAGTAAACACTAATGAATATAAGAAAATTTATTACATTCGTTAATTAAAATTTATTTTGATATTTGTAAATCAAAATACATTTAATTGTTTAAATAAATATATTATCTGCGTTTCATTAATATGTTTCAAACTTTATAAAATGTCGCTGCATAAGTATATTCATAAGTTTTTGTTATATATTTCCTTTTAGTTTGTAATTTTAAAATTTCATGTAAAATGCAAATATATCAACTTGTACTGCAACACTCATGTCCATAAATTAAGTATAATTCAGAATCACACAGAAATTGAACCCTAAAATAAAAATTTCACACGTAGAATAATCACAAATATCTTGAAGAATAATATGCAAATTACAAAAATCACCAGATGGCATCGATAGTACGTCACAATGACGAGAGTGTAAGAAAGGGGTATATATGGAGTGGATGCAACGAAATAAAATTCTTCTCAACCGCTTTAAAATTCTTTCAGTGCAATAACCGTACAGTTATGGCACAAAGGAAGTATTTAGATGATATTTTATGTGATAGAATTATCAGCCATCTGGAATGTGGATGATGCCAGATGGAAATTTCCGAGGAACTAAGAATAGCCCACAGTGTGTCATCTCCAGGCTTTGGCAAAGATTCCTTGATGATAATAATGTGAGTAGACGTTACAGCACAGGTCGCCGCCGAGTTACAACGCAACGCCAACGCTAGGACAGGATTTGGCGGTTACTGCCAAAAAAAAAATAGACTGAGCACAACATCAGACCTGTCTCATCAGCTCTCTTAAGCTACCAATACGACAGTTTCAAGGCAGACCACGTACGGACACTTAGGGCACATTGGTCTGTATGCTCGTAGGCCTGTCAGATGTGTTCCACTTACCGCAACTCACTGTTGCCTGCGGCTAGCCTGGAGTAGAGAGCATGCATTGTAAACACCACAACAGTGGTTTTGTGCGATGTTTCCGATGAGTCCCGGTTCAGCTTTCAGTCTGATTCTCGCCGGACTTTCATATGGAGAGGTCCAGGTACCCGTTACCACCAAGAGAACACCATTGAACGACACCGTTGCTGTGGTGCAGGATTGCTCGTTAGGGGAGAAATTATTCTGGGTTCCAGAACTAATCTGCATGTTCATAATGTAACCAAGACAAGAAACATATATCGGGATGTCATTCTGGAACAACTCTACGTTTGTTTCGTGGCGAGATGGGTGCAGAGTTTCTGTTTATGTATGACAACGCCCATTCTCACCGTGCAAACATTGTAGACGAATGCTTTCAAGTGAAGGATATCACCTGTATGGACTGGCCATCATACTCACCTGACTTGAATCCAATAGAGCATGTGTGGGACATGCTTGGCCGACGAATTGTAGTTCTTCAACCCTCTCCCACATGTCTACAGGAATTTTGGAGAGCATTGCTTGACGAGTGGTGTAATATTACCCATGATCAGATTGATAATTTGATATTCAACATTCCTAGTTGTTGTATAGCTTGTATTGCATCATCTGGGAGGCATACTATGTATTAATCATCATACCAACTATTTTATATTGGTTTTTGTATATAAGTTCTTTTTTGAAATTTGTTCCAGGAAGTAAAAATCTCAACTTTTTTTAATTCTGTCAAACATATAGCATCTTTTTTGCTCTTTACCTTTTTTTTTTTTAATAAATAGACTTCACAAATAAGTCACATTTGTTTTGCTTCTTTGTCTGAACTTGCATTATCTTTAAGTTATGGACGCGAGTGCATTTAATGAGGCTATAGAAAATAGCGGACGATACTTAACACCTTAAGTTATTCCATGCCACATAGGTGAAGATATAATGCACTTTTTAAGTATTACTCAATAATGCTTATAGGGGGGATAATTCGAAGATATTCGTTAAATCTAAATTGTATCTGGAGTCTTTAGTCATAATCAGGAAATTATGTGGTATTTTAAAGTTAAGTATGTATACAAATGTTTATCAGATTTAAATATTTTCGAATTTTGAAGTTCTTTTAATGATACATAATGAGACAAAACTATTAGCTTTGAATAAAAAATTTACCTACTAAAATATTAATAATGCATTATATAAGGGTATAGATGTGTAATAATAAATTATAAATAACGATTTAATGTTAATGATACATTATGCATTACACATCATTATATATATATATATATATATATATATATATATATATATATATATATATATATATATATATATATATATATATATATATATATATATGTATATATATATATATATATATATATATATATATATATATATATATATATATATATATATATATAAACTATTGTTATATATCATTAGATAATACTTGAATAAATAACTGAGGTCCATTCTATTATTTTTAGTTTTTGATTAATTTTTTTACATTGTTACACAAAATTAATACTATGAAAGGTTTAAAACATAAAAGAAGTGCTATTTTAAAATGTATAGACACAGCTAAAGCACTATTTATCGGGTATATTTCATTGCCCTATTATCATATACATTGATCATACTTTTTTGAGGGATTGCGTATGCAATTGGAGCATCTGATTATATGATATATAAAGAATTCACAAAGAACATGTTACAAAATCACACAATAAGAAAGAGTAAACTATTCTTAACTACCAAAAATAATGCAATAAAATGATATTTTCTAAAATTCTTGCTTAGATAGAAACTGAAGTGAGCACCATTCAGTACAGTTTTCTTATAATTTGGTTGTGACCTAATGCTTATTATGAGACAGCTAAATGTTTGAAAGAATTATAAAGAAAAACCTTTATAAAATGCATCAGATTTAAATGAAAATTATTAAGAACTACACACACACACTGATCTCAAAGCATAACTTTACTATTTAACCAAAACAAATCTTGGTTAAATACTGTGTGACTTTACATATCACATTCCCTAATGAAGTTAGTTTTCACATATTTTTATGATTGAAAGATAATCTGATAACATGGATTTTATATGCCTTACCGAATTATTTCTATAAAATTTTGAATGGAAGTTTTAAGTGTCAATTTTTTTTATTTTACTGATATTATTTTATTCATTTATTAATATGTATAATATAAGGTTCAGGATTTAAAATTATGTATGTTATTTAAAATTTCATTGATATTATGTAATTTTTTTTACTCCTTTGGAAAATAATTTATTAGAGCTTTTCAGATATTTCATTAGAAAATTGTTTTTGTAACTTGAAATATCCGCTTATTTTAGTCAGTTGACAACTAAAGTTTAAGAAAAGTTTGCCTTAAAAACTTAGTCTGTGGTTTAATTTTTTTTCATTAATCTCTTTGCAAGATATGACTGACATTTATTCTTTTAGCATGAAATTATTTCAATATTTTTGTCGATGATTATATTAAAAACTTTGCGAGATTTACAAAAAGTAAATTATGGAAATTATATGCATATGTTTCGAATCATATTCGCTCAATAAAAACATAAACATTGTGGCTACCAGTCTTAATTTAGTGGACCTGTGATAGTGTTACTTATTACCCAAAATAAGTGAATACTTATTTTGTGTTACTATTGATCAATATTGGTTTGCTATTAAGTAGTAAGAAAATAAGAAGTAGTTAATTTAGTTGTTACTATTTAAAATCTGCATAACTATATAGATTTTAAAAAAAAACATTTTCATTTTTTGAAAAAAGTTATGATTTCATAGTTTTCAGAATTTTTTGCATATAAATAAGGTTTAACAAATGAAATTTTATAATTATTTTAAATTTGTTCACTTAAACTCCAACATCAGGAATAAAATAATGTTCAGAATCTCATTCATCGTAAATGCATTGTAAAAAAAACATAGAGAGAGAAATGCATTATTAAAATTGTCAGTGATTTAGTACACCTAATTAAATTCAGTACAAAGAGCTGACAAAAAAAGGTGCAATTTAGGAGAACATTAAAATGTATTCAACAGTACAGTGTATCAAATTTTCTCTTAAAAGTGCTGTGGTTTGTTATACACTTAGAATAATTTTTGGGTGAAATTATTCTAAAAGCTATTTATTTATAAAATATATCACATGCGCACTACAAGTAAGCTAAGAACCACAACCGAACCAAATCTCACTTCTTAGATATGATTAAGTTACTGATTCAGGAAGAGTAACGAGATTTGCAGCAATCTCAAGGTCAAATGGTTAGTATGTCTGCCTTTTTCAATACTAAAAGATGGATACTGATGAGATCCAGGATAGCTATCATTTCTGAATAAATTCAAAACTGGTTTGATACCCGTTTAATGCTTCAATCTCACAGGATGTTAAACCATAGTCGCAATATAACCACGATAATTTCATTGGCAATATATATAATTTCTTCTTTTAATATAAAAATAGAAAGATATATATATATATATATATTCACTCACACACACACAAATAAAATCAATCTTCAAATTACAACTTTCCCTCTGTGCTATCTTCCTATTTTTCCACCAGGTAGACAGATTTTCTCATGCTTGTTGTTGCACTTCCTTTCGAATACTAAATATTTTCATATCCTAGTACGAGCAACATTTTTTAATTCGTAGTTTTTTATTTTTGCTAGTTTTTATATTAGAGTTGGCAAAAAAAACAAACTTAAAATAATTAAAATATAATTTAATTACAAAAGAAAAAATAATAACTTAACAAATGAGAAATAAAATTAAGGATTAATATAGAATTCAGAATTTATAAATTATCCTTTGTGTTTCTGTTGTCCGTCTGTATAACATGTACTATAATAAAAGGTAGAAATATTATTTTAAATTTGCCATAAATTTACCAACAATTTAAACTGTATTATGAAAATTTAACAGAATTTACATTATACGATTACATCAAGATTTTCATTGTCTATGAAATTAGAATAAAAATTTTTGAGAAATCATTACATAGAAAATGAATGTTTAAATATCTCGAATGTACCGATGATGAATCGCCATTGATCACACTCATGATTTTGAACAAAGTATTTCATTACATAATTAATATTAATTCTAACTAGGTATTTAATAGTAATAAGGCTTAGTATAAAAAGAAAACTTAAATATTTAATATGCCAGTTTTATAGTCTTGAAATGAACACTTTTGCACATCCACTTCCAGGTTCAAATTCTTTCATAATCAGAGAAAATATAACTTCAAAATCATAATAACATATGTTGACCATTTTTTTGTATGAAGCGATATTTTTGAATTTTAATTAAATTCAAAAATTCCGGTTTTTACTATCCTGAGATTAAGCTATTCTTGATGCATGCAATTTGGGGTCTGAAATCTAATATTAGGAATAAATTTACAATTTGATTTAAGACCAAAATTGAAATTAAAAATCAAAATTACAACTGAGAGAATTATTTTTAATTATTTGTTAAGAACAAAAGATCCTTGTGATTGTGAAGTTTCGAACAATGATTGTGAGATCATCTTATGATTCTGTGACCATATTTAGATGTTTTCTGCTATAAAGACTGTTTAATAAATTAACCCTTAAACTGTCAAGTTATTTTGATGATTTGGGTTCACAAATTGTCACTTTGAACAAAAGAACTTCTGACACATAACCTTTGAAATCTTCAGTAAAGTGCTGCCATCTATTGAATTGAGAGCACATTAATTTTTCTCCAGATACAGTCGGGCTTGACAAAGAGATGAAAAAAGCCGAAATTAACGTCTCCCGATATATATTCAGGTATAACTAACTATATGATACAGTCAAAAAAAAATTACCCTGAGTAATACTCGGGTGTGACATTTTCGAATACCAGAGCTGTGCTCGAGATTATCTCGGGCATGGCAGTTAAAAAGTTAAATCTATTGTGTTCTAATAATAACACTATGGTAGTTAAGAATCACTCTGAGAGCTAGAATAAAGGGACAATTTATCAGACTTGTATTGTGAATAAAAATATTCCTTGTAGATTGACGGTTTGCACCAAAATGGTTTTAACTCTCATCAAAAAATTTTATGTATATACATACATATACATGCACATATATATATATATATATATATATATATATATATATATATATATACATAAAATTTTCTGGAATATGTTTAAAATGCTATATGGGTGTTTATAAGCTTTGCTGTGCTGGGTTAAATGGTTTGGTTTGTCACTCAAAGTTAGCATTTTGCACACGAGGGCTAAATAAGGGGACCTACAGTTTTAACTAACTCCGAACAACTAACAACATCCCAGCTTAAGGGGGCATTCGAACCCATGGACTGTTGAGCTTGGGGAACTAATTACAATTGTAAGTGGTTTTTATTTTAGCAACCTTTAGTATTGAAAATATACTTATAACAACAGTTCTTGAGTAACTAAGTATGTGATTCCTTCTGAACTCTCAATTATTTTTTTGGCTATTTTAAGTAATCAATTATGTTAATTATTTTAATTATTTCTAATCTATATATTAGCTGACTTAAGTTTGTAATCTGAAAATCATATTCTTACTTTTCTTTAAAACTTAGAATTGAAAAAATTATTTATTAATTTGTCAATAATGATACTTAAACTTATTAGAAACATTCTTTAAATATTGAATAAACTTTGAATTCCTCGATAAAAAAATGCGTATTTTATGAATTAATTAATATATTTTGAGCGAAAATTCTTTTGATGAGACATTTTCTTTGTTTGAAATGTTTAGAGCTATAGTACGTATTAAAGCAACAATTCATAAAATAATAACAATTTAACAGAGTTTACATATTAAAACTACAGTAGAAAAATGTAAGCTATATCAAAGAATTCAAAATAAAAAGTGACAATTTTCATTTAACATTTTAAATACACATAAAATTGAGAAATAAACTTAAATTAGTTATTACCCAATTATATTTTAACTAAATAAAGAAAGAAAAATATTCATGCCTATGCATTTTGCGTTTTGATTATTTAAATATAATAAAATGGTTCTCTATATCAAAAAGTTAATTAGTGCTTACTGTTGTTAAACTTTCTGACACTTAAACAATACATATGCAAGTTTATTATTATCATAAATAATATTATGAGAAATAATTATTATGAGAAATAAACTTAAATTAGTTATTACCCAATTATATTTTAACTAAATAAAGAAAGAAAAATATTCATGCCTATGCATTTTGCGTTTTGATTATTTAAATATAATAAAATGGTTCTCTATATCAAAAAGTTAATTAGTGCTTACTGTTGTTAAACTTTCTGACACTTAAACAATATATATGCAAGTTTATTATTATCATAACCAAATACGATGAAACAGTACACATCTAAATTTATTATTAGCATAACCAATATTAATAAGCGACACTATTTTTTGAAGTCCGACTGCATCAATTTAATGACAAAATGAACGATTTATGTAGAACAAGAGAAGAGATTAGTTTAAAAGGAACATGAATTTGAAAGCTGTATGATAAGTTGAGAAGCAAATGAATTATTCAAGAGTTGTTGAACAATTTGAATAGGATTTCGAAATTGAATTTTATCTGAAGCATATCTCTGTTCCTTCCACTTGCAGTTGTTAATGCACCCTCCTTTCAATATAAGGGTTTTGAGCTGAAATTTTTAGTGTATTTGTTTCGTAAGTTTCATTATAGATTTGAAAAATCTCTCTTCCTTGTTTTGACATTGAATAATGTTTATCTAAATAATATTGTTTCGATTTGTCTTTACTAAAATAATAGTTAGTTCTCTCTATGAGCTTTTCAAGGCAAGTGACATTATTTTGATTACTAAATATGTACTTATTCGCATTCATTTATTATCCTGAATAAATGTTTCATCTATAATTCTTGTATTTTAAAGCTTTAAAAATTGTTTCCGATTAAATATTAATTCAATAAATTTTATTCATAAAAATATACAACTTCAAGAACAATGTGATTTAATTTTTTTGTCACATGATATTTTAATTGTATATGTCTAAAGTGCCTTTTTACAATCAATAATAAAATATCTCTCAAAAACACACTAATAGTAAATGAAGAATTTTTCATAAAGTTATTCCTTCTTTGAAAAATCTTAGTTTTTAACTTCAATCTGGCAAATTAAAAAAATGGTCAAAAATTAAAAGCTAATATATTATGGACTCTAACCTAGTTTTTAATGCATATAAGTCTCAAAAAATCTAATGTTCTCGAATATGTAATTTTTAATAAAAGCAAGGCATGTAAAAATGGTTAAGTTCGTAACTAGTCTCGAAATAAACGCATTCAGCAATGAAAAATGTTATTTAATCTGTTTAAATGTTAAATATTTAAAGAAAAATTATGAAGCGACTTAGCTTTGTATCTTGTTCCTATTTATCATAGCAAATAAAGAATTGCTTAAAAGCTTTACTATTATTTTAAGAAAATAAAATTGTCAAATCTCAGTTAAGCCAATCATGATTTGGTTTTATGATAAAAAAATGTTTGAAAGTTAAGTGGTTTTCATATTTTTCATTAAAGAATTCTTTGATTAATAAAAATAAACTTTGCTTATAGCTATCAATCTGATTGGGTTTCAAAATAATCTTCTTGTTCAGTTGGGATTCAATATATGAGACAAAATTTAATTAAATATGACTGGACATAAAATACATAAGGATAATAAAATATTAATCTATAATCTCAGTACTTGTTGATTGCTAAGAAGAAAAATGGTAAAATAAGATTATAAGTCGGCTTTTTTAATTTAACTTGTGTCTGCTGAGCTTTATGATTTCCAACTTAATTTTGCAGAAGCTTTTCTGTGCCCACAAAAAGTAACTAATAGTTACAATCGAAGAAAATGTAAAATTATCTTTAAACTTTTATTTTTTCCAAAATTTCAGTTACTTTTTTTGATACCTTAAATTAATTTTTAATTTAAGTTACAAATATGTCACCAATATTACACGATTAAAATCTTAATTTTTAGAAGATCATATTCATAGTTATAGCTTCTTTTCCTTACTAAAGCTAAAAATGAAATATTTTCGGAAACAATGAATTAAAAGACATTAGTTATTATTTCAACCAATAATAAAATTCTGCTGATACTTTTGGAGTTTTTTATAAAAGAAATTTTAATTTCTATTTGAATTCTTGAGAAACATCATCGTACTACACTTGAAAGAAAAATAATAGGTAGAAATGTATTTTTGCTTACTTAGGAATATTTTGAAATACATATTTTAAAGTTGTTACAGTTTCATCAACACACATGCTCAGAATTCGATATTAATTTCGTTTAAGGAGTATAATTAGGTTATAAATAATTGTTTCACGAAAACAAAACTACTGAATTATATATATTTTGCTATATTACACAGGTGTTACACATGTATAGACTATCTATTGGATCTTGAATGATGCCTTCAAAGTTTTGCTATGTCGAAATTGGTTACCTTGAAATATGAAATAAAAAGAAGAATTTTAAGACCATGATTAAAGTTTGGGTATCATAATTATTAAATTTCAAGAAAAATTTTTAAAAGAGACTAAATTTGTTTTTTTAGTGATATTTTACATTCATAAAAGAGTAATTAAAGTTTTATTGCAAAATATATTAACTTTTTAATGCTATAAATTTAGCCCGTAAAATATTTCTAAAAGCTCTTAACTGCATTTTTGAAACAATAAATTTTGTTATACGAATTTTGAAATACGGTAATTTAAAAATTTAATTAATGTAAAAAATTAAATTTTGCTAAATAATTAGTTATATTTTGAAAATAAATTGGATTTTTATATTTTGTTGAAACATCACTATAAAATATAAAGTAGTTACAATATTATGGTATATAAAACAGCAGTAACAGTTTAATTCTAATCAAATTTATTACCAAAATTTGGATTTATATTCTTAATATCCAACTAGTTTATAATTTAAAAATCGAATGAATTACGTACAACTATTGATGGAATTTTCTGAAATGTTTCACTTTTCAAACAATTTTATCAATTTTTTTTTATTTTCAAAAATTCCAGACATGTGCTTAAAAATAATTATATAAGTTAGAATATATTACATTATTTTCAATTGTATTTTCAAATTTATCACTCTTTATAAGCACTGTAAAATTATTTTCAATCATTTACCTTATGGAATCAATAAATTTAATTATTGCTCTAAGTATTTGTAAAATGATGTTAATTAAACTTTAAATTATCTAACTACATAATATAACATACACCATGAATACATGTTTTTAAAAATATCGAGTCAGTTAGTTAAATTTGTAATTAAAAATAGAAGCTTTAAGATAACTGAGAGAGGTAACTAAGTTTAAAGAATGTCAACAACAAATAAAGGGAATATGTGTACATATATATATATATATATATATATATATATATATATATATATATATATATATATATATATATATATATATATATACATTTTACTTCAAAACTTTTATTTCTACCTTAAATGCAGACATTTCAGTATTTCAGTTATATTTTGATTTAAATATTCATCAATATTGTGTCACTGTAGCACATGATGATTCCGAAAAATATTTTCTTGTATACTTAGGTTTGAAATATTAACGAAAAACATGATATATATGTAACATATTATATGACATATGTTTTTACGTGTTTACTGCAGAAAGAAAATATCAGTAACATTATCTGATCCTCTGGGGATTAATAAGTTACTGCACTCTTCAACCTGCAGTTTTCTTGCACAATTTCTTAGCTATTTTTCTCTCGAACAGTAAAGAACCTGTAATATTATTCATTTAAAGAAATAATATAGAGATAAATAAAAAAAATTACTTTATAATTAATTTTTGTGCAAGTTATTGATTTCTATTCCCTAATATCAGTGGTGACAATTCTACTTTAAAATTCTGTACTAAATGTTCATCGTTAATGAGATAATTTAACCTCCTGATTGAACAAGAATTATTTTTTGAGAAATAAAGAAAACTATTTTAAAAATTTTGCTTAGTACTGAAGAATGATTACTTTTATTATTAAACTTACAACAATTTTTAATTATTTTTTGAGACATTTATTGTCAAAAATATTTTCCTAGTTGAATTTTATTTCACAATTAAACCAAATTCATTTTTTGACTGCAAAAATGTAAGTGATAAATTAGTTTTAAATTTGAACAAAGCAAAATATATTATTGCACAAAATCATGTAGAATGTTTCTAAAAAATTAACGTTGAAAATATTTTATTAGTGCTAAAGTAAATTTATAATGCCTTACTGAGATTCATCTAGTTAATAATTTCAAATTCCACATTGCAATTAAGTATTAAATTGTATAAATTTTAGAAAAAATAAAAGTGATTTATTTGGTGGAATGGAATTTGGTTTAAGGCATCTTTTATATAGACAAAATGTTTTAACTTACCATAATATGTAACATGACTGTTACATAATATTTCATAAACATATATAGTACATATCTGAGCTTTCCTTAAAGCGCTTAATTATCTTGTGACACTATCTACTAATAAATATTTAGACACTTGTGATACAAGAAATAAACATAATTAATTGACAGTAGAACAGATAAACACAATAGTTGGCAGAACATCAACACGTGCAGCAATTACTACCTTAATTCTCCCAGATTGGCTTTCCAAAAGTGTTGAAAGATTTTCTGTGGTATTTTTCTTCCACTTGGTTTGAAAAATATTTAAGTTCTTACACCGATTTTGGGCGACTTTTTCACCCCTTAATTTGGAAATTCAATTCATCCCAGATGTTTCTGTGGTATTCAAGTCTGAACTCTGGGTAGGCTAATCCAATCATTTGAATCAACTCCCAATTGTCAGCAAACCAATCCAAGGTGGATGTTGCAACATAGCAAGAAATGTCATTTTAGTAAAAGCAATGATCCAACCAGTATATTTGACGTATTGTGCAAAGCACATTGTTAGCCAGAATAGTGGATTAGCATTTGATGTTGTTCATAAAAGGAATTAGGATCAAAAGTACTAGTCGATACCTCAAGAAGCATCTCCCAAACATGATTCCCTCTTCACCAAACTTTACTGTAATCATAATGTATTCTGGCAAAAGACATTCTCCAGGCATATACCAAACCAAGACTATAGAATCCGATTGGTACGGTTTGTAGAATTTGAACCTTGATTTATCAATCCAGAGAACATACTTCCACTCATCTGCTGTCCAATTTCAACGTAACACGGGCCGCATAATATGAGCACCACAATTGGGTTTTATAGTGAAAGGCTTATGAGTAACTGCATGAACAGAGAATCCAAGAAAATGTCCTGATTTGCGATTGGTATTTATCAAAACAGCAGTCTAGGATGTGCGTTGGTACTCCTGATATAAGTGGGCCATCTGTTTGTACATCGTTTTTCTGTATTTATCTCTTAATTTAGTGAGTCTGTAGAGTTAAAGCCCATTCCAACAATAACCAGTCATCTTTCACTTCATAATCACGAAAGTCAGTCGATTTTGAAATATTTAACTTACGAGATGTAATGGCTGATCCTTAAAAGGATCAGCCATTTCTATGATATCAAACAATTAAGCTTTTCTTGAATTCATATAACACTGAATTTTGTGGCAACATACACACGATAAATGTCAATGATATTTTCTACACGATATTAAAGTTCAGTAGAAAACCAAGATCACAGATATTCTCAATTGCATGGGTGTCTAAATACTTATTGATACATATTGTATTTTGGATATCTCATTGTGTGCAATAAATGATTTTCTAAGTAAAATCCCGAGCTATATTTTATTAAGGAAGTCAAAAAGTTTAATTGAAGATAATGTATGCTCTTATAATGTACATTCTGCTTATTGCATAACCTCTAAATATTTGAAAAGATTTCCGCATAGTTTTAAGGATACATATTGTCAAGTTTTTCCCAAACATAAAGTATTGAAGTATTTCTAATTTAATATTAACTACTAATGCTTGTACATGTGGATATTGTTTATTGGCTTTAACTAGTACCTAAGCATTTTTAAGGATTCATTACATCTAGAACATGTTTAAGATTTTTTCATATGTAAATTTATAGTATTTTTTAAAAATAAAATAGGGGAATTTTCACTAGAGAAGAAAACTTCATTTGATTTAGTTTTGATTAAATATTCGTTAAATGGTAAGGTTGTTTGTCGCTCAACGGTCATTTATTGCACACGAGGGCTAATTAGATCAGGACCAACGGCTTAAATTGGATTCCGAACCACTACAAGAATCCATGCCCAAAGTGGGATTCGAACCCACGAACGGTTGAACCGAAGACAAGAGTGCATACCATTCGGCTACCAGCTCAGTTTAATGTTAAGAAGGGAATCATAGAGAAAGAGAAATACCGAAAAACTATTAAACTTTTAACAAAATGATACTAAAATAGTCTTAGCAGTAATGTATTTCTGTCTCAAACCGTCATGAAATATCTATTGTGCTGTTGTGTTTCGATATAAATACATTGATGCTGATGCTGAATAATAATGATGCTGAATTATAAATTTCTTATATTATTTATACATAAACTATGGGTAGGTTCATAATTTACTGACAATTTGCTTCCTTGAAAAGTCATACTTTATAATCTCTTTTCTGTAATATAAAATTTCGAGCAAATCATAGATATTTTATAATTAGATATAATTATATATAGATATTTATCATTATATATATATATATATATATATATATATATATATATATATATATATATATATATATATATATATATATATATATATATATATATATATATATATATATATATATATATATATATATATATATATATATATATATATATATGTCAAACATATCATTACGTCAAATTGTCATCAGATTTATCTTTTTTTTAAATTTTCAGTAGATAAGATATGTCAAATATAACAACAAAATTGCATTCAATCCCAATAAAAATTTCTCAAGAATGTGAATTAAATATTCATTTAAAATATTATACTTAGAGACATCTTTCTATAATTTTGCTTCAAAGAGATGAATTTTGTCTACCAATCTAAAAATGAAGTTTAAAGATTTATAACTGAATAATAAAGATTCTTAAAATAAACATAAAATTGAATGTTTCTATCATATTAAAAAATACAGAGATAAAGTTCAATATCGATCATTATGTATGCTCTTTCCAGAGATTGAACACGAAAAACCGAGATGAAAGTAGGAAACCTAAAGGTAAGAAACTTCCTTTTGAGTATGAATTCACCTAAATTCCTAGATTTCTTTGAATTAGCCCTCTTGAGATAAAAGAAAAGAAAGAGTGACAACCAACCAACTTAAATAATAGAAGGTTTCTTAAAGTTATTGAATAACCGCATCTCAAAGCAGAAAAATTTAATTTACTCCAAAACAATTTGCATTTCGATAATATTTAACATATTTCAATTATTTGGAAATCAGTCGCGTTATTTTAAAGTGAATAAAAATATGATAAAATTTACTTATAAATTTAATTGATTTCAAGTACTTAATTTCAAATAGATTTACAATTTAAAATATCAAAATTTACGAAGTTTCTAAAACATTGATGGTTTTTATCATATCTAATATTATTTTTATCATATAAGCAATAGCACTTGTTATACATATAAGCAATAGCACTTGTTTGCATTAAGATATGTACTGTATCTTCACAAATACAACAGAAACGTGTTTCTAATGTTCACATTTAAGAAAAATAAAACGATTAAGAGTAAATAGTTTAAGTGCAATATTTTCAAGAAGAAAAGTGTGCAATTTCTTACGAACTGTTAATCTGCATTAAAGAAAAATTATAAATTGAGGTATTACAATTTGAAATTTCTGAAGTTAAAAAGGTTAGCTATTTTAACATAATTCGTAATTAACGAGGGTGATTAAAATGATAGATGTTCGTATGACATTATCTCATGCTGTTTGATCGTTACGAAATATCATAAATTTATTCAAAAGTTTACTTTTTAAACAAAACTTATGAAATTCTATAATTGTTTTATCAAATCTTCTATTTTTAATTAAAGTTTTTCCTCTTTGTAAATTATTCAAGTGCCAATTGCAAATTAAAAAGTGAAATAGCCCAGATATTTTGTACAAAATTTAAACTTTTCATTGATACCCGAGTTAAATGACTTAATATTAATTTTCAGATTATTTAGGTGAAGAAGCATTAAGTATTAATACAAATGTTGAAAGTTTTTAAAAAGTTTTGAAACCTTTTCGAGGAAGTTTGTCATTACATTAAGGCAATCTTTCTTTTTGTTATTTTGAGACTTATTTCCTTTCTGCATAAATAAACAGAAATTTTATTAGCTGTTTATAACCAATCTAAAAAAATATCTATATTGAAGCATTCTGTAAGTTTTATCATTAAATATCATTGAGCTATATTGTTTGTAAAATTGGTATTAAACGTATTTATTTTTAAATCAAAGAAATGGATTTTAATCATTTGATAAATCATGCATTTCAACTGTGTGTGTTATATTACTTTTTTAAATATTAAAATGTCTGTTACAAATCTAACTAGCATATTTATTAAATTTGTTCTAGTTTCTTTTGTGAATAAAACTTTATCATATTTTTTAAAACTACATAAAAATATATATGGATGTACAGGAGCCATATTACATGGAACATAAAATTTTTTTCTTGCATACAATTTTTGATTAATATATATATAAGTATGTTTATAACAAAAAAGGAAGAGAATTATTTTAATTTTCTTATAATTTTATATGATGGATTTTTATTTCTACACCATCACAGACAGTAAAAAATTAGAATATATATATATATATATATATATATATATATATATATATATATATATATATATATATATATATATATATATATATATATATATATATAATTTTGAGAGTTTTAAAACCTTTATTTTCTTTATTATAAATTCAAACTTTCCAACGTGTAATTTTCAGTCGTTTGTGTTACTGATGAGGAATTTGGCGAAACTTTTGAAGTTTCTTCACTGTTCACTTGCCTTGGCGAATTTATAGACGCCAAAATGTTCCCCCTACGAAAACATCGGAACGCGCGAAAACATAAGGTGATTTAACTGCTATAGGAGTGGCAGGAGGATCTTTGGGTTCCTCCTTAGGTCATTTGGAAACAAGCCAAGTCCACATGGCTGAAACTGCTTGATATTGTTGATCACTGTAATTTACTTTTTGAAAGGAGTAAAATTTGCTTTTTTCAATAGAATAGTAAGTTCTCTTCGATTTGATTTTCTAAAGATTTATAATAAATGGCATAATTAATATTTAGTGGGAAAAATTAAAAATATTTGGAAGAATTTTTATTAAGAAACTTAAAAATGCAAATAATAAGATTGCTATAATTATAAGCTCTTTTTTTCATATTATATATTACTATATTTAATGTCTTTTACATTATATTAAATTACTGATTTTATTTTAAATTAAAATTTTTTATCAAGATTATTCTTATAGAAAAATAAATGCACTTAAAATTTTTCCTAGATTTGATTATTTTTTCACAGTATTGAGAACTGAACTAGTTTTATTTAACTATGTTCATTTCAATTTGTTTTGAAAGATAATTAAAAGTAAATTTCTATATATAAATTTCAGTGCATTATTCACAAAATTAATATAGAAACGAATGTATGATATTTAATAGAGAATTCATGGAAAATGTTTAACTTGCACATTGTCAATTTTTAACACTACAAAATCTATATAAAAGTTTTGCTGTTTTTTTATCCTGTCTGGTTAGTCAATAGGTTAAGCCAGATTAATGAGATCGCGAACAAACAAAATGTCCAAAGCAAGAAGAGGACTTCAAAAGAAATATATAAATGTTTTTATAAGTTATTGTAAAATTTTCAAAACCTTGAAAAATAATATGTTTAGACCTCAAATATGAAAATTTATGGAATTCCTTTAAGATGAAAAAAATTCACTTGATTAGTATTGTTTAATTAAGTTGTTTAACTTTTTACTTACCGCGTGAAATCTTTTTACTATATTTTTTGTAATATTATTTTTTATAATTAATGAATCAATTTCTTGTAAGCAATTTATTAAATAATAAAGTATAATGGAAGGCAATATCCATTTTGTAAAATATACGTATAAGATTATTTTTAACGAAAATTAAAAAGTATTTAATTAAAATTAGATTAATGAAAAAATTTTATTTTGATAACTTTTGTAAATCATTAATATTCCAAAATTTATCCTCTATGTCTTTACTATGTAATGAATAATATTTATTAAAATATTTACCAGCTTTATTTTTGAAAATTAATTAAGACTTGTCCTGTGTGTTGTATTTCTCACATGTTCGGAATTTTTTTCTTTCATTATTCTAAATTATACAAGAAAATTTATCGACTTTTTTCAATTTTTTTATATTAAGGAAAACATCGAAACATAAATTTATTCTTAATTAAAATAACTTACTTAGAAAAGACTTAGGAAACATTTTTGTGAATTTATTATGTGAAGGGCTATTCTGCGTATTAAATATCAAGCTTAGTTTTTTTTAAAAATAATTTATTAAACATCTTTTCAATTAACATTACGGTTTGAGAAGATTAAAATTCAATGTTTATTGTTATTATATAAAGTAAATTTTACATTATAAAAATCGTTCATACATAAAACTACTCAAGTTAATAAATGTAACACAATGTTTTTAATTAATTATCATGCTTTTTATATTTTATGAAATATTTTCTGTTATAATAATGTTTAATATTGCATAAAAGCAATATATTTTTGAATTTTTACTTAACTATTATTTTAAAAAATATTAAACTTACTTAATGCCTTATAATTAAATTGAAATATCTGAATGCTTTCTTTAACACACATATTTATGAATTACAAGCTCATCGATCAAAGTCATCTAAAGTTTGACGCAGATATATAATCGTCATTCCATATTTTTTATTCCAACAAGCTTTTCTTCTTTGTAGAACTTGCTTATGTCTCTTAAATAAAAAAAAAATTAATATTTTTATTCAATTTTTTCCTTCCTGTAACTAAAATTTGGCAAAACTATACATATTAATTTATTTTGTAAAATATTCGCTGATTAATTTGATTTGATATTTGTTTCAAATATGTATGTTAATAATCTATGTAAAATAAATGAAACTGTTTATTAAAATTATACTGAATATAATCTACATGTCTTTTCAAAACACTTATGTTTAATAGTAACTGTATCACTTAAAGATAACCTTTTGATAAAAGTTTTAGAATGTTTTTGTTTTTTTTTTATGAAAATCTCTAATATTTACTATAAATGTTTAAATAACATAATGTTATCCTGCAATTTGCCGAAAAATTTCTTTTTATGATCTTTTTCAGATGGAAATAACTTTCATAATTCAAAGTTTTGTTATTTGCCTCTTTATGAATATCAGTAAAAAAAATCAGAATATTACAAATATATTAGTAAAACATTTTAAACTAAGCAAAAAATTAATATGTTGATGTATTTGTTATATTTTTGTTTATTTCTTCTATTTATATCAACTTGATAAAAACAATTTTGATAATTTGTATGATTTGTACAATTTCGAGAATATTAAATGCAAACATGATTGTATAAGATAAACTTTTAGTATTTTCAAAATAATAAAATTGAAACTGAGAATTAAAATTTTTTTATCTGATCTTTCATTTTTTTATTCCTTTTAAAATTACTTTCTTTGATAGATGAACTTTTAACAATTATAAATAACAGTAAATACGATTTTAGTTATATTGTAAATTGGGAAAATGAGAGTAGAAATTGCTGACGTATGCTTTACATAAAGTTACATAACGCTATCAATGCAGCATGGAGCACACTTTTTTAGAAAAATGTTATTTGATTTTAATCAATAATATAATTCTTAAGGTTATTGAAAAAAATGAATTTATTTTCATGATACAAATAATTGTTTCACTTGAAAATAAAATATTTATTAAGTAGATAGCACATTAATTAAATTGAATGAATCAAAGCAATTGAAACGGTCTTAACGAGGTACTTTATTTTTTGTTTCACCCTATCCTCTTTATCTGTTCCCCTTATTTTCCTAAATAAAAATTCTTCAAATACAGTTCAGTTTTCAGAAATCCTTCTGCTTGAAAGTGATTGCACTTGCAAAGTAAATTAACATTCGATTTGGAAAGGGTAAAAGGAGACAGGAAAAATTTATATTCTTCAGTCAACAATAAAAATATATGAAGATCCAAAGGAATCAAAGGATTTACTAAGATTGGGTGTAATTTAGAGCTTTAAATTTGATTCTTTATTTTAGTATAACGGTGAAAATTTGATAAACTACTGTATTTTTGCGAAAATATGATACATGTTATACAAAATTATTGAAATTTTATTTAATCTGTATTAATTACAAAAATATGCATGTTACTGGTTGAATAGTATCGAAGCTTTAAGCAAATAATGCAAGTAGATATGAAAGTAAAATTTCGGCAGAGTAATATAAGCAAAAGTAGAACATGTGATATACGTAAATAATAAAAATAATGTGTACATACTCTGTACATTCAATTCAAGAACGAAGAAGGCCAAAATAATCATTTTTTAATTTTTACTTATTAAATATTTTCTAAAATATCTTATGTCTATGACGGGTGCATTAAATAAATATTTTCATAAATCTAGTTTCAACCTCAAAATTATTTTGATTTTTAGCTGCCTTAAAATATATTTTATAAGTTTTGTTTTTACCTATATAGTTACCTATATTTGTTTTTACCTGCTTAGATATTTTGCGTGAAATATTAATAAAATATTCTTAAATTGGGAAACGAAATCAATTTACACGGAAGAGTAAAAAAGCTTATGAAATATGAGGAACTATACATTTATTTAATCGTCCACCAAAAGTTTCCTTTTCTATGAAAGCACATATCTTGTTAAAAGGGAATTTATTAAATTATAGAACATAAATTTCATATTGCGTAACTGTTATATTTAATGGCTTTCTAAATCTTGTTATTTTTTAAAAGAATCTTCTTAGGAAGAGTCTTTTAAAAATATTAATTTAACTTGATTTCTTGATGTGTGTGGGTGGTTATTGGATTTTTACTAACAATAATACATATACCTTAAATATTATTATACAAAAAAACACCATACGTAATATCATGATTTTCATTCTCGTTATTTGATGTCAAAATGTAAAAATTATAGAGAAATAGTTTTAAATTATATAAGATTGCATTTTTGTCATACATTTCTGCCTTTTTTATATTAAATCAATGACAAAGTATAAAATTTTTTTAGGTATATTAAATTAGTTACATAATTCTAATATATTAAATGTATAAACAGTATATAGTGTGAACAGTACATAGTGTATAGTGTATAAACAGTATATAGTGTGAACAGTACATAGTGTATAGTGTATAAACAGTATATAGTGTGAACATTTAGTATAAACAGTATATAGTGTGTGATCCAAAAGTCAGGACGAACTTTAAAAATGAATAATTCGCAAACGAATCACGATACAAAGATGCGGTTTGCACCAAACGGATGGAAAAGAAACCGGATTTTGTGTGGCAATAAAAAATAGTTCTCTTGGCGACCAATAGATGGCGCTATAGTGTTTTATTGCAACAAAAGATGGTTTACAAATGAAAAATGATTAATGAAGTCAAATTAATTATAGCTAATTAGTACCTACTACGGTAAATGTTGAATATGCTGTCGATCATTCAGAAGTAAAGCTGTGAGACGAGTCACCACACCATTCACAGCATTTAGTAGCATTTCTTGCGTTATGCCGGTTGGTCACGGTACACTTTTGACTTCAAGAAGCCCCACAGCCAAAAGTCACAGGGTGTGAAATCGGGAGATCTTGGAGGCCATGCGTGATTAATGTAGCGACTGATAATGCGATCCTCCCCAAATATTGAGCGTAGCAGGCGTTGCACAGGCAGAGCAATATGAGGTGGTGCTCCATCTTGCATAAAGGTGACTGTTTGGAGTGCCTGTCGCGCTTGCAGTTCAGGAATAATGCTGTTCTGTAACAGTGCTAGATATCGCTTACCGGTGACAGAAACTGTTTGGAAACCTGTCTGTGTGACTTCCTCGGAAAAAAAATGGACCAATTATGAAATCAGCAGTGAAGCCACACCAGACTGCCACTTTAGGCTGTTGCAAGGGTACCTCAACAAATGCATGTGGATTTTCTGTGGTCCACACTCTACAATTGTGGGTGGTAACAGCGCCAGAGAGTGTGAAATGTGCTTCATCTGTGCAAAGCACAGTGTGAAGCCAGTCGTACTGTTCTTCCATCTTACTGAAGATAAAATTCGCAAAATGTCGGCGAGAGTCAAAGTCAGGAGGTTTCAGTTCTTGGTTATGTTGCAACTTGTAGGGATACCATTGAAAAGTTACTCGCAGCGCTCTCCAGACACTTCCATACGACACTCCTGTCTGCCTCGAAACTTCTCGAGCACTGCACTCCCCATGTGCAGCAACCGCCGAAATGGCTTGCACCGTCTACTCCACTGTCGTGGCAACAGCAGCTGCAGTTGAGGGATGTCCACTTCTTTGAGGTGACGCCAAAGAACCTGCAGCTTCAAATTTTTTCATAATTTTGTTCAATGCAGAAGACGTTATTGGTCCTTTGCTATCTCGCATACCCTTCATGTAGCGATATGCTCGCAATGACGCAATAGCACTTTCCGAATTCTTATAAAACAGTTTAACTAAGAGGGCTTTCTAAGAGGGCTTCTCTTTCAGCTATGGATGGCATTTCGATGCATACTAGCTTCGACTACCATTACCTGCTGCAATTACTTCTTTTTATATCGTTTGTTGCTTTACATAATCCTACATCAAAAATCTGACAGCACCATCTGTTGGTCGCCAACAGAACTATTTTTTTCATTGCCACAAAAAAACCCGGTTTTTTTTCCATCCGTTTGGTGCAAACCGCATCTTTGTATCGTGATTTGTTTTCGAATTATTCATTTTTAAAGTTCGTCCTGACTTTTAGATCACCCGGTATTTATACAAAGTAGGAGATTATATAAAATCTCTCTCTTTAATAAATTAATCATACATTTGGTTGGTCTCAGTAACAAAATCATGAAGATAACGTAAAGGAACTTCGCAGTTTGGAAATTCTTTATGAAATTTCTTTCTTTCGATAAAATTTTCTGCAAAATATTTCTGAAAATGAAATATTAGTCATAAATACAAGTTTTTCCTGTTACGTAGATTTATCTTAACAATGAATGCAGTAACTGACTACTGATTGTGGAATTAAAACTATATGTAAATATTTTTAAAATATAATGTGGGTAAATTGTAATAAATTATGAACATTTAATTTTCTTGAAAAATCTCTACTTTTATATGTAATATAATATATTATTTCTCATCATTTTTGCATCACAATATTTATGGATAGAAATTTCACTCTTAAATATTTTTAATATACTTTTATTTATCGTACAGAAACAGTGCAAGTATAAACACCATGTGCTTGATAAAATTTCTGTTTTTCATTAAATTTCATTTCTGAAACATTTAAAAAAAAATCATTGTTTCTCGTTTAAAAATATAAAATGCTAAATATACGGTCTTCTAAAATTTAGTTGTATATCAATTGTCTAAAAATTTTTTTATTGAAATGAAATTGTGGCCAAATCTAGTAGGAAGATTTTGTGTTCATACATATGCATAAAACTAATATATTAAAATTTCTGTTTATACTTTCCATATACAAGCAATGATGGTTCATCATTAATCACACTGATGTGACATGTAGGACACAGTCTAAACTAATATTAAATATTTTAGGCTAAAATATGGACCTTAAACTGCATTTATAATTGTAACTACTCTGATATTCATTTGCTGATGAATAAGTTTATGAAGAATAATAGAAAATTTTAGACAGTAATATCAACTAAAAATAAGAAAATATTTTGATACTTAAGTCGGATCTCTCCAAAATATGGAGCAGGAAACTCAAAATTACAAAATGAAGTTAATTATTTTATTTATGAATAATAATTACTTATAACAATAAAATACTGTTTCTCAAAACAATATAAAATTGGAATAAGACATAAAATAAGTGAAGATAAAAACCAATCATTATACTACAGGGCATCACGAAAAAATTCGTGTTGCTCTAGAAATATTTTTCAATTATCTTTTATTCCAAACACAAAAGAATTTTAATTACATTTATTATTTCTTTACAAAGCCAAAATTATTAATGTTTGGAATTAAAAGTAAGTGAAAAATACTTTTATATATGTATGAACACAAAACATTTAAAATAACTAAATAAATATTTCTTAGTAGTAACCTTTATTCATCTATATGCACATGCATATTAAAATTCAAAAGTGTTTCATTATTTACTATTGATTAGTTCCTCTGTATTATTAATTTTATGCATTTTATAAACGTACGTTTTATGAAATTAATTTATCAAGATAAATATCAATATTTTTTTTCAAAATGATTTAACAAAAGAATGAAATTGTTGAGTAATTTTCAAAATTATATTGCCTTACAGTGAAAAAATATTAGTATTTAGTAATTTTATAATACAGCATATGATTTTCCTACATAAACTTTAAAGTGTATGTAAATATTTTGACTGCTCTAACTACAGTAGTTTGCATTTGAAACAAAAAAATTTAATTGGAAAATATAGTAAGATATTGGCTGAATGCTAAGTTTGTTATGAAATGTGAATGTAAAAACATTTTACCCTTTGATTAATGTTTTTCTACAGGAATGATTTAATATTTCTTCATACATCTGCTTGCGTAAAATCATACTGTAAACTCATGACAGCAAATTCTCCTAAAAATAAAAATAACATTAACTAGGATTGTATGCTGTTGCGTTTGTTAAACATTTAAATGTGAAACCTTATTCACACGTGCTTCTTGTACTCTGTGAAGTTCTGTTAAATTTCTTTGCTCTTGTCTTATCACTTCCACTTCCATTTTGATACTTTTATGGTAGCTTTTAATCCAGCAAAAATTTGTTTAAAATTCTATATATATCCTAACTTTTTTAAACTTTCTTTTGCTCTTTTACAATAATTATTAAGTTATATGATAAATAAAAGCTCTCTGTTTGCTTTACTTAATACTATAATATGTAAAGAATTCCATTAATTTTTAATTTGAAATTTTCTGATCATTTTTAAGTAGTTTATTGTTTATAATTTGCTTTAATTACTAAGTATTTATTCTAATTTTCTTAAATATATGCAAATAAATTTAAAAATTGAACATAATGTTTTGTGATTAGTGAAATTAAGCATGAGTGTGAACATGTTTTATATTTTTTATTGCGCCTAAAATGTATCATATTTGTTTCATTAGCGAAGAAGCAATAGCTTTTTAGCCATGTTGCGAAAGAGTAGAATTTGGTGAAACTTTTGAAGTTTTTCCACTTTTTACTCGCCATGGCGGCAGTTTCTGACGCCAAATTGTGTTCTGTAAAGAAGCCTTTCCACGCGCGAAAACATTAGGTGATTTAACTGTGATGTGAGTGCAAGAGCTTTCTCAGGCTATTTTCTATCATTCAGATATTTGAATAATAGCCAAGTCCGCATGGTAGAATCTCTCTGTTTTATGTTGATTACTGTAACTCAACTATTTATGTGTGTAGCATTTGCTTTTAACTCATATAGCTGGTAAGTTATCGTTTGCTCCAATGTTAAGAAACAACCTGTAATATATTTCTACATTTTTGTTTCAGTCACTTACTTAGAGTGTTTAAAATAGTCTTTCTTACGAAGATAAGTGGTGAAACGTAAAATGAAAAAGATGTAAGAGAAACTGCCGGCGCCTGCGTTCTTGTATAACATATAAGCCATTTTTCAGCCCATGTTTTAAATTGTACAATATCGAATTTACTCTCAGAAATGAAAAAAAAATATTTATAAAAATGTGTATTTAAAGTAAATTTTTTTTAAAAAAAGTGCATAGATTAACGGATTCCTGTTTAAGGAAAAACATAAAAATTTTCAATGCAGGTCGATTATTCTACCCAATACTCATCCGAAAATATTATTATTTTTCAAAAAGGATTTTACTAATACTAAATTGTAATTTTTAATATTTTTAAGAACTTATATATTTCAAATATTTACATAAATTATTCAATAATAAGAATTAAAAGTAAAGAGAATTTTAGTTAATTTATGATATTCTTTGTGTGTGCTCAAAATTATAAAATAATACGAAATAAAACTGCGCATTAAAACGCAGTTCTGATTTCTCATACAGCAAAGCAACCTAATGAAAGATTTGAAAAATACTTGTATATATAAGAAGCTATATTTTCTTATACTTATCTCTTAAATAAGATAATATTATTATGAACTGATACTTAGAAACTATAATTAAAAATTTGGTTTTTATTAATAAAAAAAATGGTGATTATAGCTTTGAAAATTTTACAAAATTATCTCATTTCAGGGTGAAAGGCGTAATACATATTTGTTTTATATACTATTACAACCATTTGAAATAAAATATGCAAAGAGTTGCAATATTTTTATTAAAATCATTTGCCTAACTTATATATAAATGAGATAGTTATACCTTTCGATCTTTTAACTTTCTGACAAACAAGTCAAAAAAATAGGAATTGATATTTCTGTTATTTATTTAAAATAATATGTTCATAATAAATCATAGGTTTCTAAAGGGAATTCTGTTACTCAAAATTATAAAGTGATAGAAACTATTATTAAACACTCGTCGTAATACATCACGAATTTACC
Organism: Latrodectus elegans; assembly: GCA_030067965.1. Taxonomy (NCBI): domain Eukaryota; kingdom Metazoa; phylum Arthropoda; class Arachnida; order Araneae; family Theridiidae; genus Latrodectus; species Latrodectus elegans. Next base: position 38,929,796 of record CM057817.1, on the reverse strand, counting down.
GCATAGAAAATTACCGCTTAGCTTACATATCTAAGTAAACTTCTTTATAATACAGAATTTCCAATTAATTGCTATAGAATCTTCTGAAATGAAATTCTCTAAGCTTAATTATCAGGAATTTTCAATACCGGCAATTTCTTTTCATATTCTTTCAAGCGAATAAAAATTTGTCGTTCTGACTCATGATTTGGTGACAATTTTTATTTTATTTTAAAGGAAAGTGGCTTGTGATAATCATGGTTGCATATAAACTGTATAATCATTGTTTCATTTTGTAGGTTACTTAATCTAGCCAAATATATTTGCGTTACATTGTATAATTAATGTTTTTTTCCATCATATATAACTGGTACTTCGTCAAATCTTAAATGTGATATATCTTGAAAATAAGTTTGTGCTGCTATATGTATGAGACTATATATATGTAAATACTAAAAAATCTGTAAAATACGTTGTTTTAATTTAAAAATACATCAAACGCATGTAGATCAATTCTCATTATCAATAGAATATTCTTTATATATATATATATATATATATATATATATATATATATATATATATATATATATATATATATGTATGTATGTATGTATATATATATATGTATGTATATATATATATATATATATATATATATATATATATATATATATATATATATATATATGTATATATATATATATATATATATATATATATATATATATATATATATATATATATATATATATATATATATATATATATATATATATACATACATATATATATGTGTGTGTGTGTATTCACGCGCGTAATTAAAAGAAACAGAATGGTTTCATGTTTTTACACATTGACTCAATATATAACTACATTTAGTCTGTACGATGTAATATGAAATGCCTAAAAAAATTTATGAATTTTAAATTCTCTCCCGAAAAATCCCAGAATTATTTTATTGTTGTTTATTTTTATATTTTTGAACTGTATTAGTGCAGGTATTTTCCTTCAAAAAGTAAATTAGAAAATGGCATATTTGTTAAATAGACTTAAAATTAATGAATTGAATGTAGAATGACTTTATTCGTAATATTTTAATTAAACATACGATAAATGGTTTTTACGTACAATAATTTGTCATGAATGTCATTAAAAATTATAATTTATATGTAGGTTATAATTATTCGATATTTCTTAAATGATATTCTTTAATCAACGCACCGAAACTTTTGGGTTTATTAACATTTTTTAAGTAACTTTATTATTTGAAAGTTTTATGCGAGACTCACAGAAATAATGAAAAATTTAAATGTTTTAATTTCTAATAAAAATATATTATTTAAATAGTACATATTACTATCGTTAACTTTCACTAAAAATGTATGCATTAAGTTAGACGTTCGCATTTCTTAGAAGTTCAGAGAATATTGCATAAAATAAAATATTTCTCACTGCGACAAGTAATAGTTTTAAAAGTATGTTAATTTTTAGAATAAATCAGTTTTATTCAATTCTTCATCACATTATACACATTCAATTAAATCCAAGTAAGTAATTTGAAACTAATTATGTAATTTATTTTAAAATAGAGATGTTATTTTCCCAAATAATTATTTTTTTTTATTCAAGGTAGTATTTTCAGTTAATTTAAAGGTTCTTTTATTAAAGTAAGGAAACTAATTAATCATTAGAATATGAATGTGTACTTACTGCTATATACACTTTTATTTTGATTATTCGCATGTATAAAGTACTCTTTTTCTGATCATATGGAAAAAATAAGTCGAAAAATTATTTTGCGGCTATGAAGAGGTTTACGCAGTTAAAATGCTAATTTGTTCTGTAAACTCATTCATGTATATATATACGAGGATTCTATGCTAAGCTTTAAGATTTTTTTGTTGTTATGAAGAAGTTTACAAAAAGAAAAGCAATTAAAACGAAGTATACCACAACTGATTTACGGAAATACATTCAATCATCAAATAATTTATTAATTCGTGATTAAATTTTTAAATTCAAGAAAATTTCTTCAAACATTTTATTTATATGTATTTAATATTTTAAATACAATTATTCTTAAAGTATCATTTTCATCTATTCTTGCAAATTAAATTAGAATACATTTAAGTTATTTACTCCATTTTATGAAATGAACATTCATTAATCAAAACCGTCTCTACTTGTAGAATTCTGCTTAGCTTACAGAGATTACATTTTGATTCTAATGTTTCTAATTAAAATATTCCTAAGATGTTTGCATAAAGTTTGCATGATAGTTCGAATTATATCATGAATATCTTAAATCAAGTTTTTTTTAAAAGCAAAATTCCCCTTTCGTTAAAATAAATATTCATCGAGAAAGTATAAAATTTTATAAAGTACTTGAAATGTATATAGATTCAAGGCAGATTGTTTTTATCTTAAAAATGATATTATAATTGTATTAATTGTAAAATTGAAATTAGTGAGCTGCTTTAATAAATGAATTTTGCAATAGTCTCTAAGTATAAAATGGATTTTAGAGATAAGCTTAATTTTTTGACGTAAATAAATGCAATTCAAATTTTCAGAAATTAGTCTAGATTCCAAGAAATTATAGAGAAAACGAACAACGCAGATAAATAGGAAAGTAAGATTTTCAAATATCTATTAATATAATTTTACACTGTAAAACTAAGCTATTTTTACTTCAAGAATATAAGTCATTGAATTTCAACTAATAACTTGCTGCGACAGTAAGTAAGCATGATTTTCGTTTAAAACTTTTTGTGCTATAAAGATATAAATTCTGTAAGGAAATGCCAATTTGAATGAATTTCCTTCAGAAAAGCAAACAAAAATTCATCTCTGTTTTGTATTTATTTGTTTTTAAATCATTTATAAAAACACATTGGCATTTATGTATTCATCTGATTCGGCTTATTTTGATACGAATAGGTGTAAAATAATAGATCCGAAATAAATTCCAGTGATGCACTCAAGATTTAGGATCTACGCAAATTATTTCTCTTCCAATAAATAAACTCTTTTCCTAATAGGAAAGCTATTCTGTTAAGTATATTGATTATTATTGGTGCTCTTTTAAAGATAACGAGTAATTGAATTGAAACTTCCTTAAAAATATTGAATATGAGCTATTTATTTTCGAGTTCATCGAGGGCTATTGACATTTGGATGCCTTTCATCTGTAAAATGTTATATCTTACTAAACTCAATTTTCAGTTGATACACTTGTAGCTTTTAATTCCTTCATTTTAATGTACGGTTTTTAAATAGAAATATAAATAATTTTAGTACATTTTTATTTTTGTAGAAATGACATTCGTATCATTTGTATTGTATATATCATTTAAATAAATATATGTCTATTTTTATTTCCATAAAAAATTGCAAACAATTGATAAAATTGGTATAATTTTTATATTTTTCATTTTTAGTTGGGTGGGGAAATAATAGTAAAAATTTAAATATATCAATTTTCTAATCATCAATCTTTATGAATGATGTGTATTAACTATAAAACTTCTATTTCACTAAAAAACGAATTTTATGATGTAAGGTTTTCAAAGACCTTTAGATAACATTTCACATTGTTACAGTATCAATATAATACAGTATTAAAAAAATTTACATGAAACAGTATTACATAATTGTGAATGTCAGGAATTCTGCACTAATTTTTTTATCAACTACAGCTATAAAACATTCCTGTTCTCGTATACGTGTATCTAAGTACAGAAAAATTTTTATTTTTTATTTTTAATGATCGAGTCTTTAATCTACACTACTGGCCATTAAAATTGCTACACCAAGAAGGTGACATGCTACAGACGTGAAATTTATACGAAAGGAAGAAGGTGATGTGATATGCAAATGATTAGCTTTTCAGCGCATTCAGAGAAAGCAGGCGCCAGTAACGACACCTATATTGTGTTTAAATGAGGAAATTGTTCAGCCGGTTCCTCATACAGAAATTGCATTTGAACGTTGTTGCCTGGTGAAAAGTTGTTGTGATGCCTTGTGTAAGAAGGAGCAATACTTACCAGCACGTTTCTGACTTTGATAAAGGTCGAATTGTAGCGTACCGGGATTGCGGTTTATCTTATCGCAGTATTGCTGCTCGCATCGGTCAAGATCCAATGACTGTTAGCAGAATATGGAATCGAGGGGTACAGGACGGTAATACGGAACGCCATGCGGGATCTCAACGGACACTTATCACTAGCAGCCGAGAAGACAGGCATATTATCCGCATGGCCGTAATAGATCGTGCAACCACGTCACTAACCGTGAAGCAAGAAACGGGGTCGTTTGGAAGACAAGAAGTGCCTGCACGAACAGGTCGACGATGTTTGCAGCAGCATGGACTCTCAGCTCGGAGACCATGGCTGCGGCTTCCCTTGTCGCTGCGTCATAGACATGAGCGCCTTCAATGGTGTGATCAATGACAAACATGAGCGCATGAATGGCGAGACGTCATCTTTTTAGATGAATTCAGGTTCTGTGTACAGCATTATGATGGTCGCATCCGTGTTTGGTGAACGCACACTGGCAGCGTGCATTCGTTCATCATCATACTGGCCCATCACCTGGCGTGATGGTATGGGGTGCCATTGGATACACGTCTCGGTCACCTCTGGTTCGCATTGACGGTGCTTTGAACAGTGCACGTTACATTTCTGGTGTGTTACGACCCGTGGCTCTACCCTTTATTCGAGCCCAGCGAAACCCTACGTTTCAGCAGGATAATGCCCGACCGCATGTTGCCGGTATTGTACGGACCTTCCTTGATACGGAACATGTTCGGCTGTTGCCCTGGCCAGCACGTTCTCCAGATCTTTCACCAATAGAAAACGTCTGGTAAATGGTTGCCGAGCGACTGGCTCGTCACCAAACGTCAGTCACTACAGTTGATGAACTGTGGCATCGTGTTGAAGCTGCATGGGCATCTGTACCTGTACATGCAATCCAATCTCTGTTTGACTCAATGCCCAGGCGTATAACTGTTGTTATTACTGCCACAGAGGTGGTTGTTCTGGGTACTGATTTCTCAGGATCTATATATATATATATATATATATATATATATCCAGCCAAATTTTTTGAAAATTTAATCACTTGTTATTTCTAGTATAATATATTTGCCCAATAAATATCATTTTGTTATCTGCATTTCTTCCTGGTGTAGCAATTGTAATGGCCAGATGTGTATATTTGAAAGAAAACTGATGTATTGTAATGTGAAAAATCATTTATTTAGTTTATTAAACAAAATAATTTTTTATGGGCTTTTACATTTAATTTAAACTATTCATTAAGTTTTATATATCACTTCAAATTATGTTTCATATTGCTAACTGTATCTTGAAGTCAAGTTAACACGTATTTATAGAAAATGTTCGCTGAACGATAAACCAAACAAAACGCAAATTTTCGTAATGTTAAATAATAATATTTCACATGCAATAAATTTACATATTTGCTTTGTTTTTGTAATTATTCATATTTATTTTAATAATTCAATGACATTATCTAATATATTTATTTTTACTGATATAACCTTTATATATTAAATAATTTTTTTGATTATATTTACTATGAGGATTCTGAAAAATAAAATGATAAATAAAAATGATTTTAATTAATATTTCCATACCAATATATTTATTTGATTTTATTCATCCATAATAATAAGGCATAATGATATCGTTTAGATGCCTTATTATAGTCACAACTTAAAGGAATTTTCTTAATAATATTGATAAAAGAAATTAATATATTTTTATCTGTTTAATTATTTTGAATGTGTTATAAACTGATGTAAGAATGAAACATTTTTTCCTGCTAATTAAATTGTTTAATATTTCTGTGCATATCGTGTTTTCACCCACCTTAATAGAGTCAACAAGTTTCGCAAGTGAAGCTATTTATTTGAAATGTATGAGCGAACTCCACCCATATTTACTAATTATTATTTTCATATTTTTCTGGTTCCGCTTCATTCAAATAGAGGGAGAAAACATATTCCAATTAATTTTTTGATGTATATGTTTCTAGTTCCTCTTTTAATCATTTAAAACACCAATTTTTTGTATTATTTTTAAATAATTAATGGACAAATTTATTATTTATTTTCATTTGATTGACGGAAGTGAAACGCATTTGCAACGGATACATATTGAATGTATTTAGGAACCTTCACTGCCTTGTTGTTTACCCTTTCTCTCTCATGCTTTTCCCTCTGGTAACATTATTAATGAAAGTTTATTTATTTAATGGATTAATGCTTAACTATATATGATTGATATAGGTGTGTTTTAGGATATGAATAAATTATTTTGATCATAAAAACAGTTCTTGATTAATTTTAACTTGGTGTGTTGATACTGCCGGATGACAATGTATTTATAATAATAAAAACTTTATTTCTCAGCATATCGTTAACTATTCAATATTTTTCGTAATTTTTTATTGAGTGTGTTATTATTTTAAGCGATACTTGCAGCTATGATATTACATAACGTATTTGTTAGAAATGGCCAAAACATTGCTCATGGAGTTTAGTCATTGCAGTCAGGGAATTTAGTCATTGCAGTCAGTAGTTTTGCAATCATACATTAAAAAAATTATATAAAGTTTATTTAATAATTGAAAAGATTTGATTCCTTTTAAAGGAAGTATGTTGGTACAAAGAACATTACTGAAATAAAATTACTCTTAGTTATAGAAAATGTGAAATATAATGTTAATAAATATTTTTTCATTGAATAAAAAGTAATTTAATTAATATAAATATTTCTATTAGGCCAAACAGAAATTCTATTGAGCAGCACATTTTCTAGATAATATTTATATTGCAATATTGACAGCAATACTTATTGCTATTTTACATTTTAAAACCATTAATTCAATTTACAATAATTGAAAGTGAATGCATTTCAAAATATAAAAATAATTATCTAATTTTATGGCAAAGCATATTTTTCCATTTCAAGAACTAAAAACAATGGAGTATTAGTTCCTATACTGGACTTTCAAGAAAATATTTAGCTAACATCTAAGAAAGTATTAGTTGTTGTACGCGCAAACCAAGCACAAAGTCACTTGTCATTAAGCATTATTGAACCCAAAATTTTCTATAATAGTTAAACATGTTGATAAATTTTCTTGCGCAAATGTATGATGATATTCATTAATTTTATCCAAAAAATATTAATTTATTTGAAATTTAAAAAAAAAAATTGAAGATATTAGAAAGTAAAATCAACCCCTTATATATAACTCTCCATTTGCATAATTTTATTAATGAGAATGAAAGAAATTCACATAATTTTTGCAAGATGAGATGTTTAATTTTAATTCCAAAATTTATTTCTTGTAATGTTTTAAGCAACTGAATATTTTATTGAATGCAAAATAGTAAAGTATTACTAAATATTTTGCTAATGGACTAATAGAATTTTTTTTTATTTTTTACTGTAATAAAATCTTAAAATTTTTTCAAAAATGTAAAATTTTTTAGAGAAATATCTTTTATAAAAGAAATTTGATAAGGCCAGTAGGAAATGCTTACATTATATGGGCCAATAATATAACTCCATCAGTGCAAGAAAAAAAAATTCAAAACGGAAATATCAGTCAAATATTTTCATTCATTTCTTTGAATAAAATGTTTACCTTATTATTTAGTTTCTGTACGTATTAAATTATTCTTTTGAAAAGGATTTCGGATCATACATATTTATTAAAAAAATATTTCTTTGCGAAAGTATATTTTACTTCATGCTCTATACTCCACTTAATTCATATTTTTGCGAAATAATCAGAAAAAAAATTTAGATTAGACAAAAAAGTAAATGAATAAAAATTACTGTGTCTCATCTAGATACAACTGTTAAATACGTAAGGGAAACCTTTTTAACGTTATTCTCTTAAGTATTTAAATTAACAAGTTTGAGTTTATGATTGTAAATAGTTTTTTTTTCTATTTCTTAATTATTAAGTAAACAAAATAAAGGAATATTTTTGTTTTCTTGAAGCTAAGGAATATTTAAACTACTAACTAAGGAATAATTAAACTCCAACTACTTTTCGATGAATATATGGAGAAAATCTCATCAATCTAAGAAGCTCACATGTCAATAGGGGATTATTCAAGCTAGTGATAGCTTAGCAATGATACTGAGCTGTGCAATTAGTATGATATGAGCAACTTGATTATGACTAAAGAATTTTGTGATTGATGCAAAAATATTTTATCTGAGTAGTATGCCCATTAGTGTTGTAGTATATTTTGCTGGATTTTGAAAATTCCAACAAGACAGCAGTACTACATCGCTCTCACCAAAAAGTGTTTCTATTGGTACCAGAATAATCTATCTAATTTCGGATACTTTCATGAATTACTTAAACCAACAAACATGAGCATTAATGAGCATACCAGGTATACATTTCAAGATGCTGTTTAAAATATAATCTCAATGGCGTCGTACTTCTAAATGTTTGTAGATTTCCCTCTAGTTTCATGGTATGAATTGTCTCCAAAACACTTGCATACACTAGTTCTATCCATGTCACATCGTTTTGCGGCTTTTCTGTTTACACATAGAGACCATACGCCATGTTACAGAGAAAGAGACGTTGGCGTATCTCAGTTTCCTTACCATTTGAATGTATACTCAATGAACCATGATGTTACATTTTTTCCTCAAATAAAATTTATAACATTGATTTAATAAAATATACAAATAACTATACCTAAAACAATGCAAACCATTTTGAGTAAACAAGTCTATAAGACAACAAACAGAATTTGATCAAGCAACGTTTTCGCTATGCAATTTAGAGTGTTTTGAAAGTATAGAAGATATTTTTCTTAAAAAAAAAATCTATTTTACTACAATCAATGTACTAAAATAAATGTTTTTGAATGAAACAGGGGATAACATAGTATAAAATTCTGTATTTTCAGCAGAATAATGTATACTTTAAAACAAAGAAACAATTCGAGAAGAAAAAAAAATCCTCACTTTCAGTCAATTGAGATTTTCTGCTGATTACTTGATAATAATATTGTAATTTATAAGTAATTTTTTAAAAATTTATTCCCGTGTATGTCTTAAATTTTTTTCGTAAAATGTTACGTGAAATAAAGTTTAATATTCCTGGAAAATCATATATGTAAGTGTACACCAGTTCAATTATAATTATTTCATCTTGTGTAATAGAAGAAAAGAGCACTAATTAATTTTAAACAGGATTTCTATCAGCAGTTGATAGCAAATAATCTATAATTTTGGTATGCAAAAGTTATTGTTATTAAAGTAATTTTCCAAAGTATATGATAACTATTTCAAATCGAGAAAGTTATAAAAATTCCTTGATCTTATGCGAGAACAAGGTGTAGGTCACGTGAAATTTTGCATTTGACTTTTAAACTCTTAAACGTATGCGCATTAAAAATTTTATGTGTTATTGAATAGATTGTAGCGTTATTAGTTTGGAAAAGAGTGTATATGTTTAACAGTAAGTTTGAAATAAAAATATGCAGTTGGTTCATGTTAATAAATGATCAAATTTCTAGTTTTTCATCAAATGTTATGAAAAAAACGTTACAAATACATTACCATAAAGATTCTATATATGAAGAAGGATGCCATCGAAAATCTTTCTCATTTTACTTATCTCTGAATCTTTTAATTTTCTGCACGTTCACGATTATATTCACAAATTCAAAGCTTGAAGCCATATTTCAGATCAAAATAAACTAGGAAAATAATATTTAATAGCACTAATTGCTTTTCTAGACATATTCCATTCCATTGATTTGACAAACAGGATTTAAAAACGTGTGATTTTGTAGTTTCTTATATGATAAATTATATTTATTTTATCAGTTCCTTTTATTGAATAATCTCTGGGGTATTTTTAATAAAGACACAATGTAAATAAGCATATATATTAACTAATATATAACATATATAACTATAAGCATAGTTATGTTAAGATTGATTATGTGTATACTGTAATATTCTTTGATTGGTTTATTTGGTTACCATCAAAATTTTTTCAAACTATAATGAAGACCAACGTTAACAAAATTGTAGTTTCATGATTTCAATCAATTATGTAGAGCCGCTGTGGTCTGACTGGTATGTTCATCATTCTCATCATCGGAAGGTAGTGAGTTCGAATGGTGGCTTAACCAAAGATCCTTCGTGTTGGCCACAGACAGATGGGCCACGTTAAATAGGAAGTGGTTTCAATGTCCTCTAGGTAAAATTATATTTCTAGGAGTGGCAGTCATAAGGTACCTTGGGTATATTGTAGGCTTATGATACCTTGGACGTCTTCTGTTTGGTCTTTCCTTCAAAATCACGAAGGTTCCGCTCAGCTGCTTCAATCTAACTGGTAGAGCCCAGGATAGGGCTACAAGGAAACATGCTAATGCTACAGCAGCATTTATTAAGTTATTATTTCGAAATTCTTGATATTATTATAAAATAATGTTCATATAAAGATTTTTATATATCTTGGTGAACAAGAGTAAAGTCGTTTTCTTTTTCTTTTTTTCTGATGAAATAAAGAAACATTCCTATCGTTTTCTATTTATTTTTGCTTAGTAAAAATAATACAAGAAATAAAATGGATAACAACCGGATAAAATTTTGAAATATTAAACATTTTAATTAACTTTTATTTATGTTTTCAGAATTTAAAATTATTACCCTCAAATTAATGCAAGATACATAGTTTTATAGAGAAGAAAATATATATTCGTGAACTGGAATGAACACATTTTTATTGAAATACATTTCAAATTTGTTTTTAAGTATTATAACATAGCTATATTAGTTAGGTAGTCAATTTTAAGGGTGAAAACTTATCACAAAATAGAACATAAATTGTGGGCAAATTATTTCTGTTAATAATATTGAAAAGTTTAAACAAATGCGTTATAAATGAAAAAAGGGAAACAAATATTTATTTAATTGGTTTGAATTATTTTAATATAAGTTTTTGAAACCTCCAAAAAATAATTGTATCTAGTAGCAAAAATATTTTAAAAGGAGCGTTTTTATTCCAAAACTATTATAAGCTTTAAACTATTTGGTAGAATAAGACAAAAGTACATTCAATATACGATTAGACAAGGTAAAAAGAAACGGATTTTACATGTCACCAGAATGCCACAGGATAAAATCCTTACAGCTGTATGCATATGTGTATCGGAGAGAAAACAATTCCCAAGAAAACTCGAAAATACCATAGATAAGAATGTTAAAATTTGGAGAAAAACTATGAGACAGGGACAGTGGATATTCACATACAGCATTTAGAGCGTATTAGGAAGAATATTTTGAATACGTTTGTTTATTAATTGAAACAAATGTAATACCGTTCTGTGTTTTTATTTCAATAATAAATATTTTTCAAGAACATGTTATTAAATGGTGATTTCATTTGAAGTAAATGACATTTAGGACAAATTTCTATTGAAAAATGGAACACTAAATATTTCTATACTTGAAATAATGAATATTCTGAATATGTTTAAATTTTTATCTTATGAATTAATAAAAAACTCTGCTGTAATCTATCTATTTATATACATACATACATATATATATATATATATATAATACACACACACACATATATATATATATATAATACACACACACACACACACATATATATATATATATATATATATATATATAATACACACACACACACACACACACACACACATATATATATATATATATATATATATATATATATATATATATATATATATATATATATATATATATATATATATATATATATATATATATATATATATATATATATATATATATATATATATATATATATATATATATATATATATATATATATATATATATATATATATATATATATATATATATATTAGACCTTTATTGAAGAAAGGATTGTAGGTTTTTGTGCAAACCTTTATTGTAGGTTTTTGTACAAACTTTCCATAATAACAGCTGACGACAGTTAAGTTTTAATTAGTTAATTTCTAAACATATGAAGTAAAACCTATAAATTTAAAGGGGAATTTCTGATTAAATATTTGAAATATAACAATATCTCCAAGGAAAAAATTTCAATTCTTCATTTTTCTTTAATGATTATAATTATTATCCTGTAATTTTTAAAACTTTATTGTATAATCTATTCTTGTAAATCGTTGAAAGAAATAAAAATAATGATAGTGTGTGATTTGTGTAATCTATAAATTTATGATTATAAGAGAATGTATATTTAAAAACAACTTCTTCTGTTCGTGTATTACATTCATTGTGTGTTTCATATTTAAATTCTATAAGTTTATAGACTAGTTATAAACATAATTGTTTGTTTACTAAAATGAATTTTAGAAATGTTTGCATATGTATTCTAAACAATACAGTGAGGCAATGTACTTTAATATCTTTCATTATTTACTTTAGCTTAAAAATCTAATTCATGAGATTTGTGAACAAAATTTTGTAAATAAATTTTGGGGAAGATCAAAAATTCAGAATGTCTAATAATTCCTTTGATTTATCCATACAGGATAATTTTTATATCCGTTAATTATTGGATTTTTGAAAAAAATTTTTTTTGAGATTTTTATTTTTTAAGTCAGTTTTGTTACGTTTTTAAATCAAATTAATACATTAAGATTAGGATTTATAAAATTATTGTTCATTTCAAACAATAGAAATACTCGTCAAATGAAAATCTGAAATACCATCGTCAAACAGTTAGAGACAAGTTACTGTTACTCACTGCAAAAAGGAAAATTTTGATACTGAACAATAAGAATTTGCCCTCAGCAGTCCTAAATTTAATGTTCCGTAAATGATATTGATAATAATGTAAATTAAATCTAAATATAAAAATATACTATAACCGCGCTTTCAATTCTTATGGTAGTATTCATTAATTAAAATGATTTTCAACAAATTTCTTTCTACTTTGCTGTCTTTTGAAATTCTTTTAGTGAAATTTACAAGTGCTTATCTAAAAAGAAGAATCATTCTTATTGATAAAACTGGTTTCTGTTTGTCAATAAGTTTCTGTAAAGTTAGGTCACCATTTAATGTTTTTCACTCTTTGTCAAGGAAATAGGACTTCAAACAGCTACTGTCTAATGATTAAACATAACAGTTTACAGAAACTGTACTTGTATATTATTCTTAATTCCTGTTGACCGAACACAATGTAAAAATATTATGCGATACAATCTCTTTTAATTCATAGCAGAACTCCTTTTAAGTGGCTTTAACCCAGATATATGTATACCCAAATCTTGCTCTATTAACATTGCGCATAATGTTACAAAAAATGGCTAAATATAGAATTTAAAATTATAGAATTCTATCATGAAAATATTTTGTAATATTTTAGACATAACTCTAGCGCAATTATAATTAGCTAGCATACATTTAAGGAACCAGAAATGGTATATATAAAACTTAAAAAATGAACGATACAGGAAATTACTCTTGGTTTACATCCTTAACTTATTTTCGATTTCTTATTAGCAAAGTTTCTGGTTTTCAAATAAAATTAGCTTAGAAAAGTTATTTCATTTTCTTATAAAAATGGTTATATTCAAATATTTTCTTCCCTTTCATTTATATTAAATTGGCAGATTTATATATGCTAGTAAAATACACATGCAATTTTTTAATTCCTTGATAATTTAATGCATTTACTTACATGCAATATAAAATTGTACTTCAAATTTTTAAAAAATTAATGGCATAAATTATTATTTAAAAACTTCATAAACTTTCTAAGATGCAAAATCATTTTACAATCACTATACTATTCAAAACATAGTTAGGATTTAATATATGCATTGAGTACTTTTTTATACCTGAAAGAAATTAAACTTTCAAGGAAGAAACATTTCTCCCACATCTACGAGGTCCCCTTATTGCTTTTAGGTAAGTGTTTATCATACTTTCTAGATTGAGACCCGCAATATAACCTACAGAGAAACTTCTGAATGTGTTTATTCAGAATGAGATTCTAAGTATTTATGGTACTCCAAAAAAAAGGTTTATGAGAAAATCTTATTTCTTTGCAAATATTATCTCTTATAAGAAGTAGGTTTTTCATGTATCTCGAATAAATATATGCAGATAAAACGTTACGTTATTTTAAAATAAATTAAAATAATTATAATTTTTTAAATATTTAAGTTTGGTATATAAGGTACTGAAATTGACTTTGAATAAATAAAACAGCTATTTGCATGATTTTAAAACGGTAAAATTGATACTGTTTATTTAAAAAGCATCATAAGCTGAATAAATTTTTATATCAAATAAGTTAGAAGATTATAATCAAATAAGCTAGAAGTTTATTTTGATAAGCATTTATTTAAGCATTCCGCTGAAATTTTTAAAAAGTAAATAATTATATTTCTCCTTTGAAATTTGCTATGAGTAGGGAATATTTATAATTTATAAGACTTGGCGCTTGCCTTTTAAAAGGTTAATATTACTTATAATAATTAGGTAATGTATTTAGAAATATTTGTGATTTCATAGAACAATTCATAAACTTCCTTCAATATATGAGTAAAACTTATGCAATAAAATAAACAAGCAAATACCTTATTGTTGAAACTTTTTAAAGTGTTTAGTTTAGCAAACTAGAATCTTTGTTTCTATCATACAAATAATGAGTAAGTGAATGATATTTCTTTTCTCTCATCATAATATTTATGTAAATATACCTTATATTTACAAACCTAAAACGACCAAATTTATCTTCTCATTTAAGTATTCAGCAACAAAATAAACATAATTAGGTTTCCAGATGTACTTATCATGAATTAAATACTTTCCTTAATTAATATTGTATAAACAAATAAGATAAATGAAAGTTTGAACATAAATGAAACTACAAAAGATGTATAATCAAAATATATAGTGTTCCACAAACTTCAAAATAAATACTAATCACTTAATAAAAAATTTTAAGCTTTACGTATGTGCTTATACATCTTAATATTCTCAATTTAACTACAGCGAAATTATTTTTATCAATATTAGATTTCGCTAAGAATAAATCACAATAAAATATTAAAGTTGAGCTGCAAAGAAGTAAAATTGTGTGTTGTTTCCTCAGGTATTTATTTCTATTTATTTTGACATAAAGTTAACTCCCTTCGTTATTGTTTTATTTCATTTTAGTTTTATTAATCATATATTGTTTCGCACAGAAAGTGTTTACATAGCTATTTTAATGTGCATACTCTTATTTTAAACAACTATTTTACTTTCACACTGAATACATTTTCTTCTTAGAAATATACAACCCCCACTTTGTTCAGTGTTTGAATATTCTCTTATTTTTCCTTCAGCATTTATTGAAAGCATGAATAAAAGATCTAATAAAAACTCTATTCATATTGTTTACTTAAATACACAATGAAATAATTAAATAATATAATTATAATTGCTTATTTAAGGCAATATATTTTTCTTTGCATTTCACTTAGAACATCCATGTAATACAAGTAATTTATTTTAAGGTATTAAATTTTTATTCATGTGTATGCTCCGCTTTAAATTAAAGTCAGAATGAGCAGAATAATAAAAACTTCATTTTGTTTTTCGAAATGAAGAGAGGGTGCATTCCAAAGACATTCTCCATCAAAAGAATTTAAAACATTTAACTTCAAATGAATTAATATAGAAAAGGAATTCATAGTCTTTGAATCCTAATGTAGATAAGATTCTCCTATAAATTATTTTTTGCACTTTTTTTTCATATTTTTATATAACATTTTTCAAACTAAGTTAATATGCTATAGGAAGATGTAGGGTAGATATTTACTAGTACATAATGCATCAAATAAATATAAAGCTTTGTTTTTAACAAACAATTTTAGAATTCTCATTGGTTTGCTTGCAATATAACCTGCAACAAGGTTATATTAAAATCCTGCATGGGATCTAAATACTAAAAAGGTATTTAAAATTTTATATAGAATCAAAATAGTTTAAAACATTAGTTATTATATAATTCCACTTTCTTACGAATCTCACATTCATTATAGAAAACAAAATATCAGGTCCAAATCTAAATACTCCATACAGTTCTAATAATCCTTAAATTAAAAAAAAATTTTATTATTTACAAATCATATGTAGATTATAAATATTGAATAAAATGCGAAAATGTTAAGTTCAGCTAAACAAAATCATTTTAAAATAAATATCTTCTGACCTACCTTGTATGAATGGTGCATAAAAGTTTAAAATAAGGCTATAAAAAATATCATATTACAACACAAATAAATAACGTTTTCTGCCTAGTTTGAACACAGATGTAAGAAAAAGATTCAATTCATAGGAATCTAAAGCATTTAAACATTAAAACATTCATTAACAATGATTACTTAAAATGATAATAGTAATTTACAGACAGTAATTGCTAACTAGATTATTGCTATCTCATATTAATTGTACTAATATTAGAGTTTCTAAGCAACAATCAATCAATAAATGCCTGATATCAATTCCTATTTGTTATTACTGTGATTACCAGATATTGAAACAGATCGAAATTAATAATCATTTTCCTAAAAAAATCGGTCAACATCAAGATGCTTACAAGTACGTGAAAGAATGTCATTTAGATAGAAAAATGTTAAATTCCTCTAAAATGAATGTCTTTCATTTTTTCAAGTTTTTTTTTATAAAAGATGTATTATTCATTAATAGAAACTATTGTAAATGTATTATTCTTTATCAATAAATATAATCACAATAGAAATTTTGTTACATATTCTGTTTGCCATTAGCCATCTTAGTGACCTTAAATTTTGATGGCAAACGTAAGCTCTATTCTATCTGTTGTAAATGCAGTGTTGAAAAAGTTAGCCCTCAACACCTTGTTTTGTGTCTAAGATTTACGAAGAAGCATTTACTTGAGAGTTCTATGCTGTTTCTCGATTTTGTGAGAACTGAGTAGCTCGTGGATATAGGACCAGAAACAAAACACAACAACAAAGCTTTAAATCAAGAAAACACATTTTATAGTTTTTACCATGCAGATGAATAATGATATTTCCAATATTTCATAGCAAAATGCATACCATTTCTTTTAGAGCCCTCTATGAGATCCCATGTTTTTGATGAGTAGCGAGTAAATGATCATAAGAAAGATTTTTCACTTGTGTTTTGGATATTTTAGGGACATAATCTTATCAAAAGAATATATATATATATGTATATGTATCTTATCAAAAGAATATACATATATATATATATATATATATATATATATATATATATATATATATATATATATATATATATATATATATATATATATATATATATATATATATATATATATATATATATATATATATATATAAACATTTGTAGAATTATTAAAACACTGGTTCAGGATATTGTTCTCAAAATTCAGATTAATTTATGCTTTGTGTCTCGTAAGTATCCAAATTCTAGTAAAGTATTTAAATTGAAGGCAGTGCAAATTTTAACAAATAATTTGCATAAATTCTTTTCGTTATTAAATTTGAAATATTGGCTTCCTACAAGTACAGCTGTGTCTTGAGAAAGAAGGCAAAAAATTTGTAAATCTTAGCGACATCTTTTTTTAAGAATTCAAGTTAATTTCTTTAGCAAACAGGAGAATCTTAGTTTAAAAAAGATGTTTCATTATTCGCAAAACACGAAAGCTATGATAAATTTTATAATGAATACAAAAAGAAAGCACATTCTTTTCTAAGAACTTTCCTAAGGAAATTTAAAGAATAAATATATTTTGTAGTTTTGTGAATTGTGAAACACACACTTATTTCTTGTTTTTACTTTTTCCACCTAACTACTGAAACTTCAAGCAAATAAAAATAATTTTATGAGTCTGGAAACTATTGATTTTGAAACATTTACAAAAAATTGGCGAACAATAAACTAATATGCAAAACTTTATGTATATATATATAAAGATATATATATATATATAAAAATATATATATATATATATAGATATATATATATATATATATATATATATATATATATATATATATATATATATATATATATACATATATATATAAATGTGTGTGTGTATTTATATATATATACCACATGTCACCTCTTTTGTGTTACATGCCTTACTGGTGGAAGCGTTTAAAGATCTATTCAATATTTAGATCTGAATTTTTACTTTTATTTAGATTTGGCATTCCTTGACGTAAATGTTTACAATGAAGAGCTACATTGTTTTTCAACTTAAGGAATGTGGTCCTTTAATGTCAATAACGATATCTAAAAGTAATAAATCTCTAAAATTTTGCAAACAACTTTGTATTAAATATTACATGAATTAGATAAATTAGGTATAAAATTATAAATTATAATTGTGTTTCATAAGTATAAAATATACAAAACTTCAAAATATATATCAGAGTTTAAGAGAAATGTAATTTCATATCTTGAATTTCGATACTAAATTAAATAAAATATTTTCTTACATGAAAAATATAAAAAATTAATATAATATGTAAAATAATCTGCTCTACAAAAATTAATATCTGCCTTTTCTAAGTATTACTGTTATTTTAAAAATAGAATATAACACGCTATTAGTTCAAAACAACTAATTTGTAATGCTAAAATGCTTTAGAGAAATTATGATGTTTTCTTTACTACGTGTTAATATTAAACATGTTATAAAAATAAAAGATATAATTGCAAAAGTTTGGAAGTAAGCATAAAAATTCACTAAATAAGCATATGGTTATTTGAGCCAAATAATGTTATTTGCTTATTATAGAATTATCCTTTCTTTCTTGCTGTTTTTTATTAAGAAAGCAAGCTAATTGAACCAGAACCAAAATATCTGCTCTACAAATGGATCAACTAGTGAATTCCGAATTACTGGAAATACACGCATGCACAAGGAAAACACAAGTACATATTCTAGTCAACTGAATATCGGAACACTGGTTATTCAATCAATAATAAAGAAAATTATATTTCAGTAATTCTCTACCCGATTCCTGACTAGGCAAATAAAATTTTAAAAAACAATGTTTGAATGTTTTGATACAAACAATATTATGAAAGCCTAGAGAAAAACAAGCAGCCTTTAAAATTTATATGTATTTCTACATTTAAAAAAAACTCCCTGTTGAAATAATATTCAAAAATAATCATCTTAACTGTTTAAATAATAGATAATTAAATTATGTCATTTAAATAAAAAATAGCCCATGACAAATGTTCAAAAATATTCTTTATCCATGATATCAGCACATTTGTTGAATTGAAGAAATATAAATTATTCCTTTCTTTCATACACTTGAAATAATGATGAACTTGATTTATTTTAGATAGCAATGTGTAAAAATCATTGCAGCCATACATCAGAATTTCAAATGTAGTCGACCAAGCTTTTTTTACGGGAAAAGTAATTTTAACATATGTTCTCCTGGAATCAGAAGGAAATATTCAAATATATTTATTCATTTATCTTCTGTAAGAAAGGGCTATTAATCAGCCGTTATCCTCAAATTCCTAGAACAAGTGGTGAAGAAGCAATTTTACTTGAATCTTGGTTTTGTGATTTGTATTTTAAGTAGATTTCAGAAAATAAATCAAAATGATAAGATAAATCAGATATATTTTCTTACGAAAAGATGGTTTGAAGTCGATGTGTTCTTTTAGAAATAGTTTTGTTAAATTGATTCAGTCAATATATCTCAAAACAGAAATAAATAAAATATATTTTGTAATGTGAAGAAAAGGATAAATTATACTATGAAAAATGATCTTATGAATTTAAGTCAATGAGTTTATATTTACTCATCCTCTTGAGAATGGTTTTTAGCATTATTATTTCTTCTACTTATTTTTTGCTCTAGTAGTCTGAAAAGAAAATTTCTTAGATTTCAATTTGAATGATGCAGAGAAATTTAAAATGAGAGTAATGATTATTAAAGAATCCGAACTATTATTATTTAGGAAATATTTGTGACATAATATATTTTTTATAAGAATGTTTTAATATTGTCCAAAGATTGAATACAAAGCTAATGATGAAATTAGTCCAAAGATTGAATACAAAGCTAATGATGAAATCAGCACTTTTTTTAACGTCATTTCATTGGCTGCTGTAAAGAATAATGGCGGAACTGCAATAATGCGCTGAAATTGTCATTTGATAGTTTCCTCCATTTTGTCTCTGGACATTGATCATCTATAATAAACACCTCGATGGAGTGTTGCTACGTCAGACTGAAATTCGTAAGTAAGAATGCCGTTCCCTACTAAGAAATTAGATATCTTTTCTTTTTAATTTTTTTAAAGATTTACAAAATTTATGGTGTATTGCTTTCATTTACTAATTGTTGTACTGTGCATTATTAATAATTGAGTCCTATTTTCTGATAATTCTAAAATTTTAATTACAATAACATACTTTATCTGTAATTTACAACATCTACCAAAGTTCTACCATTCGATGTCATTAAGGGATTAATCTTACACAATTTGCATATTAAAAAAATAATATACTTAAAATTTTATTTAAAAAATAATTTCTTTTAATATGAAAATTTGCATATTAAAAATGTTAATTTTTTGAATAAAAGGATATCATGTTTGTATATTTGCAATTGAATGCAATTGAATCAGTGAGAGTGAAAGACATCAAATTCTAAAGTTCTATTGAAATGTTAAAATCTCTGCAAACTACATTAAAAATTGTTTTTTTTTATATAAATTAATAAAATAAATAATAGAATGTATACACTTGACAATATTCAAATCATCTAAGAACTAGTAACAATAACTAATGTCAAATTAGGAATACAATTTTTAATAAGAATAATTAATTTTATTTGCTTATTATTTAATAAATAATTATTTAAAAGTAAAATAATTTAATAAGAATGAAAAGTTTTGTTTTAAATTGCAAAGATTTTTTTTCTTCTGATTCATATTCATATTAAGATTATTTAAATGATTAAATTAAACTTTTCGATATATGAATCGAAGTTTTTAAACAATTCAAAATTACTAATGCTTAACACAATATTATTAATTTATCTATGTTATCAATAATTTTATTTAAGAGAAATTCAATTACAAAATCTTTTTATTACAGTTGTATTTTTCAGTTAATGGATCAAAAAAATTTATTGCAAATGAGGTCAAATTTATTCTTAGATTTATTTGCTTCCCAAATGAATAAATAAATAATGATTAAATTTATATAATAATATAATTTTTATGATAGATTAATAAATGGTGCTAAATTTATTATCTAGAGTTTGATTTTAAAGATATTTTAATTTATAGTTCAATTAAATAAACTCATTACATTTAAAAAATTAAAAATATTTTTATATTAATTGAAATTTAAATTTTGAATTCTCAAATTATATTTATAGCACTGGATCATGGGTAAGACATACATATGAATAAATTTCTTGACTGTGGAAAATTATTTTCCTTTTATTTTATTCTTCTGGTAATATATAGGTAAGACTAAGGCTCTATTAATGTGATTCTTTTAAGTGCCCTTCATTAGGATTTCATAAATTTGCTGTTGTTACAATAATTATGAACAAAAGAAATTGCTGTTGTGTATGACTGAAAAATTATTTATTTGTTTTTTTATGATTTTCTTACACTATATTATAATATTTTTACTATGTATTTTAATTATTTTCGTCTCCTTTTAATATGGGGCAGCATACAAAGATATTTTTACATTCTAGACAGCAATTTGATTTCTATCTTCAATTTTGTTCAAAAGCAATTTTTAAAGATTTGACCCTCTTCAGAGACAGATAAGAATGATGTTAGGATTTCTATATTTGTGAAACTTTCAGCTAGAAATTACTTATTAACATATTGCTAATGCTAAAAATTTTATTTATTTCTAACACTTTATGCAATAGTAAGAAGAAATTCAGATTCTTTTTTTCTTAGTAATTTTTCCTATCTATGTATATGCTCTATTTTTATAACTGTTTTTGATACTAGTGAAAAAATATTCAACAACAAAAATTTGATTCAGCAATACTATTCCTTTGTATTAAGTGATTTTGTGAAAAAGTAATTATATTTATGAGATAAATTAATATTTAATTTTATTATTTATTACATGATATAAATAATGCAAATTTCAAACCAAAAATGTAATATATTATTTAAATTAGAAATAAAAAAATTAAAATTTATTTTAGTATATTTAAACTTATTTTTACTTATTATGTTTTAATATATTAAAGAATTAGTTACTTATTTAGTTTCCTTAATTAAAAGTAATTGAACTGTAAATTTACAAAGAAAAGTAATTAAAACTAAAATAAAATATTATTTCCATAAAATGTGTGCTCATTGTGCACATTGTATTCTTTTTTCAAATATAAATGCAAAGAAAAATTCAAATATTCTATTCCTATTAAATTTTTCTCAAAATTTTCAAGTGACTTTTACATGTTTTTCAATGTTGAACTCATTATTTTTCACCAACAAAAATATTAATTTTATATTAAAGGAAGAAAAAAAAGACTGAACCTTTAGCAAAGAAAAGAACTAAAATTCCTCGAAAATTTAATTAAAATAAAACCTAGCTCTTTCTTTGTTTTTCTTTTCCGTCATTTGAATTAAGGAAATAAATTGCTTTGCTCAAAAATTATTTTTTTCTTTAAACTGACTTTTCAAAAGTGCGTCAAAATATGTAATTAAAATGATTTCATATACTTTTTTAACTATTGAGAAATTCAAATCATCTATTGTGATGAGGATCTTACCATAAGAAAAGTGAAGCTTGCTTACAAAGTATTTATTTAATTTGTTTATATGGTGCAGAAGTGATGAAGTATGCTAATTTTTAATGCAATATCCAGTAAATCTGAAAGAATGATATTAATTGAAAAAATCTTCTGAGTTAAAAAAATTGCATTAATTTCAAAATTTTGATTTCTTATCATCATAATTTATTTTAATCATATTATGGTACAGTAATGTAAAACACTATTATATAAAAAAAATTGACCAGCTTAGGAAAAAACTTCCTAAGCATGGAATTTTGGAAAACATGTGTTTTAAGTTTTACAAATTATATAGCAATACTATAAATATCCTATTTATTAAATAAATATATTTTACTTTTATTAATTTCAAATAAATGATTGTTAGATTTATATTAATCCATTTATGAATAATATTTTCCTTTAGTTATAAACATGATTTAATTTAATGATAATCTTTAAAAGTTAATAATTATTGCTAAAATATTGAACACGTATAAAATATATGAATATATAGCTTTGTTGTTTCTTGAAACCGTTAATATTAAATAATTATATGGGGCACAAAATTATGTAAAATTACATAAGACTAAGTTTTCATGTACGCAAATATGTATGTAAGACATTTTGTTTAATTTGAAATGTTTGCATTCAGTTTATAAATTAAATACTGAAAAAAAAAAAAAAAAACCAAAAACCAAAATTTGTCGTACATTATATATTAAATAATGAAAAACGTATTGAAATGAAAGAAATAATAGCTTCTCTTTTAAATATTTATAATCTGCCAACTTTCATAAAATATATTAGAATAAGACATTTATTTATTTTGTCAATGAGATAAAACATTCTATATGTCACTGTAAGTTCTTAGTTATGGAATGAAAATCTCTATTGTCCTATCCTGCTTTTCATTTTGTCATTCATGTGTGCTATACTTTTTTCGTTACATTTGACAGAATAAAAGAGTATATTTTGACAACCCATTCATTTATTTTACTAAAAATGTCTAGTTGTATAGGATAACACTTATAACATTATTTTCACTATATAAGATAAGCTCATCAGATTCATACACCTCTTTGAATAGATACAAGTGGTCACTGGTGGAGATCACTACGTTCCCTTTGATTCTTCTACTTTAGCATTGGCACAACACCAAATTTATGCACAATAAAGCTCTGCATTTACAAAAGGCTGTTAAAAAACCTCATGACCCCAAAGTGCTATGTCATGCAGTCACTAAATGATGATTTCAATATTTAGTAAACAATTTAAGAAAAGATCTATTACCAATCACATAATTGCATACAATATGCTGGATAAGACCTTTGTTACAATATACCAGTCTTTTTAAGGTTTGGTTCCCTTAGAGCAAATTCATTTCAAAGTTTTCAAGGTAGTATATTAACATGAGCTTCTGTAAATAATATTCAAAATCGAACTGAGCAATCATTCAATCGAATAATTTTTGCAAAACTAAATTGCTTAGATTCTCCCAAAGATTTCAGATTGATAATTCTTCACGAGTGTAACTAATGGTTCAGTTCAGATCAACAAAAACAATGCACCAGTCTGAGGAAAATTTAAATGCATAAAAATTCCTCTTTCATAAACAGTTATGAATCTCAATTCGAATTTCCTTCCATACATTACGTGGGCAGATTCATCTAAATAAACAAGTTGGATTGGAATTACTTGGGCAGATTTTGTTAAATTATAAGACACTGTGTTATAATTTAACAAAATAAAGAATAAAGAGAATTTTTAATATAATATTATAATTATTTTATTTAGGACAATTACATATCAAATATGTTTTCAAATATGAAATAGTTATATTTAATTATATTTATTTACATTATAAATACAATAAATTTAATTATAAATATATATTTGCATTTATGTATGCTGTACTGAGTTACCTACCAAAAGGAACTTGCTTTTTGTTCAAAGAAAATAAATCGCTTCACCAAATTTTCTTCACCTCAATTGATTCCTTCAATGTTCCTTTATTGTGTAACGATGAGTTATTGTTATAATTTCTTTAAATCAAGCTTCAATTTATACCAAAGTTGTATTTTTCAGAAAAAAAAAATTCCATTTAAATTCTGATGTTACGGAATCATCGGTTTTACACTTTTGTTTACATAATATTGTATAATCTATTATTAAAAGTTAGAAAAATCTCTTTTAATAATAGATTACAATATTTTCAAATATTCTGAAAAGGAAATAAAATTAAAAGATGTTTTTGTAAGGTAAAGAATATAAAAATAATAAAAATGTTGTTTGCACTGAAGTTGCCTTTCTGTGAGTAAAACGTGCCAAATTAATGGAATATAGTTAAGTTATTGTTTTAAAGTTATTTTTAAGTCCTGTATATAACAATGATGTGAATTATAAATCTTTTATTTTGCTTAATTTATATAGTATAATTATATTATTCTTGAAAATTTATAAAATAAATAATACAAATAAATAATAAAAAATAAAATGATTCAGCTTATCCCATATTTGACCAACTACATATTGAAAACTAAAAATAATATAGATTTTTTCATTTCTGGATCCAAATGGTAATATAATCATAACTGTACTGGAAATCATGAACTATAGATTTAATATAATAATTTTTAGCTATACTACCATAGCGTTTGTGTTGTTAAACCTGGTGAGGTGTAAATAATAAAAAATATGATGTTAATAATGCAAATTTCTGGTTTTATTTTTAAAATATATTTACATCTATATGGAATTTATATTTCCATCACTAAAAAAAGGAAGTTTTACAATGAGTGTAGTGTTAAAAAGCGAATTATTATTATATTATATTGCTATATAACAAACGTATTTTCAAATCTATAGTAAAACATTGAAGTCAGGATTTCCAATAAAAAAAGTATTTAAAATAAAACTGTTTAATATTTTAATTTTAATAACTTTTATTTGAAATAACATTAACTGAATTGATAATGTATGTCTTATCTTAAAAAGCTTACATATCTTTCACAACAAAAATGTTCATCAAAAGTGTTCTTGTGTACACAATGTGAAGTCTCAAATCATTTTCAGTTAATTATCGTATTTAATTAAAAAATTCGTTTGTTCTCAGAAATTTAAGAGTTAAAATGAATGTTATCAATTGAAAAAAAAAGTAAGTAAGGCATTCCTGCTAATGAGTTAACTTTTTGCAAGCTTTTGCGTGCTACGTTTCCAAGGAGAAAGCACGATTACTTGAAAAGTTTTCTTTTGTAAGGCGTTCTCTATAACGGTGGAGAGTTTTGTTTTTGTCTTAGTGAAAATGTGTGCATGTGCTTCAACAGAATGCCTTAGTTGAATTAATTTAGAATAATTTTGCTTGATTAATTTATTTTTCTATTTTCCTTTTTCTTGACTTTTACTCTTAGTTTTTATCTTAGGTATTCCGTTCATAATATTTTTTTTCAAATCTTTTAAATTATAGGTTTTAGAAGAAAACTTCTGCAAGAAAATGAAATAAATTTAATCATAAGCACAATATAAATCACTTAAAAGTAGATAGATTATTTTTTTCATCATTTTAATACAAATACGCTATTTTTCAAGTTAGACCCAACTTAAGGAATTTTTTAAGCTCCATTATGTGGTAATGCATGATTTTTTTTTTTTTTTTTTTTAATTTTTTTTTAAAAGAGAATTTTGACTTATTGAAGGCAATACTTTGATCTAGTATAAAACATTCATATCTTTTCCAAGACAAAAAGACTTTTGTTGTAGTATATATTTAAATTTGTTTCGCATATCTCCAAATCTATACCCACATTCATGATATTTTTATACAAAATATCATGAAAGTGATATCATTGAGTTAAGACATGGATCTTAAATCTTCAAAGTTTCTGATACACACTAAGTCTTGAAAAAATGCTCCAAAGTTTTTTTTTTAATTTTATTTTTTATATAAAAGTACAAATTATTGGAAAAAAAATGAAACTTTTTATGATTAGGATTGTTATTTATAATTCTTATTTTAGTATCCATTTTTTGAATCAAAAGATTAGATTTCAGTTTCGACGCTATTGATTAATAGAATGTGAATTATGCAATTCAACTTGTAATAAGCTGATAATTTAGGACAAATAATTGATATTTTTTAATATCATTTCTAATACAGCACCTTGTAATTATCAGTAGGAGAAAATTAAATGTAAAATATAATCAGTTGAACACTATGAAATGGCCCTAAGCTACTCTGTATTCGAGTATCAACATATCAGCATAATATTTTATCCACATTCCTATAGTAGCTGCATTTTAATTATTTAAACAGAGAGTCAAATTTATTTAAAATGCTTTTGAAAGTGTAAAAATATATTTTTTTAACATGTAAAAACCAATCTCATTTTTATTCAACATAGGAATGACTCGACAAGTTTTACTCATCCATCATCATTAAGTGAAAGTTTGCATGAAATAAATCTTTCTTAGTCAATTTGCAAAGAAAATTTATCTTCCTCCGGGTGATGAATTTACACTCAGTAGTCTTATTTAATAAGAGTTTTCTTTTATCATGAGAAACTTCATCACAAAGTAAATGCAACTGACTGATTGTGGCTGAAAAATTTTGCAATTAATAGCGTTCATTTTTCAAATTGCTTTCATGAATTTTTCATTCATGAATCCATTAATATCAAATATTCATATGATATTTAACAAGTGAGATATTAATTAATTTCATCCTTTTAAGAGTTTAAAGATGAGTGTGATTAATTCAAAAAGTGAAATTTAAATACTAAGGAAAATCAAATGCATTTTAAAATGTAATACTCCTAAAAGGAAATCTATTACTTCTAATTTTGATTTCATTTAGAAAAAAATGAAAATTCATTAAAAAAATACAGAATTCATTTATTCTGCAAAATTCTTTTGCAAACGTTTACATTAATTATATACTTAGCTCAATATTTAGGTTTCGGTAACCATCGTTTTTTTCATACAGATCCAGAGATTTTTTTCCTTTTTCATAATTGTGTTTGGTTGAACTAATGTTAATATTGCATAGTTTTCTCTAAATTGAGAGATAATAGTATTATATGGCAAAGTACACTAGTGGAGCATATGGAAAAAATGCTGTAGCTCCCATTAAAGCTTTTCGTTATTTTGAGATACGGCCAATGACGAGGTTGATAAATGAGTTAGTACCTTCCTCTCCACATCCACTGCATACCAGCGTAAGGACTTTGGATGATACAAGCTAATCTGGACACATACCCAACTCACGGAGCTACAACCTAGTGTAATAGAATATGCTCACACGTCCAGTCTCTGTTCCCGGTAAACGATGCTTCACTTCACTAATTTTAAGAAAAGTGGCGAAAAGCTACTGAACCAGTGAAGTTTTCACAAACACAGATTCTTTTTCCTATTAACTTACAACATGTATAGTATAAAGAATTTTAAAGACTACTTTTAATTAAAGAATATTTTATATATAACAAAGAATTTTTAATAACCACAAAAATAATATGAATACTGAGTTTAAAAATATTCCTTGAGTGTGATACCATACATTATTAGATTTCAACGATAAATATTTCTAAGTTTCCTGTTTCTTCTTTATGATTGTATATATTTTCATACTTCCAAGTATACTTTATTTTTTTTAATTGAAAAAATGAGAAGAAAAAAACCTACTCTTCAGAGGAGGAAGTGTCCATAGGATTTAATGCCAAAACTTTTGAACAATTATTCTAGAAAAGGATTTTGCATCAATGATTTCTGAATCATGTCTTTAGAGTTCGGTATTTAATAGTTTTTAAGGTTTTATTTCTAGAAATTTATAAATGTAGCTTACAGTCCATAAAAATCCTCAAATAGAAGGAAATCATCATCACATTTCATCAAATCATCACATTTCTTACATTAGTCTTGATTTTATTAAGATGTACACAACCAAGATATTATAAATAATTAGATAATTTCAATTTATTTTTTCTCAAAAGATATTTTTAATTAAATGAGTATTATTTACAGATTGTATTTTAAGATAAAAGTAAGCAGTGGAATGTTACTGTAATACAATTATCTAGTTAATATATTTGTTAATAATTAAATATATTCGATTTTTTTGGACGAAGTTTCATTGTCACTACAAATAACATAGGTTATGATATCATGCGAAATAATAATAGGAAATGCTGAACTTTTCCATCTTTTGACAAAATATAAGTCATTATTGTGTGTGTGTTGAATGATATTTCTTTGATTTCTACACTTTCCACAGATAATATACGAAATGCGATAAATACTTAGGAGCTAAAATAAATGTTATAACACACACACACAAGTGTGTGTGTGTGATGAAAATTGTATGATTAAATAGTTTTATATTTAATGATTGAAATAATTTAATATAAAATATACATAAGTATATCAAATTAATTATTCAGTGATTAACTGAATAGTTAATCACACCGTTATTAACTCTTTAAATTATACTTAAATAATAGTATTAGTTTTATCGAAATCCTCTAACATTAATAAATGAAATCTTCCCTTTACATTAAAAAAATTGATAAATTAATTTAGATTTAGTTAAAATTAAATATCTCTTCATAAATATTTTGATGTGAATTGTCTTCTATGAATTTTGAAATTATTTGAATTGTATGTACTGCATGTTTACTATAAGAATGCCGAAAAATAGCATTTGCAATTTTGGAATTGAACATGTTGTTTTTAAAGTTACTTAACAAACATGGGTTCATTAATTGCCACATGTTGGTTGTGAGTTCATTACCAAAAGGTTACATAAATTGTAGTAAATTATAAAAAAGAAATTCAGCCAGCAAAGATATTTAGATTAAGTATGAAATAAAAATTACCACTTCGATTTAATAAATCTGCAATAATGTGCCAGTGAAAGAACAAAAACTCACATTTATGTTCAGGTAAGAAAGAAAAATTATTGATTTTGATTTGATAGCGATATTCAGAAATCTAATACACAGTAGTAATTTTGAAGTCTTTTTTCGTCTACAAATTGGAGTTAACCTACTGCTAAGTGTGAAACAGATGTAAGTTGAATATTATTAAATGTGATATATATATATATATATATGTATATATATATATATATTTAAAAGAAATGTCTAATGATTCTCTAATCATACATTTAGTACTCAACAAATACGTAGTTTGAAACTCAAACTTTTCTTTTATTTCTAGTGTCAGATTTAATGGTTATCTTCAGAACATTATGGAAACGTTTATTGAATAGAACTTTAGAATTCAATTTTTTTTGTTTCAGTCGTTTGAAGATAATGTTGGTTTCTATTATCACTTATCAATTGTTGAAATAATTATTTTCAGAATATTTGTGATAAATTTAATATTTACATTAGCAGCAGTTATTGAATGAAAATAATTTAATAAGGAAACATTTATAAGGGAGTTATATCAGAAATCTAAAGTATTTAAAAGCAATTGTCCAAACTGAAACTAAAATGTGAAAAAGGGTAAATAGCAAAAGAAACATGAAATAAATTCATAAATTTAAACGGATCAAATAACTGAAAGGAAAACGTATAATATTATATCTATGATGAGAGGATTATTTGCAGAGTATTTAGTGATTGTTTGGTTGAGTTGTCTGGCGCAAAGGACAAGCTGCGCCAAAACCATATTTCAATATATTTCTAGCCGAGCTGGTAGTCGAATGTGCATTGGATTTTTTAGTGGTATGAAATCCACTTTAAGCCGTAGATCCCGGTCAAATTAGCCCGCGTGTGCAAAAAATGACCGTGGAGCGACAAACAAACAATTAATATATTTCCAATATTTTAATTAATTATTTTTTTGGAACCCAACTTTTAAAAGTCTTAAAATTATCAGTAATATTAAAAATTATATATTAATATATAAATAGACAATTATAACATACAACACTAATAATTATGAAATGAGAGATGCAGGTATGATATACAGTTTGTTGCTGACTTGCATTCTCCATGATTCCTGTCAAAGTTTATGAACAAAACTCTTCGTACTTTTTATCGCATCACAAAACAGAACGGAAGACTGAAGTGGAGTAGATGCAGACTTTGCAGCTGCATCAGTCCTCTAGTTACCATCAAAACCTACATGTCCTGGTATCCAACAAATGATGATATCGAATCCTTTGTATTTCAGATAGTCTAATGTGCAAAAATTTTCCTGCATAGCAGGATGACAGTTGACATTATTCTCCACAGCTTCTAAAACACCTAGGGGCTCAGTGTATATACAAAATTTATCTGATCCTTTACTACCTACATACCGAAGCGCACATAATACAGCAGTTGCTTCAGTAGTGAAGATGGAGCAGGACATATTAAGGCTGTAACTAAGAGAAATATTATCAATATGAACTCCACAGCCAACATGTCCTGCAAATTTTGAACCATCTGTAAATACAGGTTGATAAGAATCAAACTAACAGTGATGAAAAGAACAGAGCTGATGGAAAACAACAGAGGGTGTGTCCGATTTTTTGAACTGTGCAAAAGGGATTGATTATTTTACATTGTGGGTCACACCAAGGTGGATGTGAAGTTCAATTTGTGGAAGTTATTCGAACACCATGCAGGTCAGACAATAACAAATAAGATTTTATTCGAATGAGAAAAGGTGGAATGCTCCTTGGAAGAGCATTGAAGAGCCTTTTAAGAGCTCTCAGCATAATCATTGAGAGACTGCTGCATTCGTCTCAGGTCTACAAGCTGTTGTTGGCAAATTGTATACAGACTCTGGGCGTTGTGATGTGCGGAGTGAGTCCGAACATATCCTCAGAGCAGAGTGATGAACAGAGTCTAATCTGCATAAAACAGAATGTCTAGATGATTAATAAACAACGCAATTGTAGTCAATGCGTGATAAAATTAATGATTGATATACTCGAAGTAGTGATGTGCAATCTTCACTACAAGGATATATTTGAAAGTATCCTGAGGATATTAAGCGATCACTCACACTTCTTCCGCAGATTTAAAGCATGCGGAAGGAAAGTTAATTTCGATTGAATATTACTCCAAGAAATTTCATCTTGCTGACTACAGGTATAAATGTGTTGTCGATAGAAATCACCGGATAGCTATGGATATTAGTTTTTCTTCAGAAGTGGACCCATATACTCTTGCTAGGAGAAAGAGTATGGCCATTCTCCTCACACCATGCAGCAAGTTTATTAACAGCTGCTTGTAACTTTCTCCCAATTAAATGCAGGAAAATACTCTGATTAACAGGAATACAATTATTTTTTTTTCTAAGATGAAGGAGACGAGCATTGATCATACGCTCGATAGTCTTACAAAAGCAGATAGTTAGAGCTATTGGTGGATAGTTTAGAGGATCAGAAGGATCTTTACTAGCTTTCAGGGCCGGAATTACTATAGCTTTACTCCAATGCCTACGAAATATATTTTCGGTCCAGATCCTGTTAAACAAGCGAAGTGTATTCGCTAAAGAATCTAAACTTAACTGTCGAAGCATTTGGTAGCTAATTCCATCTGGTCCTGGACTAGTATCCTTGGCCTGATGTAAAGCTCATTTCAATTTCAGCATCCAAAATTCACAGTTATAAGTCAAAGCTTGCCTTTGGTTGAAAGGAATTCTCTCTGCGGGATTCTTTGTTCTTAAAAAGGAAGAACTGTAAGAGTCAATGCTTGAGACACCAGCAAAAGTTTTACCAAGGACCTTTGCAATGTCCTGAGGAGAAGAGCAGCTCCGGATTTTAAAATAGGAATAGAAAATTCTCTATATATTCCATTGGCTTCTTCCACTTTTCTCCATAACTGCTTACTGGATGTGGAAGAAGTTATTGATGATACATAGCGAGACCAAGACTCCTTCTTACTTCGACGACGAGCTCTGCGAGCTAATGCTTTTGCTCTCTTAAGGCGATAAGATTCTCCGTTGTGGGGTACCTCCAAAATAACACCCATAACTTCCTTTGTTTTTTATATGTTTGTTGGCATTCATTATTCCATCATAGTTTGCAACGCCGGTGTGGTAAAGAAGAACTTTTGATATTGATGCATCAGCTGCATTTATAATTGTTTCAATAACTTTAGTAACGGCATCATTAATATTCTCGATCTGAACCATTATATCATCAATATCTGCAATATTGTGTAAACAGTGCCCAGTCTGCCCGACTGTACACGTAAGTAGGTTGGCGATTTCGTTGCACACTACTACGTCCAGTCTGGGAAACAACAAGAGGAAAGTGATCACTATTGTATAAATAATTTCCTACTGTAAAGCTTAAAGATGGCAGAAGTGAAGGAGAACACATAGCCAAATCGAGAGAATGAAATGTTCTAGTGGATATGTAGAAGTAGGTCTCCTCGTCGGTATTCATCAGACAGAGACAATTATCAGTAATAAACCTCTCTATCTGACGACCGCGAGAATTTGTATCACTACTTCCCCACAAAGAATTATGTTATTAATAATTAAAGTCACCTAGCAAGAGAAATGGTGTAAGCAGCTGATCTATTAATGCCTCGAGTTCCTCTTGGCGGATGACATCATGTGGTGGTAAATATAAACTACAGACTATTAATAAGCATGAAGTTTGAATTCTTACAGCTGCAGCCACTAGAGAAGTATTCAGTAGATGGGAAGTGCTGGGGAAAGCATTAGATGTTAATATGCAAACACCTCCAGACACTTCACCATCGTCACCACAGTCTTTTCTAAAGTTTTTAAACTCATACATGGTGAAATTATTGCTGGACCTTAGGAATGTATCTTGAACGGCAACACATGCGAGGTTATAGGCTGAAATTATAGACTTGATGTCATCATGATAGGAACGCAAACTGTAGCAGTTCTAAGAAACAAAGGAAGTCACTATTCAATTAGAAAGGATCCTTTTTTGGAGCTGGAAGTCAAGTCTTCTAGCGGGTCTCCGAACGTTGCATCATCGTCTGAGGGGTGTAGAGAGACTGAGTCAGACTCCAGTTAAGAGAAAGCACTATGGATGAATAAAGGAGGTTCTTTTACATCTTCTTTTGCAATTTTTAATTTCATTGATTTTTTATTTTTCGATTTAGCAAAAGGAGTCCTTCTTGTGAATATCGGAGATTTTGTAAATTTTGGCTTTGCTGATATCTGGGGTAATCTAACCGGGGAAGGAGAAAAGATTTCAATTTGTGTGCAACTCAATTTAGCGGCCTTCTTAACAGCATTGGCATAACTTATCCCTGAAATTGGGGTATGAGTTGTAACTTCTCGTCTTGCCTCAGGATACAATAATTTTTTAGCAACTTTAACGTGGCTATTTCTTTTTCCAACATCCATTGTGGACAACTACGAGAATAGGAGGGGTGGTTATCATGACAATTGATACACCTCTCCTTTGCAGTGTAGTTCGTACTAACGTGACCAATTGCTGCGCAACGAGCGGAAGTCAGTTTGCTTCTGCATACATTCTTCGAATGTCCAAAATGTTTGCACTGGAGGCATCGTAAGCGATTTGGTGATTAAGGCCGGACGGGTAAATTTAAGGAAGCAACTTTAATGTTGTCTGGAAGGTCTGGGGTCGCAAAAATTAGAATCAGATGTTTAGTGTCCATAAAGACACCATCTCTTCTAATCCTAATGCGTTCTACTCCACAGACCTTCTTATTTATTAGATTTTCCAAAATTTCCTCCGTCGGCGTATACAGCAAATCCGTAGCAGATATTACACCACGTGAAAAGTTAAGGTTACTATGAGGCATGACAGTTACTTCAAAGTTTGCCATTTTATCCATTTTCAGTAGAGTTGCTGTTTGAGACTCTGATTCACTTCAATGATAAGGTCACCCGAGCGCATTTTCTGAATACTTTTTACATCTCCAACTATTCCACAAATGCTTTTTTGTATTAGAAAAGGAGACGTCGATTTAAAAGTGTAATCCTTTTTCTTCACATCCAGCTCATCACAATAAAAAACTTAGCACTTAAAGGAGTTAAATGTTGCTCCCCGTGGGAAAAAAGATATTTTTCTATTTTCCATTTAAATTTTTTTTTAATTTCGGGACCTAACCGCACTACCCACCACCGAGTCCAACAAGGGAATGCAGACCTGCTGCATCAGTGCTAGCCAGGTCCTATACGATCACAGTACATCCCTGAGATAACCTCTACCCTTAACGAGTTATCCAATAGATGTACCGATCGCTTGATTCATAACGCCGGTTGATGTGCTGGAGACCACAACACACCTCCCGTTTACCTGAAGCAGAGTCCAAAGTAATGTGTTGGTCTCTGGGGGCCTCAATTACCAGGACCCTCCTTTCCAGGCACATGGGTCTCCACACGCGGCAAACACGTGGGTGATTTAGTCCCCAAGAGGAGCTAATAGCAACAAAGCGGCAGAAGCTACTCAAGAAGAGCCCTCAATCTCTTCCGAGGGAATCACACTGAGGGAGAAAAGAGAGAAAAAGAACAGTACAGGGGAAAGGAAAAAAATAGAGGACAGATTACTGGGGTACTTGGGATTGCGACACCCGTGTTTACCTATAGAAGGTAAACCCCCTGAGGGGCAGAGTATGTAGTGAAATAATATCTAAATAAAGAAAATAATGAGCTTCTATATAGCTGCTACCAAAATTGTGACTTTTATTTAAAATATAAATTTTAGTTTAACTGAAAGAAGCATTTTTAACCAATCGAAGTTTTTCATTAACTTAAATTTTTTAATAGATTATATTATTTTAAGAAATATTATGTGTTTGTTTAATTATAGTTTTATATTTTATTCTATCAAATATAATTTGCATCATGTCTAGTAATTCACTAACATCTTTGTTGAAAAAAATTGTAACTAAAAACAAAACAATGAAACTATTTTCATTGTATTAAAAATATATAATGCTTATTTGCATAGCTGAATATTTGAAAATAAATTTAAAAATTAATTTTTAGTTATACATTAATACGTTTTTAATCAGACATCAAAAACACTTATGATTTTGTTAGTTTGTAGCATTGTGATTTTGTTTTATTTTATCAGTTCCAGCTCATTTTCTCTTTTTGCAATTTGAAGTAAAATTTTTAGTCATTATGTGCAATAGTTTTTTGAGTAAGTGAATAAATTCTATTCATAATTTTTGAATAGATTAGATGAATTTAATATTTAAATTGAAGCTGCATTGACACTCCTGAGCTACATTCTTATCATTTTCAATTTGATTTCAATAAATAATAACGAGAAGGAACACTGATCTACGTGTGGAAAGAGAACAAGAAATAAGTAATTAAAGAACGAAAATGATAATGAATGGAGAATTAGTTAAAAATTGCGAGCAATTATATTTACAGAAAAACTATCGAAATTTGTATTTAAAAACATTAATATCATTGCCATGTTCAGAAAAAGTACACTTTTGTAATTGGTCATGGTGTAAATTGTTCTCATATTAATTAATTTAATTAGATTTCTTGTGTATAATTCACTTTTTAATCCTAATTTATAAAATGCTTTAAAATTAGTAACAATAATTTTCTATTTAACTGTTTCTACTAATTGAGCACATAATTTTTTAATGATAAAATAAATGAATCATTAAACAATTCATTAATTTGCCAAAAATATTTGACATTCTAAAAAATTTCTAATTCAGAAATACTTTAATTAAAAATATTGCAAAAATATAAATTGATGACTTTTTAGTTATAAAGTAGTATTTATGCTCGTAGGCAAAAAATAAATAAATAAATAAATAAAAAATAAAAATAAGCATCTATCATATTTAGTATAAAATATAGTAATTTAATATGATTATATAAATATAAAAAAGTGATGTACTTTTCCGAATATTATAATGTTTCACAAGTAAGTTCCACCTTTGAGAAGTATAAAACATTGTTTAAACTGCTTAAAGAAAAAGATCTGAGTATCTTTCGTGTTTACGTGCCTTAAAGTAGCACACAAGTTAAAAAATATACAGCGTTTTTTTCTAAAGGAACTTTCCTTAGTTTAGTAAAAGTATTTTCCGAATTTCGTTGAAAAGCAAGAAATACGTGCAGAAAACAGTGCATTCAAAATTTAGAAAAGTATAAAAGTAGCTTCGTGTTTTCTTCACATTACCATGTTTTCTTTTGTTGGTTGTATACTTGAATTTATTGTTTATCTAAAATTATCTTCTTTCTAGAAAACTATACAAACTGATAATGGTAACTTTTGTCTAATCATTCATATTTTTGGCTGTAAAAAAAAGAAAGTGTTTCGTTTAATATAATTTAAATTTACTCATTTTTAAAAATTATTAATTAATTTTTTTAATTATATTTCAATTCAAGTTTTACAATAATATGACTTTTATTCTAAGAAACTAAAAAGAATGTCATTTAAAATTATATATATTACAATTCTGTTCAAGATTTTGTGAATACTACATTAAAAATATCATTTCTTATACACCAAACTAATTTACAATTCCCTTTGAACATACAGATAATTTATACCTATTTTTAATCTGTCAAGTAACAGAGAACTCAATTTTTAATTAATATTTATATTTAAATAGTAATAAATACATTTAAAATTCACAAAAAATCTTGAGCGTCATTTTCAACTTTACAGCTAACTTATTTTCAGTAAAATATAGTATTATTGTGATAAATATTTCCTATTGATAATTAACACTGGAAAAAATGTATTTTTGTTACATGAAAAAAAATTGTTCACTTCCTTTTTAAATAGGTAATTTATATGCATAAACGTGTAGAAAGATAAATAGTACGTGCACGCAATAGTTACGCAAACAAATCCTGGGATATAAAAATATCGAAAACATATATATATATATATATATATATATATATATATATATATATATATATATATATATATATATATATATATATATATATATATATATATATATATACATATAAAGATAGATACAGATATACGAGAGTCACTCTGAAATTTTTGAGATACAACTAGGTATTTAAAGTTATACTTAAAAATTTTAAGTATGTTCAAAGTAGTCTCCTCCAGCATCAATGCACTTTTGTAGACGAATTTTCCGCAAATTAAATGCCTCAAGGCATTCATTCCTGGAATAGATTAAAAAAATGCATTTATAGCTACATCAATCTCTTATTCTGATTGAAAACAATGTCCACGTAAGTTCTTTTTTTAGATTAATGAATAACCAAAAGTCGCACATAGCTAGATGAGGTGAATACGGCGGATGTTCGATCACTTTAATTTGTTTTTGTTTAAGAAACTCAACTGTTAATCTGGCTGTATGTGAAGATGCATTGCCATTGTGAAGTATTTATCCACTAACTATTAGTTCTTGTCAAATTTCTGGAACATATTTAGTGGTACACCAGTGCTGTTACTATCTCCTGTCCTTCCAACTTGATGGCTTTGACCAATCCCGTACTTCTGAAGAAAACGTCATACATCACTTTTTTAAATGCGCGTTGTTTTTTCACCATTGTCGGCGTGGGATCATACTCAAAGGCCCAGACTTAGCTTTCTTGACTTGTTGGAACGCCATAAAACGGTATGTACGTTTCATCAACTGTTACAATTTTAGGTATAATGTGGTGGTCTCCATCATTTAGCAATTTAAGAGTTTCTTTACTGATTCTGACACTCTCCTCTTTTTGGTGCTCAGTTAGATTATGGGGAACCCAACGGTAAACTACTTTTTTCATATGTAATTCTTCTTGAATGATATTGTGTATGGCTGCGGATCTAATGTTAAGTTTCTTCTGTATCATTTGACAGGTACAGCGATTATCATCCATTAACATTTATCGTATGGCAGACACATTATCCGGGATTACTGCCGACGGCAGCCTTCCTGTGTGTTCTTCATCCTGAAGAAAATTGCGACAGCTTCTAAATTCTCTAAAACATCTGCATGCAGTAGCACAAGCTAGAGATTCATCATCAAATGCTAATTGCAACTGTTGAACGAATTATTCTTGATTTAATCCTGCCTTAAAATCGTAGGTAATCATAGCGCGAAAATGTTCTCGCGTCGACTCCCTTTTATCTTCTGTTTAAAATTTATTCTACGCTAAACAAGCTGAAGTAAGTCAGTAAAAATCGTCTTCTGTGTTAAAATACTTTGTGTTTTAAAATTAAACCGTTATTTTTCTTTTGTATATTCTCGTCTGCACGTATCTCAAAGATTTCAGAATAACCCTCGTATATATATATATATATATATATATATATATATATATATATATATATATATATATATATATATATATATATATATATATATATATATATATGTACTCATGTAAGTACGTATAATTTTAACAAGGAAGGTTGGGCAATTTTCGAGTTGCCATAGAATGAAGTAAGAATAAGTATTCATATTAGTGTATGGCGTGGGTAAGACACCTGTCAGTTGAGAGTAGAAATATTAGTCTCTATAAAGAAGTACACACCGCTCATATACATCAGTCCTAAATCGAACAGTATACGATAGAAATGGAGGTGATGAAGGAACGTGTTTGGTATTGTTGCTTTATGTTTTTAAAGTGGCTTTATGGAATGCATCAAAACACCATAGATGTTAGGCGTTTGCAGATAGTGTTATGAATGAACAAAGCAATGAATTGGTTTTACAAATTCAGACCGGAAGGTTTTTTTCTCTGTGATGAAGCTGGTGTACCATGGACTAGCCGGGAATTAGTTCATTAGAAGCTACTACCATATGTATTAACTGTACTCCCGACAATTGAAACGAGTGCAACAAACATTGCAAGAGAAAGAGTCTGCACTGCTTAATTACAAGAGTGTGCTGTTTTGGCCGATAACACAAAGTCGCGTGTCTCTCGGATGGCCAGTAATACCATATAGCTAATTGGTCTTTTTGCCATCCTCGTTACTCACCTGGCCTTAACCCCATCAGAACCCTTGACGTTTTTCATTCCTTGGACAATTATTTTCGCGGAATATTATTTACTTTCTCTTGCCCGAGGTTTACAGCAAAAGGAGTGCACAACTGAAGATATGCTATCATAAGGTGCTATCATAAGGTACTGATCATAAGGTGATATTATTACGATGATGATTATTTGGAAGACTATCAGTAGATCACACTTTCTGTAGGTCATGTTTTTTGACCTACAGAAAGTGTGATCTACTGATACTTTGGACTATCTATTGAATAATAATTCTTAAGCTTTATTAATTTACTTACTGCTTAAAAATACAAGAGTATTTATTTCTTATTAAAATTATTTTATTACAGAATTTAATTTTGATATTCTTTTATAATTTAAAAGATGGTTTGCTCAAAATTTCTCTTAACTTATTCAAGTGAAAACGAACTCCTATTCAAAATTATGAAACTAAAAATATGCCTACTATAATTTATTTTATGTGTCAAATGTGGATAATTTAGGTTCTTAATAATTTTAAACAGGCTAGTGATTTAAATGTGTGAAGTTTCAGTTTTAATCATAATATCTCTTCACTTTATATTTTATCCTACAAGTTTTATGTAATTATCAATAATCCATACTGCATTGCTTAAATTTAGCAATGTATCAAATTTGAAAAATTTTAAATCAATATATATATATATATATATATATATATATATATATATATATATATATATATATATATATATATATATATATATAAACTTATTTTTACTGTCAGTAAATGTTTCAGGTTAGCAAAATTTGATGAACAATTTTCTAACTTAAGTTTGAAATATATATATATATATTAATTATATATATATATATATATATATATATATATATATATATATATATATATATATATATATATATATATATATATATATATATATATATATATATATATATATTAGTGTAAATCACATAAGGAGTATAGAAATAAATTATTCGAACTTTAGTTTAGTAGTTTAGTATAAAAATGTCAATTTAAGTTATATGTCAATTTATCTTAGAATGTTAGAGTGATTTACTGTGAAATGTCATTAATTAATATAAATAATATCACAAAAACAGGTAGAAAGATAAGATTTTCAATACTCAACTTTAATTTTCGTACTAAAGAAGTATATTTAATTAATATCTGATTTATAGCAATATTATATGCTTTAAAATTATATAATGCAGTCTGTGGATATTTTTTTTAAATTTTGTAGAATTGTGCGATTTATTAAAGAACGAATAATAAAATAAATTAATAGTAGATCGAGAAATGTTAGTTTGTCAGAAAAGCTTTAAGAAATATTTTTCATTAACAATTAATATCATTTACATAAATATGTAATTTAGTGAATAAATATAATTAAAAGAAATACTTAGTTTATATAAAAATTATATGTAAATATCAGTGATTAAATTGAATTTAACAATATATTTAAAAAAATAATTTAGATGTTTAAAATATAACAAAATAATTCGCATAATAATGTAATTCTAATTCTTTAATATTTAGGATTGCAATTCCTTCGTAATATTTTAAATTCACCACCAATTAACATTAAAATACACATCTGATAATACCAAATGAGAATGAGATTCTGCGCAACACATTGCCTTTTGCATATTAACTAGACAAAAATCTTGCTACATTATTAAATTACAAAGTTCTATCTCATAAATTTATGCAAATTGTTATGGAATTTTAACATTTTAGTGCTACGCAATTTAAAAGCTGATCTATCTATTGAATAATAATTCTTAAGCTTTATTAATTTACTTACTGCTTAAAAATACAAGAGTATTTATTTCTTATTAAAATTATTTTATTACAGAATTTAATTTTGATATTCTTTTATAATTTAAAAGATGGTTTGCTCAAAATTTCTCTTAACTTATTCAAGTGAAAACGAACTCCTATTCAAAATTATGAAACTAAAAATATGCCTACTATAATTTATTTTATGCGTCAAATGTGGATAATTTAGGTTCTTAATAATTTTAAACAGGCTAGTGATTTAAATGTGTGAAGTTTCAGTTTTAATCATAATATCTCTTCACTTTATATTTTATCCTACAAGTTTTATGTAATTATCAATAATCC
Source organism: Latrodectus elegans (assembly GCA_030067965.1). Classification (NCBI taxonomy): domain Eukaryota; kingdom Metazoa; phylum Arthropoda; class Arachnida; order Araneae; family Theridiidae; genus Latrodectus; species Latrodectus elegans. The sequence goes on along the minus strand of CM057817.1, from coordinate 38,887,938 downwards.
ATACTGCATTGCTTAAAATTTAGCAATGTATCCAATTTGAAAAATTTTAAATCAATATATATATATATATATATATATATATATATATATATATATATAAAAATATATATATATATATATATATATATATATATATATATATATATATATATATATATATATATATATATATATATATAAACTTATTTTTTTATTGTCAGTAAATGTTTCGGGTTAGCAAAATTTGATGAATGATTTTCATTTAAATACAAAACTGGAAATCCAAAACACAAACACATTGTATTTATTTTCTTGTTTGATTGGTATTGTGTCAAATGGATCTGCCAGTGGGGCTTTTACTACTTTTATTGTATTCTCTCTCTCTCTTTCTCTCTCTCTCTCTCTATATATATATATATATTATAGTACAAAGATTTTTTGAAAGATATTGAAATAGTTTTTCAAAAAATGTATATATATCTTTGAAGTTATCATTTGTAAAACAATACGGTTTTAGATTTGATACATATATTAATGTAACTCAGAATGTGACATCATACATTTGTGGTTATCATTTCTTCTTGATTGAATCAGAAACAAACATAAGAAAATATTTATTTTCATATATTAAATTAAAATTTATGCACTGAAACATATTCTCGTATATTCACATTATGAATAAATGATCATCTTAAGAAACAAATAACAAAGTTTGTTTTTACTTATTTTCTTGATTTATCTATAATTTTAAAATACACAATATTTTAATACTTTGTTTTTAATTTTTAAATTATTTCTCTAATTCCTAAATGATTTAAAAAATATTATTTTTTTGAAAATTCAAATTATCTTGTGGAAAAACATTTTTATTTAAATTTTTAATTCATAATTTTCTAAGTTAAATTATTTTTTATGATTGTGAAATAGATGTAACTATTGTAATAAACTCTAATATCATACTTCAAATTATATTTTAAAGTCGAACCGCGTATTTTATCAACTGTGTTGAATTTATAAAACACTTAAGATATTTATTATCTCAGATTGATCTAATAGTTACGAAACTTATATGAAATGTAGTATATAAACTGGGGATGGTTATTTTGCTATAAATATTACAATTCAGTTGAAATCACTGGAAATGTATTTTTTTATCTTTATTAATTTCTGAGGTTTTTGTTATATATTCCGAAGAAAAATCATACTCAATTATTATGAATACTTATTTTCATTATAATATTAAATGTTTTCCAAATATATTATGAATTTAATGATTGTATCTCTTTTATATTTTTGATTTTAATTAGCAAACAATGCGTAATATCTTAAGATCATTATAGCTTTAATTTTTTTATATGCTTACTCGAGAATGGCTGAAGATATTTTTTTTATTCTTATATATAATTCTAAGTTTTTGTGTTATTTTACGGTTTTAAAATTTTACATTTAGTATTCCTTATTATTTAAATACCATGGGCATTAAATATTTTAATATACATATATATATATACTGTTAACTTAATGAATTATTTAACTGTTTCAAACTTGTAGGGGTAACCCTTATTTAAAATTTTTTTTAATATTATTCTGTATTTTTACGTGAAATTTTTACACCACTATACTGTAAATCCAAAAGCAAAAAATTGACTGTATAAACATATCATTTTATGAGGCTTTTTTATGCACTCTACGTGAATAATTCACCCCTAAAAACTGATTTGCTTTCAAGTACCCTTCCGGTACTAAAAATACGTGACTGAATTGGCCAATTGTATGTTTCTCACTGTCATTTCTTAGGAATACCAAATATTTCCTTTTTCTCTGTTTCTATTTTTATGTTTAATATTTGCAAGCCTCACTTATCCTTGAAACACAAGGAAACCTGTGGTCAACTTCTAATGAAAGGAGGAAGGGGCAATGAATCAGATATTTCGTTCCATATTTTGGGTTTGGAGGACGCTGCATTATCGTCTACACGGTTGCAATTGCTTTCTAAGATGCATTCCGTTGTTCTCAAAACACATATCTGATATGAGATGGAAGCTTCTACAAAAATTTGAGATTTCTTTCAATATTCCGAGGTACTATTTTTGATATTGAAACAAAAGATTGAGAAGTTTTCACTTTTTTCAAAGTTAAGAGTAAAATATGTTATCTTCACAATATGAGCATTCATGAAATCATGCAAATTAATATTGGTAATAGAAATTAATCTTGCTTTTTTCAAGAAACTTTATTTAAGAGAATCAAGCTGAGCAGTGAAAATAGTAAATGGCACAGAATTATTTTTGTAAATTGTTGATTTATATTAGAAAAAGCCTCAAGTCAAACATTAAAAATGAGTGTATGTTCAAAATATATGAATAAATAAAGAAAACTTGAGTTGATTAATTCTAACGGATCTATCAAGGAAACTACTACACTACTGGCCATTAAAATTGCTACACCAGGAAGAAATGCAGATAAAAAAATGATATTTATTGGACAAATATATTATACTAGAAATAACAAGTGATTAAATTTTCAAAAAATTTGGCTGGATAGATCCTGAGAAATCAGTACCCAGAACAACCACCTCTGGCAGTAATAACAGCAGTTATACGCCTGGGCATTGAGTCAAACAGAGATTGGATTGCATGTACAGGTACAGATACCCATGAAGCTTCAACACGATGCCACAGTTCATTAACCGTAGTGACTGGCGTTTGGTAACGAGCCAGTCGCTCGGCAACCATTGACCAGACCTTTTCTATTGGTAAAAGATCTGGAGAACGTGCTGGCCAGGGCAACAACCGAACATGTTCCGTATCAAGGAAGGTCTGTACAATACCGGCAACATGCGGTCGGGCATTATCTTGCTGAAACGTAGGGTTGCGCAGGGCTCGAATAAAGGATAGAGCCACGGGTCTTAACACACCAGAAATGTACCGTGCACTGTTCAAAGCAACGTCGATGCGAACAAGAGGTGACCGAGACGTGTATCCAATGGCACCCCATACCATCACGCCAGGTGATGGGCCAGTATGACGATGACGAATGAATGCTGTCAGTGTGCGTTCACCACGATGCCGCCAAACACGGATGCGACCATCATGATGCTGTACACAGAATCTGGATTCATCTGAAAAGATGACGTCTCGCCATTCGTGCGCCCAGGTTCTTCGTTGATCACACCATTGAAGGCGCTCTTGTCTATGACGCAGCGTCAAAGGAAGCCGCAGCCATGGTCTCCGAGCTGAGAGTTCATGCTGCTGCAAGCGTCGTCGAACTGTTCGTGCAGACACTTGTTGTCTTCCAAACGACCCCGTTTCTTGACTCATGGCTCGTGACGGGGTTGCACGATCCATTACGGCCATGCGGATAATATGCCAGTCTTCTCGGCTGCTAGTGATATATGGCCGTTGAGATCCCGCATGGTGTTCCGTATTACCGTCTTGAACCCATCGATTCCATATTCTGCTAACAGTCATTGGATCTCGACCGACGCGAGCAGCAATACTGCGATAAGATAAACCGCAATCTCGGTACGCTACAATTCGACCTTTATCAAAGTCAGAAACGTGCTGATATGCATTTCTCCTTCATACACGAGTCATTACAACAACTTTTCACCAGGCAACAACGTTCAAATGCAATTTGTGTATGAGGAACCGGCTGAACAATTTCCTCATTTAAACACAATGTAGGTGTCGCTATTGGAGCCTGCTTTGTCTGAATGTGCTGAAAAGCTAATCATTTGCATATCACAGCACCTTCTTCCTTTCGTATAATTTTCACGTCTGTAGCATGTTGCCTTCTTGGTGTAGCAATTTTAATGGCCAGTAGTGTAGTTCTTTTATAAGCTACTCTAGGGATTAATCTTTGAGCTATTAGTTACCTAGTGACATGTGAGAAATCTTTGGTTATTAATTACCTAGTGAGACGTGAGAAATCTTTGAGTTATTAGTTACCTAGTGAGATTGAGAAATCATTGAGTTGTTAGTTACCTAGTGAGATGTGAGAAATCATTGAGTTATTAGTTACCTAGCGACATGTGAGAAATCTAGTGAGAAAAATCTTTGAGTTATTAGTTACCCGGATTTCTATTCTTAATCAAACTGACGAATAATTATAGGTACTATACACCATAACTAGTTAAATACTAATGAATTTTCTGGCTGATCCAACAAGATGATATACTCAGATGTCAATTTTGGTGATCCAATTATTAATGCATGTTATGCAATATTTTTTCATTAGCAATTAGGCTTTATCGAACTGTTTCAACAACAACCCATTGTGTATGCTTGATATAAAATAAATATATCAAATGAATGCTCATTTAATATTCAAGTGAATTTTAGTTATACATCAAAGTGAGTTTTTGGTCTTTCTGGGTGTATCTATTTATCTAATTCTGGATTAATGGTATTTTTGAGAAAAAAAAGAAACACTTTAGTTTTACATTTTTACTCTTAAGCCAGGTAGATAACACAAACTTTGCTAATTATATGGATTAACATAAAAGTAGTTTTTACACTTATGTTATGTAGAAATCATTGAATAAAGTTCTTTAGATAATGAAAAAATAGCTCCTTTTAATGAATTCTGTATGAAAACTAATTTTATTCAATGATCAATTTAAAAAATTGACTCCAAGAAATAATATGAAACTTTCTAACCATATGGTAAAACAAACATTCACTTACACAGTTAAGCCTCTCAGTATTCATAAAAAGTCAGATATCAATACAATTAAATCAGTTTGTCAATGAATATCGTAAACTCTACAAAATTCATGACATGCTTCCAAATAATATTTCTGAAGTATCACAAAAAATTACAAAAAAAAAAAAAAAAAAAAAAAAACATGTTACAAAATGTCAGAATAGTTTTATGACTCAGATATCGAGTATCTATAAATTATGTCAAGGAAGTAAAATAAGCAGACTCTTAAGATTTAAAGAAACTTATTGTACATTGATTTATAAAAATGTCATTTTTGTTATTTTATGTAAATTTTTACTGCTTTAATATTTGCGTGAATAATTTTAATTCTGATAGGTGAAAATAAAGCTCTTTTCTATAAACAATAATTAAAAAAATACTTTATAAAGTAGTAGTTGATTAGTTAAATTGTTCAGACATTTACAATAACACATTAAAAGACAATTATGATATATTTGACAAAGTTAATTTGTAAAGAAGTAAACTTTTTCTAAATTTCATAATGCTGAACTTAGTTAAAATTATTATATATTTGGTATTCATTAAAGTATAAGTATAAATGCCATGTATACAGTGTTGAAGCAAATTTATATTAAATAGTATAAACTTACAAAATAATTGTATTGTATTCTTTTAGTAAATATGGATGTGTTAAAGCTTCTAAGGAAAAACCTGAGAAAATTATAATTATTTTAGTGTAAATTTATTATTTCAAATTATCTGAGATTCCCTCAGAGAAACTAATTTCGCACTGTGATGCAATTGCTTGATGTCTAAAAATACTCAAACTTCCAAATTCGAAATCAGGTATCTAAATATTATAGAAGTTAATTTTTTAATCGTGTTTTTTCTTGCAAATTTGCATCTTCCTAAAATTGATTTCAAAAGAGTAAATGTAATTATTGACAATTTCTTGATAAAGTTAACTAAACGAAATAAAATAATGTTTCTTGAAGGGAAAAAATATTATTCTTACTCCTTGAAAACTAACATAAGTTTGAGGAAGTATATCTCGTCTTATTTTCTAAGGATTATATTTTTTATTTTCATAATATTCTAAAAGAGAATATATTTCTTTACATTCTCAAAACTGTTTGCAAAACATCATAGTACATTGCAGAATTTTTAATGGAAAGGTACGTGCCATTTAAAAATAAAAAATAATAATAAAGTATGAGATGGTTTGTACTAAATTAAAAAAACCGGGCAATTTATGTTTCTTTCTGAAAAACTTATACTTCCTTTTTTTTCTCCGCATGTTTTATGTTACAGAATGTCTGTAAAACTTTATAACAATAGTTTCGTTCTATTTTTATTTTTAACAAATTATAAACTAGTTAATTGTAACAAATTATAAACTAGTTATAAATTTCTATTTCTTTACAATCATACAATTTATTTCACAAAATATTTTAAAAATCAATGCTTTGTGTACATATATTATTTTCTTTGCTAATATTATTATTTATAATTTAAAACATGTAGAAAAAGAGTGGACAGAGAGAGAGTTCAAAAGAAAAACTTCTTTTCAAATTTGAAATTTCATTTCCAATAGGTTTATTTTATGTGTCTCAATAGATATAAATGGATTTCACGTAACATAAAATAAAATTTATAAAATATTAAATAAAAAAAACTACTAAAATACATTTTTTAAAACACTGTCCTTGATTTGAAAGTGAGTAAATGTTTCTATAATTTCATATTTAATTTATGAACTTCGGTAGTTTTTTTTTTTTTTTTATAAAAACAATGTTTTTCAAATCATTTTTATATATTTCTTTATATTTATGTTGAATTAGATATTATTAGTGCAATTTCTTTTTCGTTGTCTTATATACTTTTCAGTAGTCTCCTCTTAAAAGAAATTAATTTCTTTTAATATATTATACATTGAGAATTGTTTGTATTTTTACAATCATATTTTTCATTAAAATTATTCAGGAAATTTTAGAGTCAAAGCAATGAACTATATCTAATATAATTGTTTATATTCGAAAATATTGTTAAATATATTACATTGTATATTTCACTTCATACTCCTTTTTGAGAATTTGTTAACAATATATATATATATATATATATATATATATATATATATATATTAATCTATAAATTATTAAATTATGCAAAAATAATAAAGCAAGATAAGAAAACAAGTGTTTGCTTGATAAATGCACAAATAGTTTAAAAATTACAAAATAAAGAATCAATATACAAGTATTAAACGAATATTTTTCAAACTTTTCTTTCTGTGGTTTGACTCGCTCTATAGTTTTTTAAACAAACTTTAATTAATTTAATTTCACTTCAATTTGTTTAAAGTATGCTTATAAAACATTAAATACTAAATATCATAAAATTGGCATTCATTATATATGTGCATATGTATATCTATATATCTATTCCATAGTTTTCAATTTTATTCATTTCTATATAAACTACAGCAACCAGAAGCTGAAATAATAAATTTCTCTAAGCTGTTATTTGAGCATGTAGTTAAAAAAAGGTATATGGAAGGAAGTATTACATGATACCTAAATTCAATATTTTATCAGTAATTAAACTGACCTCAAAAGAATGAAATGCAATAAGCGAATTCATGTTTCCCTCATTATTTTAATATTTTTTCCATAAATGTAATTGAAACTGGAATAGGTCAAACACTAAAAGATCAATATCTCTATGTTCTATTAATAAAACATCATTTCGCAATGAGTGAATTTAAGTAATAACGTGCAAAACTGGACTCCACGTTGATTAGCAACGAGATGTTCTACTACCTTGATTACCATACTTAGGGGTCGTAGCTACTGATTAAAAAAATTAGTTCTTGCGTTTTCCTCAGCGAATGATTTGAGCATAAAGTCACTTTTCTTCGTTTGGTTCATGATAATAAGTACCTTACACCCGAATGAGTTAAGCTATACTAAAAAGAAATATAATGAGATGAACTTGAGATAAATAATTAGAAAGTGGCGTTAGATGTGTGTGTGTGGCAAAAAAAATGTTCAGAAGAAAGAAAGAAACCTTAAAAATCCTCACGGAAGAAACATGAAAGAAACTTGACATATTTTTAAATTGGATCTTTTTTGAGAAGCCCTTTGAAATTCTGTCTTACATAAAATTTCCTTTTAAAATTATATGATTGAAGTAAATATTAAATATTATATAAATGTTTACTTAGAGTAGATAAAAAAATTTAGGTGTTGAGGTTTTCTCATATTTATTCGTGTATTATAGATTTAAAAATTGCTTGTTTTATAACAATATTTGAAATTTCACATTATAAAAAATCTGCATACTAATTATCCAGATTATTCTGAATATTTTATGTATTATTATTTATTTTTAATATTTTTGAATCCATCAATAGCAACCGATTTCAATTAGTGCTTTCGTTGATTTTTCTATGAGTTTTATTCCTGTTTAAACAATGTGTTTTTAAAGAAACAGAAAAATATTAAACTATTTTTCATACATTTTTCATTTACTATGCATATGAAAAAAAGTACAATATTTTGCGCAAATTAACCAGAAATATATATATTTTATTAAGGAAATATATATATTTGTCATCTATTTTAAAATAATCAATAAATGTTTGATAAAATGTTTTCAATTAGAAAAATGAAATAATTTTATCATATTAAAGAATAAAAATTGCTGTGAAATTAATTAAGAGTTGTAATCTTAGTTTATTGTATGAATATTCAATTTTTTAATTAATTTTAAAATTTAAGCCTTTTGTAAATTGGTGAATTCAAACAAACATATTCATCTACTTTATTTTAAAATGATATTACTTGAATAGGATTCAAAAATAGGAGCTAATAAAAGGCAGCATAAATATTTTATTAATGTTGGATTGGAACTGATTTTATCAGTATCTTGCTAATTTTAGAACTTTACAAGTTTAAGCTTTGTAAGTTGTGCAAGTTTTCAAGTCACAAATTGTTGAAAAAATGTCTTCGGTTATTTAATCAAGATGTTGTCTATGGTCAAAAATTTTATTAAATGTATCAGTTTGCATATTTTTACGTATTCTCTTAAAATATAAAAATTTCTTATACAACATCGCATAATAAGCTTGCATTAGAAGTTCTTATTGATAAAATAATTTAGGAATGCGTGTGAAAAGTAAAAAAAATGTACATTGTTTTAAAAAATCCTTTTTTTTAAGCATAATATTACATAATGCTATTTTTATGCTTTAACTTCTCTTCAGTGTATGTTTGAAAAATTATCTGAATTTTAATTCAAGAAAATTTTCATTTGACTCAAAAATAATCTAATTGCGAAACATTCGGAATAGAAGCATAAGTAAAATTTCTAAAAATTTGAATACTTCGCGGGAGAGAGAAGTTACACAAATGCTTTGTTCGAGATTTGAATTTGAATTTTGAACGTGTCATGGATTTTATTCAGTATGTCCCAAGGGATGCAGACTTGAAATATGAGAGTACTGCGGGACTAGTCTATCCTTCCTTAAAGAAATAAAATATGTGATGCATCACATAACATAAAGAAAGTAAAATTAAAAATAAGGTTTATTCATCATACTCACCACTAACTCAAACTATATGTAAAAATGACGACGGAAATACAAGTCTTAAGATCTTAAAAGTTCTGTAATTGAAACTTTTCTTATCTTTTGAATCAATATGCATTTTTATGAATACAATAAAAATCCTTCTTACAATATAATATCTGAAATATATTTTGTTTAATCTTAACCAGAATTTTAACTTATTTTTAAATTATTTGAGTTCTATTTTAAATATTTCTTTAGTTATTTTATTATATGATGAATTCATTTAATTGGCATATCTTAGCTTTATAACATATTTGATTATGTTATAAGCAAAATAAGAGAAAAAGAAGTTAAAATTCGATGTTTTAAACCATTCAATCATTTTTGTGAATGTCCTTACTATTATGATTTTCCATTTTGTATGCTTTAGAAACTTTTACTTATTTGAAACTCTATAGTAGACTCTCCTATTAATTATTATGCTCCTGCATTCTAAAATTAAATCACTATATAGTATAAAAAATTGAAATTATTTTTTGTCGGGTCCAATAAATGTGAATTCTGTGAGTTTACTCTCTTACACTTTCCACTGTGAAATTTCTTCAACAGTTTTTTTTTATGATTAGTTTCGAATATTAAGTCAGAAATCCTAACCAAATAACGAGTTACTGATTTTAATATTCAGAAGGATGCATGAATATAAGCGAGACCTAGTGTTTTGGATGTTTTAGTTACAATTGTTTGGAAAATTAATAAAAACTGGATGAAATTTTTTTAACTTTATGCCAGCTGACCCTATATTTATAAATATTTCTTGGAGTAATTGTTGGCATATTTTTATCAACAGAGGAATGCAAATACTAAAAATTAATCAATTGCTTATATCTGTATACAAGAAGTAAATAATAAGCGATGTTTAAAATCATTGAAAATCAATAATTTACTTCTTTATACTCACTTAATTACTATAAAAATTTACTGGGGGATTGCAGCTTTAGAAATATCAGAAATTGCTCAGTAGAGTTATCAAATTCTGCCACTAGCAAATATTTATTGAGAAAATATATTTTTTAATTCAGTCATTTTCATACTTATTTATTGAATATTTAATACAATTTTAGTTAGTGTTTTTATGCACTAACAATTCTATATGACTCAATAAATTAAATTATAATAGAAATATTTTGATCTAAATACAAGAAGGAGATAAAGTCAACTGAAGAAAATATTGCTATCACAAATTAATATAGTGGTTGAAGTTAGATACTAAATAATGTATAATTAATTGAAAAACAATATCAATGTTTCCCAAAAGTAAATATTATGTAATTTTTTAATTAAAACTATGCAATTGTCATTTTTACATTATTGCGATTTTGAAGGAAATAAATGCCATTATGCGTTTAACTGAGTCGTTATTTCATTGCATCAGTCTTGACTTTCATTCGTTATCTTTTCGTGATAATAAAACTTTGGAAAGAATTTGCTTTAAAGAATATGATAATTACATTTTTTAATGTTTCTTTATTTTTAGAGAAATATTAAATATTTAGGAAGTTCTACCTTTCAATTCTTCATTTTTCTTGCAAACGAAGAAAATAATCAAATAAGTACTGTAGTACAAAAGTACTTAACTTCTTTGAAAGAATATTGACACTCTGAGTTAATTCTTGCTTTGAATAATAAATTAAAACAGTCTTTCAATTTCCGTTTTCTTATGCATTTTTTAAAAGTTGTATTTCTGCACGCCATTAGCGTCATTTTGTGTTTTGTAAATTCCTGTTACTCTATTAGAAAGATATCCACATAAGCGGTTCGTTATATTGAACCAAATCTATTATTTGAGTTGTTATTATTGATTTTAGATTTTACATTGCAAAAAAGAAAACTCTTTTTGATTTATAAGTTTTCTACCATTGTTTCAGTTTTACACTATTTAAAGAAATGTTCTTTTTGAATAGTTTGTCTAGAAAAATGAGTTAGTGGAAATGTGAAAAACTCATCTCTTTATTAAGAAGTTATGTAAAACTTAAGTGTTTTGTTTTAATAAACTATTAATGTTTGTTCAAAATTAAATTCTTCATATTTCTTTGTAGTTGATATTGTAGATTAATATCAAACATAAAATGGATGCAAACCCAATTTTAAACTGTCAATAACTTTTAGGGTTCATTTATTTTCCTGAGTTAAAATGAGAAACATTCAATTCTAAATATTCTTTACATTTTTATCTCATAAAATATATACCTATTTCCTGTATTATGAAGCTTTACTTAATGTATAAGATGTATACACACACACACACACACACACACACACACACACACACACACACACACACACATATATATATATATATATATATATATATATATATATATATATATAAGGAGCTTAAGTACACAATTCAGCTTAAATTTTTATTTTACTATGGAGAGTAAAAAATTCAATATTTTCTACGTTAATGATTTTGGTTTAAATTTTTGGTTTATATTCAATAATCTCATACATTTACGAATATTTTAGATGTTAGGGCTTTTAAAAGAAATATATATATATTTCAGTTCATTTATCCATTAACATTCTTTGTTGCTTTATGATGCGATGCATTACAATTAAATTTTTATTTACAAACTTTACTATCTATAAAACATCTCCGCAGGCACTTTAACAAAAGTTCTTTGAAAATATTAGTCTTGGCTATCAAGTTATTGATAGTAATATTCAAGTCAATAATGCGTTACTGGGAAAAGAAAAAAGGTTATTAAGTTTCCATAATCTGATAAATGTCTAAATAGTAAATGCTAGTACGTGAGTTTATTTTAAAAAGTATGTCTCATATCTAGCTTGTCAATTACAGTTTTTATACAGTAATTTTCTATAAATCATCAGTTCATAAGTTTTTATAAAATTATGTCCGTAATGCTAAAGCAACTACAAAATTATGTGCATAAATAATTTCTAGTATAATAATATTTAAACAAATTAAGTGGTCATTTTATATATTTAATAATTTAAACTATAAATGAAATTATTTATTCAGGGATCTTCCTAATTACATATATTCATTTCAATCAATACGTATTAGAATAATAAATCAAATACACCATTAATAATTTGACATTGTAAAGAGAAAGTATATTATAAATTTGTTTTGAATACTGCAAATTTTCTCTGATAGATTGACCTTTTTTAGAGTGTATTTAAAGTAAAAATTCACCACAATTCTTTTGCATTAATTAATATAAAAAAGAATTTTATAAGTCATAGTAATTAGGATGTTATAAGTAATTGTGTATTTTAAACACCCAAAGATAAAAAAAATATAGAATGATGATCATTTGAGATATACTCAAAGAAAATGAATTTTGTTTCCCATCTAAGCCCTAACCTTGACACGTAAATAGTAGTTCTCTTCTTTTCAACATTAACAATGTATCAATTACTGAAATTACTCAATGAAAGTTCGATATGAGATAGATTTTTTCAAGGTTAGCATTTAGGTTTAGTCTCATTCGAGTGATGGTACTAGAGTGACTGGGGTGATGCATTTGTCAACTGATCTAATAAACCTAGATTGAACGAGAGGTATAGAAAAAATAAATTGCTTATCTTTGTTATTTATTTAACAATTAAAGTGAAAAAACTGTCTCAGATTTCATTGCCATTATAAGGTATTCTTTATTTCCACTCTATTTAAAATACATTAATTTCTACAACATTTCTGCTGATAGACTAATTTTTTGTTCTCATTTTATAAAGCGTTGAAATTTCAACATTTATCAGTAAAGAAAATTAAGCTTTTGTCTAGAAAAAATGAATGACGACATTCTTATTTTCACAAATATAAACCATGTCCACTGTCTCCAGAAGGAAACATTAAAGAAGAATGTTTCCCAGCTCGCATTTACTTTTGTATTCCTTACCATGACACCTCATGCAACTTTCAGCAGTTTGCATATTTCTTCCATACCGTTTGTGCGTCGAATGTATGCATAGATATTTTATTGAGTTTACCTTGTTTTTTTATTGTGACAGGAGAAAAGTTACACTTTTAATACTGTTTTCCTAAAAATAAGTATTTTAAGAAATTTTTACGTAAATATAATTAAGTTATGAAAGTAAATATATTGTATATATTATATATTATATTGTATATATCATGAAAGTAAATATATTATATAAATTTATATCATGCATTACTTGAAGCTCAAAATGATTATAATGTTGGCTACAACGAACTATATAAATTTACTAATACTTTTTAGGATAGAGTAAAGAAATTAAATTGTGAAATATCAGTAAATTTAAAATAAAGACTGCAATAAGTTAGTATAAATGCCAGTTTAACAATAATTTCCTCCTATTTTTATATCGCAATTATTATTTATGAGGAGTAAAAAATACTGAAGCTTTATATTAGATTGTTAATAGTTCTTTTTACTTAAAAAAGACAATAAAATGGCTAAAACGTCTATTTAGTGTCCTATATGTCAAAGGACTTGTCTTTCAAAGTCATTAAAAACAAAATGGAGAGAATATGTTATGAGTTGCGTGACATTTCAATCTAAATTTAGTTGGTTTATAAGAGTCATTCTTGTGAAATATGTTTTTATGGATAAAGTTCCTTATATTTTAAAAATTCTTAGTATTTGTTTTTAAATTAAGTATTTACTTATAATTTTTTTAAAACAATTATAATAATGAAAACGCTTTCGCTCGGTAATTAGTGTAGTTTTTTTCGCAAAAAATATAGGTTTTAATTTTAATTATTGTCTTTTAAAGGAAATTTTACTGATAAAAAATTAATATTTTCAATATTTTTATTATTACACTTAAAGGCAATAAATATATTTTTGCAGACTAATGAGCTCATAAGGTCATTAGCCTATGAATATTTTATAATTGTGCTTATTATTTATTGTCAATTAGCGAAAAATATAAGGTAAATTTAATCTGTCTAATAAAATATTCACTTAAAAAAAAGAAAATAAATACACGAATTAACACAATAATTTAGGTTTTTGTTATTTTATAACATTATATTTTCCCGATTAAGTTAGTAGAATGCTCCACATTAAAAAGTTGCAGTATTTAGAATGATTTATAAAAAAATAATGAAAATTCGTATGTGAAAACATTAACACAAAAATATGGAATTAATATTTCATTAGAAAAAAAAATTCTTTTCTAAAAAAGTAAAAATTAAAGTGGTAGTAAAGATATATTATAACTGCGTACTTATACAGCTGCAAGCTGTAATATGTTTTGTAATTGTATAATAATTATTTTAGGTATTTGTATTGCAATTATTTATGTGCTTCTGCTGCAAACTGCTCAAATATACCTTTATAAGCCGATCATGTAAGATATCGAACTTAGGACAAAAGGTAGATTTTAAATGCCCTATTAATGTGAAATTAGGTTTTAGTGGTTGGTAATGGGAACACCTTAACTTTTGAATCACTATTAATTGCGATTGAAATTCAAAAGAAATGACACCTTCGCTAATACCTTAACAGAAATGGTGATAGAAAAGATGATTTCATGTTTTTAAAATAGAGTATAATAAGTTTAGACTGAATTTAAACTTAATCTAGTTTCATCTCTGCATTTAATTATATTTCAATAAGCAGCTTTTCAAGCGTCTTGGTTGCTTCCGAAGAATCTAATATCAACTAGTTAATGATGTGCTTAATGTAGTGCATTATATTGCTTCATCTGTTGAGACACTGGTCTGGAATGTCATTGATTGTATATTTCGAATGCTATAAGATTTTGCCACGTCATAGTAGCAACCTAATGGCCTAAGTTATTCTAAAATATTTTATTCAAGCATTATTTAAAAAATACTATTTTGTGTGAGGAAATCAGTAAAAAAGAAATAAAAATGGATAAATTAATAGAGAACATGAAAGTGTGCTTAGACAGGATTTTTACAACGTATTGTGCACTATCTAGTGGTCAAACACTGTATAAGGCTTTCAGCTTCCACCTCTCATACATTACTTCAAAAGCATGATAAAGTATTTTAAGTTCCTGATTTTAAGTTTATGGATGCTGGTATACTTCTTATAAGGAAATTTCATCTGAAATATCAATGTATATTATAACAGGTCATATATTGACATATTAGATTAATTGACATTTCGGATTATGATAAATAACCCTTTTTCCAAGGTGAGTGATTTTATATTGCGCATTAGTTACTTTCAGTAATAATCCCTCACGTGTCACAAGGAAGAAATCCTGATAACTTCCATCTCTCCTGTTATTTAACACTTGCTAGAATCAAATCCAAAGCTTTTCTCTATGAAAATCACCATTTCTTCACTAGGCCATGCTATACCCCCCTTCTAATAGTGTTGGAAAAAAAAATAATTTTAATATAACAAAAACTGTTAGTTTTTTTCTCACTCAAATTTTGACTTCCCGCATGTTGTTCTTGAAATGAGTGGTGAATTCAGGAAATAAATAATAAACAGTCTGGAATCATTGGCTTTCGAATAAGGGTTATTTATTGTAAAATGTTTTATAAGAATAACTGAAGTAATCACGTAATTCGATAAATATGCCATTTAAAGCTTGGAAAAAAGGATACCTAATAAAACGGTAACCACTAGATAATTTTCCCGATATTTATTGATTATATGTTAACAAAAATGAAGTATCGAGAATTATTTTGACTCTTAATGTGCTATAAAGAGTTGACTTTGGCCTTGTAGCGGTCAATCATGACATGACCCGCTGGTACTAGCTCATGCAGCAAATGACCGGTTGCCTTTGAACTGCTGACGTCCTAACGTATCTTGGAATGATATTTATTGAGCACTTGATTGCATTGGAGGCAGAGAAGTTCTGGGAATAGAGTAGTGTTCAAATAATCGGACCCGAACATAAACTCGAACAACTTCTTATGGAGTCAAGGAAAGAAGGAATAGGATGTCCACAATCCACTGGAGGACCTGAAATCTGTCATTAGAATTGACATAAATGCACTTGAGTCCAACACTCCTCTTGAACGTTATGACAGAGTTACGGAACCGGTCTTATAACATTGTAGTCTGAAATCGTAAACATTTCAAGTATTTTCAGATATTTGTATATTCATTATCATTTATAATTTATTCACAAAAAAAATAAGTATTATTATCTTTCTTGCTGTCTTTTTTTTCAACAATGATTGCTTACTTTCAAAAATTGAAATTACAGTTAAAATTTATTACGAACAATTTATATCTTGAATTTATAAAACTGAAAACGATGTAGCAAAATAATATTGCCAATTTTTTATTTTTATTTTTTATCAATGAATTTCAAACTCATGTGCATTAATGATTTCACTTATATAAAAATTAGATTTCACAAACTACAGCAATTTTTTACTTCAAACCTGTAAATAATAGTATTAGATTCTTCCTCGAAATTGTATTTCAAGTTAAGGAAATAAATGCATGAGTTTTTCAGAACTGACATGCAGGAACTTTTATCTTGATAAGTATTTCGTTTGGTTGTTTAAAACGTGCGATAATTCCAACTCAGGCGAACATTTTGCCTCTCGGAGTTCCGAACGAAATCATTCTTTAAGCTCTAAAGAAAAGCTTTTAAGATTTCCCTGAAGATTTTAGGCAAGCGGAGTTAACGACTTCTCTTTATAAGGAGTGAGATTTGCTAGTCTACCTATAAGCATCACAAAATCTCATAAAAATACTTCTTTTACGTTGCTTTAAAAAGTTTAGAAATAGAATAAATAAAAAGTTGGGAATGAGTATATGATAATTTTTTTTAGATTAATCTTGTAATGTCGTAATCTTTTTAAGAGTTCTAAAGTACTTATCTTGTAGGGAACTATTATATTACCTTCTATACATAAGATTAATTTTCATATATCTTTAAATGACACTGTTTCCTTTTTTTACTGATTACTATTGAGTAATATCTTTTGATAAATTTATATTATCACTTATGATTAGTATTACTTATCATAGTAATCTATTAAGAAAAAATCTGTGAGATAATTAATAAACTTTTAATGTAAATAAAATGATAGTGTTAAACATAGATAAAGATGTGAAATAGATTATAAAATGTACTTTATGACATTATTTTGTAATGTTGCCTAATATAAATTAATAAATAGTTATTTATATTAATTTTTATAGTTATGAATTTATTATATTTATATAAAAAAAAGTTTAAAAAATAAATTGCAAAATATCAGAATTTTGAATAAAAATTTCCAGATAATGATAAAAAGTAAATAACTACTTATTAAGTAATGAATACAATTTATCAAATTTTTTGTTGTGTATGCGTATTTCAGTATCTCAATATATGTATTGTAATTACTCAATAAATAATTGGTGATGCCAATTTATTATAATTTCAAGCATAGAATATATTATATAATAAATATACATGATACCCCTTTACAAGTCAAATGACATACATTTTAACATGCCTTGTACATCTTTGAAATGTTTCGCTTCGTAAAAGGGCAGAATCGAGTATTGTGTGTATCTAGTAGAAAACAGGCATACTGCTTACGCACTTTTCGGATTCATGGTAATTAAATGTGCTTAATGGTAGGACAACTTTCTTCAGACAAAAAACCCGGGTTCGGTCTCAGCCATTGTTGGACAATGGGAGATAGCTCTTGTAATTTTTTCTTATGCATACATTGCGGAGTGCTTGAGAGATCTCCTGATTTCTTCCATTGGTATCTATAAAACGTCTTCCCAGAGAGCTTTTGCATAATGTCCGTCAGACTATCATCAATGTGATTTCGAAATTTACAATTTGGTTTAAGTGTAAATAATTTACATTTTTTTTAAAGCAACTGAAATGTCAGTGCAAATAATGATTAATAATTTAAAATAATATATAAGATCACATTTCAATTAATTTTAATAAGAAATTATCACTTACATACGATAGAACGTGAGAAGCAAGTTTCAATAAATATGATAATTAAATGCAATAAAATTTACGTAATATTTTAAAATATGATTATGGAGAAATAATAAAGACACTTATCTATTTACAACTTTGATCAATTGTAATTTTGATATGTAGGAAATAATATTTCTAATTAAAATTGAAAAACAATGTGAAAATTAACTTCACTCGCTTTTTATTATTACTTCAAGATTCATACTTGATATATAAGTGTACATATGTGTGTATATTAGCTGTACGTGAAAGTAGCGTCCAATGATAAATGTGTACCTAGGTTTCAAGAAAAATTGTGATAAGGGGAAATTATGTAATATTTACTATTTATTTACCTTCATTGTGAAGAAACGGATTTGCACTTCAATACAAGGTCGCAAGTATATGTCAGCTAAAATCCAACAGAATAAGATATTGAACACATAAAAATACCCTATAATTACGAAATTATTAAACATTGAAGACGTGGTTCTTTCTAATCATTTTCCAATAGCTTTCTGGCCGGTGGGTTATTGGGAAAAGCAGAAATGCAATCTCTGAGAGACCAAAAACAATAATTTTTTTTCAAAATAAGAAAAATATTATTTTTCTAAAAAATGTAGAAATGTGGTAAAAAGCAGAACATCCAAAGTGTAAATATTTTTTCTCTACTTCCAGAGTTGATACTTAGATAACAATGTTAAAAATATGGGAAAAAATATGATTCTTGGAGCAAATAATGAACTGAATCTCTTAAATTGATTACATTGAAGAATAAGGCACTTTACAAGAAGCTCAATTTAGAGTTAATTATTTTTGAAATTTTTTTTCAAGTGTAATCAAAATTTTTAATGAAAACTTGGTTTTCATTTAAAGTTACCAAGAGACCGACAGATTGGTTTTGATATAAGTTTATTCCTAGAAGCCATTCTTATTACAAAATTTTGCAACCAAGCAAAATGAAGTTTTTTATTTATAAACATTTGAAACATTAACTTAAATAATTGAAATCTATTACAAAAACACAATTAATAATTGTTTCTTTACATTTAATATGTTGCCGTGTCTAGAATCGCATTAAATGTTTCACAAGATCTTATAATCTAGAAAAATTTATTCTCATTTAAAAACAGAGTTTTTTTATTATGAAAATTAAAAGAAAAAAGATTCATGAATAAAAAAACAGAAGACTCATTTCCAAAGATAAACAATTATTTATTTTCTTTCTCCGTAGTAGTGTGAACTTTTAATGTAAATCCACTAAATTTCAACTCATAAATATAATTTAAAAAAAAAAATTCATAAGAATATATTTTGCGTTAAAGTAGTTTCACATTTATGCCATTCCTGAAATAACTCCATATTTTTTAATAATTTACTTTCCCTTATATTATAAATATACCCACGTGTTCTTAACTCTTTATTAATGTTTTAGTATGTTGCAAGAAACAATTACAGCACAAACAGTTTTCCTTCATGCAGAAATTATTCTTAAATTTGAGAAATTAGATGAAGAAAAACTTATTAACACATTAAATATTTTTCCATATAATTTTGTATATAAAAGATTTTGTCTAATTTTTTTTAGACAATTATCGAAAAATATATAAAATTATATCAAAAAATCTGACAGAAAATTATCTTCTGACAGAAAATACTTATATACTAAAAATTAATTTTCTACCCCCAAATAATTAAGTAACTCCAATTCTTTACTTCCAAATACTTTCCTTAAATTTAAATCTAATTTTAGGCAACTATCCTTATAATTTCGTTATAAAATAAAACTTTAATTGAAATTATTTTTATCAAAATTACAAATAAAATTAGTTTAAACATATATTTTGCTATACAAATTATCTAACTTAATGCATTTATAATCACCCGCATGAAATTCTCAGTTTATAATGAAATAACTTATCAAAAATTACTTAAAATATTTTCCAAAATTCCACCTTACGGCTTTAAATCGACATGATATAAGCCAATATATATTGTTTTTCTATGAAATTTGTTTTGGTTTGCATCAAATATCTATGAGCAAATTGTAGTTTATTAATGGGACATTATTAAAGTATAAACTATTTGAAATTCGTTAAGAAATATATATGCTTTGATAAATTAAAATCTTATTTACTGATCTTATCATAGATCTCCTTATTTATAATTAAAACTGAATGAGAATTTGTATTATATTTAATATGCAATCAAAATAATATCTTTATATAATTGTATGAGTTTTTCATGACTTTGATATAGCATTGTATTAAGCAATTTGCTTTTAATCCGAGTTATATCTTATGTAATTCTAGAGCAAGGGCAAATAATCGTTGATATTACTGTGCTAATATATATTGCTGTGCCCAAGTGGCTAATATATTTCTCTATGCATCTTTAGTAAAAGCAATTTTAATATCCCTAAAATCTTTTGTGCATCATTCAACTGTAAACAAATTTCTCAACAAATATATTAATAAACGCTTATATACCAGTATTACAAATTTATTAAACAGATTAAAATATAAAAGATCCCTTCAAAATATATAAAATTAAAAATATTGATTGACTTCACATGTTCCGCATCAATTTCTCAACTGACAGAAGTTATTTAATACAATAATCATGTATTGAATACAATATTAAAAGAAAAGTATTATCATTAGCTTTCTATTCCATCAGCTCTTCTCTGGCATGTAAGTGATAATGATATTTTGCACGAACTTTAAATATTTTGAACTAGGATAAATAAAATAATGATATAAACACCACTTTTATACTTGTGTGTTTACATCATTAACTTAAACCGTCTTTTTCTTAATTTTATCACCAATCATAGTGAACTACTAGGTATTTTTTTTATTTTTGTCGTTATTTAACAGGATAAAGTATGAATTATAATATCCTATTAAAAATTAACCAAAATATTCGTAAATTTTGATGGTGGTTTGAAATGATATCAGCTGTTTCAAGTTATAGTTTATCCGAAAACAGTTTCAAATAAACTATACAGCGAAAAAGTTTCGGATAAACTATAGAAATGATACCATTTGCTTTCCGGTCAATAATAGCTGTGTTGTTGTTGTTATTAATCCTTCATAATCTAACTACGACTAGATATTTTCCATGAATCCATGTCATCTAGTGACGGAAAACTTTTAAAAGAAATTTAATGGAAAAAAATTAAAAAGCTTATATTTTTATTGTATTTCCATAAGGTCTTCTTTGGAATTTCAAGCATTTTTGTAATTTTTTTCTTTATATTTTATTAGTCAGTGTAGAAATTTTAATTGACTTATTATAGTGAATAATTGGGAGTAAAATATTTCTCACAACAAATTTCAATTAAGTGTACTTAGCGCTTGAGAAATAAGTTATGGTAGCTAGTTTTTAATATTAGGCATAAAGTGATTTTATACACTAAACACTCTTTTTAAAACACATTTAACACCTCCATCAAAAAACATAGAGTAATTTCAAACTCTCTTTATTTATTTTAAATATATTATCTTCTTTATGTTTCATTTATTTTTTTTTCTTTAATTGGTAATTTATATAATAATTTTTAATTTCCAGTTTCTCTTTATTAACAAAGTGTTTGCAATTATGTCAATTCCTAATATGAAAAATTAACTTTTCTTTCGCACAAACTTACTTTAATGATTTTATGGTGTATATTTTTTAAAATACTCAGGTTTATTCGCTTAAATTTATATTTTGAAAATTTAACAATTTTAACTATTTTGCTTATTTAACACACATTAAAAAACAAGCAATATATTTTTTCCTATTTAAAGAGAAAATATTCTGGGAATCTGAATAGGAATGCACCGCCAGAAACATTCAATGCGCAAACAATGCAAAAATTCAGGATAAGCTCAGATTTTTGCAGTTAAAAAGCGGATTTCCGGGATAGAAAAAGGAAAGAAATAAAAACACGGAGTGTTACATCATGTGCACTTCCGTTGCATCAGATAAAACTTGGATGCTTTAGATTATGTCCAAAGTTATGGTTATTTTTTTAGTCTTGGAAGTTTAACAACCAATTTTTGCTCGAGGGCGAAATATTTTTGAATAGATTCTATGGAATAAACTAAGGAGATTAACATTCTCCTCAAAATGCTTTTCACCACCAAGAATCTTTATAATCATATTTTTTATAATGATTAAATCATATAAATTCAGAATATTTTAGTTTATATATAACCTATATAAAAACAGTAGATTGTTATTTTTTAGAAAATGAAAATCAAAATTGTTGAAATTAATTTGATGTCTCATTAGATTATTTTATTATTGACCTTTTTTCTTTAAAGAAAATCTAACTACTTACTTGAAAATTATCACTTGCTCAGCTTATTATTTTAACTAACGTATGTTTTAATATGTATAGTAAATTCCTGTCTCCATTTATTTGATTATTGTGTTTTGCTTTAAAATACTGACGGAAGAATTGTAATAGTAGAACATGATGTGTTGTAAATTCAAGAAACTGTTTTCATCATTTTTTAAATTATTATTTAAATCACCCATTTTAAAATTTAAATCATTATTTTCAAAATTGCTTTATAAATCATCACAATAATGGAATCAACTCAAAAATTCATTTGTGATTTGTAAATTTATTTCAAAAATTTTACATTGATTAATTATATTAAAAACAAAAGTAATAACTGATGAGAATTTTTTGAGAATTCATTTTAAATGCTTGCACCAAACTACGAAACAACAAATGTGTTAAATTTTCAGAACAACTATAAATTGAAATTTCTAAATAATTAATAAATTTAACTTAAACTAATTGCAAATAAACCAGTAAAAATAATATTGAGAGCTGAGATCTCGGAACGAGGAACATTTATACGAAAAATTTCTAATAAAACTTAAATTAATTTCTTAATTACATTTGAAATATTGTCAAAATATATTTTCCAAAAGATATATTATAATTATAAAAATTGTTTTAAAATTATATTTGAAATAAAATATTCCCTTACTAAACTTTAAATATTTGTGTACTTAATATGTTCATCAAATTTTGGAATAATCACCATAGAATACTTGATTTCTTGATTATTATTTAATTCATTAAGAATTAAAATTTTAAACATTTTCAAAGCTTATTTGTTGTAAAATATTTAAACAGCAGTGACACATTAAAATAAATTTATTTTTCCTGTATTTATTTATTTTTGAATCATGATTTGTTAAATTCCATTAAAATATGTTAATTATGATAGAAATATATAAGTCATACTCGTTCAAGTTAATTAAGTTATGCTTAACATAATTATATTCAATTTAACCACTTACTTTTAGAATAGCAGCAAATATGTTTTAATGCAGAAGTGATTGAATGAGAATAATATACATTTTGGGTATACTTTTTTAATACTGTAACTCTCTTCCATTTTTAGTCTCTAATTTAAAACATAGAAATTTATTTGAAAATGAAAGTGTATTAATCCATTTCATATTCTAGTTATATTGAAGTTTTTAAGAAAATATAACTTCATTTAAAAAGTGAAGAACATGGAATGGCGCACCGGTATATTGTGATGTTGTTTCTTATCCTATCTGGATAGCCAATAAGCTATACCAGATCAATGAGACTGTGAACAGACAAAAAGTCCTAAACAAGAAGCGAACTTAGAAACATGGTATCTTTTTCGAGTCCTAAGCAGGAAAGTAGATGACCAGGGGTAAAATTCGTAACGTTGCATTTTTTGCTCATGGGAAAGATCTTCTTTCTTTAACCAATTTTAAGAAATTTTAAGTGCCCACTTGATGGTAAAGCTGCTACAAGAGTCCATTTTCTCGTTTGAGGAAGAAAATAATAATTGGTGAAAATGGATACCAGGAAATCCTTTCAAAAGATTAATAGCAAATTTTAATGAGTTTCTCTCAGCAGTTGAACTAATTAAGTCCATAAGATATGCCAAAGAATATCTGTTTCTTTTTAACCTTTGATTAGAATCCAATCATGAAGTAGGATAAGAGTACAATTTTGAGAACTACAACTGTAGAACTTATTGAAATACTTTGGGAATTTATCTTTGCATCTCGAAAACAGAGGTTGTGTACTACATTCTAAAAGAGCTATCTCAGCTGGGAAGTTATTCGTAGGTCAACAATCAGACGGCGTCACTTAACTAAACACGCTCAAGTTTTGACAAATTGTTAGTAGATACACAGAATTAAGCCTTTGGTCCGTATTCCAAAACAGGTCTCATCAGAGAGATATAAATTGACCTCAGTGTAGATGAATCTGCCACTCCCCAAGTCAGTACCAGAAATAAAATGGAGACTATTTAATATTTTTCCTAACTTCAGAACAAGATTTTCAATGTGCTTCTTATTTTGCAACTCTGGATTATGGGAGAATCTCAAATAATTAAGATATTTAATTAATGTAAAGTAAACGTTAATGTAAAGTAAAGTAATTATAATCTAAAGTAAACATCATAGTGATATCTGAATCGTAGTTGTAAAGTTACCGATTCGTTCGATATATCGTTCATTGTTCGGAATGTGAGTTGAAATACATTCATTTTTAATAAAATTTTATGTATATACAAAGATAATACTTATGTATTTATTTAAATATTATGAAAATAAAATATA
Source organism: Latrodectus elegans (assembly GCA_030067965.1). Lineage (NCBI taxonomy): Eukaryota > Metazoa > Arthropoda > Arachnida > Araneae > Theridiidae > Latrodectus > Latrodectus elegans. Next base: position 38,863,166 of record CM057817.1, on the reverse strand, counting down.
TTACTAAATATTTTTAAGGAATAACACAAAAATTTGCTTAGCGTCAATTTTTCATTTATGTTAGAATTAGTATATTGTAAAAACGCGTATTATTAATTTACAACAAAATTAAAATTTAAACTTTAAATTTGTCGAAATCCACATGTAAATAAAATGTTTATTTTAAAGTGATGCACAAATGCAAGCCCACAAAATGTAATAGTTCATAGTACCCAAATTCAATTAGCAAAAGTTATTGTGAAATTAAGAACAAATCTAAAAGGGTTAAAGTAAAAACGAGAAATATAAATAATTGAAAATCTGACAAGAAATCAATATCTTTGAAAATGATTTACGTTTACCGGTATCATCTGGTTGCTACAGGCTGAACTTTCCAAAAATAACAAGATCAATACTTTTTTTTAAGTTTCTTAACATTATTCTCTTAAGATAGATATAAAGTGTTAGCTTTTCCAAACACAAAATGCATTTTAGATAGGAAATTTTATTGTTCTAAGTTTTAGCTCCTTCTGTTGTGCCATGAATTAATTAGAAATTGGAATAAAAAGCATAATTAGTTTAGGAGTTAAATGTACATTATCCATTATTATTTCCTATTTTAAAAAATGGCTTGATCATGTTTCCAAGAAAATGGCAACAATTACTGAGAATGTATTTCATACCAAAATACATATATGAAATTTTTCAGAACTCCCCGTGTGATAAAAATGAGTAGAAATAAACCAAACGAATGATCATTGGATTAAACTTTAATTTTGCAACTGCACTGTACTAATTACTTGTATTTTCTAGCATAAGTGAAAAAATGCCATTTAACAAATTAATCTTATTATTTTTTTTAAATATTTGTTAAGTTTATTTTTATACTGTTTATATAAATAAGTCAGTATTGTTTTTGTACATATATAAAATTTAATTAAACAAAGGTATTTTATTAAAAAAGCTTAATATATGCGTTATTGTTTACTTTAATTCATTACATACCAAATGTTTTTAAAAAATTTAGTTTATCACTTTTATATGTGACCATGAAACAAAAAATAAGTAGAATTTACTAGTACTTGTCAAATAAATAGAAGCTTACTTTGGAAACTACCAATAATATTAATAGTTTGGTATAATTGGGAAAAGATTACAAGCAATTTCATAACACAAATGGAGAAGGTATTTTTCACTGTACTAATCTGAAATATCTTAAGAAATTGTGAAAATTGTTCTTTTTATTTCTTCTCTGTCTAAAATGTATTAGCTTATGGTATCAAAGTGTACAAAATTTTTTTATCCTCATTCTCTTAGAATAATTATTGAAATTCGATAATATATAAAGAATAAGTATCAATAAAAATCTTAATCCCTTTGCATTAATATTAATTTTGCTCTAAGAAATTATTGTAGTTTTAGTTTCATTCAAAAGTTATATATTCAGTCTACAAAGCTATTAGAGGAGTTATCAGCGTTTCTCAATAAAGAATAGATAATTTTATTTAGCTACCATATGTTATTTCATACAATGGATTAAGTAAGTCAATAGAAAGAAAAAGGTGTTTAATATATTACACAGGTATTATAAAATATTACAGGTTAATGGGTAGCAATTTGTAATGCATTATTTTACATTTTAATTTAGTTATGCTATCCTAGTATGACCCGGTTTGAATGCAATTACACTACTGGCCATTAAAATTGCTACACCAGGAAGAAATGCAGATAACAAAATTATATTTATTGGACAAATATGCTATACTAGAAATAACAAGTGATTAAATTTTCCAAAAATTTGGCTGGATAGATCCTGAAAAATCAGTACCCAGAACAACCACCTCTGACAGTAATAACAGCAGTTATACGCCTGGGCATTGAGTCAAACAGAGATTGGATTGCATGTACTGGTACAGATGCCCATGCAGCTTCAACACGATGCCACAGTTCATCAACCGTAGTGACTGGCGTTTGGTGACGAGCCAGTCGCTCGGCAACCATTGACCAGACGTTTTCTATTGGTGAAAGATCTGGAGAACGTGCTGGCCAGGGCAACAGTCTAACAATTACCGTATCAAGGAAGGTCCGTACAATACCGGCAACATGCGGTCGGGCATTATCCTGCTGAAACGTAGGGTTTCGCAGGGCTCGAGCAAAGGGTAGAGCCACGGGTCGTAACACACCAGAAATGAAACGTGCACTGTTCAAAGTACCGTCAATGTGAACAAGAGGTGACCGAGACGTGTATCCAATGGCACCCCATACCATCGCACCAGGTGATGGGCCAGTATGACGATGACGAATGCACGCTGCCAGTGTGCGTTCACCACAATGCCGCCAAACACGGATGCGACCATCATGATGCTGTACACAGAACCTGGATTCATCTGAAAAGATGACGTCTCGCCAGTCGTGCGCCCAGGTCCGTCGTTGATCACACCATCGAAGGCGCTCTTGTCTATGACGCAGCGTATAGGAAAGCCGCAGCCATGGTCTCCGAGCTGAGAGTCCATGCTGCTGCAAACGTCGTCGAACTGTTCGTGCAGACACTTGGTGTCTTATTAACGGCCCCGTTTCTTGACTCACGAATAGTGACGTAGTTGCACGATCCATTACGGCCATGTGGATAATATGCCTGTCTTCTCGGCTGCTAGTGATAGGTGGCCATTGAGATCCCGCATGGAGTTCCGTATTACCGTCCTGAACCCATCGATTCCATATTCTGCTAACAGTCATTGGATCTCGACGGGCACGAGTAGCAATACTGCGATAAGATAAACCGCAATCCCGGTACGCTACAATTCGACCTTTATCAAAGTCAGAAACGTGCTGGTACGCATTTCTCCTTCTTACACGAGGCATCACAACAACGTTTCACCAGGCAACAACGTTCAAATGCAATTTGTGTATGAGGAACCGGCTGAACAATTTCCTCATTTAAACACAATGTAGGTGTCCTTACTGGCGCCTGCTTTGTCTGAATGCGCTGAAAAGCTTATCATTTGCATATCACAGCACCTTCTTCCTTTCGTATAAATTTCACGTTTTTAGTACCTTCTTGGTGTAGCAATTTTAATGGCCAGTAGTGTACTTTCAGTGTGACGAAAGCACAATTTAAAAAGCATTCTTGTATTTAAATACAAAATAACAAAAATTCTATTTGAAAGTGTTATTCATATGCAAACGTTATTTGCTTTAAAAATTCGTTTCTAAATTAAATGCTGTATAAGAATGAACCTTTTACTTAAAATGATTTATGCAATACATAACTGGAATGAGAAAATATGAAAGAACATATGCAGTCATCTGAAATTAAAATTAAATGATGACTTGTGAATTATGTCCGTATTAATTTTAAACACACAAAAAATTCATTTAAAATTCTTCACAATTTATCACATATATTTAAATTTATTAAAACCTCAGTTTACTTAAAAAGTGATGATATTTTTTTATTTTACCTATATCTAAGGTAATTGAAATAAAATATTCCTTATTCTTGCTGCATTTGAATTAATTCTTCAGTTATAATGAAAAAAACTCTTGAACGAATAAAAGAACTAATTGGAATATACTGATATTAATTTAATAATACTTTTTTGCATGGAGTTTTATTTTTGCACACATTACACTTTATCACGAATGCTAATTATTTTCTTACAAATGCCTAAATGCTCAGATTATTCATGTTTAAAAATTCATGAGGTTTATGAGGACATTTTTTTGTTTCGTTATGAATAGTAGATTTCTTTACTTAAGGAAAATTAACTTTATCTTTAAATTCACTTGACATCAAACTATAAACAGTTTTTGAATTTTATTTGAGAATATTTGAAAGATTACTTTGAAAATTTCAGAAAATAAGGGTATTTAGAACACGCAGTATTAAATCCAGATTCAAAATAAACTTGAGGCCGATGGGAGAGATTTAAAAGTCCACTTATATTTTGCAGTAAATCTTATGCGTTTTCTACATAGAGAAAAGGAATATTGTTATTTTTATAGTTTTAGGCTTTTTCCTGGGATTACAATTTCATTTTTATTTTCAAACTGGTATTTATAGAGTATATAGAGTTACAGAGTGTTAACTAATTATGAATTTATATGTTTAAAATTTGTTTCATTCAAGAAAATCAGCTTGTCGTGGTAATTTAACCCCACAATGCAACAGCTGTAGGATTTCTTCCTGAACGAAAAGAAAGACAAGCTTAGCTGAATTTTGAAAAACAGCATTTACTCCATGGTGGTTGATGTGATGTAAATATATTGGAACATACAGTATTAGTGGAAATACAAAGTTTTTGTTTCAAATTAGTAATCAAAGCCAAGTAATCTGCTTAGTAATCGGCGTTGTCTCTTAGTAGAATTTAGGTGTCTACTATTGGGTGGTACAAATTTCATTCCAAATTGTCTTTTTCCTTAATAGCCCAATATCTTTCTCCATTGATATCCAGATGTTAATATTATTGAAATGTTTGTATTTTGCACATTTATTACATGATAATTACTGACCTCTTTGTGGTTGTTGTTGCAACAACAACACAGACCTCTTTATTTGTTAAAGATAAAATTGTTTTATAATATATAAATAAACAGTATATTAATATCTGTAATTTATTTTGTAAATGTTTAAATATTAACTTAACTAAAATAGTTCACGTCTTTACCACATTGAGTATTTAATTAAAAAAAATTTAAGAGTAAGAAATAAAATTCATAAATTTCCATAAATTACAATGACGATTGAAATATTTATTGAGATTTACAAAGATTCATTTAAAAAATTTTTAAGCAAGTTTAAGACTAGATATTTTACAAGTCCTTATAAATTTGTGGCATTAAATTGATAGAATGTTATAAATATTCAACTAATTTTTTACTTTTTGAATATATAGCTAATAATTTGCTTAATTTTTTTTAATATTTGCGATAAATATATCTTCTGTACTGATGTATTCATTGTTGCTTAATTTACTCTTTTATTTTATTAACACTTACCTTGATTCCCTAATATATTTTCATGCATGAAATTAAAAATAAGTCATTATTTTGTGTAGATTCTTTGAATATAAATTTTTAATTGCAGTGAGTGTTTTTGCGACTATTTTCTCACTCTTGAAAATGACCATTTATATTTGTTAATCATTATAAATGGTCAAATGAATTGATATGCTTCAGTATATTTTTTATAATATTTCAAATCACTACGATGTAGATATTTTTTATTTTAAGAGATAATTTGTTGAAATTGACTTGTCATGATGAGAAACATATCTGCTTAAGTTACGATAGAGTAGATAAATATTTTCATGGACTATGCAAGTTTTCAGTTAGATGCATTTCGATATTTATTTACAAAATTTAGTCAAATGTTTGTACACTTATTTTTAATCCATGTGCCATTTCACTCTTCGTTATAATTTGATATATAAACACTGAGATGAAATGATAAAATTTACTCAAAATTAAATTTTTTCACAATCATAAGTAACTATCGCAATATACATTGTCATTGAAAGACTTGAAAAGTAAAACGCAAGAATAATTTTACAATATTTCGTTCTACATTTATAAAAGTGAAAGTTTTCATAAATTTAAAAATACCCTAAACTATCAATAAATTCATTTAGTTGTGTATGCATTTTAAAATATTCTCTAATAAATGGAGTTAAAACTATTCAGTAGCATTATGTTACACTATTTATTTAATTAACGATTCAATACAATAAAAGTACTGATTGCCTTCCAAGCGTTATACTATATATAGGAAATGATTTTATATCTGTATAAAAACAGTAAACACATCAAATAGTTGACTTAAACAATACATTTAATGAGTCATGACTTCCAAAATTTAAAAGTAAATAAATATAAATTAATCTATGCCAGATAAAAAAATACTAAGCAAAAATAATTTTTTATTTAAATATGGAAATTAAAACAAAACCCCGAAAACCGTTAGTAGTGAGGTAAAAAATCTTATAAGGACCAGTATGCATTTATTTTATAGCTAAAAAAGTTTTCAAATTCTAAAGTAAAGAACTTTAAGTTACGGCTAATTAATAGTGTTGTTATAATTTGTATTCATTGTGTGAACTTCCAACAACAACTATTTTGAAATGAGTTTATAGTCAAAATTCAATAAAAATGCATAAATTTTTGACTGTTGAATTTTAATATATTTAGAATTATAAATATAAGTAATATGTAACTATATATAATTGAATACATAGTTTACATATCTTTATAAATTTGTTTACTAATTTCCTACAAAATCATTTTAAAGGATTTAGCTAATAATATAATTACTGTAATTGGTTTGAAACAAGCTTAACTGAAACTTATTATAATCTCTCAGGTTATAAATGGGTTTTGGCATGTCATAAATGCATTTGTGCTTTTGTAACTATGGAGCAAATTTATTGTTAAAAGCTCAATTTTGTCCAATTGTTTCTTTATACATAAATTATGCAATTTTTGAGTTTGATATTTAACACAGCATAAGAAAAAATTGGAAATATTTTTCATCTACTGTGTCATACTTATTATATAATGTACTAACCAAATATACAATTATCATATTAATGCTCAACTTTCTTATCAATGTATAAAATATTTTGTAGTTTCTCTTTACCTAAATCAAATTTTTAAAAGAATAATAAAATATATTATGTCAACTCTTTTAGTTTTATAAGAATAATTCAGCTATGTTTTACACTTTTCATCCATCACTTTTAGTCATAGCTAAAGTAAATAAACTATAACTGTAATCTGTTATAGTTTTACTAAAAAATTAGTAAAACTATAACAGATTACAGTTTAACTATAAAATGTTCATACTTTCTTGAAGTAAGAAAAAAATATTTTTTACCTCTCATCAACAACATTTTAAAAATTTGAAAACATAACACGATACTTCAAAGAACTGATATAAAATTATAAACCCCGATATAAAATTAAGGATTGCACTCATGTTTTTTATCTTCATTAATATGACAGAAAACCACATGAGAATATTTTCACTTTAATGTTTTTTCCCATTGACCACCTGGACCGATAACATCTCATCTATCAATGCCAAACCTGGATTCTCGTAAAAAGTCTTTTTATTTATTAAAGATCAAAAATAGAATAATGTGCTTGCCTGAGACCAGTTCCCTAAGAAAAGCACTTCTCTATCTACTCCATTAATTACAACCTTTATTACAATTTCTCATGATTCAGCTATTTTCATTAATTGCATGTATTATGCTTCACAAACTTTTCTGCGTAGTTACGGATGATAGAGTTTAGTTCCTTTAATGAATGAAGAGAGAGCTCTTAGAAATGTTTTCTGGATCTTTCAAGAATCCTTTTTAATTAACTGATAGGAAGTGTTTTTTATATGTAACAGAAAAGAAACAAAGCTTTCAATTTGCTTTTCCGTGTTTTTTTCATTGAGGTCATTACATATTTATGTAAGGCGAAAAATGTATATTATTCAATATTGAATGGAAGATTCATTGATTTTAAAAGCGTTAATATAAGTATCAAATGAAATATAATTAATTTCAAAAAAATAATATGTACCCATATTCTAAGGGAATGTAGCAGTAGCTTTTATTTTATAAATATTTAAAATATTATGAAGTATGAAATGAAATATAATAAATTTCAAAAAATAATATGTACCTATATTCTAAAGGAATGCAGAGTTAGCTTTTATTTTATAAATATTTAAAATATTAAAAATTAAATTTCTAGGCTAATATAGATAAAAAAATGCATTTCAATTAAGTAATAAATAAAGTTGTATAATGTACGTGTAATAGGTAATAGACTTTTCAAAAAAATACAAAATGGAGCCATTAGCATATTATATATATATATATATATATATATATATATATATATATATATATATATATATATATATATATATATATATATATATATATATATATATATATATATATATATATTTATTTATTTATTTATTTATGTATAATTAATAGTACATTTGAAGAAAAATAATGAAATACTAAATGAAGAATAACGCACTGAAAATACGAAATATTGTAAACAGTTGAAAAAATGTTCAATATATAGTTTAAAATTTCAAAGAAAATAGAATAAGAGAAAATTGAGTAAAGTACCAACATGGCCAGCTTTTTCAGGGGGGAGGAGGACCACATTGGTACAAAGTATGGCTTTTCTGCATTGGCCCAAGACAAAGTCGTAACGAGACCAATACACCCCAAAGCCACACCAAAAATCTCCGTTTGGTATTTTCAATGTATTATTCTCCATTTAATATTTGTTTATTATTCTCCCCATCTATTATTTGACTATTAATTTTATAAAAATGTACTATTAATTATATTTTAGTAATTCTATTTTAGCTGCTTTTTCGGTGAATGTATTGCTAAACATAAGTATTATATCTATTCTTGTACTTTTCAATTTTATATGTATTTTTGAATCTTTCAATTTTCGCTTATTATACTTCTAATCTTGCTTTATGTATACATTACGGTAATATCTTAATGTAAAATATATTACTGATTTACTTAAAAAAAGCATCTAATTTAATTTTATAGGTCCATTTTTTAATATGCCACACATAAAATAATCGCATTCATTTAGAAAGTACAGTTTGAAAAGATAGGTCACTTGAGATTTAATTTGAATAAAAAGGTATTAAAATTAAGATACTGAAAATAATATTTTTCATTTGATATTAGTTGAGTCACAAATATTATGTAGCATTAACATCAACAGCTCGCAAAGCTTGTTTTAGAAACTGAACATAATCAAATACATTGTAAGTGAACAATGTTTCTGAAATTGAAACTACGAGCAGCGTCACTTATATAATCTCAGAAAAACAGCAGTATAAATAATTCTTAAAAATTATTTCCAAAGAACAAATAACAATTCAATAATACATCAAAAACAGAAAAATTTTGTCGACTTCATTTATTGGTAAATTCTGTAGAAGAAATAACGAGAAAAAATATGCATCTGATTAAAATTTAATTTGCTGTCTATATGTAAATTTCATTTCACTATATTTCTAATATATTTTAATTGTAGTGATACAGTGTTTTTAAATTAGTGCTACATGAGTTTCCAGTTTTAGTTGCTTCATAGTGAACAAATTTGTCCACATTAATTTCAAAACAAATCTTGCAATTGAAAGAGTCATCTTTTCAAATGGGAGTTAATTACATGCTTTCTTAAAAAACTGTTACTATAAAAAGTTAAATTAGTCTTTAAAACTTGCGTACAGTATTCTTACAGCAACGAATAAACTATGAGATTTTATAGATGTGTATTATGATAGGTCATAAAAGATTCAGATCAGAGAAGTATCAGAGAGTAAATATATCGAAATTCTCACAACTTGTTGGGAAGTGAAACTGAAAGATTATAGCGATCTTAGTGAGGCGATCTTAATAAATGAATCATTCAACTTGTAATAATTAATAACTATGCATTTCAGAAATGTTCGTTAGTATAGTTATAATGAATTAAGTATTCATATGAGATATGTTCTTTTAATTTTTAATTTGGTCAGAAGAGACCAAATTTTAGGATTTTAATTTTCCTTTAAATGCTGAATAGGCACATGATTAATATATAAAGATTCTCTATCAAATATTGCAATAAGACATAGAATTCAAATCTAGGTCAAATTACTGATAATCTTATCCTTAAAATATTATTAATTTTAATAATACTATATTTTGGCGTAAATAAAATGTGTGATACATCTGTTTGTTATTAACATTCCCGCTCATTAGCTGAGACCTTCTATTGAGAAAGAAGTTACGTAGTTTTATTTGTTTTAACAAAATGATTCACGGAGTAGGTCTAATATTCCTTGTAGGATTTTTAAAGATGATTAAAATACTTTTAACCTAAATATTTATATCTTATTTATTCGACAATATTTTATATATCACCACTTTACACTATTTATGCATTTTTAAGTAATTTTTTTATGATAAAAAATCCTACTAGCTCCGTTAACATGAAATAAGATTTAATAACATCCAACCCAAAAATTTTTCTTTTATAAATATGTAAATGTGTAATTAAAGTAGAAAACTGTCTTATATCCAAAAATATATTACAATAAATTCTTAATTTCTTAAGACACATTTTTATTCCATTTGTATTATCTAAATTTATAATAATGCATAATTAACAAACATATATAAATTTGTGACATGCGGGTAATCGTATATAATTTAAATGGTCTTTGTGTGATAATTTTGTTTATTATGTAATAAAATATATTACATTCAATAAAATACAGCTATATTATTTTCACTGCGTCAATGAAGATGCCAAAATTCTGCTAAATATGTAACATAAAATAATGTATACATATAAGTATATAAGTTATTTATTTTTGTGAATGTGTTATATTTGTAAGATTTACAATAAAGAGGGAGCTCTTATCAGCAAAAGGATTACTAAAGCAAATAAATTTTAAATAATTTCTTTACAAAACTACTTGTGTTAATAGAAATGTCTTATAAAAATGTTTGGGCATGACCTGCTTTGAATTTTATAAATTTGTTTGCTCACATCGCACAATAATAACGTATAGCTTTGTTTTCCTTATTTAAAGAAAAAACACCATTTTGATGTTAGCTTTTCCCGTATTTTCTGGAAGGCATTGATTGCTGATAACATCTGCATTCATCAGAAAGTAGCTTTAGAGCTTTCCAGACAATTTTTTCATCTTTTTTGTTTGAAGATATCCAAGTTCTTATAAATAGAAGGAGGCAAAACCTACATTTTATGCTGCTTTTGATACTATTACAAGACGTTTTATTTTATTTTGCCCAAATATATTCAAAGCAAATTTTATCAAAAATATTTTAAAACTCATATTTATGATTTAAGGATTCATTCTTCACTTGAAAATATAACACATGATTGAATATTCCTTTATTAAGAGAAAAAAGTTCATTCTTTAAGTAAAAGAATAAATATCTAAAAAAGGAAACTAAATTTGAATACTGACATAAACTGATAAATTTAATATAAATAATTTCGTAAAAATAAAATAATATTTCAAAAATATTTTACGAGAAAATACTTTGCAATGTTCCCATTTTAGGCTTGCTTGTTTTAATATAATCTGCTTGATTGTATATAAGGACAAATATTTTTAATTTATGAGTTGTTTCTCTCTTTTTGCATGAATTGAACGTTCTAGAGTTCTAACTAATATAAGGTGATTATATCAGGTTTATGACAATCAGAATTGTTATGTCAAGTGTATAATTTTTTTCTCATACATAATAAACATGAGTTAGAGTGCACCATTCTGTCACGAATATATTCCCATGAAGCGGAAGTAAACACACTGCATGTTGAAAATGACGATTCCATTGCATGAGACAAATATTTTTGTATAATACATTTTTTCCCTTAATGACTGCTTTAAAAATGCATGTTGCTCATCATTCAGAATGACATCGTGTATTGCGTGCCATGGATTTGATATAATTTCTTTAATTGATAAAGCTTGAATGTAAGAAAATAAAATCATTTCATACATACATATATTTTAACATCAATTCATACAAAATTATGTAGGATCAAAAATTGCAAACTTTTTAAAAATTATATAAAATATTCTTCAAAGGTAATCAGATGATAAATGTCAATTGATATGATAAATAGAGAAAGAACTATATTTATATATTTGGAAAATAGATGTTTAAACATAGAAATAATGTATTTAAATACATAAATCTACATTTCATAAGAATGCAAAAATCACATTTTTTAAAATTTCAGTAAGCAAATGTAGGATTTTTGTATTACTTAAAAACAATTATAATAATTATTAGTGTTTTTTGATGATTTCGAAATATGCGTTTAATAAGAAACAAAATAACTATGAAGTACACTTTATATAATACATTTATAAATATTAGTACATATTCAGGAAAAGATTAAAAAATCTACATGGATTAAGCTGTAACTAATAAAAAACTCAATATTTTTTAATTATTGCTGATAAAATGTTTAATAATTCAGTTTTTTCCTTAAGTTTGAAAATTTCTCTGCTTTTAATGTTGACAATATATTTTTATATTTATAATTGAATTATTAGTCATTAATCTTCTTTTAAGAATTAACATTTTTTCAATTTTATCAAACAGTGTTTGAGTGGAAAAAAGGTATAAGCCACTATATTTTGTAATGATAATAATGCAGATATAATTAAAAAAAGGAATCTCTTGGAAAATTTAAAATTGGCCCATATTTGAGCTGTTTTTAATATTTACTTCCATTTCCTTAGAAATAAAGTGCTTCACATTTTGTATTATTCATTTAAATTTTGAATCAATACTTTTTCTTCTTATGTTTCTTTATTGAGGTGTCTTATGCTTATGAAAATATACTTATTCCCTTGTTTCAAAATAAACAATTTTAATACAAAAACTGCTAAAATTGGGAACACAAGTAATATATTAAATTTTTGACTTAAAACTTTTTTACATTTATAAGTTAGTTATTGACTTAAAAATAACTTTTTATTATGTAAATTATATACTATGTAAAAATATTTATAATATCTGTTCTATTATATTAAGAATTGTTTTCGAATTAACATTTAAATACATTTCAATTGAATATAATTTTTTTTTAATTTTGCCTACAGTTGTTAAAAATATTTTATTTTAAGAGAAGAAATGGCATTAGATAATCATAATTACTTTTAAATTTAAATATTATTTTTCTAAATAAACTGAATTCATCCATATCAGCTTCATTTGTTCACAAATTACCAGTATCCTTTCCATATAATAATAAATATAAGTATGCAATAATTGTAATAAAATATCTCATATAATATAAAAATAAAAAATAAACTAATGTGTCAAATGAATTCACAGTACAGACACACAAGTAGTAATACAAGTATATTAATGCAATAAATTTAAAGAAATACATTTTGCGCAATGAGATTATTTTTATTAAATCATTTCGATTATGAAAAGAATTTTATTTTCTCTGAAACAAAACTAAATTTTCTTTTCTGAAAAATTTTCAATAAGAATTCATCAGATCAAATTTTATGCACATAGAAAATACTGATATCATTTAGAAAACTCAATGTGCGTACATGTACCATTGGCGATTTAAGGATCTCTTCATGATATGCAGTTTCTAATGTAGGAAAAGAAAAGAACCCTTTTGCAGACAGTCCCCATTGTATGGTGATGATTCAGCAAAGTATTTTTCTTTACCCCAGGTTCTCACACGTGAAACCTGCGCCTTGTGCTTGAATAATACATGGGAATAAGATCGATAAGAGAACACTTTATACGATTTAGGGCAGAGAGCTTCTCAATTTAATCACCTCAGCTACGATATATTAGCTGTCACTCAGTGCAATTACAATATCCCTGTGACTGAAAGGGACTCATACTCCAAAGTAAAATCATTAAAGTGGGTTATTTTAAAGGCAGAATCTTTCTTACGTATTTGCAATCTTTGTAGTCTCCCTCGTGTTGACAGATGCATTAGGTGCTTTATTTGTATTACCACCATTAATTTCCCCTCACACACAATTCTTTTTCTGAGATTGATTTCACATTTAGTTTAAAGGAAAATATTTTATTCTGAGGCCAAGACATACGAGACACCACTTTTGTAGCGGGTTTAATTTTGTAACCAATCCCTGAAAAGCGTTGGACTTTGCATTTATTATTAAAGGTTGTTCATATGGTAGAAAATTAATAGAGAACTTTCTTAATATTTATGTAAAGAGATTTTCAGTAAATCTAATGATTGACATGTTGGGAAAAGATTTAAATTAATTTTATCGATACTTTTCGATGAAACTGCATGAGAATACATATACTTAAGTACTTTCCGATTATATTCGTTCGCTATCATTAGGCATATAATTTTGATACCTAATTAATATCGCAATAAGCTTGAAGGATATTAAGTTATATATTTAAATATGTTATAAATAATTTAATTAAATATATTAGCATTTCTCCTCACATTTAAATTGTTGTTGGTAAATCTATGAAGTGAAAATTGTACTAGGGAAATTCTCTGCTTATATTTCAAAATTGCTTATAAATATAATATACATAATATTTAAATTATACATAATAATCTTTCCATATTACTTTATAGAATTCTAAGTAATATTACTTATCTACAAGTTAAAGTAAGGACTATTTTTGTCAAGAAATCTGGCTCTTATTTCAACTCTGGTTTTATTACAAACCAATTTGCGAAGTGGACCTCGTTAATTCTAAATTTAACTCCTATTTTTCTCTGAGAAATCATTTTCTCCAAAAATTTACTTTTAAAAATTAGATTGCAATGATTACTCACTAGCAGACATTCAATTGTTATTTCAAATTTTAAATTTTATAACTTTATTTTTTTTCAATATTAAATCCATAAAGGTAGTAATATTTATAATTTACTTCTTAAAAATATTTAAAAATCTACTGACTTTTAGTGGCGACATATATTTTAAAAAATGTATTGAAGTCATTCACTAATGTATTCAAAGAAATTCAATATTTCCCTACAGTTATTTATTGTAAGCAAGAAAGAATTAGTTATTATGCTATTGGGCACAGTATAATAATTTCTCTCCCTTAATGTAAGATTTTTTCACATTGTAAGCTTTTTAGTTTAAAATTCTCTTAAGAATTTGTTACAATAAACGTAAACAGATATAAAAGTCCTTTTTAGAGCAAAATAACAATGCTTTTACGGTATAGAATATAAACTTTGGGTTATCAGAAATGTGTTTTGCACTTAAATGCATGCTTTTTTTGTAATAACAACCGAAAAAGCTTTAAATGTAGGAATTACCTGAATTATCAGTTCATTAGTCATAAATTGATTTATATTGAATCAATCAATTTATGAATACTATGTGTGTTAATGAATCAATATATAAATAAAATTATATATATATATATATATATATAGCAAATTATTTTTTGACATATTTATTAGATGCGCGTATCCTGGGAGAGAGGAGGTTTCATAATCATTAATTTAACATATATTTTTTATTTATAAGTAAGTGTTAAATTACTTTTTGATTTTAAATTAAAGAGAACGAAAAGTTAAAAATCATAAGTTTTATATACATATATATATATAATATTTCTAATGAATATATTTTAAATGTATAAAATAAATGTCTCTAACATATATATATATATATATATATATATATATATAACTTAAATGCGTATGTAAATAGAGCAGTCGTTTAATGACACATGTTTTCTAATTAGTAATTATGTGTCATTAATTTGGCAAACTTGAAAGAAAAAAATTTTAAATGCGATAATGAGCTAAATAAATCAATTGACGATTATTATGGTTGTAAATAAATAAAGTAATGGATAAGTTAATTTGATGAATCCAATAAGAAATTTTAAATTTAATCTAAATATTTGTATGTAAATATAATTTAGCTAATTAAAATTTGTAGTTTCATCTTATTAGTTTTCTTATATTATAGGTACATTTACATTTAATTGTTTTTGTATATATATATATATATATATATATATATATATATATATATATATATATATATTAATAAGATAAAACATAAAAATATAGAAACCAGAAATATAAAATTGAAAAAATGCCAAAATATACAATGCAAATGATGAGAAGAAGACATAGGAACCACGTCTTCATCAGGAGGGAGATGGTCAACTATGAAAAATAAACGCTCTTTTCTGACATGTAGGAAGGACAAATGTCTATAAAGCTTCGAACAATTCCCCTGAAGAGTGTTTACATTAAAAAAATTAAGACACATTTAGTTCAAAAATTAGAATAAATATATATGCAGAAAAGTAAACATACTCACAATAGATGAAACATACATACAATAGAAAAAATACTTAACACCAAAATCAGCACATCAGCTTCAATTTATGTATTTAGAATAATAGGAGAGTTGCAATAGGTAAATTTGAAATTGGGATAAAGAAATATGCCAGGAATAATTAAATTCAAGAAGTTAAAGTGGCTCAGAAACATGTAGCAAATTTGAAATTAAAATGTGTTAAAGGCGATTTAAGGTTAAGTTCTGCTTAACATGATGGAATGAAAGAAAATGTAAATGAGTAATTGTAGGTGTTTTCAGGATTCTTTTAAGAACTTAAATGTTTTTGTGGTCCTTTCGTAGTTATAAAAACTATGCATTACTGCAATCTTACAAGAGATTCCCTACTTCCTACCCCCTCAGGGAGTTTACCTTCTTTAGGTAAACACGGGTGTCACAATCCCAAGGCACCCTAGTAAAATATCCTCTTCTTTCTTTTCTTCTCTCCTCTTCTCTTCTGCGTTTTCTTACCTTTCTCCCTCATTGTGGTTGCCTTGTAAGAGGTTGAGGGCTCCCCTTGAGTAGCTATTGCCGCACTGTTGCTATTAGCTTCTTTTGGGAACTAAATCACCCGCGTGTTTGCCGTGCGTGGAGACCCGTGTCCCTGGAAAAAATGATTCTGGTGATTGAGGCTCTCAGAGACCAACACATCACTTTGGCCTCTGCTTCAGGTAAACCGGAGGTGTGTTGTGGTCTTCAGCATGCCAATCGTCTTCCATGGATCAAGCGATCATATATCTGCTGTGTGACTCGATAAGGGTGGAGGCCACGTCAGAGATATATTGAAAGCGTATAAGGTCTGGTTAGCACTTGTACAGTTATACTGCATCCCCTTGTTGGGCTCAATGGTGGGTGGTGCAGTCAGGCCTTGAAGTAATTAACCTATTTCTATGGAATATACCTCTAATTCTTTACTCCCTATGGAGCAACAAATGATACAGGATCAAAAATATTTTGTTATTAAAAGAACTGAGGACAATTTTGATAATCTCTCCCTTTTCTTAATTAATATGTGTCTTATTGGTACAGTTGGAAATGTCAAAAATGTTCGCAAAATGAAATTTGGTGATCTCTTAGTTGAAATTTTATCAACTGAAGATCCCAAGCGACCCTAAAACTAAAATGCCTTGGTAACATAGATGTTATAGTATCTCCTCATAGTAGGTTAAATTCTACACGGAGAGTAATTTCAGCAGATGATCTATTTAATATTTCAGAGGAGGAAATTTGGGCAATCTTGTTCACCAAAAAGTACAACATGTGAAGCGCATTACAATCAGGAGAGAGGGTAAAATTATAAGAACTAAACAACTTATACTCACGTTTGTTACTCCTATACTACCTCAATCTATTAAAGCTGGCTACCTAAATTGTAGTATTTGCCCCTTCATTCCAAATCCATTACGTTGCATTAAATGTCAGCTATTTGGCCATGCAAAAACTACTTGTAGGGGACATTTGATTTGTACTTGATGTACATCCGTTGGACATGACAGTAGTCAGTGCCAATTACAAGAAACATGTGTCAACTGCAGTGGTGAACATCCCGCGTACTCCCGATAATGCACAACCTGGATATTAGAAAAGGAAATTATTACTGTAAAAATAAAACAAAACTTATCTTACAGATCGCGAAACTTATCTTAAAGAGTGCAGATCGTAAAGCATCACTCCGTCATATAAGTCAGTTATTCTATCGCTAATTGACTATGGTAGCGTATTTTATGGATCATCCAGATCATCAGTTTTGCTCAAATTACACCCTGTTCATCACTCAGCTATACGAATCTGCTCTGGAGCATTCCGGACATCTCCTGTCCAGAGCATTTATGTAATTTGCAACCAGTTACCTCTTGATCTGAGACGTAAGCAACGCTCTCTACATTACTATTTTAAAATGCTATCAGTATCGTAGCACGCTTTGAGATCAATGGTTACTTGTCCCTCTTTAAGAAGGCTATATAATGGACGACCACATAACATATTACCATTTTATGAGCGTACAAATTCAGTCCTGTCTTCCTCTGAGTTTCTCGATTTATATATTCAAGTTACAGATGCTCTAAGATTTCCTCCTTGGAATATTCCTGTTGTAAATATAATCAAAAACTTTATTGGATACAATAAATCAGCTACATCACCCCTTATTTTGCAACAGTTATTTTCACACATTCATTCTCATTATTCCTCCCACATCTCTGTATATACAGATAGCTCAAAATCAAGTGGTCATGTTGGTTGTGGTATTGTTGTTGGAAATACAGTTTACAGCTATAAACTGCATGCATCATATTCTGTGTATACAGCCGAAGCTGTTGCTATTAAACGTGCTCTAGAAATAATACAATCCAGCCCTCATCGAAAATATTGTATCTATACAGATGGCATGAGTGTGGTCCTGCAATTAGATAATTTTAATGATAAGTGTCATGCAATTATTATGAAAATATTGGATATTTTAAATATATTGAAGAATAAAGAATTTGACATCTTGTTTTGTTGGGTTCCAAGTCATGTTGGCATTGCTGGGAATTAACTTGCAGATAATGCTGCTAAAAATACCTCTGACATTTTGCATACAGCATTAACATTTTTTGACATTAAGCAAATAATCAACGATTTCATTTCCTCCTACTTGAAAAAACATGGGATTTGTTGAGAAACAATAAATTATATAGTATATCCTCTCACATTCTTCCATTCCCAGTTGCTCCCATGCGAAGAGTTGATGTAAAACTTCCACGACTTCGTATTGGACATACTAGATTTACACACAAGCACTTATTCTTGTCTCGGAGTGCCAAAATTTGTGACACGTGTAATGTACCATATACAGTACATCACATTTTAATTGCCTGTCCTAATTTCAATGATTTACGCATAGTGTTTTTTAATACCACAAATTTAATTTTATCTGACTTGATTGGATTTAAACCACATAGAAATTTGTTAGCATTTTTACATGCAACAGATTTCTTGAATTCTATTTAAGGTTTTTATCCAAAATAATCTTTTTCATATGCTTTTCTTGAACATTTAATACATTCCATTGTACACATCTGATTAGTTTTTTAACACCGAATTTTTAACCCCAGTTTTAAATATTGTACTGTGAAGAAATGTCCAATATTACACCTTGCATCAGTAAACCTTACAAAATCAATCCCTACTTCCTACATCTTATTTTGCATAGCTCACCATCTCCTTCCTGATGAAGACGTGGTCCCTATACGAGGGTTACTCTGAAATTTTTGAGATACGTGCAGGTGAGAATTTACAAAACAAAAATAACGGTTTGATTTTAAAACACAAATTATTTTAATACAGAAGACGATTTTCTACTGACTTACTTTAACTTGTTTAGCTTAGAATAAATTTCAAACAGAAGAGAAAATAGAAATGACGCGAGAACATTTTCGCGCTCTGATTTTCTACGATTTTAAAGAAGGATTAAATCAAGAAGAATGCTTTCAAAGGTTACAATTAGCATTTTGTGATGAATCTCCAGCTCGTGTTACTGTATTGAGATGATTTAAAGAATTTAGAAGCAATTTTCTTCAGGATGAAGAACACACAGGAAGGCCGCCGTCGGCAGTAATACCGGATACTGTGTCTGCCATACGAAAAATGTTAATGTTTATAATCGCTGTACCTATCAAATGATACAGAAGGAACTTAACATTGGATCCGCAGCCATACACAAAATCAATCAAGAAGAATTACATATGAAAAAAGTAGTTTGCCGTTATGTTACCCATAATCTAACTGAGCACCAAAAAGAGGAGCGTGTCAGAAACAGTAAAACAACTCTTAAATTGCTAAATGATGGTGGTCACCACATCATTTCTAAAATTGTAACAGGTGATGAAACGTACATACCGTTTTTTGACGTTCCAACACGTCAAGAGAGCAAAGTATGAGTGTTTGAAGATGATCACAAGCCGACAATGGTGAAAAAACAACGCGCACTGAAGTGATGTATGCAATTTTCTTTAGAAGTACGGGATTGGTCAAAGCCATCAAGTTGGAAGGACAGAAAACAATAACGGCAAACTGGTATACCACTAAATATCTTTCAGAAATTCTACAAGAAATGAATGTTAGGGGACTAAAGCTTCACAATAACAATGCATCTTTACATACAGCCGGATTAGCAATTGAGTTTCTTAAACAAAAACAAATTAAAGTGATCGAACATGCACCGTATTCTTCTGATCTAGCTATATGCGACTTTTGGTTATGCTATAATATAAAAAAGAACTTACGTGGACCTCGTTTTCATTCAGAAGAAGAGATTAATGTGGCTATAAATGCATTTTTTCATCTATTCCAAGAAATGAATGACTTGAGGCATTTAATCTGTCGAAAATTCGTCTACAAAAGTGCATTGATGCTGGAGGAGACTAATTTGAACACAACTAAAATTTTGTAAGTATAACTTTAAAGATCTAGTTGTATCTCAAAAATTTCAGATTGATCCTCTTACCTTCTTCACATTATTTGCATTGTATATTTTGGTATTTTTCCAATTTTATATTTCTGGTTTCTATATTTTTCATGTTTTATCTTATTTATATGGGCAAATCTTTCTTTAGCTGCTTTTGCGCTGGCTTGATTTCCTGTAATGTATTACAGATCATGTTTTATTACATTTTATTTTCAGTATTGTATTCATTACTTTAATATATTTTTAGACATATATATATATATTTATATATATATATATACCTATATATATATATATATATATATATATATATATATATATATATATATATATATATATATATATATATATATATATATATATATATATATATATATATATATATATATATATATATATATATATATATATATATATATATATATATATATATATATATATATATATATATATATATATATATATATATATATGTGTGTGTGTATAGTTACATTTATTTTTTACAGACAAATGAATTTTTTTTAAATAAAACTTGAAATATTTTATATATTTCTATGTAAAATCATGAATATGTTGAAAACTTTCGGAAATATTAACTAACTATTTTTATCTATGTAGATTTAGCTAGTGGCTTTTCTAAAACTTGTTTAGAATATTTGCCTTCACTAATGATATTTCTTACATAAAAGTAAATGAAAAAAAATTCAATATGAACCCCTCCCAAAGCACGCTTTGACTAACTATGAGTTTGTTCCTTACATTACATTCTTATGATGAATATTTTGCTGTTTTTTTATATCATGATCACTAATAAATAAAATAGCAATTATTTAAATCAAAATAAAAAATAAACTATTATTATAACCGGTTTAATTACTACTTTTTTACTTCAAAATATATTACTATAAAATTCAATAAGTAGTTCTTAATAAGCACTGAATTAATTTCATTAAGGATTTTAATATTTCTGATGAAAATAACATTATTGGAAAGGTGGATTAAAATGAAGTTAGAGAGATGTACCAAAATTCATTATATATTTATTTCTTCATTTTATTATTTTTAATCTATTTCATCGAATTTGCAAACGATTAATACTTAACTTAGCGATTCTGTTTTGTATGTTATTTTTCGAATAAATATACTACTCTAACACACAGAATCACTATAATGGTGAATATTTAAAATTCCTGAATAAGGTTACTAATTTCAAGATTTTCTTCTTAAAATAGTAGAGATTCCAAAAATTTACAATTGCAATTTACTTTAACTAATACAATCAGAAACTTGTGTCTGATAATATTACCTGCTAACAAAATGATTTTCAATGGGATTTAAAATAATATTTCCTAGCTTCGATTATAGGTATTTAGCCCACTGACACATGCAATGTCAGGAAGAAATCAGGGAAAATAAGAGACTCAGTAAGTTATTTTCTGATTGGGATCAAAATAGCAAGCTGAAAAATTATGATTCAACCTTGACTCTGTATTTAAGAGAATGTAAACATCGTTTTGGCCCACAAACCTCAATATTAACAGATCGTTAAACTTGTTATCTTTATATAGTTCTATGATTATCTTATGGTTACTGAATTATTTTTATGACATTAACCTTATTTATGATTTGTACATATTCAGTGGGAATATAAGTACCAAATGCCTAAGAATTTTTTTAAATTTATTTATCTTTATGTTATGAATATATATTTATGTTAACTCTTTTACGAAGTGAATTATTTTTAAGAGAATTAATACCACTTAATTAAATTTTAAATATGCTTTGGTTATTTTTTGATTTAATTATGTGTCATACTTTATATAGTAAAAATTAGTTACAAAATAGTTTTCTTTTTGCAATCTTGAGTCTTAAATACAAATTGAAGTTCAGCTTCTATAATCTTAAATAACTTCAGCATTTTTTTATCATAATACCACTTTGTTATAAGCACAAAATTATTGTTATCACATTTTTCATTAAAAGACTAATAGTATATAAACTTTTCAAATGCAAAACAAACACATTTACAAGAAAGTTAAAAAAAATTGCATTTTCATGAACATTGTATTTTTTTATTAATTATGGATTTGTTTTCATCGACACAGTATTTTTTCCATTTTTTATTATTTATTATTATTCGCATCAATGATATAGGCTATTTTTATGATGTAAAGGTTGATAAATGTATATATTTTAATATTAATATATACTTATGGATGTTACTTCTGTGATGATGAAATTCATTGGTGAATATTTCTTTTATATGAATTATATATGCAAACTATATATAATTTATTCTTATATACATAACCTTATAAAAGTAGTTTTTAGGCATAAAAAATTCATATAGTTTAATTACTTATCTAAGACACTGATATATCAATACAAAAGATTTAAAAAAAATTGTAATGTAGCAGAGGATATATGAAAAACACATTTGGATTATCTATTATCTTCATAAAAGTTAACAAAGTATCCAGAAAAAGAATTGCGTTGCATCTCTTCCGTTGAAGATTAAGTTGAAGAAAAACTTTTACAAATGCAAATTGGGTACTGACAAGCTTCTCACAATAGGTGGTCCGCTTCCCTTAATTACCTAACTATCTAACTCTTTGCCTGATCACTTCATCACCTGGCTTCTCAAACCATTAGTTTTCCAGAAAAGCTGCGTGTTTTTTAACTTTATTTGAAGCTCTCTTTCACGAAGAATAATAGCATTTTCCCAACTAATGCTTCTTCTGAAAGTATTGCACTGTGGGCAACAAATCTAATTCTCACTATTCGTAGATTTTCATACATTCCTCAAGACAAATAACTTTTACAGTTAAGTTTCATATTTAATTAAAGTGATAAATCAGAATTGAATACATTTGAAATAGAACTAAATTATCTATCAAATTTAAAGCTGTCGACTTTTAAAAATAACAAGAATTACAATTTCTTAAAGTTATAGAATTTAAAAATGTTTAGAATCTGTCTTTCGAAGATGTAAGCTTGTGCGTAATTTTCATGAATAATAACTTATCTATAAATTAATGAATTGTTTTTTATTTCAGATTAAAATCATAATGATGAAAATAATTCAAAAGAAATTTTAGCTATTGAAATTCATTCATCATCAAGTAAGTCGTCATCATTTTTCTAATGATACTTCTGATTGATTAATCAATTTTATAAATTTTAATCAAAACTCATATATAAAAGAAAGCTCATTATTTTAACTTATAAAGCATAGTTAAATAAATGTGACTTATAAGATAATATTAAATATATTAAAAAATATAACACAATCTTGTTCGAAAATAATTTGTAAAATTGTTGAACATTAAAAAAGTTGTACATACTTTTAAATGACATTTATAAAATTGCTTGCACTATCAGATTTAAAAAAAATTATCTTGTGATAA
Organism: Latrodectus elegans; assembly: GCA_030067965.1. Taxonomy (NCBI): domain Eukaryota; kingdom Metazoa; phylum Arthropoda; class Arachnida; order Araneae; family Theridiidae; genus Latrodectus; species Latrodectus elegans. The sequence continues at coordinate 38,839,429 of CM057817.1, read as the reverse complement.
TTATAACATCAAATATTGTATAAAGTAGTTATTGTATAAAAATTGTATAAAGTAGTTATAATTCTTCGGTAAGATTAAGTGTGTTTACCCTAGCAAGAAACAAAATTCAAAAAAAATATATAAAGCTTTTTTTAATTTAAAATGTTGAATTTTGTTTTTTTATTTAAATTCAAATGCTCTTTTTTACATTTATAGAAATTTCAACGAGAAATATGAATATATTAAACTAGTAGAAATTGAAAAATAATAAAAGTAAAATAAATTGAAGTAGAAAATGTATGGCGTATAGTGTTAGCTAAGCAATCTTGTATAAAAAGAAATGAAGATAATTTATATAATTTAATTATTTAATCCAATAAAACTCATTTGTTAAAAATTTGGGTATTTTATGAAAATTAGGCGTGAATTTCCATTCGTATTATAGACAAGCACAATTACTTACACATAAAGTACCTTTACTTAGAAAAATATAATATTTATAGCTTGTCAAATTTTACACGTTGATGCTAATCCGCTTTTGAAACGATGTCATTATATATTCAGTTTAAGATCGAGTACTTTTTGTGAAGTTTAATTGTAAAAGCAATTTAATTTCAGTCCGCAAGGCAAATATATGAAAAATAAATAAGTTAATATTTTTCAAAATGTACAATTACTACAATATGTTTTAAACATAATGTGTAACAGCCACAAGAAATCGTTCAAATATGATAAAAATAGCTGAATAAATATAGTGAAAAAAATACAAATTTCACACACTTGTCACTGAAATATTCATCTATTATTTTATAGATATGCAAAGTAGAGTTTAATCGCAATGCTTGATTTAATCTACATAAAGATAACAAATTATATAATGTTTCTTGACTTGTTATTGCTAAAAATACAAATAATGCAATTTTATTTGCTATTAGTTTCATTGAATTTTTTTCTAGTGAAATTAATCACAAACTTAAAATACTAAAAGTTTTGTTACATGACGTGTATAAATTAATTGATTTAAGTGATTGCTAAAAATGTGCTTAGTAAACAAAATTTATGTCGTAGTAACTGCAAATAAGTAATTTTAGTTTTAAAGTTCAATTAGTTTAAAAACACAATAGACTTACGTTTAAAGTAAAAACAACACACAAATTCTAAGTTGTCTTTATTTTGAAAGAGTACGAACAAATGATTACTTCCAACAAATCCTTGAAGCTCTTAACGTCTTGATGTATAATTAATGAGTCTGCTAATGGAATTAACCACAAAATCTTTAAAAAGATTTGCTTGTGTTCCAGGAGAAAATCAGGTGGCCATGACGTTTTATAATATCTTTCTCCATTGAAAACGTCTGAGATTCTTAAAAAATAAAATATTATGTGTGAAACTAATTTATTGCTCATAAAATACTGTTATGTATAAACTTGGACTTCAATTCAATGCTCGAAATGTAACATGAATTGTGTTTTAGAAATTATAAAGAAATTTACTAAAGAATTTTTTATATATAGAAAGTACATTTTAAGTATTTATGTCTTTGAAATCAACATACTTTGTAAATATGCTATATATTTCTTTGAGAAATATTTTTCTGGTTACTGTTTTTGGTTTTGTATTTCGGAAAGAATATTGTTACAGAATATACTCTATATAAAATCAGTGAGCCTAGTCTGTTTTAATACACAGTTATGATATCCGTATTATTTAGCTTGCATAATTTAAATAATTACACAAGATTGATAATTATTCTGAGTTAGAAACTTAAGTTAAATAGCTTATAAGTTTAAGTTTTATTAATTTTTATTCCTTTGTAACAGTAAAAAGACTGACTGAGATTGAAAGGGTTTTGCAGAAAATATATTATTAAAATATTATAGCTGTTGTAATGTTACACGCTGTATTAATTTTACTGTTCATTCTATGCAAGCCTCGTGAAAAGTTATTAAAGTTGGTTGTGCAATGAATGCAAACATTATATGTTAAATTAGCAATAGATTAGCTAACAAATCAATGAAAATAATACTATAAAAATGTAAAAAAGATTATTAATGTGGCTTTGATCCTGAATATTTCAGAAATTTGATTCAGAGATTCACAAACTGTATTTCAATGAATATATCATTTATCTTAAAAACGTTGTAAACTAAAAAATGGAAAATTTTTTAAATAGAACTAAAAAATTCATTTTAAAAAAATTGTAAAATACCGAAAATGTTTAATAATTTAAACCTTGAGACTATATGGCAAATAAAACAAATTTATGAATTTATTTATGTTTCTCTAATCATGTTTGAGCAAATCCATTTCTATACTTTGAAGTATAACTCCTTTGAAGAAATGTATCGTTACAAAGAAACAAAAAATAACTCCATAAAATGTGATTTGAGCAGTTGCCGGGAAACTTTCTTGTATAATTTTTATTAATATTTTACAAGAGAACATGAAACTGTTGTTGAAATATGACTGTAATGTCTTTAATGGAATATAAAGCATGAGATATATTTGTGTAATGATACAAAAAGGCAATACAAAAAGCTCGAATATTCTGTTGTGACCTAAATTGTGAACAATCATTTCTCATATGATATATGTTTCACCAAGAATTTCCAACCAGTTGGTATAATTGTGATATTATTTATTGCATAACTTTTCATCAAATAGAGAAAAAAATATCTTTAAAATTCCTATTATGAAATAAATTAAATCTTTGTATAAGTATTTACTAATTGTTATGAGAAATAAAAGATTCCATAAAATATTCATGACAGATTATTACTTTTTGTATTCCTATTTATGTTGTGAGCTCTTTTCAGATTCTTTAATTCTAAGTTTTGATCTAAATATATTGCTTTTTCCTCAGATAGCCTGAGTGATATTACTATTTGTAACCACCCATACGCTAATAATCAAATAAATATAGGTACAGTATAAAAAATTAAAATTTTCATATTGTTTTTGAAACTAAAACATTTTGCACCTTAAAATCAACAGCAACTCTCTTTACTTTGGAAGAAGTAGCAGAGTTTCAAACAGTTTTTCAAAAGCACGCAAAAATAAACAAGCAATACACTTGTGCATTAATAATTGAAAATTGTTTTGAATTATTACTCAAATCTGTTTTCATCTTTTGGTGAATATTTTTGTGTCTTTCAATATGTGATCTACTTTTTCACATTATTATGGATTTATGGAAGCATTAATATAAACGTCTGATACAGCAAAAGGTATTTGGTTACGTTTATGTTTATCAGACATTATTTCTCACATTATTTTGTGACTGGTAACCGATTATGCATATTACCTTATCGATTTGATTTTCATACAGATAAAACGATATCTTATTTCGAAGAAATTTTCTTAGAAAATATTTATAATAAATTATTTCATGGTTCAGTCTTCTAATATTTGACTACAAATTAACACGAAATAACTAGTAGGGAAAAATACTTTTGCAACTTACGTTTATTACAGATAAATTTCATTTCATTTTGAAAATATGTCTTTTTCAAAAGATATAAATCAAGTTGAAATATTTTAAACTTTTATGAACACTTACATAAATACAATAATGATCGATTCTCAAATTGGCAGTATTCATGTCACATCATGCAACGAGTGACATCTACTATTTCAAATATTATTGTGATAATTATTTTCCCAATATTTTGGTTACCTAAAAAAACCAAATATATTGAACTGCAATAAATGCTCCAGAAGATACTGAATAGTTTTTGCGGATGTTAGTAATTAAATTACAATGAGTGTTAACAAAACAATTAGTTTGTTAATAACGAACATATTTTACTCATTCATTTTAATTTACACAATTCAAAAGTAGAATAAGGACAAAAGCATATGGCCTTAATTTCCCATTAATATTTGAAACAAAATGAATCACTCTTATTAAATTTAGATTATTTGCAAATTATCTATTATGTTTCATATATATTTATCTCTTAATTAGCAACATTTTAATAAAGCTACTGTTTATTAATTCTGTTATTTATCAGTGTAATTAGTTTATTTCAAAATCTAATTTATTGCATTTATGGCATATTTAAACAACTGTGGGCACATTCTGAATTTTAATTAAGTTTGAAGCTTTTCTGTCTAGAAATGAAAATAGAATGACTATTATTTCCGTCTTCTTTAATTTCAGACAATGTATGAATAAACATAGAAATTTCTATAAAAGATGTGTATTTAATTTTTTAATTAATATAAATTACCGATAACGCTTGTTATTATGATGTTCTGCAAATTCTGATAAACTCCTTTGCAGAATGAATTAAAATAAATTTATAAATAAACGATATATAATTAAAATTTTTACAAAATTTTGAACATACAATATATAAATGCGCAATAATGATTAAACAGTATTTATTAGAGTGAAGCATAATAAGCTAATGGATGGTATAGTCAATTAGACCAACATGTATTTTTGCATCACATGAATATACTTAATCCATATTATCTTTTCAAACGGTGAGTACTTGGGTGACAAATCCTTGGCCACAACTAGGCCGGAAACTGCTACTCATTTGTCACTACCCAGCGAGCGATTGAGAATCAAGTCACAGAGGCGAGCATCATTACCCACGCCATACCACCACAAACCCGTTTATAGAATGGGCCATATTCATACGTCATCACAAAATAAAGGACAGAGAAAAACAGAGTGAAAGTAACATCCATGCCCAAACTCGGATTCGAGTCCGGGACCCACAGCTCAGGATATAGGTAGGGTAACTACTCACATATCAGTCGACTCAATCCATAAATTAAAATAACTTATTTACTTTAGCGTTTGCATTATTTTTTATTTAAATATAATTTTACTCATCATTAATTCCTAACACACATTTTAAACATATAGAGTTTACGTTAAATGATACTCTCTTTTTGTTTTCTCAATTTTATCGTTTGTGTAATTATTTCAATTTTTAATGAAATTATAAAGACAAACTAAACTTATAATTTAATAATATTAAATTTCATATGACAGTTATTAAATAATTTAATGTTATTATTAATGAAATTAATCATTAATATAATTGACAATTGACAATAATATGATAATAAATTAAACAAAACAATAAAAATGTAAATATATTTCAAAAATATAAATCATTACTCTGAAATTGTTTGCAGGTATAAGATATTTTATTTGAATAGATTCTTACAAAAACAATTGAGGATTTTTTCACAATTTGTGATTACAAAGTCCTTATATTAAAAAATTATATCGTAAAATATTAACTGTAGGACAAATAATATTGGCTCGTGGAACAGAAATAAATAATTTTAAATAGATTATAAAATTAGTTTTAATATAAAATGCAGTAATTTATATTAAAAATGTTTTCACCCCTACAACTGTGATGATCATATGGAAAGATGATAAATTAATTTTGATTTGTTACTAGCAGAATTTCTAAACTTGTTGTTATGAATTTAATACAATTTTCTATCAAACAATTACAGATTTCTCTTTTTGGACAACTTACAGACTATTTTATTTACACTAAATTTTAATACTGATAAATTAATAATGAATAAATATTATATAAAATGCATTTGTATGTTTTGAAAATTTAACTTTTTAAGTATCAAACTACTTGCAATAACTAATTTATTGATATTAGTTGGATTATAAAAATATACTATTAATCATCATGTGAGAAAATGTTTTATAATTAAAAAAGAGAAAGAAATAATATGTTATTTAAAAAATGATAATAAACAGAAAGAATAAAGCATATTAAGAGATACTTACAAAAGTACCGAGTATAGTAGGATATGCATATGAAATTAATTATAAAGCAATTAGGCATGTATTTGGTCTAAAAACATATCCAGTACATTCCACATATTTAAGAACTTCTGCAAGTTGATATTATAAGAGTACATCGTTATATATTTATTCTAAATGATTGATTAATAGTTGATGTGTCTGAAGAAAGAAACATAATGGCAAACAAAACCCTAATAGTTTATAAATGGAGCTACATAATGTTCTGTGCCATAATAAACGTATTGATAAACGCGACGTCAATATGAGGGAACAGACAACTTATATTGGTGTGAACATAACTATATAGTGTTTACTTGTATATAGGTATAATAGTCTACAAATGTGTAAGTCTATCATAGTTTTCAAAGTATGCTGAAATAAATGCCACAAATGATGAATCTTCTTTTTAAAGATTCTTCAACATTGAAATTTCATTATTGTACCACATAAGGGTGACAACATTTGTTCTTAGAGTTGTACTACCTCATTTTCAATTATGAAAAGAGCTTTTTAATTTAACACCAAAGTGATTAATACTTTTTCTTGAAATATGTTAGCAGCGTTATATTGGACCGATGTACTGCATTATGATTAATGGTGCTATTATATAATATGAGCAGTCCTCGCGTTTCTCGATATTTTTGAATCAGGAATATTTTTCCTTTCATATGTTTAGTTTAAAAAGAATAATCTGTGTATTATGCCTCTGTAAAAATATTGTCTTTCCTTTAGGGAGAATCAACATGAAACCATAATTTGAAAAATTAAATCTATTTAGAATTCAGTATTTTTTTATTAAAATTTATATTAACTCTATTTTACTTTTTCACTCCACATTTTAAGAGTGATTTGTGCATATTTTAATCCTATATAAAATATCTTATATACCATTTTATTTGTGAGGATAGGGCGTGACCCCCTGATAAGTGAAAAATGTTGATAATGATGGATTTGATTATATATATAAGTATATTCTCATTGGAAACTTTTACATGAGTTATCTGCTTATCAAACGCTAGAGATACTTAATTTAAATAATTTAGAAAATAATATAATTTTTTTTTGTAAATTTGACATTTTAATTTAATACTATTATACATAATTTTGAAAAGAATGTCTAATCTGCCACAATGAGTTAGATTTCAAAATATTTTTTTTTAAGGTAGCGTGAAATACTGCTCTATTTTTTTTTTAGTTTTTTTATTTTTTTTTTTGTTAGTTCGGCGCAATTTTAAGTGAAATTTAGTTTTCATTACAGCATGTATCACTGCATAATTCTTCAGTTTTTTGTCTGTATTTTTCTCAATTTAATATTTTATATCAATTTTTAATATTTCAATAGTACTCTCTTTCTCTCTCTCTCTCTCTCTCTCTCTCTTGTAACTATTTTATTTTTACAGTTACCTGAATGTTTTTCCCGCTTTATTTATACCATAAAAATAAATCTCTTCACAAATATAAATTTTATAACTATCAATGAAAATGGTTGAAAAAAGCAATATTCGAACTTTTGAGAGCTTGTTAAGCTTAAAGCTTAGGATTGTACTCCACGTTATTAGAGTCCAGACGCGTTCAAAGTCAACGTAAGTTTTACTCAGTTCTCATTCGAGTTTTATTGACAGGTCCATATATTGATTTTTTGACTTAAGGAACGAGAAGTTTTCTTTACACTGAATGGCTTTTAGAATTTTATTAATAATATATGTGTCCGGAGTTTTTCTTGAATAGAGAAATTTGCTTCTTGATCAATTTTGATAAGGAAAATCTTAGTATTCTTTAGAGTACTGTTCTTGTATTTCAAAAAGTTCATAATATGAATTTTATTCTTATATAAAAATTTTTATTTTATTTTTAATTGTTGTCATTTTTACAACTATGTTAAAATTTTTCAGAATAAGCATTTTATCATTCAAAATTTTTCAAAATAAGCAGCTAGCATTTTAAGCATGAACCAATTTCACTGTATTTTTTTTCTCAGTTGCTAAAATAATCTGTAAGCAAGCAAAATCTGTGATTAAATTAAATCAAACAAATTACATTCTATTAATTTTTTCTTAATCAATTTTCTCTAAAGTGAAAATTAACAAATAAAGGTGTGTAAAACGTATCAAAAATAATTATTTTAAAAATGAAGTATACTTACCTTTACTTTTTACATTTATCTCAGACTTATAATATATATATATTATCATATATATTATCAGCAACATTTATGATTACTTTATTGAGTTTGGAATTAAAAATTTAGGATATAAATATTGTCTCAGGAATTATTTGATTTAACCTTCGTATTTCAAATCATTGGACTTGGAATTTTTCGAAAGATGATCATTTATCTTCAGCTTGATTATGAAGTATTCATAATTAAACCATAACTTTCCGCGTTCCATGTTTAAAACTGTTAAAGGTCTTTAACCTTTGTAAAGTGTTGCGTGCAGTTTTACATCAGTGTGGTTATAAAAGTAATTTATTATTCTTTGATGTCCGAGAAAAAATAGCTTTTCATTCCCAAATTTATGCAAAACAGAGTTGCAATGCACCCAGAAATCCATAAGTTTAAATACTTTAATCTTAAAAAAATAACTTTAATACTTTAATCTTAAAAAACTTAAGTTAATAATAACAACAAAGAAGTATTATTTTTAATATATTGACAGTCACTAATCCTTTCTTTATTCTTAAACAATCACCTAGGAAATCCAAATCCATGCTTTAACACGCGTTTACATTTTGCCAGGTACTTGATATTAAATATTATACAGCAAATATTTATAAATAAAATTTCAAATTTAACTAATTATTTCTTTTTTATCAATACTACTAGGTTTGTAAAGACGGTATTCTCATGAGTAGGAGGTAAATGGTTCTCTACTTTAACCAAGTAAATATCATACGTGTTCACCTTTGTTAACTGCATGACGTAAGACAGGACTTTATATCAATGTCCCTTAGCCCATGTTTTCATGATTTAATGAGAAGGGTGCCAACTCAGGTGTAGACTACTTTACTTGATCGTATTTTAGAATAAGGAAGTGAATGGGTGTATTTATCTGCTTTTCATTAGACAGAAGTAAACAGCAAAAACTATATTACATACAAGCAAATATCTCAATTACAATTATTCATAACGAAAACGTGTGTTTTCAGACAATTTCAAAAAGAAATTTAAACTCGGTCTCATATTGGAACAAAATTCTTAAGTTTTAGAGAAAATATTTATTTTTTTGTGTTTTTTATAAGTATTCATATTTAATTTTAAATATTAAACATTCCTTATTCAGCCAAGGGTCTCATAACTCATAATAATATATAGTGTATTTCAAAACAAAATAATTGAACGACAAATACATAATGTGTGGTAAATAATTATTAATTTTTCCCACAATCATTTTGTTAAATTAAATACTTAAATAGAACTCACATGTGCAAATAAAATTACTTCATCAGCAAGCCTTTAACTTATAAAAGAGGCATAATAAATGGCTTTCTAATTAATGTAAATGAGTTTGTAGCCTTATTGATATAAATTATTACAATTTTCATTATACATTTACTAAACACTAGATGAAATATTTCCTCATTTTCTCCAACATTTGATTAATTTTTCAATTAGAAAAATTAATCCTCCAGTAAGAAATTATTCTTTGACTATTTTCTTTCTTATCGTAAGTAATATTTTCTTAACATGACCATTGAAATATAATTACTGCAAATAACTTAATAATTAATGACTCGGGTAAGAGTAAATATTTAAAGTATATATTATTAACATACTAAACTTAGTTAAGTAATTATTTTTAATTTCTTACTTGACTTTGTTAGTAACAGAATATTAAACAAATAACTGTAGACAATTTGCACTGCTCTCATTTATGTGATAAATTATATATTAATTGCATAAATTATTAAGAATGTTTAATATACAGGTTTTTGTACAAGATTCATTACTGTTATATATAATTGAAATAAAAAAGTTTGACAAAAATGTATTGAAAAATTGAATAAGTATAAAGAATAATAAGAAAAATTTAATATAAATACAAATCTGATTCTTCTAAATGAAATTACGCAAATTTTTTAAATTTGAAAATTATTATGAAATTAATAATTGATGCTACTATGATGAATAAATCATAAATGCCTAAAACCTAGTTAGTGAAAGTAATTATTAATAAGAAAATGTTTCTTACTGTTACATAACTATAAATAAAGCCTAAAATGTATTTTATGTGGGCAAACCTGTATCATACTTTATTATATACAAACAAAAACACATTTCTTACCTAATTAAGGGAAATAAAGTAAATGTTTATAAGAAATTAATTTAGCTTTAGATTTTTTGACTTATTTAGAAATTGGATTTAAATAGTATGCAATTTTAAGCATACAATTTTTTAGTGTCAATGAATATATTTATGTCAAAAATTATACTTTAAAGTCACGTTTTGGTTTAATGTGCTTGAATATATGCAAATACGAAAATCATGATATTTAAGTAACCAAAAATTAATGTTTCTTATTTATTTATTGTTTTTTACCTATTTATTTATTGTTTTATTTACATAATGTTAAATTTTAATTAGGTACCTAGTTTTTTCCATTTTAAAGTAGTATAACTCTTTTTAAAATAATATGAAATATTGATATTTTCTTGATGCTTATAAAGTTTACAGATATTTGTTTTCAATAAGGACTTCACTTTGATATATTAGAATTAAATAGCCGAAAAATATAAATATCAATTCAAATGATGCTCAAGATATTTGTTGTTTGGAGGTATAAATACATGAAAATTGATAAATATATATTAATATTTTATTCCCATGCATTATAATATAATTATCAATTGCTTTATGTTAAAAATATTTATATTCCTTATTGAAAGTACTCAATGCAATCAATGCTTTAATTTGATTAGTTTTATTTTGATCATAATAATGTTAAAAGGTTTGATTTATGTCTTTAAATGTAATTTTTGAAGGTGATTGAAAAGATTTTATCACGCATTTTCATAAGATGGCTTTCCCCAATCTCAAATCTTAAATCTTTAAAAGGTTAACAAAAGGTATTATATTTTTATTTTAAGAAATGTTCTGTGATACACAAATATAGAATTTTTTCACTACACTAGCAAAGTGAATCCTTACAGAAAAATTTTAAATATCTATTTCGTATAACAAAATTTGTAGACCAGGATCTAATAGGCTTTTAATGCTTTGTTTCCTTTGTGACAATATAAATGATTTGATAACACAAACATGAACAACTAATAATCCTATATTAGATAATTTTATATTCAAGCATAAAATTTGATCAAAAAAAAAAAAAAAGCTTATGATGTTTGTTTTTAAAAATGCATCTTACAATGGATGTCTCAGTTTAAAACTTCTTGTAATGTCTTATGTCTTATATATATATTGCATATATATATATATATATATATATATATATATATATATATATATATATATACTTTTGAAAAAAATAATACAAAACAAATACAGTAATGAAAGATATATATTATGCGCTCCTTAAACATACTTTTGAAAGGCATTTGGATTAATAAATCAAGAAAAAAAGAAATTTTATTATGAACTAATAAAATATTTTATGTAGATATATCTTAACTTATTTCTTTTCTGTTTTTTTTTTTTTTGTTTTTTGATAAGTAATGCAATAAAAAGTATTTTAATAAAGTCAACATAAACAAAGCTTAAGCTTGTGCACATTGAAATAATCAACTGAGTCTAGTTATTTGAACATGCAACATTATCAATAATTTAATGATTCAAAATGTTTTATTACATTTTTTGTTTTATTACAAAAAACCATTACATTCTACATGAAATGATTTAAAAGCTAACAAAAAATTAAATCTTTCAAAAACAAATAGTGATCTAACTTCAAGTAATTTTTAATACAAATTACATGACATTTATGAATAAATAATATTTTCCATATATATATATATATATATATGTTTATTTATATGTATATTTATAATTTATATATATATATATATATATATATATATATATATATATATATATATATATATATATATATATATATATATATATATATATATATATATATATATATATATATATATATATATATATATATATATATATATATATATATATATATGTTTATTTATATGTATATTTATGATTTATATATATATATATATATATATATATATATATATATATATATATATATATATATATATATAGATAGATAGATAGATACAGAATTAGATTTTAAAGTTTTTGCTTCATACGAGTACTGGAACTAAAAAAAATGTTTTCCAAGATTGTAAGATTCTAGCATTAATTATTTGCTCGAACTTTTATAATTTAAAAAAAAGAAATCCTTTATTTAATGCTTTATTTAAAAAAGACATTATTTATTTTTAATAACAATCATAAATATTTTAATTGAACTTAAATTTAAATATTCACAAAATTCGTCTTTTAAATTAACATAATTTATATGAAATAAATTTTTGTATTTTCATATTCTCTTCACAACTTATTAAAAAAGATTAATGGCGAAATGTATAATGATAACTATAAATGTAAGCAAGTAAATATAAATAAAAACTATAAATATAAGCAAATATTTTATCAGTCAGTTCTTTAAATTTATATTTTATCATGCAATCATTGAATCTATATCCTATTATTGTGGAAAGAAATGATAAAAATAATCCGATTAAAAAAGTTTTTAAAAGTTTCTTATTTGTCAGTCTTTAATTAGACAGTAAAAATTTTATGCGATAATATTTACAAAACATATTTACTGTAGTATGCATAAAACAATTTAGGCGATATTTTTTAAAATGGATAAAAAAATTAATGGGAAATCATAATACTACAGTTTGTTTGATTATATTTGACTGAATCTTGCATTCAAATGTATTATTAAATAACTTTTAAAAACAGTTAAGCTTTGAGTTCATTAATTAAAGGCGAAACCTATAGAACACTTAATTCAGTATTCTAATTCTTCAAATCAGTAATTAAATAAGCCATAATTGAAAGATCCTCCGAGATTATATATAAGATTCTTCCCACTGAATGTGTATTTCAAATTAATTGATAGGACAAACACACAAATTGTAAATAAAGAATTCTGAAATTCATTAAAATATAATATTGTTTTGCATCTTTTATTCATATTCACAACTTTCTCGCAGAATATTAAAGCTAAATTCCAGAAAACAAATATTTATTTTAAAATATATTTGAAAACATTGCTGGAATGCAAACCTAATAAATATTTCAAGCATACATTTAGTGATGATGTTATTTCAAATTAGAAAATTATTTGGTGAATTCTATGAATAAAAAATTCATTCTTTATTATACAGATAAGTGTTATAATTTTGTTATTTTTTATGATAACTTATCAGAGTAAATATATATAACTTCGTTTGTTTTATTTTCATAGCTTGGGAATCTATTTATTTTATCAAATATTTGTATAGTGAATTTGTAGAGCCTGAAGTCATTGTCATGTTTACATAATTAAACTGGCTTGCAGCTCGTAGTAAGACTAAATAAAATATTTCTATTTATGTAACGATTCGTTGTATACTCAAGTATATTTATTGAAATATTATGTCCTTTCCATTTTTTATTATTAATGTTTTCAATAACTTAATAATTCAATAATTTATTAATTTTGTTACATGTTTATCTCCTGAAATTTATTAAATTGGGAAATATTTTCTGAAGGCACCACCATTTTTAAATTTGTATCACTTAATACTATGTTTTTAAATAATTTATGAATGGAGGAATTAAGAGACAGCAAAAATAGAATAAGTGACTTATAATTATGAAAAACACAAAGTATTAAATAATGCAAATAATCGTTATGAAAATATCATATAATTGTCATTTTACTACACGTGTTTTTTTTCAAATATTGTTAGTTAATTAATGTTCATGTATTTTTCATTAAATTTTTTTACAATTACAATGATATAAATATTAAAATCTGAGAGTTGTTTCCTGCCAAGGTTTATAATTTTTACTAAGTTAATTTGCAGACTCGTAATATATGACATTTTAGGAGAAATTATTCTCATAAACTTTTAAACCCATAAAAGAAATAACTTTTCATAGTAGAGATTCCTTAATTTGTTCTTCTGCAAAGTACCTATAATGAGACTGATGTACTTAAATGTACAATTCCTTCATCTTTATAGATGCTTGATATGGTCGATAAGAAAGATACTTATTTTCTTTCGACAGATTTCTTCAAAATACTGCCAAATACAGTACTACTATTGTTAACTCAAGATAATCAATAAATACATATATTTATTCTTACACAAATAGAGAGCAATTTATTAATGTATTTGTCATTGCATCACTTAACTAATGCAATAAATTAATGTGTTTTATATAGTATAATATATGCATACAGCAGTTAAGGGATATACATTATAAAATTTAAAATACTATGTATCTGTCAACTTAAACAATGCAAAAGCAGCTAAAGATACATGTATCAAAAATTGATACAAAATATGGAATAATTTGAAAATCAATAATAAATAAGAAACCAATGCAAATCAAAAACATTTTTTATTTGCAATGTCAAAAAGTTTCTAATATTTTCAAAATAAGTTATTTTTCACACAAACTTTAAATTATTTCAGTAAAAATTCCTTTTTTTGGTTAAAATTTTGTGTAACGTTTCTTTCAACCGTGTTTTATGAGAATATTTTCATGATAAACAATTTTATTTTATGATGCAGGAATTATAAAATGCTTACATATAAATTAATATACATTTATCAGATAAATCTGGTGTTAAAAAATAACTGCTTTTAATGCTTAAGTCTTTTAAGCTTAAAAAAACGAATATCATTTATTTTTAAATGCGTAATATCATAATTTTCTATTATCAATCACATATTTTGTTACATATAATGTTTGACATATTTATGGCAATTGTTTGCATGAATAAAATTTAAAATTAAGAGTTTTTACAGTAACCCCGATTGATGAAAGTCATGAATAACTCAAGTGGAAACAGATTTAATTTTTTGTTTGTATTCTTTTCTTTTCGATGTAAAGGTAATTAATGTATCTTTAAATTTTTAATAAAATGTATTTTACTTTTTTTGGTTCCTTTTTGAAGCCAATTTGATATATTTCCCATAAATATAAAAGTTTACTCTTGCTTGAAATACTTTTGAAACTTAAAGTTTTCTTTAAAAAATCAGAAGCGATTTAGAATATTTTTGTAGTTTTGAACTTTTTACACATTATTCACAAACTTTCTTTGGAAGCAAATATAGGAGTTTTACTCCTAATTAAAGAATTTTTTATCCTATTGTTATAGTTGTTGGAAATTTCATTCCATAATTTTTAATATTATGCCAAAATACTTTATTAAAAATTGGGATATATTGAGATTTTTACAAAAATTGCTTAATAAGCAGATATTTTTTGAGAAATTTGCTTAGTTAAAATATCTATTCTCATTTTTATGGCATTTTAAATATTAAAATCGTGTACAGTTTTAAATGTTAAAACATTTTGACTGGCAGAAAATGTCACTAAGAATTATGTTGCTGTCAATTATATTTTACATTGAGATATGTTTGCTAATAAATAGAATAGTAGAAATTCTTTTCTGAATATAAAATATCATAAATTCATAAAAATTTCTAAAAAGTTGTGTTTTTATTAATTTTTTGGTAAAGTTTTGCTGTTCATTTTATAAGTAATTGTATTGTATAATATATAACAACTATTCAAAATATATCACAAATATTACTTTCATTTCTTTCTTTTTACTATTTATATAATATTTTTAAACAAACGCAAATTTTTATTAAATCCTTGATTGTTTTCATGGAAATTTTTAAATTATATTTTACTCTCCAATGCATATTGTAATAATATTTTTCTTAAATCACTTATTCATACACAAGATAAAATGAAAACTAATTTCTTGATTATTTGTAAATGGAATAACATTCAAATATATTTGCGGTAATGTAATATCTATAAGCATTTTTCTTGAGACAAATAAATAATTTTAATAAATATATTTCAATTTCTTTTATTTTGTCTTTAAAATTCATTACTTAAATCTTTCAAAATGAATGTTACAGCTATATTCATCTTTCTATGCATAACTGTTAAGATCATTTAATTTCATTAGTATTTCATGGTAATATTTATATTTCATCACAACGTATATATTTTACTCGAATTATTCAGCCATATTAAACGTTTTTAAGTTATTTTTAGTTGTTTTAGGGAAATAAATGTAGTAGTGAACAAAATTTTATGGTGATAAAAATAATTTCTATTTTAATTTTTATTTTTTGCTATATATAATTTGAATACTATTTTATTTTTCAAAATAAATTAAAATTTGTTTAAATGAATAAATGATTTATTTTCTGTTATCATAATTTGTTATGTGTTATGGTAATTACATTTTTATTCTTGTTAATTATTGCACAAATTCACGTTAAATTAGTTGCTGATTTTGCACATGCTTCTTTTTTTTTAAAAAAAAAGATAAGGCTTCTTTTCTTGTTACCAAAACAATGCGTAATTTGTTGGAATCAACGAATTAGAGATACGTAAACTGTTAAAGTAATTTAATGGAATTTTACTTTTTAAAAAAAAATAATTAGTTTGTGTAATTTAAAATTCATATTTGTAAGGGATGAAAAATGTATAAACATGAATATGATCAGTTATAAAGCTATTTTATCCTTCACTTATAAGATTCAAGATTTTCATTTAAAGAAGACAAGAAAGTGATTTTAATGTACGTCAAGCTACTCTTATAGGTGTGTATACATGCATACGTATATAAGCTGATTTTTTATAAAAAAATGCATCTAAACCACATTTAAATATACTTAAACTGGAAATTTTAGCATAGGAACAAGAAGAAAGTCGGATAGATTTTAAAATTTCATTACTTAAACTTCTTAAGCCGTGACAGAAAAATTTATACTGACAACAAAATTTAAAAATAGATAATTTTTAATATTGTAATCAAGTTTAACAGAAATGAATAAATAAAAATTTAAATGTTTTTAATAAATCCAAATAAATAAAAAACATATTTTTAATTTTTATAGCATCCATTGAAATTTAAATCAAATTTCTCTATTGTCATATTAAGGGCAACTACAGATTACTTGAATGAAATATAACAACAGATTTTATTTTAACTGCTTTTTATATCAAAATATATTTTACTCTGTTGTGTGTGTGCGTGTGTTTGGCACATAAATTTTAATATATTAAATTCTTCCAAACTAAATATTTTAAATTTTCAATATTTAATTTGTTTAAACTTTATTTACGTTTTCAATTGTTAGACAGATGGAAATTGAATGTCTTCCACTATAAGTGTGCAACTGCAAACTTCCATTGTAACTGTCGAGTTTCAATTAATTTAATCGGATATGGTTTTTATCATTTTAGATATTTATTTCAGTCTCTATCAGCATTACTAAAAGTCAATAAAATTTGTTAAGACTAGTTTTATCGAAATAGACACACTTAAACTGAGAGTGATTGATATTATTTTTTACTTTTTGTTTGCTTTTAATTTAGAATAGCTGCTTGAGAGATTTTTTAGATTTCTTAACTTATGCGATTGTAATAAATAATACCTATCATAAGCCAAAACAAACTATTTATGAAATGTTTTTTTCGATATGTAAATGATGCGTATGTTTCTTAAAACTGTTTTAAGATGCTAAGATTTCTCTTTCTGGTGTCTAGATCTTTTTCACACATACAGTTTTGTTAAAAACAATACTTTAATTCCTGCTTTGTTACATTTCTGATGGAAAATAATTTTTTGACTTTGTCATTTTAATCCTTCTGTCACAGATGGGTTTAATAAAATTGACAATAGCCCCACATTTATATATATATATGTAAACAATTTCAATCATTCGTAATATTTTAAATCATCCAATGAATTTAAAATTACTCTTTGTAAATATATTAATGATGCAAAATATTGTGATTGGTTTATGTATCTGTTACAGTTGTAACCTATTAATAACGCCAAAGTAATGGTTATATTATAGTGTAAATTCACTTGTGGAAAGTAAACTGAAGAATTGCATTAAAACACGTTTTAGAAGTTTACTGCTTTTAAAAAAACTAGTTTAAAAATTCTTAAAAATATCTTTAAATAGTTGTTTATATCTTTTTAATTATTCCTAATTTTTTGATCAGATCAATTTTTATTTGCTTATCAGACTAGTGAAATGCTGTTCCAGTTACTTTTTCCTCGAAATGCTCAAGGTAAAATTATTATTATCAAGTAAGGAACATTTATTCTTAACTTAATTTCTCATTTAAACTGTGAATAAATATTCATTGCCAAAAATAAAATCTACATAAATAAAAAAATAAAAAAATGCAATTGTATTAGTACTTGAAACTTTAAATTCACTAACAATCTCCTTTTATTTCACCCCTTTATGATATCATTTTTCCTGTTGGGAAGATATTATTTTGACTCCTATGATATTTTTATAAACTAAAATAAAAAAGATGCTTTTAAGAAAAGATGGTTTTAAGATGCTAAAAAGATGCTTTTAAGATGATCAGCAATATATTTTCGAAGATATTTTTTAAAATTTAAATAAAAGCTATCTAGCTATAAATTATTAATAACTATCAGTATGCAATGAAAAATTTGAATGATTATTTGTAAATAAGAATTAATGCTTATCTCTTAATAAATATTCATAAAAATGTAAAAATGCATATTCATATTTATGGGGAAGGGAAATTAATTGCTTACTATTACCCAATATCTATCTATCTATCTATCTATCTATATATATATATATATATATATATACATATATATATATATATATATATATATATATATATATATATATATATATATATACATGCATACATATATATGAGCCGCTCAGAAGCCAATGCGGTTAAGTCCAAAACACAAAAATTGAGAAAATTAATATTTCTTGATACATTAGTTTTTAAAATCCTTGTCTCATTAATTTAATTAGAAAAGTGTGTAAAGTCTTTTCCGAGGTGTAAATTGCAAAAAAAAAACAAATGAGATATGTACACGATGTGTAAATAAAAACGTAAGTATTTATTGAAATAATGACAGTATCTTAAACATTTTAGAACTTATACCTTTTTGGCAGCTGAAAAACATAAGAAATTTATGTAAAAATAATAAAACAACATTTATTGTCATAATTTTTATGTTTATTCATCATAACAAACATCTTCTTCTGAGTTATTTAAATGTAAATCTTGATCCCCACATATTGCCCTTAGTGTCCTGTAAAAGTCGTGTTTAGTTGGAGGTATATACGATAATAAACACATGATGTCGTTTTTTGTTTCTCTTGAAATTATTCTGCCATTAGGATATAATATAGGTTGAGTTATATTTTTTTAAATTTACTAGGCTACCTATTTTTCTTTTTTATATCAATTATATGAAAGGTATCATCCTCATCAAAATTATATTTGAACTTAATGCTGTTTGGGTTTGACCTTTCCAATTTTATCCATCTCATACTAAGCCAATTGACTGTTAGTCCACTTGTTGATTTTTTTTTGTTTCTCTTGAAATTGTTCTGCCATTAGGATATAATATAGGTTGAGTTATATTTTTTAAATTTACTAGGCTACCTATTTTTCTTTTTATATCAATTATATGAAAGGTACCATCCTCATCAAAATTATATTTGAACTTAATGCTGTTTGGGTTTGACCTTTCCAATTTTATCCATCTCATATTAAGCCAATTGACTGTTAGTCCACTTGTTGATTTTTTTCTATTGGTAACTCTTCTTGAATTAGGATGAAATATCGTATCGCTTTCACTGTGTTCTATTTCCATTGAAATTTTTAGTTTTTATACCTTTACAATAAATATTTTTTATTATTTTAAAAAGTCAGAGTTTTTACTGTTATTAAAGAAAATTTATTTAATGTTTTTGATAACACCATAATTTTTACAAACACTTCAACATAATATTTTTGTGTTTTGACGCGCATGCATAAAACTCAAACAATTCTAATTAGAAGTAACGGTTACAGGTACTATGAATTTCTTGTTTTTTAGTGTTACCAACAAACATCGAAAGAAGAAGAGTTTAATTTTTATTTCAAAGTTTATGTAAAAAATATTGATAAAAGATGGACTTATTCACAATGGTTTCTGAAATTATAACACAATATATTCAGAAGCTATTAAAAAAAGGGCTTTCTAACCTAAAAAGTAACCAAAGACTAAATACTAAATCCTTTAACAACTAAGAAGATTATTATTTATTTTATCAAAATTTTCAAAGATCAGGAAATATCAAAAAATACACTTCACCGCATTGACTTCTGAGCGGCTCATATATATATATATATAGTCAGGGTAAGTTGTTTCTGAAAAAAACAAGTAAACAAGCTTAAATTAATATTATACATATATGCTGAAGCAATTATAGTTATTTTTCAAAATAATAATAAAAATGAATAAATTATTTAATAATTTATGATGAACAGATATAAATTCGAAAAATAACATATAATTAGTCTGAATATTATATAGAAATTTTTGGATAATGTAGTATTTAAATTTTTAAAACAATTTCTTATTATGTGCATTTGATTTTTCTTATTATTTTATGTGAAAAAAATTAGCTTTTAAGATTAGCTATAAATATTCAATAATTTATCACTTGTTATTGATTAAAACAATTATTTATTTACCCTGGTACTTTGCCAATTTTCAGGGAAAGATATTCTTATTTCAACTTTTACATATTTTATATTATTGTAACTGAATGCATATTTATTATATATCATATTCATTTTTCAACTGTGACTTTAAAATATCCTGTCATAAGGTGGTTGTGATTTGGATGTGAATACGTTTCTATATAAAACAATACAGTAATCTTATATACTTTGATTCTTCAAAAATTCACAGTTTTTGGTTTCAAATCCTAATATAGAACTAAGACCATTTTATTTGAAGTGGGAAGTTCTGGGTTTGATTCTAGCATATGCTGAGAAATGGAAAATATATAATGTGCTTCTAATTTCTACATGCTATTCGATGTGGGTGGATATTCAGGTGTTTCTCAACTTTCTTTCAATTGCGATGTTTGAATATAAATGATTATGAAAGAAAATTTATGAAAAAACGTGAAAGGTAGTGATTGTAATTATATCCTTAAGTTATTTGTCTACTGGCTATTTTATTGAACAGAATATTTGCTAATTATTTCTTGAAAATGTTGTCAGCATTCCTTCTAGTTCAGTACCTTTTACTTCTAAATAAAATATTCTGTAAAATGTTCCGAGCTGGTTTTAACATAGCTTGATGATAAGACAGCATTATTCGAATTATAAAATCCCGAGTTCGATAACATCTCCTATTAAAGAATGAGAGTTGAGTTTTGCGCTTATGCATTAAGCATGGAGCTCTGTTGGAGTAGATATTTGGAGTTTTCGGGTTTTCCTGCCTTGCGTTAGTGCGGCCTTATTGTCTATGAAAAGTCCTTTCGGAAGATAATATGCGGAAGATGTTGAAAATGCCTTGCAACGGCTTTAGACACCTTGGCTTTCTATTCTATGGGGACAAAAGTGTTGTGATCTTATTGTAATGTGAAAAATAGCGGAAACAAATTGCTAGAGAATTTTATAATTGTATCTTAAAACATTTGATATTACTATTTTACCACTGCTATCATTCGAAATTATCTTTAAGTTCCTTACGTTTTCATTTAGTGCAAAGCAAGTAATCGTAGGTATTCTCTATTATGATGCTTATTATTCATTCTAAAAACGATATAGTAGTAGTTTTCTTCTTCAATTGCATAAACATAAGAATTAGATTGTTGGTGTGGTTAGAAGTATTATATTTACTATGTAATAGTTAATGTAACTCTGTCTTTCATTAAAGAACGTCGATAAAATAATGCAACTTAATTGATTAAATTTTAGGGGATAATCTGAAACAAAGTTTTTTCAGAAACGTTCTAATTCAGCTACATTTGTAATTTAGTATTGGATTACAAATTTCCCATTTCGGAAATATTAATGTGTAACATTTAAAGCACATGATTACATGATTTAATTCAAAATTAATAAAAATACTTAATTTTCAAAGATTATGAAAATAACCGCACAATTTCATAATTTTTCTGAAATTGATTCTCATTTAACGAAAATTTTTACTTTTAAATCAAATATTTCAAATTAACTTGTTATCTTGTACAGAGCACGATGAAGTATTTTTAATATTTGAATAGTCTCTAAAATCAGCTTTTTTTAAATCTTAGTTAGATTTTTCGATCCATAATAATACATAAACATAAAAATTCTAATCAAAATACGTTAATAAAAGAGAATAGGATTAGTTAAGAAAAAGTTTTCTTTGAAATATATATATTTAAAAAAAAAATTAATGTTATTATTGAAACAGTCGAAACTCGTAAGCTCGTATGAAAAAATTGATAAAAACTGATTTTCTCAAGTGTGTCACATTTAAAAGAAAAAATATTTTATTAATATTAAATTTGCAAATCAGATTGTTCATTTCTCGATGAAGCAACATTGTTTCTGATGCATTATGCATGAAGCTAAGTAAAATCTATCGACATGTTCTTAGTAAACTGAATATCAGCTTTGGAAATATAGTGGAAAAGTTTCAAATTGAATTTTAGAATAATACTTTTGACAATTATTTGTGAATTTTACTTTTCTGATATTTGAATTCAATAATTTTATAAATATTTCATTTATATTTTAAGATTCATTTTTTTCTTCTCATGTTAAATACTTTTTCGCTGAAGAAAATCATTCTATTTTTAACAATTACAAAATGCGTAAAGTATATATTGCATTCAAATCAAAATGCATTCTTGCATTACATATATAACAAATTGTCAGTTTAGTTTAAGATTTGATTCATCTGTAGTCTTAGGGAAAATAATAGCTACCCATACTTTTGATGAATTAAATTCTTGAAAATGAATTTTATGAACTTAGTAGATTAATGTTATAAATCCTGTAAAAAATCGTTTTGCTACATATTTCAACTCATCATAAATTTAATACACATAAGAAAATAATCAATGGAACTTGATCAATTTATGGAATTAATTTGATTGCATTAAAATATTTAATAACATTAATAAATTATGTTTAGGTATTATAATCAATACTGTAATATTTTTATTATAATATTAAATACAAAGTAAAGTATCATAAATATTAATTACAATATATAAGGGCAAAACTATTAGAATCATTTGGAAATCTAATTTAACAATAGATGGTATGAAAATAAGTAACTTTCTTTCATGATAAACACAATGTAAATTTGGACTTATTCCTTTATTTTAAAACTGTGGTATCTATTGAATCTTTGTAATAAATATTTTAGATTATGCATAAAAATTCTAAATTTCTCAAAATGGAGAAATAACTATGTTAAATTAATAAACAATCCAATTTCTGTAAATTAAATTCAACTACTTTAGTTGAAATTTAACACAATTTATTTATGCTTTCATAATTTCAAAGTGTAGTGAATTTTTGAAAAATATGTTTTGTGTACATAAATAAGTTGTAATTTATTTTTTCAAAATGGTACTAATTAATTAATGAATTTCTTCTATTCTCCCTCAACATTCATATCATTCTCATATTATAAATATACATAGTATAGAGGAACTATTTTAAATAATTAACAAATATTTTTAGTTTCTGCAGTTGAGAAACAATTTCTTGAACACTGTTATCAAAATGTTCATTGGTGTGAACTGCAAATAAATTAACTCACTATTGTTGCAAGTTCATTAAACAGTTATTTGAATTTTTTTAAATTGCTTTTTATATTAATTTAAGTTTCTTTCCGAAATAAAAAATTTAAAAAAATATTTTTTACATTATACATTACGTACATTTATTATAC
The DNA here is from genome assembly GCA_030067965.1 of Latrodectus elegans. Lineage (NCBI taxonomy): Eukaryota > Metazoa > Arthropoda > Arachnida > Araneae > Theridiidae > Latrodectus > Latrodectus elegans. The sequence goes on along the minus strand of CM057817.1, from coordinate 38,815,656 downwards.
AATACGTACCATAAAATTAGTTTCATGTAAAAATATAATAATTTGTTACATCAGTAATATTTTCTTTTACTAAATAAGGGAAACAATTTTGATGGGATTATAATTTAACGTGGTTAACGGAGTTATTAAAGCAAACTGTTGACAATCATATTGATTCCAAGGAATTCTATTTTTAGTTTTGATTCCTTATCACATTGAAGTCTGTAAATCAGAATTTTCACACAGTTTAATCTTGAAAATATCTATTACGTTACTTAATGTATATTGCATTAGTTAATTTTCGGTATACTTGACTGCATTGATGTAAGATATAAACTTCTGATGGCAAGACTTTCTTCTGAACTGCAAGATATAAACATAAAATTTTAATCATTTCATTATTAAATAAATATATCATAATAAACTTAATTTTCATCACAGTTATTTCCTCATATGTAGCTGTTTTCCGTTTGATAAACGTTAATGATCACAAAAAATGTTATATACTGAATGCATCAACAAGAGTGTAGCACATGCTTCCAAAATAAAATTTGTTTCAAAAGTTATTCTCAGAAAATCAGAACTGAAGAAAGCTTTACTAGTACGTAATAAAACATTTTACGCGAATATTCATTGCCCCTTTAACTGACCTTTTAGCTTTATTGAAAAACAATAAACTAAAAGGAAGTTCCTAAAACTAACATGGCCTGTAACTTAAAGTGCTGATAGCAGGTAATTTTAATGTCATTTTTGTCATCAATATTTAATCTTCTTTGTTATTGAATAATGCTATCCTGGAAAAAGGTTTTTCGAGTGGGACATTAAATGTATTGTGGATGTGGTCTCCTCCCGTTTATAGAATCCAATTGGAAAAGAGTTGAAGTGTAAATATAATTTCGATATTAATTTCGAGAATACTAAAGCAAGGTTTTGGGAATATTTGAATCTATCTTTGAAAAATGAGAAATGTCATCACTTATTATAACACTTAATAAGAACTAAGTAATTATCATTTAAGTATGAGAAGGTATAAGTGATTTTAAATCACGCAGCAGTTCACAAAAAACTTGTTTTATTTACATTCAATTTCACTTCTATTAATTAATATTGTCAATTAACGTAAAGAGTTAGAATAACAATTAAAATAAAACAAATTAGTATGATTAAATTATTTTGGTTCCACTAAAGGATCCAAACTTAATTGTGTATACAATGTAATTTGTAATATAGATCATCTTTTTTAGCTTTTTCAATAAGAGTTATTTAAAAAATAATTGCTTACACAGCATGATATAGAATATCAACATTATCTTTGAATCATATTATATATATATATATATACAAAATAATCAGATTTATTTAGTTGTGTGTGTGTAATCAGAAATAAAACAGCTGTAATTAATCAGAATATTTTCTAAAATACGCATTATTTTATAATTTATATACTTCTATAATGTTTTAGTTTTGAGGTTTTAAATTTTTTAGAAAACCTACTTAACATTTACATTTATGGTAATCAAGGCAATACTAATATAAAAAACTTGGCAGCTAACGAATGATTTTCATTTAATCTATTTCGAGTCTATATTATAAAATGTAATTAGTATGTATTGTAGTTCATTAATATTCGTAGACATAATAACTTCAGAGAGTGTATGTCTAGCTTCCTACATCAGAATAAATAGTAGAATCACATTTATAATGGTCACTGGAGCTATGTAGAAAGTTATATGCGAAGTCAAGCTTTTTATATAATTTTTGAGCTAGATTATTTATCTGTTGCAAAACAAAGCTGATAAATTTGGCATTTATAAAATGAGAAACCACTTCTTTAATAATTAAAACTTTTAATTCATCAATTAAACAGGTTAATCAAAATTTGTAAAATCCTCTATCATCTCTGATAGTGTTTTACGGAGTCAAATGTTAATAAATTAGTCTTAAAAATAATTTCATTGCTTGGGAACAAGAATTATGGATTGATTTCTTTTAATCTCCTTCCATAATAAAAGTATATTGAAATAGTAAAATACTTATGTAAAAGATTTAAAAAGGAATGTATTTTAATTACATTGGGTTATGGACATTGCATTAAAATGATTAAGTATTATTTTACCTGGAAAACCTGATTTTAAAAATATTTTTTTTCAAATTCATTATGGTTTTGATTAAAGAGCATAAATGAGTCAAATTTTGTTGAATGTCAATTTTCTACGTTACTTCTGAGTAAATTCATATTAAAAATAGAAAACACTGCTTTCAATTTTGTGTATCCAATAAGGAATTAAAAATAATTATTTAAAGTTGTGGACCCAATAGTAACAAAAAATTTAAAAATTGCAGTTATTAAATTTATTATTGTTTTTAAATAGAAATTTTGCTTGTGAATAGTTTGAAGAAAATTTTTTCAATTTTTCGGTATAAATAAAAGCAAAAGTAATATTTAAATATAAGTAAACTTCTTCCTAATTTTAGTTAGTTGTATTTTTAGTTTAAAAATTAATAGTTTTAAAAGAATGAAATAACTGAATGTTAAGTTTTTACTGAATTTTCCAATACATCTTTTCAACTTTAAACTTGTAAATACTGTCTACTGCAAAGAAGTATAAATGATACTAAACATATTTTGCATATTTTATTCAAACTTTATGGTTGAAATATTGACTAATACTTATTTACTGTAGCTATATTATGACTTTATTTACTATCGATGTATATTATTTAATACTTTGTTGCCTGAAATCTTCTACTTTGTAATTTAATATTAATCCCAAACACGTTGCTAAAAGTGAACATAAAATGGCAAAAGCAAACATTTTCAATCCACATTTACAACTGACTTGTTACATTCATACTATTAAATAGCCCAAAAAATTTATAATATTATTATTTAAAATGTATATTGCAATATTTATAATTTTTAAAATAGTAGTAACTAAATAAATATGCGTTCAAGTAGTATAAGTAGAAACTAAATAAATATGCGTTCAATGAGAATTATGCATTTAAGTGCCTAAGAAGTCATTTCTTCATTAATTTCAAAAATTTAAGAAACACATCATTGGTATATTATAGTTATTAATCAGGTTTAATAATAATATCAAAAAATAAATGATTCTTGATCGACTCTCAAAATGAACATAAGACACATTTTAAATCTTACACATTTACGCATAAAAATGTGAAACAATTTTATTTAAAACTTACATTTAATATAATATATCAATATGACTTTTCACAATGGACTTTTTATACATATTATATTTTATATGAGCTAAATTTTATTATAATGCATCATTTCTTAAAACTAGATCATGTAATGTAATTACGTACACATTATTAATTCGTTGAAAATTATGTTTTTTACTAATAGTTTTCTTTTTTTAATTTATGAGTATCTATGAAAGAATTTTATCCCCTTGACTACATATAAAAGCTGTTTATTCTTTTACTGTAAATTAAATGCTGACTAACATAGAGGTCATTACTACGATTTTTCACTATATATATAAATTTATATTAAATCGACGATTATAACTGATTATGCAATAATAATTATTCTTTACAAAAATAACTGAAAAATCTTATTTTAACAATAAAGTAGTAGGAATTCATTATTAAAATGTATTTAGTCAAAAATCGCATAATGGAATCAGAAGAAATCTAACATATATTTGAAATAGTTCAACTCATGCTGACAAGATAAGAACATGACGCTTTTATGAGTAAAAGACCATTGTGAGTTTGAAAAAAAACTAACTATAAGTACAATGAAATGTATTTACCCCAAATAATACTGAATCAGCTATATCAAAGTTACAATATATACAAAGACAGCCTTAAAAATATCCGATTTATGAAAAAGAGTTTTATCTTATTTGAATGTGCATGAAGTGGTAATCTAAAAAAACATGTCAATTACAAATAACAATACCTTTTAAGATCTCAGTATATTTTAACCATACTGAATTGTAGAATTTATTTTTTTGAAAAATATGTATGCCTATAAAAATTTTATAACTTAAATTCCAAAATTAAAACATTTTTATCAAGGAATTTTGCTACAAAATTAAGAGCATTAAATAATAACGTAACTATAGTTTTCTTAGCAAGTTTAGTCTGTTGAGATTTAATAATTATCACTTAAATTTTCTAGAGAAATATTATTGGAAACAAGTTAGTAATTACAAACTGCGTTAAATTTTTCATTGACTGAATTTACAATCATGTAAGGTTTTCATTAATTAAAATTTTTTAATGAAAAATGACATTAATTTAAAAAAATTCTATTTCATTGGTAATTTATAATTAGATATAATACAAGGTAACAGTAATTCATTTCTTTAACTAATCTCTTAACTTTGATATGACTGAAACAGGTAAATATATCAGGAACTATATTCTAGCTCTATTAAAATTGCATTTGACAGAAAAAGACTTAAGCTACATGGTCAGTTTTCCAGTTTTCTTTTTATTTTTAAAGTTCATTTTACATCACAGATATAAATGTTCATAATAGTCCGGAGATTATTTAAAATTATGAATCCTTGTCTCATTAAACCTCGTGTGTAAATATCAACCACAGAAAATCTAGATATATGGCACTGTCTTGATAATAATTTACGACCCCAGAATATGTATTGTCAATAACAAAAATTTAAAAAAATTCTGGCCTTTCAGAATAAATACTGAATCTAATAACTGCACACAAAGTACCTTTTAAGGATAACTTTTTCCAGGAAATATAAGAGATACATTGTAAAGTAAATTGTGAAATAAAAGTGTTAAGTTAGCAAATCTTAAATTTTCAATATTACAAGACACCCCAGTAGATAAAATCTTCCAGCGACTCCCACTCTACTATTCCTGTACTTAAAATAAACAATGCAACTGAATGTGGTATTTTAAATTAATTAATACATACTATTTAGCATAATTAATTGTAAAAATTGCACTGATAAAACATAACCGTTATCCGAAAATAAGTCATTAATTGAGAAGTTTATATAGTCAGTATCTATTAATATTGGAAAAATCCCTAAGTAACACACTATTAAAACATAAATAAATAAATACGTGTTAAATAAAACAATTAAATGTGAAGTTTCAGTAAAGCAATGAAATTAAATCCATAAAATATTTTGTAAAATCTACATATAAACTAATTAAGAAAACAATAGTTTAATAATCTAAAATAAAGTCAATGTTACCAGAATAATACATTGCTTGCCCTTCAAAGGATTTGATTTTTCGTAATGCTTATATTTAAATTAATAAATATTTAAGATTATAAAATATATTCAAAACTAAAACAAACAACTTTGAATGATGTCTCCATGACGGCGTAGCAGTGATTAACATACCGAATATAAAATATCAACTATAATCTTGACTTAATTTACTATCTCAAATTCAATAATAGCTCTATTAAAATTAGCATGATAGGTTTAATTGACATTAATTTTAATTTAATATTTCAACATAATTTCAACATTATTTTTATTTTCCAATGATAAATTCAATTTTTTAGTGGAACTCGCATTCTAAAATTAGAATTTTATTTTAACTCGGATATAGTATGAAAAAGAATTTGATTTGCTTTATTAATTATATGAAGTAATTACATCAGAACAATGATTATAATTGTACATTTTTCTTATATTCATCTATACCTAACAATTAAAAAATGAGAAAAACGTCCATTGCTCTTGAACTACACACTAACAGACACAGTAAAACACACACACATATATATATATATATATTCTTTCAAAACATACCAGAATATTTGTATTACAAAATAGTTATTTAAGTTAGTATGTTGCTTAAAATATTTCAATAATAAAAATTATTTAAATTTTAGTAACTCGAAAAATTACCACTTATCGGGGAAAATCTGTTATATATTTGGGGTAAACATCATAAACGATCTCGAAATTCAAGAAGATATTAAATAAAGATTGAATTAAGAAATTAAATAAGGAAAACGTCGAATGTTAATTTACAATGAAATAACTAATTCTGAGATCATATTGTTCTTTATGAAGCTAAAATATTCTCACTGACTTCTGAGAACATATCCATGAATATATTTAAAATTTGAAATTATTTATTTTCATTTAGACCTACTTTTTTAAAAATTATTTAGGATTTATGGCTTTAGCGAAATATAAAAACTTGAAATGTGAGAAATCATTAAGGAAATTGTTCTAAAATGAAAAATTAACTCTTATGTACAACTGGATTGGTTTCACTGCATGTTTGAATTATTTGAATAGTTTTAAAAATTTTGTGAATATAAATACCGAAAATCATAGATAAAAGGTTAAAAAAATGCTTGATTTTTGAATTTTAGAAATATTTACTTTTTCAATTTTTCCTTCAAATTTTTTACTTACAATGTGTAGTAGTACTTTTTTCGCACATAACCCTCAATTTTAGTGCAATTATTTTCCATTAATTTAGTTTTAGTTCTAACTAAGCGGATTATCGAAAGGAGAATGCTTCGCAATAGCAATATATCGTTGCTAAAAATACTTATTTTTCTATTTTGACGTATAACGTTTAAAATTTTTTTTATTTTGCTTGAATGCAATGTTTTCGATATAAAACTACTTACTGCTAAACATTTTAACTGAATTGAATTTGCCCTCTTGTTAAAAGATAAAATGAAATTCTAAAAACAATATTTTTTGTTTACTAACATAATAACCCAATATATTTATTACTAATCTTATAGATTTTATTACTTTAAAAGAGAAATATGAAAAACTTTATATCGCTTTATTTCCTCTGGTATAAAGTTTATTTGAAAGTTAAATGAAACCTTTTATTTATGAGCTTTGTCCTTAATTTAATTATATTTATTTTTATTCATTTTAGGAAAATATAATTGATGTAATATAATTTAATAATATTAGCAATAATATTAGTGTTACAATATAGAAATCATATTATAAAATAGCTAAGGTAGTTTTTTTAAGTTTTGTAAAATCGACAATAATTAATTTAATTTCATTGAGTTCAAATTTATTCAATTTCAATAACTTTTGTCCATATGACTCCAAATTTTAAATCTGTAAACAATGAAAACTACTTTAAAATTTCCATTTAAATTAATAATATGTTAAATATAAGATAGAAATATTGATTTACAGTAATTCATGAATAAAGAACAAATCTCCTGATTTTTAATTTCAAGATTGTGACTTAAAATCCTTTTTAACTACGATTTAAATTAATATTATTTTAATTTGTTTAATGTCTTTACCATTTTTTAAAATGAAGAATTCAGTATTATAAAAATGGCATTTATTTTTCTATTAAAGTACATTTTTAAATACAGAACAATTCTGTAAGTTTAAATAACGTGTATTCCCTCATACCATAAAACTTTGAATCCAAGGAAGATGATACAAATCATCAGTAATGGAAATTTTCTTGGAATGCGATTGGACCATCCAATCAATTACTTTTGTAGAAAATTTGTAATATATCAACAATACCAATCACGTTCTTCAGTAAAAGAAGACTAACACATCACGCGGCAAAGGTTAATTTCCTATAAAAGAATTGGGATTTTTCTCTCCTTAATATACAATCACATATCGTATGAATTAAATTAGAATAATTGAACGCGCGATTTCTAATTCACAATTACTCCCTGTTTTATCAAGTAAACTTTGTTATTCAGAAACTCGTAAAGCTGCATCATAAGCATCTTAGTATTTTATGAGATTTATCTTATAACTAAATAATAAATAGAATTATAATTTTATGTGACTCCATAATTTGAATTTTAAAAGTTTTCAGCTTCTTGAATAATAAATATCAAGTTTTCTTGCAGTTTTTATGCAATAAATTTTTAGTGCCTATTCATACTTGATTATAATTTAAAAACTGCTTGTAAATACTTGATTTTTTTTTATCTCCAAGCAAAAGTTTTATGTTTACCAAACGTTCAAAGTTTCTTGGATATTTATTTATAATTATCATCTAATTCTTATACATATTTAAATTTGCTATCTAAAATTGCACGCAATTGATCGAAGTAGAATCAATTTGCAGTAGCTCTGTATTAATTTACATAAAATATAACAAATGATTTTTGGAACTATTTTGCGTTCTTGATGCTTTTAATTTTAATAAGTAATGATGAAATGCATTCCATCCTATTTTCCTGTTTATTATACCTTTCTTTAAAAAAAGAATTTTTTGAGTTATTGAATATATTTATTTGTCCTTTCAATATTTCATTAACCATAAGTTGAACGTTAACTAATATAGAGCAATTTGTTTTTAAATATTATGTACATGAAAACTAAGTTATAAACTCTTCTAGAATACAATATTTTATTTTAAAACTTAAAGTAAGTAGAAGCCGTTATTTTATTTAAGATCACTAATTGTTATATTATAAATAATGTTATTTTAATTAACTAAGCTAGTACATTAATTATAATTTAAATCCAAATCCAAATATCAGTAGAAATTAAAGCTATGAGCATATTGAATTGTTCAAACAAAAATAACAACTCTCATAACCTTTCAAATTTATCCATAATATCTTATTATTCAGAACGGCATTTTCAAAATACTTATTATTAGATTGAATCAAACATAAAACCCATAACTATCCAAAAGAATTGTATGTTAAATTGCAAAAAAATTGTTTTCTGTGGGTTTCAGTGTTTTAAAATATTATTTCATGAGATTATAGCGATAAATTAAAATTATTTATCCAAATACTGTAAATTGGCATACATAATCCTCCTGAAGATTAAAAGCAATTTGGTTGTTGGAGATACTATAAATAAAATAATGACAAAAATATTTTTGTTCAAAGTAAATTTTGCTTTATTTCAATTTTTCTAAAGTGGATTGATTTTGATGAGATTTTAGAAGTCAGCCAAATACGTAAACGTATTTTGTATTTAGGGATAAACTGAGTTTGTATGGAATAGATTGGAAAATAATGTTCTCCCTTGGGAAATTAGATATGCTCTCGCAATCGAAGTCATAAAAATGAAAAACATAAAAGTTTAAATTTAATTTCTCATATAAAATAAAGCATTTTAAACTAAAATTTTCAAAATAGTAATAAAAGTATGAATTTTATTAGTGACTGGTGTGATTTATTAAATTTAAATGATGGTTGGTGATTCATATTAATTCATTATAGGAACCAATTTTACGATGCTAAAATAAATTGTCTCTTAAGCAACAATTTGCACCAGATTTTATCTTGTGAGTAGAAATTTATATCATTTTATGGCATTTTCAACCATTAAATATATATAATAATCCTGTTATAAAAATTATTCTTCTATTAATATTTTATCGAAAGGAAAAGAAATATTTAATATTATGATATTATAAAAACCTTAATTTAAGTTGGTAATTTTATGTAGGTAAATATGAAATAACTTTCAATACTTATCTTTGAAGTTAATTTTATAATAAGTAATCTTTAAAAAAGAAGAGAATCATGAGTGGAATAAAGTATAGAATAGTATTTTACCAAAATAAATACATTCAATAATTTTAACGGATTTTTAAAAGAAGTTATAAATTTTGCCCTTTTAAATGAATAAATCGATACGAATGATTTTTGATATTTCAGCTGCTTAATTTAGCATTTACTAATATTATAGATTGAAAAAAGTACAATCTATATTTAATTGTCAGTAATTTTAAGAGCATATCTTTCTCTGCTGATTTATTTTCTAAAATGATGTTTAGCAAATTAATATATGTCCTCAACATTAAACAACATCCAAGCCATGTTTTCCAATTTATTGTTTTTCAATAATGTGAACTTAATTAACTTCCTCATTTTTAATTTCATTTTAGAATCACCTTGTCAATAAAACTCTATAAAAAAAAGGAGAAACGTTATCAAAATCCTATCCGAGGCAATATACGAAAAATATTTTAATACATGGCTGATAATTTAACTAAATATGTTAGTTTATTAAAAGTACAACTTTAAAAAAGCAAAATTTGGTTAGAAATCACAAGAAAATAATGCATTTATTTCAATTTTAGGATATTATAGATTTTGTTAAGCGAATACAAAGGTACAATGAATGTATTAAATGCGATACGATCAAATATCACATTCATTCTAAAGTTAGATTATATTTTATAAAAAAATTACTGCAGATTTATTTCCAATTAAACATTTCCATTAATAACTATATAATAAACATTTATATAATATTAAACTTTACAAATTTTCAAATCTTTTACATTCATTTCTGTATCAAATGAATGCACAGGATTCAAATAAACAATAACCAGTATAATTTACATGATAAAAAATTTCAAATTATTAAAAAAATTGTTGAAATAAAAATTTTAAATTGTCTTCTTTAAATTCATTTCAATTTTATTAAATAAAGACGCTTTTACAAGCTCTAACAATATAACATAAAGTACTTTTAATATCTCGCCAGAGATGTTAAATACCTTTAACACCTTTACTTTGTTTTAAATCTCTCCTTAGCAAAGAAGCTGTGGCAGCTTTGCCATCTTGGCTCATTCCCAGGAATGTTCTCCAATTGTTTCCACCATTAAAGAAATTTTAAAGAAAGCGTTTGAGCTCAGAGCTGTGTTTACTTAACACATTAAGTCATAAATTAATGTAATGAACTTCGTAATTAGTTCTCAACTAAGAAAAGTGCATTAGAAAAAGAGATAATTTTTTTCATATAAAACTTAAGTTCAAAACTATTTCATAAGTGATTTTGAAGAAAGTTATGAATTAAGTATATTAAACAATTTTTTTAACATGCCGCATGAAGTTTTGCAAATTGTTTCTTTACAATTTTTAACAAATATACTTTTGTGCTATAACAAACATACTTTTTCCAAGTTTTCACTAAATAATTATTTTGTTCTTACCTAAAGAAAGACCTTATCTCCTTATTTAACAGTAAATTATAAGTAAAAATACAGTGCAACATGATAATAATATTTATTGTGTAATACTAAAAATAACTATTTCGATGTGTTGCGGGCCACGACTCTTAATTTCAATGTATTTCAAATGTTTGAAAGCAGTGAGCAAATTTCTGATTATTTTAAAAACCTAAAAAAAATTTAATCCATTTTATTCAAAAAGTTCTGAATTAGAAGCTTAATGTAGGGCTAGTATGATAAATAGAACTGATATTGGGATTAGTTTGTAAATTAGTATAAAACGAAGACACTCTGAATTGAGTTTTTTATACAGTAATTAATACAATGATTGTCAAAAATACCAGCATTCAAAATATATTTTAATGGAATATTTTATTAGTCAGAAATGTGTTAATATGCTAGTTTTTTAATAATAATATATTAATTAAGTGGATAACACACACATAAATTTTCATAAATTTTAATGGTAAACAGATTTAGCATTTAATTCTACTGACTAGATTAAGCTTGCTCGAAAACGATGCTAAACATACATTCTTTCAATGAAGGAAATATTTATGAAGGTAATTGTATTGATGTATCAGTGAACATGCATACAGAAAATAATTAATACAAATATATGATATTATTGCATTAATGTGCAAGCCATATAAAATTTGGAATTCATATATGATAACAACAAACTTACTTATTTTGGATCGAAAAAATTTATTTTAAAATTAAATAGTCCTTCAATTTTAAGCAACGTTATTTGTCAAAGAAAATATAATTTTTTCATTAAATAGTTTAATGTATATAACTATAAGTATAACTAGTTTATAAAAAAATTAAGGATTTCTAACAATGTGATCTTAGATTACGATTATTGTTTTTCAATAAAATACGACATGATTTATTTTCAAATTTGTAACTCACATCGTTTTAGAAAATTCTTGACGGCGAAGTTTTTAAAATATTTTACTCACATATAACATACATACTGGAAACTTTTAACTGTATGTGTTGAAACGTTACATTGAAAACATTAGATAATGATAAATATTTTTTTTTTATTATTCATTTCTTCACCTCAATATAGAGCTGAAATTTTGTATTGAGAAAAATTCTACTTAGTTTATTATAATTGAAAAATAATATGTATTATATATATATATATATATATATATATATATATATATATATATATATATATACATACATATATATATATATATACATTGAAATTATATTTCAGGCACACTAATCAGCTCATCTAGTTTATATGAGAAAATAAATTTTATAACAATAAAATCCATTCATCAGTATTCAACAACATTCGCATCTGTATTTAAAATTATAACTTTAAAATGCTCTATCATAAGTCAAATTATGCCTTTATATGAAAGCATTCAAAAAGTCTGTTTTTATATTTCACTTGACGTAGCAGTCATTACTGATACATTTCTTTTTATGCATGTATCACGAGAACCTGTTACATCCATAGTGACTAAGGGATATCTTTTTATGTGGATGATAATGGCCGATTTCATGCAGCTCCTCATAAGAAGAGCATGCTTAATGTTTAAATAACATGGCGTATAAAGGGGCTTTCTTGTTTTCCTTATATTGAAAAAGCATATTTGGTTTTAAAAACGTCGCATTGTATGTAGGAGGTGAGAATAATTCAGGACATAAATATTGCCCTACATGATTGTAGATTCTGTATTCTCTATGTTTTAATCAACAACCTTATCGCATCGATATAGATCAAATGTGCAACAGTCTTAATTGATTGAAATGCGCCACACATGGTTTCAAAAACAACATATTTTTTATTCACGATTAACTAAATTATTATCTAGAGAAATTTTTTCTGTTCCTTCTAATGTTCTATAAAAATTAAGTTAACGTACATATTTTTGCTTCCTTTTCATCTGTATCTCATTTTCTTACACGTGCATGCTGAATTTTATTCTCATAATTGGTTGTCACATGAAAGCTTTCTTTTATTTATTGCTTTTACTATTTTTGATCATTATGTTTTAATTAATATATTAAGAATTATATATATGGATACAGCATGAAGTAATATAAGAATAATATTATATAAGTTCGTAAAAATAACATCTAATTCAATATTAGTATGATTGAACATTTCCATTTGTTAACATACTGTATTGTAAAAAAATTATACCAGTGTGCAAAACTTAGACAACAGGTTTTTATTTTTGCTATAACTCTACGAAAAATCTTTTGAGACTTGAGATTAATAGGCAGTAAGTATTTTGCACTTAAATGGTGTCGAAAGAATAGTTTTGCAAAAATGTATTAAATGGGAAAAGAACCTCCAGACACAGTGTGGAGAATCAAATAGAAAAAAGATTCATTGAAATTATAACATTCTTACACATGATTGTTCAAAAGGAAGAACAATAAAAGTTGTTGTTTAAAATGTAATATAGCCTCTTTTTACTGCAATTATTGCTTAACATTGTCTCTCCATACTCAGCATTAAATTGCACAGCAGTTAAAGGTAAGAATGTTCATTCCTCAAACAACATTTGTTTCTGTTGTTCAGTTGTTAAATATTCTCCCCAATATATAATGGTGTTGCAAGACGTTTCCTCAAAGCATTCCACATTTTTTCAATGCAAGTTAATTTTTTTAATTTATGGTTGCTTCGCACCGTCTCTTCCTACTCATTTACTCTGACTATTCTATTTCCCTGATCTTCCCTTTCTAGTAGCTTTTGAAGTACATTATCATCTATAAAAACGAAGTCTGCTCCAATGGCACTTCATAATAGATGCAATGGAGATAGATTACTTTTTTACAATTGCGATTTCCGGTTACAGAACCTCTATCGATTATGCAGACCCGTTCAATTTTATGACAATAATACAAGACCGCGGTAAATGTTTCTTACCGTAGAGTAACTTGGATGAAATCGTGTCCTGACCACTCTCCGAATCAAAGAACACTGAGAATCACTTGTGGTACTGAAACAATCGTCGGTGAAAATGTGCTTTGGGTCCCCTGCTTGGCGCATTTTGAAAAAGTCGCCAACTGGCGCGTTTTTGCGTGTTGTCTCGCGGAGTTGAATGCTCTGAGAAACACTTCGCAAAAACGATGTTTCTCTGGCGACGAAACCGAAATCCGTGTTCTTAACGAATTTCACCGTTGATATGGCAACGAAAACAAAAACAATGTTTTTTACGAATTGTATAACAAAAAATACACATATAATTTCATAACAAAATGTAACAAAAAAGACAGAATTACCATAAGAAGTGCAATTAGGATGAAATAGTTATTGTTATCACCCTTTGCGTGTCTGTCGCCCATTTGGCGAGAAAGGGGTACCCAAATCACAGATTAACCCAATTGTCATCCGTAAAGAGAGCATAATTCCATTGATGGGATATCTAGGTTTTGTATTCCTTGTATGACTCTAAACGGTAACGCAAAAGGATAACTTTCAAAGAAATGCAGAGTTCTTGATGGTGGGCAAATATACCACCTTTTTGAAGGCTTCTGGACACAGTACACCAAAACACTTGACGTTACGTTTCTGTACACAGTAAACCAAGACACTTGACGTCCCGTTTATGCTCACAGTTATTTACCAACGGTGCTTGCTGTCTGGTTTCGGGGATTTTTGGATCATATATCAATCATCTATTGCTGTTATTTTCCTTGTTTGTGGCTATCACTAACTTTTCTAACAGCTATACCTATGATTCGGAAGCATTTCTTCCAGCGCAAAGCTTCATTTTTGTGGATTCAAAACTCTTCAGGTACACTGGCCACACTACTCTCTCCTCTTGCTTTCCGATCATTCTTCTACATATGAAACCGTCCAGGTGATTTCTGCAATCTATGTTCCATGGAAGATCTCTCTTGCACATGCAGCTAATTTCTTTAATTACAACACCGTCCTTTCATTATTGAAGTTTTAAGATATAGTTCCGATAGGCTGAGTTTTACTTATGCATGCATCACCAGTATCTCTGCTCTTGACATTTGCATACGCATAACCTTTCTTCTGAATTGCATGTTCATTTTATTGATCACAACATATTCCCTTTCCTGCAGTTTCAAGATTATCTACTAAAAAGTTTACATTGTTGCTTAAGTTTTGCATACTAATTCATGAATGTTAATAAGAAAATATTTGGTTGATAGAATATTAAAATAACAGCATATTAAAAGTTAATGGAATGAACTATTGAAATTGTATTTTTATATTATACATTTAATTTGTAATTTCCCATTAAGTGTAAATCCAACAATTTATAATAACCGACCAGCGAAATTGTTAAAGATATTAAAACTAAAATATATCCTAATTTGAAATAATTTTAAAAATATGTATCTATTTATTTATTTTCATAAAATATATTTTCAATTTCATCATAATTAATTTTTTTTTCTTAATTGATAATTACTTTACAATTCAAAATTTTCATTTACATGGCAAAGTTAATTATTTTAAGATATTTTCATTTACATGGCAGAGTTAATTATTTTAAGATATTTTCTCTTTTTATAGAACTGAATTATATTTTTCATTAATATTTTGATTCTTTTTTTTTAACAAAAATTTAGTATTTTTAGCTTTTATAATAATAGATTTAGAACTTTTTCAAGCTACAATAATGCCGTATTTTTTAAATTCTATTATTAAAACATAGCAATGCATGTTCTCATAATTAATGATAAAAGCCCTTATCTAGTTTTGATATTGTTTTTCTCTGCCTATTCTTTTATTTTGCTTTATACTGCTTTATATTTTAAAAACTCATTTCTTCGTTACAATATTTAATTCTATATGCATTCTTGTTTATACTCATTCTACAGGAAATTTCAAAGAAATGTTATTTTAGTTAATTCTAGAAATAATAAATGTTATTATAAGCAAATAATTGCTTTATTCAAAGCAATTAATTCCGTATATCTATTCCTAAAGAGATAAATACATTTCATTGATTTTATTAAAACTATATCTTTACTATGACATATAAGGGAGTGTCCCCTATTTTGAAAATATTCTTCAAATTGCTTAAAAAACAAGAGAGTTATGATAAATCAACCATTTCTCTCAGCACATTTTAGTAAATGGGAATAAATGAGACTGAAATACAATTCTTCAGTCTCCTGAATGAAAATGAGAAATTTTCATATATCAAATGCTAAAATATTATGTATTCAGAAAAAGTATTTCTTGTGGAAATAAATTAAAAATAATTTCTGTAACTAAAAATTATACATGTGAATAATGCAAAAATTTTAGTTCTTATTGATGTCATGATTGTTATTATTATTATAGTTTGATTGAGAATAAATCTTTTTTAATAATAAATAGGATTAAACTCATAAGAAATATCTTTATTATCTTTAAAATATGCTTTCATAATTACATCTTTTTAAATATGGACATTAAATGATTGCTTGCAGTCAATGTGTAATAAAAGTTTCAAATAAATTTTTGTATCAGAAGTGCCTTATAAAGTGATTTTTTCTTGAATGCAGTATATTATATATAATCTAATAACTAAAGAATGTGTGTTACAGTACTAGAATTTAGGATGCATTATGGAAAAACATTATATGAAATATCGGTTTCTAAATTTTATGACTTCAGATACATACACATGTTATTGTTGAGAGCTTTATGTTGCATAAATATTTTAATATGTATTTCTCAAAAGAGCATGAGAATCAAGGTAAAATAAAACTTAAACCATTGAGTAACTATGAAGTATGACACATCTCTTGTAAAAAAATTGTAATGCAGATAAAAACACACAAGAAAAAAATTAAAAGATGCTCCAAGTCAACCATTCGGTTATACATAAATGAAAAATGCTTTTTGTTCCTTACATACAACCGAATTTAACCAACATGTAACAATGTTAATGTTGCAAGCTGTATAATATAGTATTTGATTTGCTTGAGAACCTAAAACTGTTACACACTTGCTTTGTATGGATATAAATAGTAGCAGCTTAAGCTAAGCTATGTAGTTTATGAGTCACATCAGCACGTATATTTGAACCATGAAACTGCAGCTCCAAATTACAGGAAAGTTCTCATGCCTACCTATACTGACTCTAGATCTTCTAACATTACACCTCATTTGTAATGATATCTGATCTAAGCGCAAATGCAGTTTTACACAGAACGCCCTTTTCTCTCAATAAAAAAGTGTCTGTTATCCCATTCCAAGTTTTATTAAGATTAACCACTATAAAAAGCGTTTGTGCTTCTACTCACTTTCCATAAAATTTCGATGCTTAGCATCTCCACTTCCTGCAAATACACGGTGATATGAAACCAAGTGGATAAACAATAGGGTATATGGATAGAATAAATTGATATTGTAGCTCAGAAAAGCTACTTGTTGCGTTTCGATGAGCTATTAACAGAGTGACCATCATCAGTACCACAAAGCTTCAAAGTCCTGTCACAGTTACCTTATATTTTTTATTCCATTTCAAAATAGTAGTTTTTTAAGCCGGTAAATCATGCCATCACATTTCTCAATTTTTTTTCCTTCAGAATACTGAATAAATAACTTTGCTAATGGAGACAGAAAAAAAAAAATTCTGCAAAATCATGATTTCTGAACTCATAAATATTTTCTGAAATTTGACTTTATAAATTTTAATTTGCTTATGAAATTTAGTAATCTTATTCTCTGATTTACTTTAATTTTTGTTTACGTTTTAATATTAATTATTAATATTTTGTTTTATGTTTGTTATTAGAAAAAGTATTCGAGTGATTTTGTTATCGAAATCACTACATTATTCAACTGCTACATGATTCTCTATCCTTTTTATAAGTATCTATTCTAATTTATA
Source organism: Latrodectus elegans (assembly GCA_030067965.1). Lineage (NCBI taxonomy): Eukaryota > Metazoa > Arthropoda > Arachnida > Araneae > Theridiidae > Latrodectus > Latrodectus elegans. The sequence continues at coordinate 38,797,909 of CM057817.1, read as the reverse complement.
AGAAAATGTGTTTACATCTTTTAATTCATATATAACTTTTTAAAGCATTTTATCTGCATAAATATATTAAAATGTAATATTCTAAAAGTCATTATTTAGAATTAATATATTTATGAATCAATTCCTTTATGATTAATTTACTTTTTAAAAAGCATAGTATATACAAAACCAGTAAGTATATAATAATATTTATTCAATATACCTCTTCTTATTATTACACTATTAAGTTCATAAAAGATTAGTTTATAAAAGAATACTGTTCTAATAGAATATTTATAAAAATTATTTGCAAATGAACTTGATATTCTCAAAGGGCATATTAGAACTTTATCGCTGGATTTCATTACAGTTTTAAGGTATCAAATTTTATTCTCAGAGTATAAAATATTTAACAATTGCATTATAAGATGCATTATCTTCATAGATAATTTTAGAAATAAGTAATTTCAGGGTTTAGTTACTATTTCTTTTAACTTACATGCAAATATCATTTAAAGTACTATTTTATTTCTCAAATAGTTGCTATGACAATGAGAAAATAAATTCTCCTATTACTGATTTTATAAATGCCAACATTACAAAAGTGTAATCAAATTTTGACGTTATTACATAAGTTGATTAATGATAAATTTTCATACTTTATGAAGACTTTTGGAATAAGAACAGCTAAGTTAATGTATAAATTTACAAAATAAATAATCTGGATATATAAAGATGATAAATAATTTATTTTTACATTAGTATAACAGTTTTACTATATAAACTAAGGGATATAATTTAAAATTATAATTAAAATGTGGAAACGGAAATCATTCCTTGATGAAAATTATTAAAATAAAGAATACAGGTGTCAAGAATTGTAATTTAACTAATATTTTATATTTCTTATAAAATGATTGTTATATTTTTATCATATACATCTTTGAGAAAATTAATAAGACTTTTTCTTTCAGCATTTCTTGAATGTATTTTTCCTGTATTTTCATTAATTTTTCCTATCCATTAAAACTGCTGTCTGTAAGTAACTCTAATTCTTTCATATAGATTTTTCTTTTTCTTCAAAGTGCATGAACAAATATATCATATATCACGTTATGTTACATTTTCACTCGCTGGAAACAAAAAAAATCAAATCTGTAAAAGAAGTACTGAAAATGTTTGCATGTAGATAGCATTTCAAAAAATCTATCTTCTTCTATATCTAATACTAAGACAAATGAGCTATTGTTAATTAATGCTGATTATTCTTCAAATAATATTTCCTTAAAAGTAGTCGTGAGACTAATTTTGTTGCAACTTATATAGCTAATATTTATTTATTACGAAATATAAGGTAAATGTTGCAATTATTATTTTAAAACACATTTTCAAGAGTTTTTCAAGATCAAGAATTAAGAAATTTTGTGCAATTTATAAAATGCTTTTACAAAAAACTTTTTCCTATTAAGGATAATAATAAACTTACAAGGATAACTTCCAATTTTAATCAAACAGGAATGTTCATCTTTTTTGAAGACTATGGATTTTCCAAGTGTTTTTACTCCACTTATCTTTTTTACTTTCAAGTGTGTGATTTCTTATTTTTTAAATTACTGTAGAAAACTCATTTTTTATCTTCACTGATAATTAATTTTAAAGTATGGACACTTTTCATGTCATTTGATAAGTAAACAACAGACGTAAATATTATTGAGCACATTTATGTCTGAAAATTGAAATTATGGGAACATATAGTTATGAAACTAATCCAAATGATTTCATGAGCTCATTAGTGCTTGAATCTAGTATATTCAATTTGTAGCTTATCTCATGAGTTATAACTTGGTTTGCTTCGATTAATGTTTTTACTTTGAATTCACACATCAAATTCAACACATTTTTCCAAACATTGTATAGATTCAACAGAAAAATTCCTGGAATGAATCCATCCAGGTCAATTTTGACACTGGCATTCTTTCAATATAATCTCTCATTACAAACGCAATAATACCTTTTTTGAAAAATAGTTATACATTTTTGATAGTAAGAAAATAAAATATGCCAAAACTGTTGCTTACGATTTTTCTTCATTGATAGTATACCAAGAAAAATCTTCTGTACAGAATCAAATATATTCTTGTACTCTGCTAAATATATATGCTACCAAATTTATTGACAATGTAGCTTAAACGGCTTAAGTCTGTAGTTGAATGAAAGCAATAATCTATCGGGAAAAAACGTAATTAATTTTTGAAGAAACTTAATAAACACAAGAATAATATTACGTTAAAACTACAGGATAAATTAATATAAAAACAATTCAATAATGTCAAATTATATTTGGAAATATTTTGAAGTTACGGTTTTGTGTTTATCATTATCGTTTCAATGATACTTTTCACATAAACCTAGTTATTTAAAAAATAACTTTAGTTGAGAAAATTTCTCATGATTTGAAGACGACTATCATACTTTTCATTCCCTTTCACTATTGAACAGAGTTTCTGGATTTAATTTTCCTGCTGATATTAAGTTCTCTTCATTCCTTAGCTTTAGTAATTATTAATAAAAATAAGGACTGAAATATTAATCCAATTAATTTGTATATGATATGTATACGCGAAAAAGTTTTTACAAAAATATTCTTTATATGAAGTTAACTTCTCAAATTATTAATTGATTCTATATTAAAAAAAAATGACAATTATTTTCATAATTATTCTCATAATAATTTTCATAATAATTTTCATATATATTTCATAATAATTTTCATAATTATTCCCATAAAAATTTCTTTGAAACTGTGATTAATATCACAGTTTCAAAGAAATTTTTTTATACTATAGTTTTAATAACAATAGTTTTCCCTTCTTATATGTTAATTATTACTGTACAAACCTGTTAATAATGTAGCAAATACATTATTATCAACTCACAGCATGTGTAGCAATTCATTAAAAAATCATAAAACCATGTAAAAGATTTATTTTAAAAAAAAGAAAAAGTCTTCAGTAGAAGAAATTTTGATCAATAAAAGTTTTAATAAGTTATACGTTCAGTTATTATAATTTCATTTATACATATACATGTGTCAGACAGATGTTAGATATCATTTACAATTACAGAACAATTTGTTCCACTCATGCGAGAAGAATTCAAATATAATACTGATAAACAGTTACATCACATGCAAGATAATTTTGATCTTCCAAACAGATTTTAAAATAAGCAAAAATTTTGTAATTTTCCCTTCTTCAATATCAGTATTCTTCTTCCATAATTATTTTATGTATATATAGCAAAATGAAAAATTAATCTATTCACTTTTTAATATTTCAATGACTAAAAATTTTATCGTTATTTCGAAACATATTTTGTGGTGCTCATATAAATAATACATTCATATATTTTATACATTTTTTCAGGCATATAAATGAATGCAATTTATTTCATGTAAATATTTATTTTTTTGATTTTTTGAAATATCTGTAGTTTTTTATGTTTTACTTTTACTTTTAAATGTAAACATTAAGTTGATATTTTTTTTTTTTAACTTACCTCGGTTAGAAACATTTCAAAAACCAGTAGAATTCAAATTTATTGAAAATACAATATTTACAGAGATATCCATTTATATTATTTTGAGTGATTATTTAAAACACACAATCATTTTTAAAGGAAATCTTTTATGATAGAAATTCATGTTAAACTTTACTTTTTTTTTGAGAATTATTCATCAATTTATTTTTTCATAGTATTTCACATACCAAAAGTTCATAGATCGAAGAAAGTAACTACATAATAAATAATTTATATTAATGCATGGGATATTGTATATTAGGTATAGAAATCATTAAAGTATTTCACTTCCTTTAAGTAATATATTCCAAAATGTATTGAAAAAAATAGGAATATTCATTTCTTATTCTTCTTTTATTTTTTAAGGAAAATTGGACAATTTGTTAAATTTTCTAGGGCTATGAAATATTAAAATTTTTAAAAATGTTAGTAAATACAGATTTGTGACAGTTTTAAGTAGGATTTACACTTGCTAAAAATCCTTAAAATACAAATAATTAATAAACTCTTTCTTCAAAAATGAATGCATAATTATTTTGAGCTTGAAGTAAAATTATAAACTAGAAGAAGAAATTTCGTAGCCTAAAGAAATATGAGCGATGTCCCTGATTAAAGGGAGAGAAAGTTTCCTTCCGGAAATTTGGTCGTAAATGCTAGGCAGTAAAATTGTTCTGAAAATAGTGTATAATAATAAGTGGAAGAAAATAAATTCCTGGAAGTGCTCTATGAACATATGTTCTTATCTTAAAAGCTCTTCCATAGATTAAAAAGTGATTGAGTGAGAAAACTTTTTTAAGCATTATCAGTCATTCAAAAGCATTGCGTGAAAAAATAAAAAAGTAACTTTTAAAAGCACTACAAATCATTTAGCTGTTATCCCTGTTCCTAATAAATTATATTTAAATAAATGAATTTGTCAGATTGACAATCCAAGTATATAGATTGGCTCACTAACTTAATTGGTAAATTTAAACTAGCAAAAGTGATTCACGCGTAGCTGATTAATAAACAAAAGTTAAAATCGACGATATTTAGCTAATTGAGAATTTAAACTATTATTAATTTTAATAGCAAGTCCGATACAAAAAATTTAAATTTTTTTTATCATTTATTGGGTTTAATTATTACGATTAGTTAACGTCATATATTTTATATAAATAAAAACATAAGAATCTAAAACTTATCCTACAGTTTTGTTAAATAATATTACATTAATAGGTAGGCTTATTATTAATCTTATGATATATGCACATTTTACATATTGTGAAACAAAGAAGTAATATTTAAAGGTTTTCAATTCATGCGTAAGGAAACCAGCCTACCTATTAATGTAATATTATTTAAAATTTTCATTTTAATACGTTCTACCAATGAATTTAATAAGATACATTCTCTCTGAAATTTACTGTGTTAGCTTATCAAAATTACGAGCATAACTTATTTCTGTTTATTTTGCATTCCTTTCATTATTATTTTTATGCGAATATGAAACCAATTACCTTTAACTAGTAAACTGCTTCTAACGGACGTCATGCTGGGTTTTGTTCCTTAAAAACACTCCGAAAGATTTGCAAGCTTTTTGGATGAAGTGCAGTAGCTATGGCAACTAACGCGCCTCTCTATCGTTGTCTTTTTCAGGGCTTGTAGCGGTCACAATAAGCGAGTTCTACGTCGGGCTGTTTACTACAAGGCGTTACTTGTCAATGTGTTATTCGGATAGCAAAAAATAAATAAATAGATTTCCAGAAAAATACAACGTTTCTTTCCTCATACAACAAATTTCCCCGGGTTGCTTATTCCCTATATATGTATTAAGTGTAAATAAATAAACAAGTATTGTTTTTCATGTTTCATTAAATTAAAGGCGTAACGTAATGATATTTTTTAATTTATTGCAAGAAAAACACAAAAGATAAAGCCTTTGAAAATAAATTTATGCACAAATAATTAAAGCTTCACCTTTTTTGTATAATATAATTAAGAAAAAATTAAAAATTGAAATTAATGTGATTATAAACTGTTCATCAACTTAAATAACAAATTCAATATTTTAAAGAACTTTGAAATTTTAATACTTAAAAATTTAAAATTTTCAAATATCTAATTGTAAAACATATGAACAATTTATTTGTTTTGGATGCAATTTTTTTAAATTTGAGTATTGCTTAGCATTGGCTGCAAAAAAAATTTAATAATAATAAATTTCATCAAATTTAAAATAAACACAAGCTTAATTTATGGGAAAATTATATATATATTTCAAACTTTAATGGTATATAGTTTGTTTAAAATGTATTTTTTTTATCCTGTTGGCGAAATATTAGGAGTTACAGCTGTTATTTATCAAGCAGGTGCAATTTCTAGCATTATTTATTTGTATCAATAAAGCTTATCATGAATACATATATATCATTTTCTACTATATTATTTTTAGGTTATGTCATATTTTCTGCAAAAAAAATGCTTATTTCTGATTAAAAAATTATTTATAAGAAAATTACTATGTTTTTAAAATTTCTAACTCAAATTTGCAAGAAATTATGAAATTGTAACTGTACTCTATTATTGTTACTTATAATTTGTGATTATCTTAAGTGAAAAATGTTTCTTTGTATTGATTTATATTCCAGATTCGAATCTTTTTACAAAGTATACTTTAAAAATATTTTTGGCAGTTAAAACATTTTATTTTACAGTTGAAAACGTTTCATAGAACTTTTGAGTTCTTAAGAAAAAACTGTGTTCATAAATTTGTTCATATAAAATTTTTATTTACTTCTACATAATTTTTGTTTTCCTTGTAGCTGCTGTGCAGTAAAAGTAACGGTATTTAACATTATTCAAATGCTATCTATGTTTAATGATAATAAATGTCAAATATTGTATGGCTTATATTTTATACAATGATCTCAGGTAATAATTTTTACTTATAAATTGTGAATTAATTTTTTTAAGACTTCATGTGAGTAAGCATACTTAATAACATCTCATAATATTTTCATTAGTTGCGCTGTTTAAATTCATAATGTTCTTCAGAATAATAGAAATAAGAAAAAACTAGAGAGTTGAAGTAATCAAACAATTTAACATATTTACTCTTTTCCTTTAAGATATTTCACTAAATCTTTAGCGTCAAATAGCTCTTATAGAAATTATCACTTAAACTTACCCGCGAAAAATTTATAACTGTATTAGGAAAAATTTATAACTAAAAATTTAAAATTAAATTAATTTTTAAAGATGATAAAAATCATGTTTCTTCAGAAATTAATTTTCATATGTAGTATTTTTAAATATATATTACTTTCACGCTCAACTTTCCTGCATTTCCGCGTTTTATAATATCAATTTCCAAACATTCTAGTAATTAACAAAAAGGTTTAGCAAATTATTAAATTATGATTGAAATATTATCCTACATACTTTTCATATAACTCTTATAAAACTTAATTTGCTCATATTAATTGCAGTATAGATTGAAATTTGCGCATTACCTTTAAACTTTTTAACCCGCTCATTATAAATTGTCAAAATGAGAAAACTACGGTAATGGGTGATAAATAACCACCACGAGTTATCTAAAGTATAACAGCAACATTTTCCCTCAGCCTAAGCTTGCATATTCTAGATGATCGCTTCCCTTAACGATCTACAAAGTTAGAGTGGCCTATGTATCGATTCAGACTTACACATGTGGTAAAGTCTTATATTTACTCCCAGCCTAATGGAGAATTATTCAGGATGAGACTCTCTACAGTGAAAGATATCTGCCATTGGCATTTTCAGATAATAAATTGAATACAGTTTTAATGTCAGTTGCACGAAAAGGAAACCCTAAGCATGAATTGAACTCTCAAACTTTCAAATAATTTTCTGTATTAAATAAGGACACTTGTAACTGGTATATTTTGCTTCAGACAATAAATATTTTAGAGAATAAATGTCATTTCAAGTTGTTAAACAACTGCATAAATGGTTAGGGAATCTGAACTAAAAATACATTTTATTTGTGTTTCAAATTCTTTTAATGGGATTATTTTTCAACTGAACAATAAGAACAAATAGTTACATTATTCTGTGAATTATTTTTAGAAGACATTTTTCATTATGAAAGAGCTTAATGATAGAGTATTGGTATTCTTTTCACTTGAATGTTGTTCAAACTGGTGAAATGGAAAATATACGTATTTCATGTTTTCTCAAAGTAAAACGTGAAATTTACTGATGTCAGCATCATAAATTAACAAAATAAAATTTAATTATTTAAATATCAAATATCTCTTCTACATGATAAAGACTATACGAAACTTTTATTTAACTAAAACTGTATAACAAAGTATTTAATAATTTTTGATATTTTATTTTGAAGGTTGTGCAAAATTTCTTAAAGGAACTTGATATAATTTTCTACAAATTTCAAATAATTTATATATAGTTACTACATAATTTCCTTATCAATAATTTATAAATTTTAATTTTATTTGTTGTAACAATATAGTCACACTAATTCTATGTATTATTAAAGAATTAACATTATTGATTAATTCCTTCATAGAGAATTAATAACTTAGAATCATAGTTAAATTCCTAAAACATAGTTCCAGTGGTATTTGTTAAGTAATAAACTGCAATCCCATTAAAGCTTTAACATCTATGGGGATTTTTAAAGAAACGAAAGTAGAGCTCATGTTTTCGGTCTGGAGAAATTTGTCAATAATTATAATTTGTTGGCATTAGTTTTATTCGTAAATAGTATATTTTATAGAATCACTTTTAGAAATTCAATTGAAAAAATTAAGTTTCACATATTCTTTTATAAATTTCTAATCTTTTCAAATATTTTTAAGAATTTTTATGCAATTGTCTTAATACTATAAATATTTGAACTAGTTGGAATATTTAACTAAAGGGTTATATTTTAATTAATGGTAATTAAATAATATTAACATATGAGACGTGGAATTTAAATTTTAAGAAAGACCGAACTAACCAGGCAATATTTGAGAAGATGAACTTAATATTCTCATGTATCGATTGATCATATATATTATAATGCCTCCGACTTTTTCTATTCTATTTATAAATAAATACAAATATTACATATTAAAATAATTAAAACTTTTTTGTTTTTAATGAAATCCCACGTGTCACTTGAAATCGTCACTATGTTTATGACTTCTTCAAAATAATTAACTAAACAAGGAGTTAATTTAATACTGATTATTCTTTATGAAAAATAATAATAGTTTCTCCAATAGAGCTTCACCGTGATTCTTCACCAAAGATTCAGACATCTTAAGACACATTTATTGGCAGAAGCTCATATTTATGAACTCCATTCTCAAATACCATAGTCATTACACTACGCCAATGGAATTTAATTAGGTTCACTGAATTCTTTATATTAATGAATTCCTTCAGCTCTATGATTTAGCATAATTCAAGGTCAAAATCTGAGCTATGGATCGTAAGATCTAATGACGTAACGAACCAGTTCGTTGCCCTCTATTGCATTTTAGATCATATGTTATTCGTACTAATGGTGAATTTTAAAGATACATATTGATTATTTTAGGAAATTTTTCAACTTCATTTCTTTAAAGTTTAAATTACTCAACAATTACATTTTTTTATTATTTTCATTTCATGTTGATTATGTGAGTTATATTAATGTTACTGGGATTATAAAACTTAAAATATATATACTAAATAATTCCAATGTTACTTATACAATAATTAATCAACAACAGTAAAACAAAGTAGACTTCTAGTTATTTTAACTATTATAGAACATCAAGAAATTGATTAAAAATATCATTAACTAGATTTAGAGTTTTTGTAGGAACTATTTAAAATAAAACTATCTTTTTTTTTGTTTTACCTTCACAAATATGAAAACATAAATATGCGTACACAAATATATTTAAATTTCTCATTCTATTATAATATAAATATTTTAATTTTTACACATCTATTTAAATTTCTTCCTATGCATATTTTCAAATAATAATTTTGGAACAATGAATTATATTTATTTATTTTTACTCTGAAATAATATTTTCAAAATTAAAATAGATTTTTAAAAATGAAAAATTGATTTTAAAAAACTGCAGATTAAAAGATATAATGTAAAAAAAAATGAAAATTTTACTTTCGTAAATCACAATAATTAATCACAATCTTAAGCTATGAATCTTTTAACAGTTTTGAACATATTTAAAATGTTGCTTAAATATAGTAAAATGTAAAAAATGCTGAATAAATGAAATTCCAAGTAAATACTTAGTGAATTTAGTGAAATTTGTGTAATCATATTTAAAATTACTTTTAAGTTGCCTGGTAATAAATTTGATTTTTTTCTTATATATTATTTGATATTACATTTATGACAATATTTTTTCTATGAAATATTAACTTGGTGTTTTGAGTAAAAAATATCATTAAACATACCCTGATAAGCTTGTTTCTGACTTTTGCTTTAGATTAAAAATTAACTATATCTTTTAGTCTAAATAATTTTCTGTGTGGAAAAACTACAATTGTAAAAGTCTTTTATGCAATTTTTCGCTTATCTTAACACGGAAATATTTTTCTAGGTACATGTATCTAATTAATTCATAAAATAGTTACCGTTACAATTATCATAGATTTAGGCTTTTATACTAATTTAATATTTTTTTTGTTTTATCTTTTCAAAAAAGAGCATTAATCTGAATTTTAAGAGCTTATTTTTTTAATTCTTATTAACAAAGCTTTTTTATTCTTAACTTATTTTTGGACTAGTTATGCAATATGTAAATATATATGATGTAAGATATAGTTTCAAATAAACGCTGTTGCTTAAAATAATGTTTACGAATTTATTGCATACTTTGAACTTAGTGTCCAATTTTCACATGCACACTTATACTCAAATACAAATATTTAAAACGATAAAATATTTAAGCTTTTTATAACTAGTAATGCAAAATAATATATTTATCCCTAAATAAAAATAACGTCCATATTCAATATGAGTCAAGTGAAAATACTGTTTAAAATTATTTATTCATGAAAGCTCATATTTATGTAATTTTTTGCATTCTTGAAAATTACATAGAAATGAAATATAAGCTCCAAAATTTAACATTTGACATTTAGAATTATTTTCTTGCACGGGATTTAAAACTCTATTTGATTTGCGTGATTTTGTAACCTTTCAAGATCTGCATTATCAAATATTCAATACTTTAAAAGATTGTGTACGTATTATGTATTTATCGGATATCTTAAAAGCATGAAAAGCAGTCCTTAATTGTAAATTATTTACAATTTATGAAATCATTTTGAAACGGCATTGAAACATTTTATTAAAGTTGTAGGTTGAACATTTGAATATTGTCCCAATGCCACATTGATAGAATTTTAAAATTAAGTTATTTTATTTATAATTTTTCTCCATTAAAGAGCTAAGTAGATTTTTACAATAAGAATATTATTTCTATTATTTTTACTAATATTTGTAACAAATTAAATGTAAAACTTTATTAAAATTTTAACTTTTGGTAATCCATTAATTGTTTTTTGTATAAAAATGATCTATATTGATAATGCTAATTTTCCAATAAACAAAATTTTGAAAATTACATATCCTTCTTTCTATATTATAAAATAAGCTGAATCTGTCAATATATGTACATATAAATAGTATTGTACATAAAAATAAATTACAGTAAAAAATGAAAAAATGCCAAATTTAATTTTAAAGAATATATTTCATATCGTAAAGCAAAACTTTAAATAACACCACCTAGTGTCCTGCAGTCTTACTGTTGTCCATCTAATGTACAAGCTGAATACGCATTCAATTTTTATGATTAAATATTTTTTTATTTAGAATATAATAAGATTTTAAAACAAAGCTGGTATGTTCACTGTTCGTTTGTCGCTCAACGGCCATTTTCTGCACACTAGGGATAATTAGACCGGGGGACCTACACTTTAAAGTGGATCCCGAACCACTACAAATATTCATGCCCTAGATGGGTTTCGAACCCACGAACTGTTGTACCGAAGGCAAAAGCGCTAACCATTCAGCTGCCAGCTCGGCCAAAGCTGGTATGAATAAATAATAATATTTTACACATCAGCATTAAATGTAATATAAGTTGGTATACTATAAAACGCTTATATATTTTAATGAAATTTTTTGGAAAATACAAGACATTTTTATGGAAAATACAAGACGAGAGAAATTTTTGTGTAATAAAAATGCATAATTTTTTATGCGAAACTTATATATATATATATATATATATATATATATATATATATATATATATATATATATATATATATATATATATATATATAAAAGCAAACAAAAGAAGTATTTTAAAATTAACCATTTATTATGAAATTAAATTATAAATAATACAATATACGCATTTATAATATCAAAATATCCATTGTTAAAATCACATAATGTCATTTATTTTTGTATCATGCTTTTTCATTTCAAAATAAGGAATCATTCTCAAAATTAATTCCAAAACATTGCAATATACTCTTTTGAATTAAAAAATTTGAAATAAGGTTTGAAATGTCATAAAAAAGCTTATATAGAAAAAAAATGTATTTAAAATTACATATTTTGAAGTATTTTCTGTATAATTGACATTCTTGGATGAAGGTCAAATCCTTTCAGTTTATGGCAATTGATGGAGGCAAACAAAACTTACTACTCAATTTATTGGTCATACTTCATTGTTAACATAGTCTGTTTGCCAGTATTGGCAGTGAAGTGCATGTAGAAATCATTCCAGGCTGATTAGTGGTTGTGTAACCATAGCAACAGATGGCGTTCTTCACGAGCAAGGGATAATATCAACTGCCCTTCACCCGATACTGCTGTGTTGAATAATGGAAAATTCTCTCAACAATCTTTTCGATCTTTTTTTTTCTTTTTATGCTAATCTCAGAATATATTCCATTTTATATCACTTCTTCATCATTTTTACAGATGATATCGAACTCTAAACGACCTAATTATCTTTCAGATATTTTCATAATATTATGTTGATGCCTCTGATAGTAGTAGTAATGAAATAGCAAAATTAAATTGAGATATTGTCGTATTTTTATATGCCTATTAATTTGTTTTGTAAAATATCTTTTACATGCTTAAAAAAAGCTTAGTGTGCTTATGATAAAAATGCAATTATTTTATCAAAAAGTAACATGTTTCAATTTAAGAGAAATGACTAACCATACAGAGAAAATTGGTATTTTTAAATAGTTTTTTAATTTATTTTTAATTTGTTTTGTAAAATATCTTTTACATGCTTAAAAAAAGCTTAGTGTGCTTATGATAAAAATGCAATTATTTTATCAAAAAGTAATATGTTTCAAATTTAAGAGAAATGACTAACCATACAGAGAAAATTCGTATTTTTAAATAGTTTACACACACACACACACAATTATAAATTATAGTAAATATGCATATAAAAAATTTAAAAATATAAAAATATCTATCATGTTTTAAGTAAATGAATTATAATTAACTTGATTGTAACTGCTCAAGAGAGTAATGAATCCGAGATCACTTTAATAATTTTTGAATCGCAAATCTAATTTTAAGTAAGAGAGTTGACTAGGATATAAAAAGTAAATTTTTGTTTCGTTGCAAATAAAGTTAAGCTTGGCAGAAATATAATTATTCTATAGAAAAACAAAAAAATGAACCTTAAAAATTGAATTATGAGAAAATTGAATTATTAGAAAAATCGAGAATAATCGAGAAAAAATCGAGCTTTGAATTATTAGAAAAAATCGAGAGATAACTATCTGCATAAAAATACAGAATTTTTAGGAATATATATACAAAAGATTCGTTACCAAGAATTGCATCAATTTAAACTCAGGGATTAATTTATAAATAAATTAGAATAAGGCATCTTTCACACCAGACGACTTTTATCGTACGATAAAATATCGTCCGATATTTTATAGTGAGAAGTTATTGAAAACCTACACAATAGACTGCTCTCCTTCACACTGAGAAATAATATTTTATCACGGACCAGTCTATTGTGTGGTTTTTTAATAACTTCTCACAATAAATATCGGACAACTTTTTATCGAACGATAAAAGTCGTCTTGTGTGAAAGAGGTCTAGCTATAATGTTTTAGATCTTGAATAATAAATGCTGCATGAAGAATTTATTTTTAGTAAAATTACTCCGTGTTTTGGATTTCCCTCACATGAATGAGTTCCATTCTATGTCATTTTTGTAAATTAATAATATGTTTGTCCATTTAATTTTATTATTCCACGAGATTTGCTCCTAAATAATATACAAAAAGTGTAGAATTAAAATATCTATACAAAAATAATATAAATATATCGAATCAAAATATTCTATGCAAAAAAATAGTTTTTATATCTTATATATTTTAGTTATTTACATAGGAAAAATTATGATGTAATATGAAAATCTTTCAAAAATTTGTATAAACATTCAATAACATCCTTAAAATCTTTACATAGAAGTCATTATTTAATATAACTGTTTAATTAAATGCATCTATGTTAAAACGTAATATCTTTTAATGAAGAAATTCAATAGATCTTTAATTCACTTGATATGCGATAATGTGTGTGTGATTACTTATAATAATGTAAATTGATAATCTACATAAAGTTTTACATATTCTACCATTGGTGTTAGAAATAAATGTTTTGATATATTTTAACAAATAATTATAAATAAAGAATTTTTTTTAAGAACAATGTTACTAGATTTATTTCTGAAAGAAAGTTAACATGAATAACTCCATAATTAATTATTTTATCTAATATAAAATAGTTCATTTCCCTGAAGATTATAGCCATTAAATAAGATTACTTTCTCTATATAATTTAACAGAAAAAATACGAAGCAACAAATCTTTAAAATAAAGAACAAAAGCATGCAAATCAATAAACTTTAGTCTGAAACATTAACCAATAATAATTGTTAACGACGCTATTTGTCTCGCCGAAATATGAAAAATAATAACATATTAAATTGCTGAAATGACATTTCCTTGCAATTCTATATCTTGCAATTCAAGGCTAATTTACTGGAATTTCCTTGAGAACTCAGCTATTTTTACAAGATGATATTCAATCACTAGAGCTTCCAAGGTTTTTCTCTTTTGTAAAAGTAATTAAGTGCATTGATAAGTTTGAGAACAAGAAAAATATCATATAATTTTCATTTATTACTTATCCAATAAAGTATTTTAAAGGGATTTCAGATCTAATAGAGCAAAAACTAAATTAAATATCTTTATATCATTGTTTTGCTTATTTCGAAACATCTCTTTATTTTACAAATTAAATTTTATTTACATTTCATATCATAAATTCATTTTTAATTATTAATCAATTTTAATAAGATTTTATTGAAAGTAGAAATAAAAATAACATTCTAAAAAGCACAAAGTAAAATTGTTATTTATGTTTATTACTAATTTATATTTCAAAAATGTTTTATATAGTGATATAATCATAATTTTGTGAAATATCTTATAATTCACCACTTAATTTTATTAGGCAAGAAATTGAATATAATAATGTGTTTCTTTTACGGAATATAATTTCATAAGTTTAATAAAACTTCACTACTGCAGTATTTATATTAATGTTTCTCACTTAACTATCCATAGATTATTATGTTATTGTATAAACTCATGTATTTTCATGATTTTCCAGATTAATAAACTACAATTTTTTAAAAATCAAATATCATCTAGGGCATTTGTGTATTCTATACCAATATATATTTATAACGTTAAATAGAGCATATCAGCTGTAAACCTAAGCATATTTAATTTCGATATAACGAAAGTATCATTATAGATATAATAATCTATTTTTTAAAAATCAAATATCATCTAGGGCATTTGTGTATTCCATACCAATATATATTTATAACGTTAAATAGAGCATATCAGCTGTAAACCTAAGCATATTTAATTTCGATATAACGAAAGTATCATTATAGATAAAATAATCTATTTTTAAAAATCAATTATCATCTAAGGCATTTGTGTATTCCATACCAATATATATTTATAACGTTAAATAGAGCATATCAGCTGTAAACCTAAGCATATTTAATTTCGATATAACGAAAGTATCATTATAGATATAATAATCTATTTTTTAAAAATCAAATATCATCTAGGGCATTTTTGTATTCATACCAATATATATTTATAACGTTAAATAGAGCATATCATCTGTAAACCTAAGCATATTTAATTTCGATGTAACGAAAGTATCACTATAGATATAATAAACACAGTTAATCCCATTATAATGAAATACAGAATGTGTAAATTAATCTGTCCATTATTTTTCCTTTTTGGAAACATCCCCCCCCTCTCTCTCTCCCATTTATATAATCTTGTACATAAATCATTTATTAAATTTAAATTTTTGCTCTCTTTAATACAAGCACTTTACATAGAAAAAACTAAGGTTTTATGCATTCATTTTCCAATTTAAATAAATTTATTAACAGGAATAAATTTTTAATGTTTCTACATATGTATTTTCATTTCATTTAATGCTTTTTCATCATTTTTTAATTTTATTTTAATTTAATATCTTTTTATTTGTAAGATAGTAGGATGGGTTTTATAATTATACTTTTGTATTTTAAATCTAAAAAAGTAAATCAAAATTTCCTTTTTAATTTTACTCCTTTAAATTTAAATAATAATGCAAGCATAATCAGTTATCCTTTTTTCAAATAAAACTGATTTTTATTTATGTGTTTTACTGAAAGAAACTATTTATTGACGAACATAATTTCCTCCTTAGATAGATATTACTTTATAGAAATAACTGCAACCTACAAATCCATTAATTATCACTTACTGGTTAGAAGTATTTCGCTGATTTTACACCTTACTGTGCACAATGTGAATGCAATTTATAATCAAGTAAGTGAAATCTATAAATGGTAAGTCAACCGCATTTCTGACTAAACTACATTTGCATTCCAAAAGATATTCAATTACTATTTGAAATGGACATTTGACGTTAAAATTTAAACCTAATTTGTTACGTTCACAGTTGATTGGATTGCTTAGTTAGATTATCTTGTACAGTCTAATAAATATATATTAAGCACATTAACTTGTTGGTTTGATCGATACATTTCGAGGGATATTTCATGTTTTATTCATAGAAAATCAAATAAAAATTGTAAATTAAATTAATATTTCTGTAAAGGTATTTTGTTTTATTTTTAGAATATTAAGACGCTTTTATATTTCTTCAATTGCTTAGGAAAAAACTTAGTTCACTTGATAACAAAAGAGTTTAAAGTTGCTATTGATATTAACATCTAATTTTAAAGTATTTAAACCTATCTTTGGGATCCATTAAGTGTATTATACCTTATTAAATCCCATTCAGCCATAAATTCTAGTTTATCCAATATACAATTTTTGAATGTTCAAATGAACATGACGTTTTTGCTTGGGAATGAGCACTATTATATGAACAATTTCTTATATGCTCTATTAACTTGTAATCCAATTACAGTTATTGAAATCTTAATGATTTGTATTATATTTGTGGATTTGAATTTATTACTTTCTTTGAAAAATTTTCCATACTGTGTAGAAAATAAGGGCAACATAAAAAATATATTTTTCATAAACTCAAACATGTAGTTTTTATGTAAAATATAAAAAAAGAATTTCTCATGAGCAAAAACTTGATTTGGAAAGCCAGTCCTCACAAAACGATCACAATTTTGTGTGTTTTTAATTACTGTGACCATATTCACATATTTTTGCATTTCGTAATTGCTGCCTATTTTCGAAGTTTTTCACTAGTGATTATTCGATATCTAGTTGTTTAATAAACATGCGTAGCTCAATAAAAATGTCAGTAACAGTGCTTTTGAATATTATCACACTTTTGCCTCCATTAGTATAAGCAAGCTTCTTCAAATTCAGACCTTTGTAATTTTATTTACTGAAATAGACTACCAAATTTTATGCTTACCTTTTACAAAATCACATATTTTTTTATAATTTCAATTTTTTTTAATCTTTCACTCATTTATACTATTTTAATGGAAATATTTATTTAAATTGGTTTGTTGAAATTTTTTAATAGAACTCTTTCTTTTTTCAAAATATTTTAGCCGTGTTCCTGGAAATATCATTTTTTTATCTACCTTAAAAATCGACAGTACAATAGATTATATAATAATAAAATATTTTTAACTAATGCAATATACTGCAGTTATCCTTAAAATTTTAGATCAATTTCTTGCATTAAAATAACTAAACTGCTTTATTCAATTAAATTTGATAATGACTATATGAATAAAGAGACATTTGTGGACATATTTAGAATATATATTAAAATATTGTTAAATTAAAAAATAAAAAGACAAAATAAAATAAAAATAATTAAATTTAATTAAATTATAAAAATAAAAGAATAAAACAAATTAATTATAAAATACCTAACAATTACCTGATATGATTTATAACAATAAACCAAATTGCTTATAAAATACCAAAATGTTATTCAAAAATATTTAAAAACTTCATAGCATAAATCACTTGATTACAAAATATTAGTTTCTTAGAAATTATGTATTATAAATCTGCCTTTAAAAATAATTAATTATCTGTCAATAATTACAAAATGTCATATTAGTGTACTACTTTTTATAAAATTGTAAGAAATTATAGTTTTTACTTCTTATGATGTTAATAATTAAATACTTAAACCCATTTAAGAAGCAAATATTCCTGAGATAAATATATTTACTTTCCATATACAAACAATAACTCTATTTACAAAAACAAATATGTATTTATAGTATTGTTATGATATGTAACATTTCAAAACCAAAAAAGACTTTTGAGCTTACATATTCTGGTGTACTTTTTAAAATGTTAAACTATTTGCTTACTAATATATTGAATTGATACATATAAACGATTTTCAAAGCTTCAAATTAAATAATAAGAAATTATAAAATGTATATATAATAAGTAACTGTGTAGAATTATTAATTATATGAATATAGTTAATAACTCTATACAATTACTTATTATATATATATTTTATAACTTCTCATTTTTTTATTTTGAAGCTTTGAAAATTGTTTATTTATATCAATTAAATATAAAAACGGTTTTTAATCCACAGAAAATATACTTTATATTAAGATAATAAAATTCTAAATACTCTTTAAAAGTTTTGTGAATAATAAACTATCTTTAAAAATATTACCTAATCTTAAAAAAAGACAATTAAACTATCTTTAAAAATTATAGCACTTTAATGAATTATATTGAATGTTGTCTTAAATTAACTTATTGCGCAGTGTTTCAAATTTGAATATTTTTATTTATAGTATTATAATTAGATGTTATTTTAATATATATTATATTTAAAGATAATTAATATTAATAATTAAATATTATTATTTAAGCGTCCGATTCACAGAATTATACTTTAATATTATTAGAAAGTTAAACATCTTCAGTAGATTTTTCTACATATTTGTGAAAATGAAGCATTTTTGTTGACTTTCTAAGTAATTAAAGTTTCCTTTGACAAAAATTCTTATCCACTTGACATTTTTGCTTATATAAATTTTAATAATAATAACTATTTAATTTAGTCAAATTTTATTAGGTAAAATTAACCAAATGCGCTTTTTATTAGAAACATTATAACATAATGAGCTAAAGATTAACTAAATTAAATTTTGAATTCATATGTATGTATCATTAATAATTTTTCTCAACAGAAATTTCAAATAAATCCATATATTTAGGATATTAAGCTGAAGAATATCTTTATTTAAAAACCAATTTCCTTAACGATGTCGGAGTAAACTGTTTCGTCATTTGTAATATTGGAAAACAGATTGTGGTCCAATAAAAAAAAAACGTTTATTCGCAAATAACTAATGGAGATTTGCAAAACAGACACATAAAATCAGAAAAAATATTTTTGTAGGAATTGATTAAATAATTGTTTGTACGGTCGCTTTAATTCTTCTTTAATGCAAAGGAAAGTTTTCTTCTGAATGTAGTGAGAATGTATTCACTAGAGATTAATAGTTCATCACATGTTTTTTTTCTCTAATAATGACCAGTGGCTTATCAAATATATGTATGTGCATATTTGGTCATAATATATCATTTATATTCCACCATGCATATCACTAACTAATATCGGCAAATGTTAAGTAGCAGTGACTGATTTGATTACGAATGTGATATGAGTTATGGTTTCCTGAATCTGTTTCGTGACGAAATCGGATTGCACTAAAAATTCGGAAATTGTTACTGATTAAGTGATTGTGATTAATACGTGATTTTTCAAAAAGTATTAAGATAATAGAAATTATATAAGAAATATATTGTGGAAAAAGTTTAAAAAGTATATGCTATGGAAAAAGTTTAAAAAATGATAATTTTATGCCTAAGTTAAATATTATTTTTAAATAAATTTTAGTTTAATGTAAAATATATTGGCAACGCGTTACAAAATTTTGAGTAATAATAATTGATAGATTAATTATTTATTACAATTCTGATTATTCATTTAAGATGAACAATGATTTAAGTTATTTTTTAAGAAATTTGGCACACATACACACAATCACTATTTATGTATATCCCTAGTTTAACTTTTACTGTATAATTATACATTGTTAAAATGCTGGAACATTAAATAGATTTGTAGGTATGTAACCTTAATTACATTTATCTCAAAAAATAATAGTTTATTCTTTCTTTTAACATAATTATTTCTAAATATTTATTTTACTTAAATATCCTGGATAATTGATAGCATATTTGCAATTACTAATAATATAAAAAATATATGTTTTAAGAAATATATTTAAAGTATTTATAAGAAATATTTGTATAGATGGTGCTTGTATTTTTTCATGCATAATAATCAAAAGTGCCCCATTATAATATTTTCATACAGTATTTTATTTCGTATTACATTAGACTTAAAAGTGAATTTGAAAAAAATGCACAAAATTCAATTTGTATATAACTATAGGTTTATCAAATTTCTCGTTTATAAATTGTTTTATATGTTCGTTCAATTTAATTAAACATGTGTAAAATTCTGCTTAAATTTTAACAGCTTATTATTACGTTAAACAATAATTTAAACTTACGGATTATTAATTTATTAATTATATAAGATTTATTAGTTGCCGAATTTTCAATAACCTGCAATATGGATATGATACAAATGCAAAATAAGAATAAACAATTTTTATGATTGATATTTTTATTAAATTCTGATATCACAAAATTTCTCAAAGCAAACAATATAAATAGTGATGAGAAGTAATGAGAAAACTTAAATGGCAATAAAGTGCTGAAATGTATTCAAAACAATTTCAGTATGGTATAACATTCAGTACAGTAACATTTTCAGTATAAGCAATCTAATAAAAAATTTCCATTAAAATTAATTTATTCTGACAAAAACTGACATTATTTTTAATTTTAAATTATTTTATTAATTTGAAATTCTTATTAATACTCATCAATAAATAATTTGCCATCATTCATGCTTTATATTTATAAAGATTTTATATTTATTGAACGTGATTTACAAACGAGAAAAGGAAAAGAGATGTATGTATGATGCCAGGCATGCAATTAATGATTATAGCTCCCTGGAGCACTTAAACCACATATCACCCGTAAAACAAATAAATAGTACGTTGTTGGTACGATGGTTAACACATTGTATGTCTCCTATACTAGGAAATACAGTACGTAAAACGTCGAGGCATGCAGACGATCACAATATCGAACTGAATTCGGGACAGAGAACTCCACTCGGAAAGCAATGTTCTCCAAAGGTCCTGTACAAATATCGAAAGAGCTTGATGAGTTCCTATTCATAGGTCAAGCATGTCCCACATATGTTCTATTGAGTTCAAGTCCGGTGAGAATGCTGGCTATTCTCTTCGGCTGAAGTCCTCCGTTTAATCAGAAAGTTGCTGACGATGTTCGAACGGTAAGGACGGGCATTGTCATCCATAAACACAAATTCAACATCCACGGAAACCCTACACAGATGGACAAGTTATTGCAAAATGATGTTCCGATATATTTAGCTTGCACAATTTCAAATTTGAGCATGCAGATCCGTTCTGTAGTCTAGTATAATGTCTCCTCAAATGAGCACCATACTGTCCCAAACGTTGGTACATGGTTTGTCTTCAAACGATCGTACCTTTGGCTACCGATAGATGAGGTGACAGTTCCTCTGATTTACTCCTTTTGTTTCTTTTGGTCGTTACAGCCAAATACCAGTCGTTATTCAGAATTATCACTCAGGGGTCACTCAATTTAATATCAACATATTAAATTTTTTCAATACCTGGATTTCTACCAAATTTTCTTGTGTGTGCATCCTACTGGAAAGAGAAACATGTGCATCAATCCATATAGCAAGTCATTGTCTGCAACATCTTGTACAGTTGTTTCTTTTACAGTAACAGCGTTTTCTGTTCTTTGTTTCATCCCACTCATTTCGCTTAGTGATATTCTCAGTTTTATTTATTTATTTATTTGCCATTTCGTAATTTGTACACAGTCTCACATTAATACGAATTAACAAAATGGACCTTTTTTAATTTCTGTCTATTGGTATTGAAACGTTATTCTAATCTTTAAATGAGTAAGCATCATTTTACAAACGAAAAATGTCTAGTTGATATGAATAATCACTCCCCACGATTTTTTATATATGAAGACCAATTCAACTGGATTTTAAATTCTGAAGGAGGACTTGGAATGGATTTCAGACTGATTTAAAGCGATTCCTATTCAACTACCATATTGATAAAGAATGATCTACAGGATATTTTTTTCGATCATATAAAATATGGTGGAATTTTTTACTATTTATACCTCCTCATTATCAAACCGAATACCCACTGATTGTTTATCATAATTCACAATGCTTTGAATACGCAAATTATTTTTCATTCCAATATTTATATAATTTGCAGCACTACATTCGAATGAATCACTATATAAATTGAAATTTATTTTCAAGTAATTAAAATTCTATTATTGCTCCAAAGTAACTTATTTTATATATTTATCTTAGTTGATAATTGGTTGATAGTACCATATGTGCTTCAAACTCATATGACAAAGAATAATCATTTGGAATTTCTTCTTTATACTAGATCCAACAAATGCCTTCCAACACAAAAGTAATTTTTACAAATTCTTTAGAGAACAATTACAAGTTTTTTACTGAATATTATTTGTTAAGAACTAATAGTAAAATTTCAGTTATTACTGCACATCTATCACCAGATTTTAACTTCTTTGTTTTTGATATCCTGAAGGAAATATACAATACAGAATATAATAATTTAAAAGAAATTAATTACTTACTTGATGTAATATTAAACTTGGGACTGAGTAACAGTAAAATTACATTGAGAGTTATGATGGTCTTAGTTCCTCCGCACGCAAAGATATCGTTGATATTTCACTAGTACTGAAATTTTGAAGATTCTTTCTGAGTATATATGAAACTTAATTATTGAGACATGAGATTCATCAGGTTATTTGCATATTCCTATCGGGA
The DNA here is from genome assembly GCA_030067965.1 of Latrodectus elegans. Lineage (NCBI taxonomy): Eukaryota > Metazoa > Arthropoda > Arachnida > Araneae > Theridiidae > Latrodectus > Latrodectus elegans. The sequence continues at coordinate 38,774,682 of CM057817.1, read as the reverse complement.
CAATTTTTCATATTAATTTTAGTTCCATTGTTTTAGTAAGTTAAGACTCATTTGATAAGACTAAGATTGTCTCCCTCAATTAGATTTTAAACTTTTATATGTTTACATTTAACGTAAGATAGGGAGAAGGAGATTTTAAATAATTGAAGACAATTTAAAGGGAATTTATTATATTACTACCAACACAGAAAGACTTAGAAATTTGATTTTAAAATTTGCTATCGTATCAGTGTATGCGTTTAAAAAAATTAAAAGAAAACTTAAATAGCACGAGTAATAAATGATCTCATAATCTAAGACAACATAATTTTAGAAATTCCATTATTTTAAAAATACAGTTTTATATGAGCAACCTCTCAAATTCGGATTTGAAGAAAATCAGAAAAATTAATATCCCTTCAATCAACCGTAAGTCATAAATGGTAAAAAATTACATATGTTAAGATACTTTATACTTTCAATGGTAGTTTTTGCTCTCTTCGTTCATTTGATAGGACAGATAAACATCATTTTGAATGTGAATTTATTATTAATTATTCTTATTTCGAATGTGAATTTGCAAATATAACTTACGTTAAATGCATACTTTTCTATTCTTTCAAGTGGCAGGAAATTTCAACTATTCATGTTTCAATCGCATCAGTTTTGAAATGTATTTATTGTGTAGAAAGTCAAAATGTGTATTTTACAACACAAAATTGCAGATTACTTGTGGCATTACTTCAAGTGAAAACGTAAAACTCTGCAGAATCACAATGTACATGTTAACATGATCTACATATTAACTTATGCAGTATTTTGAAGATGTTTTAATGTTCATTTAGGGTTGCAGGTAAAACAAAATTAAATCCAAATGATTATATTTTGTTTATTCGTTTATTTGTATGTGAAGCTGATTTATAGTAAAACGTATAAATATCATAGTATAGCTTATTGCTATAAAAATTAACTGCGTAATTCTTGTAAACTTATTTCAGGAAATATATCAGGCATACATGACTTCAATTAAAAATATTTTTCGATTAAAAAAATTCGATTAAAAATATTTTTAAAACACTTGAAATGTCAGGTAAATTTAAGAATGAATCTGAAATAAAACATCGATTAATATTTGTTTTATAAAGATTTTTACTGCATCTACTCGAAGCATTAAAATTTCATATCTAGAGATCAAGTCCGTATCGCTTCAGGAAACAAAGGCTCTTCTCTGACAGATTCAAGAAAGTGTAGTAAAAAGTAGAATTCTTGCCAAGAGAGACATTTTGAAGATATCGATTGAATTTCTCATTCGTATATGTATTGCTTTTTAATCACGCAATAAAACCTTAAGATGAAATATTTTCTCAAAAGATATACTTCTTAATCCTCCAATAAGGAAATCTCGAATAAAATGTAATTTTAGACGTTCTTTTATTCCTGATAATTACTCTTAAAACTGAAATAATATAGAAATTATAATGGTAATAATAATAATAATTTACTTTTGAGATATATGAAACTTCTACAATATTTATAAACATCAAGTTCAATGTGTATTTTCTTAAATTTTAAATACTAAGTGACTATCTGTGTATATTTAACAACTATAATTTTTATTTTTAAAAAATGCCAATGTTCGTGTTTTATTTATTTCCAAGATAAATAAGAGAGTTTTTGACACATTTTTATGAGACAAAAGAACATGATCTACAGAAATTCTAGCCAATTGTTAACACTCGAAGAATTCACCATCATTATATAGCACCTTCTTTCAACGTGTCTCTAGTTATGCTATCGCCATGCTATAAAAATCGGAGGTTTTGAACGCAAAAAAGTCCGTGAGTGCTTGGCGTGAGTCTATTTCAATGTGAAGAATTTTCAACAAAGGTTATTGTCCAGGAAATTGGATGAGATAGTCACCGGATGGTTCAAGTTCTGGTGAGTGAGGAAAATATCTCAAAATCTACCAACTAAGTTGCTGTAGGGTAATCCTAGCCACCCGCGCGACATGCGGCTAAGCGTTATCAGCCATGGACTTTAAACCCTGACGATCAACAAATTTCTGTTGCACTGTCTGTTACACACGTTCTAATTACTGCGAGTACAGGTTTACAGTGACCGTTTGGCCTGTTGATAACAGCTCATAGTGAACCAGTCAACGACTAGTCTACCAGACATCATCTTAATCACAGAGGGACAAACCTCTCAAATTGTATTTGTAAAACCAAGGATTTGCCCTACGTTAACTCACAGCACTATCCCCAAAACATTTGACACATTCGGTAACTTGACGCAGCAGGTGATAAGCCCTCTTTTAAGTGGTAAATCATACAACACCGAAAAAGCTCCTGTCACACATCCTTTTATCTTCATTACAGTACGAGTTACGATTGATGAATGTGCGCGGTGGACCTGCTTCTATAACGATTGATATTTCTACTCTCGACTGACCGGTGTCTCAACACGTCATACACTAATTTGCATACTTATTTTCCCTTCATTCAATGGCAACGCGATAACATCAAGAACTGTATTATTGGTTTTATATTTATTTTGAAAAAATGCAATTCTGCTAATTTGATAATATAACTTATGTAACTGTTTTCATTTTTTACGTATAGATTGAATACTGAGCTTAGTTTCTTATTCTTAATATTTTTGTTATTTATCACACATTTTCTGAAAATTTTATAGCAAAATCAGATTTAATCTAACTAAAACTTTCTCTCAAAACTGATGCTTGACAAATAAAAGATATTTTACAGGGCAAGGACAGTTTCGAGAAAATCATTGTCACCTTTAACATTTAAGTTAGAGTTTGTTAAATATGTGTTAGTATACATTTACGTGATCATTTAAATTTTCTACCTTGATTAGTTTCGTTTATTTCATATTCATGTACTGGTTTTCTACTTTTAAAGTTAGATTAACTTTTTTCAATCCACTATATTGGAAAAATTAGTAAATTTATCAAATTATTTTAATACCTGTAATTTTAAAAGCTATATATGCGTACATTGAGTAATTTTAGAATTAAGAATTTATAAAAGCAGTTTTTTTTTTATTTTCAATTTATTTTAAACATACATTCATATTTTTTTATATTTATATATTAGAATGTACTAAAATAAATCTGATTTTTCCAAATATATTGGGAAATGTTGATCTATAAAGATTATCTATATAGATTGATATAGATTATCTATATAGATCTATATAGATTGATATATTATCTATATTGATTGATCTATATAGAATTAAGAATTTATAAAAGCAGTTCTTTTTTATTTTCAATTTATTTTAAACATACATTCATATTTTTTTATATTTATATATTAGAATGTACTAAAATAAATCTGATTTTTCCAAATATATTGGGAAATGTTGATCTATAAAGATTTGGTTGGATGTTTATAAAATAAGTGTTAATATTATGCTGAGATGTCATCCAACTAAAAATATAAAATAAAATCTTCGTATTTTCTTCCAATATTTAAAAATAACCTATACTTAAAATATATTAAATATATTATAGTTAAATATATATGTGCTATAGAGTTTTACCTTAATTATATTTTTAAATGATTTTACTACATACCCAACTTTTAATATAACTGTTACAAAGTAAATTGTGATTGTATTTATAAATTTTCCTGTATTAATCAAGTCTGCGGAAAATATTTTTTAAAAATATATATATATATACCTAACTCTCTCGCAAACAATTTTTCAAAAATTAAATGAGAAATATAAGTCTCATTAAGTTATAGTACTTTTTTTTAAGATTATTATTTTCTGCATTTTTCTAAATTTGTACCTAGATACATATAAAGTAAGATATGGAGAACTTTTTTAAATTCTAACTTATATTAATAAAAATTACTTTTTGCATACCAACTTACTCAGAAGATACTTTTGTTTACGAACTTACTAAGTAAATGATTCCTATTGTATACTAATTTACTTAGTAAAAGATACTTTCTTATAAATACACATATACTTCAAAATATTGATGTTATCAATATATATAAGAGATTTTTGTGCTATATTAGAAAAACGTACACTAGTTGCAAAAAAAAATAGTTGTTCTTTGATCTTGAAATAATAAACTCGATCTTTTACCAAAATCACTCAAGCTGGAGTGATTTCGAGGTAAGAACCTCCGTGAGCACTATAACGGTGAAGAATAAAAAAATACGTGACCAACAAGAACAACATGAAGTTTTACCATGTTTTTTATCTTTAGAGAAGCTTTCAATATTAGTCAGCAGTATTTCTTCCTTTATTTAGGATTCAGAAAAAGATGTATTTATTTCATGTAAAATGAACTGTCTCATGAAAATTTCAAATAGTGTGAGTGGGTGAAATTTGAATTATGCATTCATGCTAAGTGGTCTGTATCTTTAAAAAAAATGCGCAATAGTCTAGATTTTGTAATATTTTGCCTAAGTTTGTAAAATCGTGATATTCAAAATAAACTTAATGATTCATGTTTAGATTTAAATTTTAAACTTCAATTATAGATTTTTAAAGATTTACGTTTTTTTACAAGCATGAATAATCTAAAATGTGTCACTGAGATAGTTAAGGAAACAATGATTTTAATGTGTTTTTTTTTTTAATTTCACATATTTTATCAATATTTCTTAAGGCTGACTGCACTTAAGCTATACCTATTTAACGCCATGCAAGAAGATATTGTGATGGCATCTTATATAGTGGGACAACCAATGGGTCTACCATCATCACACCGAAAGTGAAGGGATAAAGAAATGCACACACACATAGAGCAAAGAACATCCATACCCGAACCAGGATTCAAATCTGAGACCAACTGATTCGAAGTTAGAAACGCTGTAATCAGGGGGCTTAATTATCAATATGGATTTATTGAAGGTATCAATAAATTTACACTGATAATTTATGTCTCCAATTACGCAACTAATGCATCAATAAAGGTTATGCTTTTTTGCAGGTACAAATTTAGAACACTTTGAGAATACCTCAAAAATGTTTTACATTTATGAAACATATGTATTTCCATACTCACAGTATAGTTTTAGAATATAAGGAGTACAGACTACTTAAATTCCTTGGATTACTATTTTAATACCCGACAATGCCATAAAAATACATACAAAGTAAACTGGATAACCACGCTGGCAGTGGCATTTACATTGAGAAACCGGCAGAAAAAAACTATCTATCAGCCTTCGGAACCCTGATTCATCCTCGGCCTTCAAAAGTGAATTAATTGCAATTGAACAAGGGGTTGAAGCTATTCTTAATGAAGGTGATTTCGGGGACCTATGGATCCTTTCGGACAGGAAGCTCTCTTCAGCACCTCTACGACTGTATAGCGATTGACGATCAAACTAGCAGCTCTACTTCTCAAACTAAAGCTCTTTTCGAAGTCCCATGAAACTTGTTTTCAATGAATTCCTTTTCATATAGACATATACGGTAAACAGCAGGTGGATAGACTGGACAAGGAGGACTGTTACCATGATAACCCTTCCTCTTCAATACTTACCTTATTAGAGCATCAGTTCATCGTTAATTCTGAAATTCTGAAAGGGTAGAGTATTCCTCTCTGCCATCGCTGATACGTGGGCAAAGAGCCTGGCTCTTCATTCGCCCTCAATTGTGGTAGAAACTCTAGAACCACAATTTCCAGACTAGCAAGTGGCCACACTAGGAGTCTCACGTATTTCAAAGGCAGAAAATTCTTTGATGTCTGCTGTAAATGTAAGACTGAGCAAGCTTCTCCTAATCTCCTCCTGGAGTGTTTGGAAATTTCCAGAGAGGATACATACTCATCCCCCCTTCTGGTCCTTGATTTCCTTAATGTCAACGGTCTGATGTAACTTTTCTGACTTTGTCAGATATTTGGAGGATAAGCCACAACTATTTTTAACAAACAATTGTTAATGTTCTAGAAATTTGTGATTAGTTTTTTAATCATAAGAACTAAGGTAGTCCACTTATAAATTACTCAGCAATGTAACCATCAATGATTTAATCCCGATAACGTGTGCTCTCTTATTATTGTTGATTAGTTGGAATATTACCACAGTGAACATTTCATAAAAAGAAACCGCACTTAAAAACACAAAATTCTGATTGGTTTCTATTTCCTTTCCCTCCGAGTGCATGAAAAAAATGTCAAGAAATTTTTGTTTCATTTACGATTTTTGAAAAATGCAGAATCATTTGATTTGCTAAAATAGGAAAATAAAGTGCAAATATACTTGAGAAACAACATATTGAATTTTAGAACTCACTGTTTACATCTGGATGGTTGAAATTTAGTTTTATGAAAAAAATATATATTTACATATCACGTTTATTGATTCATAGAATGATATGAATTAACAAATCACATAACAAGCCTAAATCACTTATATCATTAATTGAAAATTGAATATTTAAATTTCTAGAGTGTTTTATCAGTTTTCAAGAAAATACAAAAATTTTATACAATTTGAAATGAACTTGATACATGCAGGTTTGCAGTTGTACTTCCATGCGTACTTAAACACTTAAATCTATCATTTAAATTTATTTTTATGACTTCGAATACAGTTAAAATCCATTATAGTTTAAGGATTTTTTTTAAACCCACGTAGAACATGTAAATTGATAGGAGTTATAAAACACGTGTATAATTGAATAAAACACTGTAAATCTTATGAATTATTGCTTGAAAATGTTAACACTGTTGCTACAAGTTCAAGGATATAATCTAAATGGCAGATAGGTTTATTCTAAGTAACTAATACCATTATTGCAATTTTCTCAAGGAATAGATTTGTTATTCAAAGCATTTACTAAGGAAGACATTGTGTTTTTAATATTTTTCTCTCTTTTATAAGATTTCCAATTTGATTTTGATCTGCTATTAAACTTGGCCAAACAATTCAGTTCTTAGAAAGAAAATTATAACATTGATAAGCGTACCGTTTAAAGGAAAGGAAAAATAAGGAGCTGTTTCCTAATTGCTTGCTACATAATTTACTTATTAAATGAAAAATATTTAAGTAAATTTAGTATTTTTTAATCACTTTTACTTTTTTCTGTAATTTTCACACACACATTTTATAAAATCGTTCCTCTTCCTAAATATATTTATTTAAATTTTTTCTAATAGTTCAATTAATAAAAATACTAAAAACATCTCACTTTTTAATATATTTCAAATATATTATTTTTGAAGTGTGGATATTCATGTGAAACAACAATTTTTCTTCAATTTGTTTTATGCTATATTTAAACTATCTTAAATTTTTACAAATACTTATTTGTCGAAAAAATTTACCATTATTTTCTATGAACTTTAGCTGAACTTAAATTTTATTCCATAGAAAAGCAACATTTTCTTAAATACAGGATTTCATTTAATGGTACATTGAAATATGTATTATAAATTTTGTTATATATTTTAAGCTCTTTTTCTTGCATTAAATTATAAATTTTATATGAATCTATAATCTTACTTAAATTTAGGAGCGAATTTAAGTAACTATAAGTATATTTAAAAATTAATTGAAGCTTATATAAGGGCCAAAGTTTCCTAATATACCACATTTTTTCGAGTTTTCAAACATACGAATTCATTGCTAAAGATTACTCTTTCACCCACAAAGTAATCCCTTAAAGTTCTTTACACTCTTGAGTATTCTTACTGTCCAAATCTAGAAAACTTTTCAATACTTTGTTCAGACTTTTCCCCTGAGGTGGCGTGAGGTGATGATAGAGTGTAGAAAAGGGGAAAAGGACCATAAAACTTAGTATCGCAAATAATCGGAAGAAAATCAAAACTTCTTGTAAATAGTGTATTATCGAGTGACATAAAAAGCCCATAATAGATAGAAAATATTTTATTTGGCAATGAGTATTTTTATGCAAAGAGGAATAATTATTGGAATTTCAAGTCATAATGCTACTTTCAAATCTCACCGCAAATTAAAGATTATCATATGCTGTCAAACATATCATCACATTGGTGATATTTTCTTCATCGACAATAATTGAAATGAGAGTTATATAAGTTTGTATAGATGTTTAATAAACTAGTACTTAAAATATCCTTTAAATTAGAAATCCAAGGGATTGTGGTCCAAGAAGTGTTCTACACCAGCAAACTTCCCTGTGACTAGCTCGGGATGAGCTTTACCAATTCATGTAGAGATCTCTGGATAATTGATTTGATAACATTTTTAAAGCTACAACAAGAGGTTCTTAAGTCTTTTCTAAACAAAAAATAAACAAAAAAATCGGTAGAACAAATTAAAATATTTACATGAGTTAGGAAGGATAAAGGTAACCGGTGTTCCATATAAAAAACTGTAATTAAAATTAAATTAATTTGTCTATTCTAGGAGTACAAAAATTTTGGTTTATAAACAGAAAATCAAAGTTTGTGGTGGTTAAAGTTTTTGTTTCTAAATACTGATCCTTATTCCATGTAATGAACCTCCTCTTTGTTTGTGGATGAAAAGATCATGTAATGAAACGGAAAAATGTGCTGATGCATTATCATGCATATAGTTGCCATTTCACACTGTAGGTGATATAAACCTGTGGAATATGTAGGAGGATTTGTTGCTGAAAAATTAAAAATTTTGCGCTTTCAGAATTTCAGGAAGAATGTATGGTTCTAAAAAAAAATCCCAGAGAGTATCTGCCTGCCAAGATGCTTACATTGAGACTGCGGTGCTGTTTTGATGTCATAGTGATGCAGAGTTTTTCTAACAACCAGATATATACTGTGTGTATGCTAATCATCCTTGTCGTTAAAATGTGTGGCTTCAGCTGAGAATTAAATGGGAATGGAAAGTCAGGGTTATTCTGTGTTAAATTATCATTAAGCTCAGGAAGATGTATCATTAGCAGGTGGAAAGATTTTTGCAACTTGTACAACTTTTCATACCTTCTTGCGTTGAATAGCTGAGCTGGCTACCGAGTGGTTAGCACTCTTGCATTCGGTACAACAGGTCGCGGGTTTGAATTCCGCCTTAGGCACGGTTGTTTGTAGTGGTTCGGAATCCACTTTAACCGTAGTTCCCGGTCTAGTTATCCCTCTTGTGCAAAAAATGACCGTTGAGCGACAAACTAGTGTTGAATATGCAGTGGAGCAGAAATAGTATTTCAATAATTAACAGGCATGAATATAAGAAAATACATTATCCAAGATAGCAATCTCAAATCTTATGATAGTTTTCTTATCTATCAAATCCATAATATTGAAAAAATTATAATTGATAAAGTTTATAGTTTTTACTCTATAGTAAACGAATAGAACTGATAATCTGTAGTAAATTATTAGCCAGTATTTCAAATTCAGAAGTAAAATTCTTTCATATTTGTTCATAGAGATAGAAATGTAAAGGAATTTTTCTGATAAAGATTTTTAACCATCAAATAAAGCGGCTTAAGAAAATAATGAATGTCAGAAATAAATCGATACACTCAAATAGGAACTCAAATATAATATGAGCACTGAAAAAGTTTATAAAAGAAATATAATGATGATTTTTCACTCTCTCTCTCTCTCCACAACCACTCATTTTGATTTATATAATGAAAGGAAAAAATATTTTAAAATGAAGTCCTATTGTATGTTTCAAGGTGGAAAGAAATTATATATTTTTCTAAATCTCTCTCTTTGATTTGTTTGAAAAGAAATCTCTGAAAAACTGCATAAAACTTATTAAAAGATTTTTTTTTAAGAATTTGAATACAAGAATAACGAAAATATGAATTTTGTAATTTATTTCCGATACTTTTAAAACTGAATTCATTTATGTTTTCATTGAAATGACGACTGTAAAATTCAATTCTCCTTTTTATAAAATCTTTTGTATTTATCATTTGAAGAACAACTTTATTGAATGATGTTTTCAAAAGATAAACAGATGATTGCAAATTAAGTTACATCAATTCTTATCATAGTCCGTTTTTGTAAAAGTATCTTTCTAACTAATAACTGAAAAGGTTTAAGTTAAAATGATTTATATATTTCAAGGGACCATTAGAATACTGAAAAATGTACTTTAGAACTAAAGATGGAGAGACATGGCTGAATGTTTGCCCATTTGATGGAAGCTTTATGTTTTTTCTTAGATCGTAGTATAAGAATTAAAAAAATAATCTGCAATTTTATTTCAATTTAAATCCACCCTAAATTCTAAAAAATTAGACTTTATTTGATGCATACAAATACATAGATGCACAAATTTATTCATTTTTGATATTAAAAAAATATTTTTAAAATTATATGATGTATCTCTTATACATGTAAGTTAACCGTATTAAAAAGGATGCTTTTCACTCCTATAAGAATTTTAGCTCAAGAGAAGACAAGATAACTAATGACCCATCATTGTATCATAAACTACATTTTCTATATCAAGAAGTTAAATTTTGATATTATATATCTTCTGAATGAAATGAGCTTTATTATTCGAAACAATTATTTTGTTATCTCTATGTATATTAAATTTTTTATAATATTGTTTTGCTATCATGATTTAAAATATTCATTTTTTAAAATTTTATATTCTTACATACTGCAAAAAATCAATTCATATTAATTAATATTTGTAATAATATTTTAATGTCATGCCATTTGGATTTCGTAATATCTGTTTTTTATATTTAGAAATTATTTTAGATTTCCAACAATTCTGAACGAAAATACACGTCACTTTAAATTAGAATCCAATAATGTCGAAGAAATCTCAGATGAGAAGACAACATATTTACTTTCTCCAATGTCATGATTGTTATGGGATTCATAATTATTTGAATTTTTCGCTAAGCATCAGAATACATTATTGTTGTATTTTTAAAACATTCGTAAATGTGCGCGCATTGCTACACAAAATGATTATAGTAGTTTATAATAGAAACATAAAAGATCTTATGAAAATTTTATGTCTAAAATAATAATTTCTAATGCTTTTAGTAACTTTATCCGAGATCTCGGAACCTAATAAAACCTTTATTTTTAAGTTTCATGTAAGATAAACGAATAAATAAAAAAAAATTAGTTCATAAGTTTTTATGATATGTGAATAGTCCTGATTTCTGAGTAGTCATATTGTATGTAGAAATGTGTAATAGTTATACACACATTGTAAATCAAGCTTTAAAAGAGGAATTTTACTTCTTCTAAATTAAAAACTGCTTCTCTAAAACAATTGAAGAGAAAATTTGTAGCTTTACACAAAAAATATATATTTTATTGAAACTTTATATTTAATAAAACTTACAAGGTAAATTTTACCAATTTAATATAGTTGAAGTTATTTAATTATAATTCATGAAACAAAATTCTTTAGAAAGCACACGCTTATTTTATCAGAAACGTAAGTAACTTATACGAATATTTATAACAGTTGTGTGTTTTATCCCTCTTTTGTTGGAAGCTTTTGATCCTCGAAAAACATTGCGTGATCACATCATATATTACCATCATTACAGTTGAGAGTATTGTTTTCAGTAAATAGTCCATACACCTATTAATACACCATCAAAATTCAATAGATAAGATCAATATTAAGTAAAGTTCTTTCAAGTTTGCAGCACGCATACATGCAAAGATAGAATGTTAGCTTCGATTTATTTACACGTCAGATTATATTACGCAGGTGCGTATGTAATTAACATCTGGTGCCTTATGTGAGATATCATTCATAATATGTAATCAAACTCTAGCTCAATACAGGCAGCTGCATTGTTATAGAAACGCATATGTTCTCGTTAAGGTTATAAAATTCATTTATTTCCGAAATATAAACCCGGAGCAGAAAAACGTGGAAAAATCATTAACTACTGATTTATGACACGAAATGAGACTGGAAGATGTACTTATTTATTTTTGTAATTCATGTTTACTAACAAACGTAAGTAATTAAGACTTAAAAAGGTGTAAACAATATTGAAATTGCCAATGTTATAAAAAATGCATTGCAAAATCATTAATAAAATATATTTAATTACAAAACAAACAAAACATTTACCATGAAAATTCCTCATTTACATACAAAATTTACGTTGTTTAATCAACTTTTCTTGGCAACGTAAAAACATTGCATAATCAAATAAATCTCTAATCCTCCAGTAAAGCTATTTAAAAATTTTGAAAGTGGCTGGGTTAAAACTTGTATACGCAGAACTCCTACGGACGTCAAAGGATTTTTAGTGAAATTTAGGTGGAAAGAATACACAGACATTCTATGCCACACAGTATTCTTATTTTTTTTGTTAATCGCCAAAAATAGAGGTTTTGTGGGATCACGTGCTATCATCCCTGAAATGTAAATAAAAATAATACCAAGTTCTCCCACTTACAATCAAATAACACCTTCTACAATTTCATCTTGATATCACAGAATGTCATTTGTAAACATGATAATCTATATGATATTTCAAGATCAAAATTCTTGCAGTGTACCCGCAGTTAATATAAGTATAAAATCCCAGGCTTAAACTATTATTTTTATCACGTTGTGTTCGGCGGTAATTTGAGTATTCTTTGTGATACACAATGTTTAACATGATTGATATTAGGCTCCAATGCAAATCTTGACACATTTATAAGAATTTCTTTGCTCCTATCGGGCACAATCTAGTTTACACTTTAATGGTGCTGACTGCATCACTTTTATCAGTCTCCTCTAATTTTAATGGATTGATGAGAACTACTATAAAGTTCCTTGATTTACCTTTCAATAACATGCATATTCCTATGCACATTAGAGGCCTCTATCCCTTTAATAATGGTATTAGCATTAAATGTCACACTTGTGGATGTCGTTCTCTTATTACTCTCTTGGATCTAAAAACAGCATTGAACATTTATTGGGGTTGTTATTCTAAAACCTTTGAATACAAGTATTCTTCAAAAAATTTGAAATGTTCAGGAGTGTTTTCATAATTGTGAAGTGATGGAACGACTAAGCTACAGAATCATGCACAATATGTAAATGATTATCAGGATTTAATGCATCAATCAACACTGCCCTCAACATCTTGAATTGATGGAAATCTTGAAATGCTTTTTAACGATATTTTTCGACGCAAAACCATGAGAAGTAGTCGTAGTGCATATTAGCATAATATCTTCATCAAAAGCAAGTTTTGTGTTTAGAATTTGTAGAATTGAAATTCAAAACTGTGAATTCTATTAATTAAAATAACTTTGTTGATAGTGTTGTCGAAAATTTGCTAAGAATTTAATTTTACTAATTTATTTACTAAGATACTTACTACAAAATTTTCATTTTTTAGTAAATTTACTAAGCAGCAAATTTACTTCGAAAAGAAATGTGTATAGTTTGAAAGTGGAATTCTTTGCATTTTATTTCTAAAACAGACTTAATAATTACTGTCAATTTGTGATTTACAGATCTTTTTTGGTGTCTCTATGATCAATGATTTAAAACTCTAGAAATAAATTAGTCTTATGCTCTGCTTGCTGTACACATCCAAATTGGTATCTTGTATCACTATTTATATATATCTTTCATTAATAGTAAGGAAAGTAATGCAATTTCTTTGGAAAAGCAGTTAATATAAATATTATCAATGCTTGTTTCATTAATTTTTTACTTACATTTATTTTAAGAAATACTTTATTTATTAGAATAATTTATGCCAAAAAATTATTCTAATAAATAAAGTATTTCTAAATTTATTCCAAAAAATTATTTATAAAATTTTAATAAATATTTTAAATATATTTTCATTTTAATATATGTATTTAACTTCTGTGCTTGTAAAATTAGTACACTTTTTTCAAGAGTTTATTCATTTCATATTATTCATTATTGTACGCTCATAAATGATACATGATAGCAGCATAACTTCAGGTGCTACAATATTAATTGAAAAAAAATTAAAAAAGGCAAAATGTTCCAAAAGTAAAAGAAAATTCAATTAAATTGCATGATTTGGCTATATTTTATGTATACTTTAATCTATATTACTTTCATAGCTGTGAATATGATCGCATTATAGAATTTTAACATTGTTTAATCATATAAATTATACATTAGAGGATGGCAATTTTTAAAGCTCACAGATCATTTTTATAAAATCCATGTTAAATACAAAAAAAAAATTGATGAATGCTCACATGGTTATAAAATCAATTTCTGTAAATAAATAAATATTGTGTTCAGGAATATTATCAATTTAACGTTTCTGATTTCTAAAATGTGTAGCCATGAAATATTTAAACTTAAATAGCCATGCTGTGTGGATAGCTCGAAAGTAAACACTTCTTAGACGTAAACCTGCGGGCACACTTCCAATATCTTAACCAATCACGAACCTCGTAACGAGTATTTTTATATCCCACTTAATGATAGAGTACTTTTTCGTAATGTTGGTTTATGCAGTTGCAAAATCGATAAGCTCGAAATAACTTGTCGAATTGTCGAATGCATAAATGTCATTCTCTGAAATAAAACAGAAACAAAATCCAATATTGTTATTTAGATCGATAGTTATTTTTGAGCGTATTGAAATTTAGGATGGAAAAAAATTTGTGGTATTTTATTTTCTTAAAAAATATTGAATATGTACTTTTTTATGTAAATGCCTTTACTGCGTTTTCCTTAAAAATTATCTATAGTTCTTAAAAATTTGCTACAACGTTACATGTAGTAAATATACATGTGAAATAAGAAAAGAGCTTAAATATTTTAAAACTGTTTACCATATTTTTATGTTTAATTGTTAGTCATTGAATGTAAATATACACATGGAAATATTTAGTCATCAATATACATTTTATAATAAAATTTATTACTTAGTAATTTAATTCAAACGTGTAGTACTCAGTAGTGATATTATATAAGTTTATTTATTTAAATAAGGAAGTAAATTTATGGAGTCATGAAGAAAACTGTTAATAGGTTATTAAAATTTAGTGAGTAAATTCATTTGTAAACAAAGTATTTTCAATGATTTAATCACGTCTTTTGGGCTAACTCATATCTATTAAGAGGTAGAAGTGCTTTTTAAAATAGAAGTTTATGGGGTCAGTGTTGCACAATGAGAAATATGACTTTCATGTTTTTTATTACTCTGAGAGCACTTTTTGATCAGAAGTGATAATACATCTGCAGTTTCTGAATCACTATAAATATACATGCCCAAGAAAGACTCAAAAACACAAACTGTTTAAATGTAGATTAAAGAGCTAATTGTTTATCCGCCAGTCGGAGATGGATGTTACATTTCTATTTCTTCATAATCATTAGCCAGAAGGTGTACTCAGAAATTTTCGATCTTTATTCCTGTATGACTCAGCAATATGACGAATTTCATTTTTTGTACAACTTAAATGTTTTTATTTTTATGAAAACATTATAGCTATAACATCTGATTCATTATCCTATAAGATATTTTGAATATTCTTATTTCAAAGATTTCATTTTTTTGTTCAAGAATTTTCAATCATCGAGAATAAAACTTTTTCATTGAAATTCTATCAAAATTTTCATTTCATTGAAGAAATTCAAAAATCTTACTTTTCGTCTGCATTAATTCTAAATCTATAATTATAACAAATTTACTTAATTTAAAATATTTTGATTAAAATAATCACACATTCAAACATAACAATGGCTCTTTAATCTGATAAATATTTGTCTTAAGCTGATATGGAAAGGAACTTAACCTTAATTTCCTTGTACCTTATCAAAGTAATATAAAACTGTTTACTTAAGCATTTGGAAAGAGATTTTTTATTCAAAATAAAAGCTCTATCACACATATTCATATAATTGCGGTTAAAGACACTGATTCACTTATTACTGAAATGTGGTTCCATATTTTTACTCTTTAAAACCAGTATTGAAAAAAACGTTACCATAGATACTATAAAATCGAAGGTAGAATGAAAAAAAAAAAAAACACGAATTTTACATATTGTACTTTGTGTCTGAACATTTTATCTTTCAATGCATCTTTTAGTGAAAAGTGTTTGTAAATTAGAGTTTATTTTACTAACTATTTAAAATATGGAATCTGATTGATCAGTAAATGTATACTGGTTATGTTTAAGAGTTGCTATTGGAAACCATTTGTACACAATAGTTTACCAATTTCTTACTACTTGAATAACAATGCAAACAATGTGTTCTGATGTTGTTAAGGGCTTAAAATACATATAAAAATGTTATATACACACAAAATTGATAGCCTTAAAAGAAATTAAAATCTTAAAAAACGTGTCGTCAAATATTTGTTCTAAAAGAATTGCTCTTTCTCTCTAGTAACTATTTTAAGATATATGAAATTCAATGCCATAAATGTTTGGCAACTTTAACAAACAGTACACATTTTTCTGATTTAAATTTTTGCAGCTTTAAAAAGTTGAAAAATTGGTAAAGGCCAAAATAGGTTTCAAAAAAATATATAAATACATCTTTTAATTTTGAATTAAGTAAATGTATTATTCTTCCCACAAAATATTTAAAAATTCACTAGTTTTTAACGAGTTAAAGAATTTTGAAAATCCCCAGTAGCTAATTCTGAACTATATTGTTTTTAACGTCTCAGATAAGGCACAAAGTATATTATATTACCAATTGCTCGTCCATCGGTGGCACAATATTAGACTTTCCAACTCTACAATGTTAGGCCTTAAAAAAAGCAACTTATCACCAATTTTTCTCAAAAGGAGATAATTTTGCCTGCAATTTTAGACATATTTTTTTCTGATTCTTACCAGATTGTGTATATGAGAAATATTTTATGATATTGCCTGAGATATTTTTAGAATTATAAACCAATGCCTCGTAAACCAAATAAGTAATTAAATTGTTATATGCAATTAACTTGCGAGAAGCACTCTTTTATTAACACTTCCCCTAGATCCTTCCAATTTCAACAAATAAAAACACACACATTCCAACATTCTAATCATAAATAATTCTAATAATAATTTTAACAATAAATATTTTGTAATCGCTACTTTCTGTTTTTTTTTTTTTTTTTTTTTTTTTTTTTTTTTTTTTTTAAATTTGAAGCAATGCAAGAATTTTGTGTTTTATAAATCAAAGGATGAAAAATTCTCGCATTTTAAATTCAAATTCTAATTAATTGGTAAATTGTTATTCTTTTAACAGAAGTGTTATAAAATCATTGATAAAAATCAGCTAATATTTTTAGGACACTACAAATGAATTAAAAATATTCTAATGTTGTCTTTTAAAAGTAAAATTAGCTTTTTAGTTATATATATATATAAAGACTCTTTCTTCATCATTTCATCTTTATTAAAGATGAAACACACACAGACATTGTTTCTAGCATATTGTCGAAAATATTCTAAATAATATAAAAAACATGCAAGAATAACAGCAATATATAAATAATATAGAATTATAAGCACACACACAATTATAAATAATATAGAAAATGTGTCTCGGCATTGTCTCATAACAGCAATACGAGTATTTTTGTAAGAAATATTTTAATTATAATTAATGAAAGTATTTCATTAAATTATAAAAAGCCTTGAGATTGATTTAAAATATGTTTTATATCGTTTGAATTTTGTCTGATAATTACAATTAATTCAAGTTTTTACTTTGAAAGATCATGCAATTTTCATAACTTAGAAAAAATTATAAATTAGCTTAAATATTTAATAAATGGTAACAATTAATCAATAGAGTATTACTAGTGTGATTTAATCCTTTAAAAAATAGTTTTTGCTAAGTTTAGGTGTTTCAAGTAATTTTAATTGAATTTTCTGTGGATGATAAGATGTGTTTATTTTACGGACTCGGGAAAATTCATTTGAAAATTAACATCATGTTCATTTGAAAATTAACATCATGTTCATTTGAAAATTAATATCATATTAATATTAAGAAAATGTATTAGAAAATTGCTGTCAGTAGATTTTTAAAAAGAGATGTCAATTCACCTTGAATGAAATTAACTTTGCACTTGTCACATCTTAATAATTTCCATTGGGATACGATATAATTTGAAAGCTTTCCTCATCATGTTTTCCATCAGGAGAATCAAAATTTCAGGTGTTTTTCTTGTCTAAAGATTATCAGCATTCAAAGCAAACGGTTTCGCAGTTATCAACGGAAAATTTTCAAGTAACTTTGTCTAAGCAGACTTAATAATTTTTGTGGTCTAGTAAACATATTAGCGTTGTGTTGTTATTGCAATGATCTTGTTTTTTGCTACTCTATTAATACTGGATGTTGTCTAAATTCCATTCTCTGTCAGAAAGGAATATTAATGTACCTTCTTTATTTTGTTCTTGTATTATGAATAATTATGATGCCTTAACTTATGTATAAATAATTTACCGTGGTTTATGGAGTATTATCCCGATATTTTGAATGCAAAGTTTTAATTTGTCGATTTTAACCTTTACTGGATTATGTGTGAATGGTGCTAAATTTCTGCATTTGCATGTGTCGAAGGTTGATTCATGAGAATTATTTGAATGTCATAAACTTATGTCAAAATAAACTTTAAAATTGCTTTCTGTAATTAGGTATTAATTATGTAACATTTAGCTTAATTATAAACACCTTCTATAAAGCCTTCAATGTTCTTTATAATTACCGTTATCAGTTGTAAGGCGTGTGAATTGTTGCACCTTCTTAAGCAAACAAAACCTTTTTGTTTCACATCAGATAAAAAAAAATTCAACACATTTTAAAGACTGATGGTTTATGTAACATGAAATTAAGAACATTTAAATCAATGAATTGTTGCTGAAAATATTTTAATATAGGTTAGTTCAATATAAATAAAAATGTAAATTTTATTTAAATAAAACAAAAAATCCTTCTATTTAAGTTAAAAAAGCTAGAATACTTTAAACTGAAAAATAAGAATTATTTTATTCTTTTTAAATAAATATGTAATATTATTAAAGTTTTCTTCCTTTTTTAATGTAAAATGCTTTCCACAATTTTCTTATGTCTATTCACAGAAATAAAATTATATCTAAATAAGTTACGTCACAAATTCAGTTATTTCCGTCTTTTCATTTTCTTTTACTATTTATTCATTATTTTATCGAAAAAATCTTGTATGTTCTTTCCACCCCCTCCTCCAAAACACCATCCTCATTATATAACATGCCCCGAATACTTAAAAATCTTAGTTAAAAAGTTCAATCAATATTACTTTTGTACGGATTAGTAACATTCATCACAATTAGAAGTTCAAATATGTACACAAAATGATAATGGCATATCATCACGATAGTAACAACTATTCCATTTACGGTCAAGGTTTATCAAATATCGATATTTATGGGCTTATTATATCTTATCACGGTGCATATAAAATGGTTGTAAAAATCTCCCCTCAGAATTATATTTTCATATTTCGCTTCCGGATAATATAAATGCCGATTCAGCAGGAGAATGTCAAGTTAAGATAAAATGACATTTCTGATATTCTTTTCTAGCCCTAAAGGAGGAAAATCTTAAGGCTTCCTTTGTCGTCTCGATAGTCGAATGCGCTTCCGTTTCTTCAATTTATTGCGTGATTATAAGACGAGCACAAACACAAATGGCTCTATTCATAAAATTTAAGGTGGAAAGATAAGTTAGTAAAATCGGTAAAAAAGAAGGGAAAATAAAGATTGAAAGCTTAAGTATTCTCTATTTGTGGTTTTGATGCATGCAAAAATATAAGATATATTTGAATAATTTGCTTATATGTTATTCTTTTTGACATTGGTATTTAACAATAAGTTAATTTATTCTTACAAAATGGGAGTTTATACTTGATAAGAATTCAATTCTAAAACAGTAATTTCTTCCAAAAAAGTGACAGCTAACATTTTCTTCCAAAAAAAGTGACAGCTGAACTATAAGCGAAAATCTTATTTGTCATTTTCCTATCCTTTCTAAAAAGATCTTATCTCAAATATTAATTAATAATGTGTAATTTATTTTGTTTTTTTGTGTCATTTTTCCTGTAATATGACGTTGATGGATTAATTCATTTCTTATAATTTGGTTATTTTAAATTCATATGTTTTGATAATATACGTGTTATTGATAATTACAAATTTTATATGAGCTTAACTGACTCATGAATATACAAAGTCCATGATTGACATATTGTCATACTAACATATACTCGTTTGAATGATTTGAAAGTTCTGATTTTTGTTACTCTTGAAGAAAAATATTTGTCCTATCTCAAATAAAATCAATCGAAATTACTTCATAATAGCATGTCAACTGTTTCAAATGCTGTGTTCAAGCTTCAAGTATGTTTTAAGCATATAGTTTAAAAACATTTAAAGGTGAGTTCTCTTTCCCAAAATTCAGCTTCAAGCATGTTTTTCTAAAGACACGTTGTGTTCTATCATGCCTTAAATTAAATATCAATCAAAAGATACCTTGACGAATATTACATGAAGTCTCAATATATCATCTTTAAACTTTTAAATCATCAAACAATCAATCTGCATGTTACGCAGATCCAAACAAATGGAAGATTATTTTTAAATGTTTCTTTTTCTTGATACCAAAATAATTGGATGTTTGTCTCCAAACTGAACTGTGACTCATCAACAAACAAGACTTGACTAGAATCTTTTCTTTTTTTTTCTTTTTTTTTCAATCAATTTAGCTGTTTTGTAGCACACATTATTCGAAATGTCGAGATCATCAGGACTTCAAGATACTATTATACGGTTTTTTAATCTCAACAATCAATTAACTCAATGAGACTTATTTTAGTTTCTTTGATTTAAGATATTTTATCCTGTTGCTAAAAGAAATGGCCTTTAAAGTGAGTAACATATCTTTTCGATGATTTGTTAACAAGATATATCGGTATTCATATTCGACCTTATCTAACATAATTTAATGATCGTCTTTGGCATCCAAACAGTTAACTAACGACAGCTTTCTTTGATTCTGTGTTTGTTCTAAAATTTCCCAATTTTATGACTAACCATGGATTCTAATAATTTACATTTCTTTGACATGCTTAAGCCTACTTTTTTTTAGCAATTAACTTGTACATCTGAGATAACAAAAGAGTTTCGGTAAAATCCTATTTTCTACATTTATATTCTTTTAAAAGGATTTAACATTAGGAATTTTGATTGACGTGTGAAGTTTTCTGTTTTATTTAAAATTAAGCACTTTTATTTGATGATGTTTACCAATGCAAGTGTTTTCGTAATTTCATTAAAACCATGTCATCTTCTCATTATTTTGTTTATATAATCTTTCAGTAATTATTAAGTAAACTCACGTTTACATTATTAAATAACCACATAAATGTTTTAATATTTATAATATATAAGCTTAATTGATCAAGAATCAAAATTACCCTTGACATACGTACCTTGGATGCCAAAATTTGTCTAGAAATAAATTAAGTCTTAGATAATTTTCAATAAAGAAGTATATAAGTCGAAGCGAAATGGTTTGCTTAAAAAAATTATGGAGGAATTCTGCCTATAAAAATTTGAAAAAAAATAAACCGTTGAAATACTAAGAAAAACATTCGAAATATATTTTTACACACTAGAAAGAAGAATACAAGTTTTCTCTATAAGTGAAAATCTTTTGAATGCTTTACCCATATTATTCCATTATTTCAGTTATCTATATACTTTTTTAAGTTTACATGCATAAAATTAATTACTTTAGAAAAGCTTATAAGTATAAGAAATATTTTGTTTAAACTTACATACATAATTTTATTGCTTAAAGCTCATTCCAAATCTCTCATTAGTTACAAGGTATTTTAAAAAGAAATCCAAATGCTTTAATAAATGTTATGTCATCTAAAATTCATTTAATAGTTTCAAAACAATTAAATATAATTACTTTTCTCAAAATTAAAATGTCACAAGTTTAAATAAATTACTTGTGCCGATACTTCAAACAAAACATTATAGTCTAAGATATACTTTTAAATTTTAAATACAGAAAATCAAATATGAAAATATTAATGCACGCATTTATAATTTGAATATATATTTTATTAATAATTAATATACATTTACATATTTATAAACTGTGATATTGATTTATAGATTTTGTACTGCTTAAATGTATATTGCATCGCGAAAATGAATATTAACTGAATTAAAAGATTACTTTTATGCTTAATCCTAAGAAAAATATTTGATTTTTCTAAAAGACAATTTTCCTAGCACGCAATAAAAACATTTAAAAGCAAAGGCCATAAAGTCTAGTTTAAAGGGCATTCCCACTTTCGCATAAATTATCTATTCACACAAGAGCATTTTTTATCGATTTTTCAAAGACAATCTTTCTTTATTTTTTATTATATAAGTTAATTTTAATGTAACTTAATATGAAAATTTATAAATCAATTAACACACGCATACAAATTAAATATAATCCATTCGATTTTTATTCAGGCATGGACACTTGGTAGGCATATGTTTATGAAGTAAGGAATATTTTACTTTATTGTTCTTTTTAATTTATATTTTTCTCGTTATTATATATGAGTATAACAAATATTTATAATAAAAATGATTTAAAGTGTATTTTTTATGAATATATATATACTATTTCATATTTTATGAAAGCAATAATGAAGCTATGCAATGGAAAAATTATTTCCTATATCAAAAATAAGATTCACTTTTAAGAAGACTTATTAACAGTACCTCTTTGACATTCACCTCTTGGAAGAAGTGAATTATACAATTTAATAGCTTTCGCTTGATATTACACAAGTTAATAATAAATATAAATGATCTTATAATTTTCAATTTATTCAATTAAAAGTGTTAAAATTTATTTCTTCATTTAAATTAAATTTTTCTTTTCAATTTTAGAAAATGTTGGACTTTAATGGAAAGTATAGGCCCACTGGTACATGGAAAATTGAAAAAAAATTAAACACTACTAGATGAGGATTTTACTATTGACAAGATTTAGGATTTACAGCTTATCATTTTGATTAAAAGTAGCAATCCAAAAATATAATTGTTTGTTATTCAATGAATTCACGGAAAATCACGTTATTATTAATATACTGACTGTAGTCGTATTGCATTCTTCCCACCGCTTTGATTCTGTTTCTTCCAAATACTTCACGGATACAAGAGTCTGTGTAAAAAAAATGTTGTACAATATAGTCAAAGATAATATAACAAAAGCAACGACAAAAGTAGTTAAAGCAGATTACAACACTAAATAACACTAAATATCTTTTTGATCTAATTTTAAGAGTGAAATTTTTATTAAATATTGAATTCTTGCGGTGTAAAATCAGAATGCAATTGTTAAAAAATTGCATGCAGTTAACTATTATGATGAAATTGTAAAATATTTTATTTTACAATAAAAACAATTTTATATATTAGAAATTATTATTATTTATTTTTTATCACATAAGAATAAGATTCATTTTCAACATAGAAAATATATTAAAATAAATCATCTGTACTTGATCTCGAGTTTCAATTCTATATTTTTTATACATTTACATCTAAAATTACGATCACAGAGAAAAACATTAGTTGTAAAAGACAATCTAAATTAGCAAAGCTGAAATTCACTGCTAAAACAGATAGAAGTAATTGGATATATTATGTAACACCCAATCACAATTTAAAGTTAGAAATATTCAAAAAAGTTAATCGCAGAATAAAACAGCTTCTTACAGAGATTTCAGAGTTAAGTCAGCATACAGATAAAAGGAACTTTATAGCTTTGATAAGATTTATTTCAAGCGATCTAAAAAATTTTTTTTCAAAAAAAGAATAAAGGACTCGGAGCTTGAAGTATTGTCCGTCACAGTTAATCAAGATATTTTAATGCAAATTTTCTACGTTTTCTGACGTTCTTACTCTGTTACTTCGCTGTTTTGAAAATATTTACAAACTAATCAAGCAGTTGAATGAGGGCTTTTGTCTGATTATTCAAAAGTCAAAGACACATGGTGGAAGACCAATATATAATATTGTCTATGAATAATCGTTGAACATGTGGCATATATTTGTAGGAGTGATTCATTAAAGTATATGTTTCGGCGTTGCAAAGAAGAACTTTTATGCAAATTCCTTGCGTGACCACTAGCGCAAGTGCGAAGTGTCCCAGAGCAGTGTGAAAATTGTATTTGTCGGAGAATTCTCAAAATCCGGCCATCGGGGATTGTCACTACAATTACGGAGTGTTTTAATGCCTGCTTTTTGGAAGAAATACTAGTAGATAAGCCTACCCAGGCAAGATCTCCTGTTATCTTCTTTCCTACCAGGGCGTTCCGGGCTCCGTCACTGATCTCGTGGAACTGCGTTTTACCTCTACACCTATCCATGACTTTGGAACCTTTGTTTGATGAATAACCATTGTGTTGTTGTTGTTAATCTCCATTTCTAGTCTCTGCTAGATGAGATGTATAAGTTTGTTCATCCTCAAAAATGTCATAGACTATTAATCATTGCTTATCATTTTATTCAAATATTTAAATATTCCTAGCAGTGGCAGTGATTATGTTATTTACCTCCTAATTTTCTAATAGATTATGCATTCTGTTAGGATAATTTGTTATAGATTATTTTTTTACTTATCTCTATTTCAACTTTTGTGTTTTTATAAACAAATCTTGTTGTGTTTTTAAATTTGCTTTTAGCTTGCTAACGAATTCTACACGCCAATTTAGGGTAGAGACATTCGTAGCTGCATTGACATAACTGCAGATTTAAACTTTTAAATATATTCAGAAGTAGCTTAGCTTATAAGTGGAAGTACTGTGTGATAAAGGTTATTTAGTAATGAACTATTCACCAAAGTACCCGGAATTTGGGTTCCACTTCTTGCCCAATCCAAGAAATAGATATCAGTTGTTTAATTCAAAATGGAGGCTTAAAATTAGTTTTGAGTCTGTTTTGAGCAAATTTACCTGTTTTGAGTACGGCCGCGTAACTATTTTCTCAAAAGCCAGATAATATACTCGTAAGAATCTGAAGACTACAATGTGCACCTAATGTGCTACAGAAATTCATGAACATCAAGTATTTTGAGATAGAAGCCACATGATTCAGATAAGAATTTCATTGAGATATTCTACAGATTGGTTTCTCAACAAATGAAGTTATATGATGGTTGTACAGTATTAGGATACTGTATTAAGAACCACTCTAAAATTGTACGGTGCAGTAAGTCTTAATTTACTTTTAATGGACGATAATGTGGTTCCCAATGGAATTGTCATCGTTGATGATTTCTCGGAAAATAAAGAAATATTGTATATGACTTGTCTTTCTATTCTCCAGATCTAAATCCGCTTAGAATCTCGGGAATGTCATGTTGTGTGTAAGTGTTTCTAATTCCAAGCCACTCTTACATATTTGTAAGACTCGTGGTAGAAAGAATGATAATTACTTGACTTTATATTAGGGGGATTACGTTAGGCTATGACGAAGAAGTTATGGTCAAAAACAGTAAATTTACATGTAGGTAACGGTTGCTCATATACTGTTTTAATGTTACTTTTGTTTGTGTCAATTATTATCTTATTTCATATTAGAACTCTTTTAATGACTGCAACGTATTATATTTTAAGTTTCAGTTTCAATATTGCTTTCATTTTACTATATTTTATTTTGCTTTTTGAATACACATATTTATTATTTTCGTATAGTATTTTGCATCAATAAAAGCAAAAACTATAGACTTTTTTAATTTATTTCTTCATTTATAATTCGTAGAAGATTACGTAAATTCACTTCAAATATCTATGTAAAACATAATTATTAAAAAACACAGTATATTTTAAGTATAATCATTGAATTAAATCTGTTTCTGTAATTACATTTCCTTTACTTGCTCACGATCAAATAAATACAGACACTACTTGTCAGCGTATGACATCTTAAGACACTGTCATTTATTTTTGTTTCCTTCTAACACATGTGACATGATAAGCTTATAGAAGAAAGAAAAGAATGTGTTTTCTATCTAACGAAAGGGTTCTTCACCGAATATTTCCGTTATTTCTTTTGCTTCGAAAAAGAAGCTACTGTTGCTGCTTCTATTCATTCTTTCTTATTCAGTTGCTCAATCATAATGAACATAAACTAAAGGAACACTTTTTAATTTTATTTTGATTTGAGAATAATTATAGAAAATTTGAAGTTGATGAATTCTAATGAAATTAATTAGTAATTTGACCCAGGTACAAAGAACATATTTTAATAACGCGCGGAAGCGAAAAGAATTACATTATATTTACTAAAGTTTTGTCTAAAGAATTATTTAAGAAAGTGTGTGAAGTTGCTTTGAAATCTCAAAACTTTAAGAGTGATAAAAAAAAGAGAGGAATAACTACCTAAGCAGTTTTTGTTCATAGCTTTATTATATACTACAGATACTCTGCGTGATTCTTATATGATTCTTTTGGAATGAAATAATTAGGATAATTATATAAAATAACTTATAAAAAATACTTGTGTAAAACGTATTTTTGAGATTTTATATGATTTAGTAATTGCACCATTGAATTTTTCCAAAATCTTGTTGAAAACAGCAATTTTGAACTTAAATTAGACTTGTTAATTTTTTCCTGAATCTAATTGAAAATCATTTTAGTAGCATATGCTTGTGGTTACTTAAAGGTCCTTTGTTATTATTTGGAATAAATTTTGAGGAAGATTACATATTTTTTGATTACTTTTTAAAAGTAGGAAGAATTTAGTTTTTTGAAGATTATATTCTAGAACAGTTGTACTTTATATACTAAGACATATATATAATTATAAAGCTTGTTCTTTAAAAAAACTCTAAGTTTATAAAAATAAATGCGAAATATATTTTATTATTTCTTAAATGCAATTAATAATTAAATGAAAATACATGTGCTATCCGTTCATTAAAGTAGTTTTTACAGATTAAACTATTTTTTAGCTTTGATATGCAATACAAGAAATTTTTTATGAAGGTGTCTTATATATTTCACATATCTACGTTATTTCGAAGATACATAAATTTAAAAATAATAACAAATTTTAATATGATAAAGAGTATTAAAATTTATTATCTTTTTAATTTATGTAGTTTTATGCAATTCCAACAGAATATAATATTTACTGAAATTCAGAAACAGTGCATTATCTTAATGTGACAATGCATTTATATAAATAACATTTAAACTTAGCTCCTAAATATACTTAATTATTACTTTAAAAAATAAAAACATTTTCTTACAAATTTTGGTCATTACTATGAAATTTTATTTTCATTGAATCAAAAATGCATAGCAATATAATATCATACGGAAATTACACTCAGTATAATATGAAGTTTTTGTTCGTAAATTCATTACTTTCAATTTCAGATTTTAATCACATCAAAAATTGGAAATTTTATGCTATGAAAAAAATTAAAATTGTTATAAAAATTCAAGATCTTTTCTCGATTTTATAATGAAATTTAACTCACCAATAAATTTTGTGAAATTATCATACTTAAATATTTATTTTCCTTTGTAAACTAAAATTGTCCCCAAAATGTAAAGATAAATAGGTTTCTGCGGTAGGTAAATATTTTATCTGTGCTTGACATAAATTTATTATTTTTATCTAATGTTTTCATAGGTGTGGTTGAGTGATATTTAGAAAAGAAGTTCTAGGAAAAAAATTTTAAGATTTACAAAGAATAATAGATAATGAGAAAAATTTATTTTTACCTTTTTCATATATTTGTTCAATATAGTATATTAATATTTCTGGAACTGAAGTGTATTTCAAGAATAATATATGTCATTATTATACCACTTTTCGATCAAATGATTTCTTAACAAATAAGCAGTTCAACCATCATCATTAGTTCTAGTAAAAGTAAAATCATTGGCAGTTTGTATGAATACATTCTTCTTTATTTCATTCTTTTCCCTTCTTGTTAAGATATTAAATTATATTTGTATATGCGAGATAGATGTTCATTTAAATCTTACGAAATATTTATTCTAACATAATTAATAAAACAGTAAGGGTGTAGTCTTATAATTCAACTATTGAATATTATAAAATTTACACAACAGAAACTAAATCCCGTCGTTTTTTGCCTGCACATACACTATTTTACAAGTGGATTTGCTGAGTAGAATTAGAAATTATTGAAGTAAAATTACTACTTTTCAAGCTACTTTGTCTTATGAAAATTTTTGGATAAATTACGATGCATATATCATCAAATTTTATATTCATATAACTATTTTATCCCAACAAATTATATCTAAATTTTAAATGCACATTATTAGATCTCATCAAATATAATGATTATTTCAACTAAAAAATGGAGTCTTTGGTAACATTCATTTAACCGAAAGAAATGAAGAATTTCTCGTTCTTAAATTAGAACAGTTAAAACGAAATTTATTTTTTATGGATGTTTGATAAAAGTCAAATATACCAAAATTTCTAATTATTATTAAATGTCACAATGTCTCCAAGTGCGAAATTGGAAAGTGAACATAAATAAAATAAGTTAACTCTACTCCAACGTATAAACTAATTGAAATCCCTCATGGTTAAGTAGCCTCCATGGAAATTTAGAAAACCGGAAAACAAACAAAATTTTGTTGGATTCCTAGTAAAAGATTTGATATCGTTTCTAACGTTTCCGTAACTATCCTATTTAATTTCCCGAGTTAAGTCACTATTTGTAAGATACCTTAATTCGAGTATGTTTGACGTTTTAAATTTAAAATAATTTTGCTTAGTGTGTTTCCATTTAGTTCAAAATAACTTTAATAGGATTTTTAAGAGAATAATAATCATGAATAATTAAAAATAGTCTTCCATTTAAAATAATTTTCAAATTAAAGTTGTTTCTTAAAGTGTGAAAACAATTCTTCCTGAACAATATTTTGGATGTTAATATTAAAATTTAAAAATTCAGTTCTTCGAAAATATAACTTTATAATATATTTTGATAATGATATTTAAGTAATAATTAAGATTTATTAACAAATTTGTTCAAATATGTATATTAATTTAAGTTCTCATTCTCAGAAATAAAATACCTTTTCCCCTTGATATGCATTGTATGAGCTTATGAAACAAAAATACTGCCCGAATAATTTTATGTGAAATATTTTTATATAAAATAAAGAATAGACGTGAATGATTAAATACATTCCTTGTTATACGTTAAGTTTAACAATTTACCATCTAGTTTTAATGTGAGTAATTTTTTCAAAAAAAAATATTCAATATTTTTTTATAATACTACGCTGTCATGAAAAGTTCTTTCATATTTGAAGGCGCTTTACGGAAAATTGAAATTCATATTTTATTTATAAAAATTGTTAGAAAAATAACTCTTATGTAAAAAAATAATATCCTTCCTCTTTGAGTTTATAAATATTTTAATATCAGAAAAAGACGTCAAATTTTCTTATGACAGAAAATATTTGTTTCAAGGAAACAATTTATTACTTACAGTCTATGGAATATATGACTGTATTCAATTTAATTCTAAGCTAATTCCAGGGTATGATAGATAATGATACACATTTAATGTTTTATTTTTATTCGTTATTATTTTATATGGTTATCAATCACTTTTGTAAAAAGATTTGTTTTGTCAAATTTAATCTTAATGCATTCTTATAAAAGAAATCCAAAAAAGATACGAAATTGTTTTATTTATTTGCCTTCCACTGATAGTGAAAATTAATTTACTGGGTTTGATGTGTGAGGATATTTTAAACAAAAACATCAGGACACAAATTCTCTCAAAATTCTCAAATTCCCTTTAAAAAAAAGCAAATTTTAAACGCGGTCTAACTAAGTGTGATACCTATCAAATTTATAACATTTAATAAAATTTTTTTGTTACTAATGGCACTTGGACAATCCAAGCTCACTATGCCTCAGCTATACGAATTTAAGTCAATTGGGGGCGTCTTTTGTTTAATCAGAGCACCATAAAGGTGAAAGTACGACTTTTTCTATTCTAATCCTCCGATAGATGGCAGCACCAGAGGATCTACTCCATTAATTTTGGGATTGATCTGAAGGCGGAGGAAATTTCTCCAGATCATTGCACCCATGGTAACTGCTCAACGACCAACCACAGGACTTTCGATTCCACAAATTTAACAAGCACGTATATCACATGTACTCGGTGGGTCTTTGGCGGCAATGGGTATCAAACCCCACTCTTTCGGATGGAAGGCCGATACCCTAACCATTAGGCTACCACGGCCCTGAAATTTTCTTTAGACTAAAGAAATAGATAAGTGAAAAAAATAACCACTTTGCATCATTGATTGTTACCACTTTACGATATTGATAGTATCTGATCATGTGGCAAACAGTTAACAGAATTTAATCTAGAAATTCCCCAAAGCCACTGAGTTCATTTATTTGTATGCATAATTAAACGTAATTTTATTTTCTGTAAAAGGCAAAATATTTTCCGATAAAAAAGTCAACATAAGTGTTTTAGTATTTTAGTTTGTTGCTGTATTTGCCAAAATCAAAGTTATGTTTCAAACCAACAAAATTATATCTTTAAGGAAAATTTAAAAAAAAATTCCAAAATATTTCTTACTATCATCAGTAATCAATTCAGCAATTTGACTTTCATATAAATATGAAAATTCTAGCTAATGATAAGTAAAATAAGCACCAGTTATTGCAATTTCAGTATCTTCTCTAGGTATTTTATTTTTCACCAGAAAAGGTTTTCCCCAAAAATAATCTGAAGGATAGCACACCTATACTATATAAAATTTATTCATTCAGAGAAAAATTAATATGTATTTACAAGCATACAGTAGCTTTTTAATTTATCTTTTTATGTAATTTTAGTTCATGTGAAATAAAATTTAACAAAAGTTATAAAAAAAAGTTTCGTGAAATCAAAATATTGTTACAAGATTCTCTTTCTTTTATTATTGTGGAGAGATTCACACTTACCGGAATATCCCTTCCTATAGAATATTGTTATGTAGAAGGTGAATAATATGCGGATAACATGAAATCTTCCATTTGAATTAGATTAAATAGCACTATAATCAGATGTCTTTTATCCCTTTTCATTTTCCTTATTCATTAGCCATTTTACAGAAATCTTTCATTAATATACTTTAACTGAAAAAATTTTACAAAAGCTATAATGTTAATTATATAATTACCCTTGAAAAAATGAAAGCTTATCTGAAATTAATTCAAAAATGTTTTAGATACTATCACAAAGCTGATGAAAAATTTCGCAAATTGATTTAACTTGGAGAAAAAGAAATTAAGTGATTTTTTTGTCACTGGTTTATCTTACAATGAGAAATTAACTTTAAAAATAAAATAAGAAAGCATATTTAAATTAACCCTGTAATCAGAAGAACTTTGATTATTTAACTTAATCAGGGAAAAAATTTTACATTTATCAGAAAAATTCCAATTCTTAACCAAATTGATTTTTTTCAATGTTACACTCTATCAAGAAGCTAAAAAGTCATACTTAATGAAACAGAACCACGTCTATGAAAAAAAGCGAAACCTATCACAAGTTTTGAAGAATATACCTCTTCAGTTAATTCCTGCAAAATCCTCAGATATTACTCCTATTGATTATTGGACCTCTAGCTTATTGATAAAGGAACTTTTAGAGCTCAATCTGTTACGATTTTGGGGATTTGGACAGTAAAGAAACATGAATGGCAAGAAATACCTTAAGAATTTTTGCGTAAATCTGTTCTATCATGAAAATTGGGATTCAGACGTATAGTTTAAAATGAAGCTATCAAATTGAAAATTAAAAATTATTCCTTGATATTAAAGATTTATTTCTAAACTCTGATTCACAATAGCTTAGAGATTAAAAATGAGTATTGAATTAAAAAGAAATTGTCCTGAATATTTTTAAACATTTGCTCAAATCTTTGTAAAGACTATACATATTTCAATTTCCAACCCAATATAATAAAGTGTGTGAAAAAATTCTTTCTTTATTTTATGCGGTGTGCTTGATTGATACCGTCATAGTATTTTTTAAAATTGCTTGTTATTGACATGGATACTCTTTTTTCTTCTTAAAAATTAATTCATCGACTTATTGATAAATTTAATAACTAATCTTTCCCTGCACACCATTTACTTTCAAATTGTTCCTCTTTTCTCAGAATCACTATACTACTTCTAGTATAGTAATTCCATGAAAACTAATAAATATCTGAATGTAAGAAAAACTTTCATTCAAAAATTTACATTTATGCGTGAATGTTTTGTTTACATAATGCTGCTTTGCAGAGAAGTAGTACAAATGAAATAATTAGAGAGAAATCGTTCAAACTTCATTTGATTTGGAAAGTTGTTGATATTAAAGAATGCGTTTCAAATTCACAATTTTAGCTTGTATTTTCTGTTGGGTACAGCTGTACTTCTATTATATTTCCCATTCTTATGTAATAAATACTTGATGGAAAATTATAAATAAGAATATAAAGAATTAAAATATTAAACATTAGCTTTGTAATTTTTGTTGGAGATATTGACTTTTCAGATTTATTGACGCGACAAATCACATGCTTGAAAGGAATGCTTATGCACTTTAAAATAATTTATTCATACATCTTAATTTTTTCTTTTAAAAGGTATAATTTTAGTTACAAAATTATTTAGGAAAAAAGTTCTGCCTGATTAAATACATATTCCAATATTAATAATCTAATAAAATATATTCAACTATAAAATCATATCTCTTTGGGAAAATATTAGTAGCTTAACATTTTATATAAATTAGAAAGTCTTTACACCTTAATGATAAATAATTAATTAATCATTGTCCAATTAATAATGTATCTTTCATCGATTTTAATGAATCACTACTTTTGGATTTAAAAGGTAATTAAATTAAAATTCATTTAAATAATGGGTAATCTGTATTCAAATTATTGCTTACCTTATTTAGAAAATGACATTAATTATCGAAAATGATATTAATTATTCTGATGCCATATCCATGAATTTTCCTAATAAATGCTCTAAATATGAAAATTATGAGCTGCAAATGAAAGTTATGTCTTTACGAAAATTTCCTTTAATTTGCTTTTAACTCATGCTTCGCATATTATCAAATGAACTTAATTTCTACAATTTTAATTAAAAATAATAAATATGCATATAACAGAGATTGTCATTAATACTTTAAAACCTTATAAGTATTGAAAATTAAACAATGATAGAATGTTCATTATGAACGTGATTATTCCTTCAAATTGAAGATTAAATTATTAATGCTAAATTTAGAAGCATTGATTGATTTCACGATATTTAGATGAACACATTAAAGAATGAAATAATTTCTAACCCTATACTTCACATTTCTCAGAGGTTCGAATGATTCAATTTCTGAGAAAAATGTGCAAAATAATCGAAATTTAATCGCTGAAAACTTATTTAGAATTATGTCTTTAAAATATTTTAAACATATATTTTTATTAAATTATTACATTTAAAAATATATTATTTTAAATTAATGATAGTTAGAAGCAAAAGTATTCATTACGATTTGAAAAATAAAACTGTAATTGCTTACAGAAATAAAAGCTTTAACGCGCCGAATATCTTCATCAAACAACAAGCAAAGAAACGTTTTATCATCATATTTATGGAAAAAAATTCCATTAGTAAAAAACTGTATGTTTAACTGTATATTTTATTTTAATAGTCTTAACACATATTATTAAATGCACTAAATACACAAAAAAAGACGTGGAAAATATTAATGGCCATGTATTTATCTGAATTTATCCCTATTATTAACTCAAACTAATATGTGAAGAAAAACATTTTATCATTTTTAAAGAATTTTCCTTAAATTATAATATGACATTTATTCTTGATAGAGCATACATTTTTTATTTTAAAATTTAATTTTTTTCACAATTTTTCCCATATTTTGCAACTTTTTTTCCATATTTGATAACGATAGGAATGAAATAGGTTAGAAAATTTTTTACCTTCAAGATTTTATATTCCTTACATTGCTTAATGTTTATTATATTTTTCAAGAAAGGAAAGAAAAAATTTTTTAATTATTTTAACCAGTTTATATTCGTTTTTAAATCTAAATATTTCTAAATATATACCTTTATGACATAATAAAATAAGATAATTATGCAAATAAAATTATAGTCCTCTTAATAAATGTCATGAAATAAAATATTTTTGCAAAAATTTAATTAAAATAGTATTTTTTTTAAGAATTATCTTTAGAATTGTGCCAAAATCCAATAGAGAAAATGTTGCAAAACAATTAAAATCGAAGGTTATTTTTTATACCGAAAACTAATAAGATAATTATTATATAATAAGTGACTATACCAAAAATTATAAAAACTTGAATTAATATTTTCTTTTATAATTAAAACATTTGTTTGGAATCTATTTGAAGCGTTTTAAATTGTTTTAATAATATATATTTAAATTAATGACTTTTCTTATTTAGTAATTTAAACATCCTGTTCGCATTTTTAAAATTCAATAAAAATATTTTTGTTTAAAGTACTATTTTAATTATATATTTTTGAAAGACATCAAGTCATCTTGTGATTAAAATAACTGAAACGCAGTACTAGTTTTTTCTGAATTAAAGAGACATTCGTTGAATCGATTATTGCTTGAAATCCTCAGGCTGTTTTTTTCTTTCATAATTGCTTTTTCTTTACAACGCAACTTTACTTTTACCAGTATGTCATCAACCTGAAATTTTTCCAAACTTATTGAAAAAGTATTGAGGCCAGGACATTATGCTTCGCTTTCATTTTTTTTTCTGTGTTTCAGGTAATTGATCCTGTGATTTTCTAGGAATATCGAAAATGAAAGTCATATAACTATTCATCTGCAATTAAACATAGAATGACTCTAACATTTTGTCACTAGAAAAGTTTTAGTAGTTGTCAAACAAAAAAAAACTAAAAATCAATGCGAAAGAAAAATTTCTCTCCTTTAAAATTTGATTTTAATAAAGATGAAATCTCTTTTACATTTTCAAAACAAGTTTCTTTTTATAATTACATTTTTAATTTCTTAAAATAAAAGATTTTTCCCTCATTTTTAAAATTTATATAACCAGTTTTTTTTTTAAATAAAAAAGTTACTTATGGAAAAAAACTGATCGCTACTGAATGGGCTAATCAAGAAGAAAGATTTAATTATTGTTTGATTAAATCTTTCTTCTTGATTAGCCCAAGATTTAGGGAAGATTTGAAGAACATAATTTTTTGTAATCAATAACTAAGCAGTCAACACGCTAACATATTTTAAAACATGTTCAAAAATGTAAACATCCAGGTAATGCTGAATTTTCCTTAAAAAAATGTCAACTTATAAATATATGCATAATGTATTTTAGTGTTTCGTTGTTTAGAGCAATTTTTTTTCATTTTAAAATTGAGTGCAATTTTGTTTTAAATCGTCATAGAGACCATTTGTTTTGTTATTGCATCCATTTATTTATTTTCTAGTCATTAATATAGCTCTTTCTGTCTCCATAAACTCACATTTATACATATATATAAACAACTGCATTATATTCCTTATATTGTGCTTTGTACTATT
Source organism: Latrodectus elegans (assembly GCA_030067965.1). Taxonomy (NCBI): domain Eukaryota; kingdom Metazoa; phylum Arthropoda; class Arachnida; order Araneae; family Theridiidae; genus Latrodectus; species Latrodectus elegans. Next base: position 38,739,119 of record CM057817.1, on the reverse strand, counting down.
GAAATTGCTACACCAGAAAGAGATGCAATAAATATAAAGGTATTTACTGTCAAAAATATATTATGTTTGAAAAAATAATTAAGTTTTCAACAAATTAGGAAGAACAAAAGTCATTAAGTGGGACAACCACAGCACGCCGAGTTAAATATGTATTGTATAGTATGTGCAGCATATAGACATCTGTTCATACAGCTTGAAAGAGAGGACGCATTTAATCGACAGTATTAACAGTAGTTTGGGGACCGCTAGTCATTCGCCAAACAGTGATAAGATATTTTATGTTTAGAAAGATATGGAGAAGATACTGATGAGTATAGAACTCCATCACTTTCTGTAATCAGGAAGTTTCATTGAATACCGGGAACATGTTGTCGTGCTTTATCCTGCTGAAACACAACTTATTTATTTCAGGGATCGAATAAATCATTGAGCCACTGTTCTTCTCACCATTGAAATGTTACAGTTTCTGATTAAATTGCCTATAATCGAAACTAAAAAGACCAAATCTTTAATCCGAAGGCAACCCACCATCTCTCTTGGTGATGGGACAGTATAAGGATCCAATTAGAAGAAAATTTGCAAATGTTCAATTTCTTAAGTTTACTGTGATCTTGTTCTTTGTTTTCATTGTGTTAATTGTTTAAAAAATAATGGTAACGCGTGAAACTACTTTCAAATTAATTCTGAATGAAGCTTTTATTTATCAATTACGCGCGTTATCTGTTTTATTAACTAAAGTCAAGATAGTTTTCTATTCAAAGTTTATTTTAGGAGTCAAGTATTTAAATACAGCAAAACTTAAAAGCCTGAATCGTATACCAACAAAATTTATGTTATGAATGCCAGTTTGCAACACTCTCCCTCTTTGTTATCTATCTATCTATCTATCTATTTATCTATCTATATTTATATATATATATATATATATATATATATATATATATATATATATATATATATATATATATATATATATAATATATATATATGTATATATATATGGAGAGAGACCTATAATAATGACTGGAAAACAAATAAATGGATGCAACACTAAATGGTCTCTATGACGGTTTCAAACAAAAACAAAATTACACTCACTTTTAAAATGAAAAAAAATTGCAAAACGACGAAACACTTAAATACATTATGCATGTATTTATAACTTGACATATTTTGCTTAGAAAAATTCAGCATTACCTAGCTGTTTACATTTTTAATATATTTTAAAATATATTAGCGTGTTGACAGCTTAGTTATTGATTACAAAAAATTACTTTCTTCAAATTTTTCCTAAATCTTATAATACTTTTTCAGTACATCAGTTGTTTGAAGATTAATATGTCTTCGATAGCTAGTAATGAAGCCTTCTTTTAGTAGTCAAAAGGTTGCAATTAAAAGGCTACTTTACGGTATAAATTTCTTTCTATTTTGCTTACTTTAATTCCATTAACAATAAGATGAACAGTAAAACAAATTCTACTGTAGACTTGTAGAATTTTTGTTACTGTTCATATTATTGAAACAAAAGGCAATATTTTATATCATTTTTCGTAACTTTGTTATCAAGGTTACGTAAAAATTCCCAAAAACTATCAATCCTCTATACTTTTAATTTATTTTGCAAAATTTGTATTCCCATAAGTTATTTTGATTTCTCTAACATTATGATAATACGAATAAGAAATCTTTCTTTGCCAATTATAGTTGCAACCAATGGAATTTTTCTTTTCTTTTTTATATTCTTATTTTTCATGACCATTTTTAATATTTAAAACAAAGAAGTGATTAATGCAAGAATTAGAATTAACATGTTTTATATCGAAATTGAAGATATTTTTTAACTGTAATTAATAGCAATGAGCTTAATCTTTTCAGATTTTCAATTAGACACGGGTTTTGAATTCATTGAAACACCTTCGCATAGTTAATACTAATAAAATTTCTTAACCAGATTCTAAGAAAATCCTTAATTTTTTTTAAACATTTTCATTAAAATGCTAAGTGAGTTGTTAAATTGCTAATGTTCCCTTTTCTTGTATAAATGTTTCTGTTTTCACACTTAAAATTGTTTCTTCAATTAGAGTCATTTGTGACCGCATGAACTGAAGTACTTTAAATTAATCGTTCTATGACCATAAAAAACTTTCTACAGATACATTAGCAACAATAATCTTAAAATCTGCAATATTGTTCTTAAAGAATTTGAACGAATACATTTCAGAATTAACGTGGGAAACTTTAAACTTACTAACTTCTAAATTTGATGAATATTTATTGTTAGTAAAAGGCAAAAACTGTTTTTTTTTATTTTTTTATTATTTTTTTAATGAGAACATTTACGTTTTACTGCAACCATGGTAAGTAAATAAATAAAAACGTAACGAAACAGGGGAAGGATAAATTGCGCAAACGTCAATGTTATCTACTTTGCCATTCCCCCTCTAAGTTTACGTCCCGGTCGGTGATTGGGTGGTCATCTTTTGTCTAAAACCATCCTCTTCGGGTTCCTTTTTCTTCTTTCTTTCATATCAGATAAGCTCCAGAGAAAGCTTACTGTTAGAAAATGAACCAAAATCTGACTAAACCAAACTGAACTCAACCAAGTTACGAAATTCTGCATATTTTATGATTTTGAACCAATAGGAAAAACAATTTTGTCTAACCAAAGCATCTACAAGGATTTAGGAAATAAATTAAAAAAATTAAACTTCTGATAATTTTAATGAAATATCTCACTGTATTTGGGCGTTATTATTTATGCAAGACTTTACTAATCTTAAGAAATATTTGTGCTTGTTTTATAGTTTTCTTTGTATATTGTGAAATTATATATATATTAATTATATATAAAGAATATATTTGAAATTATCACTCAGTTTGAATTTGTATCTTTAAATAATTAAATTATATTCAATTGTATATTTTGTGGAATATTTTTTTCTAAATTAAATCAAAACTGTTAATGTTTTATACCACTTATTTTCTCCAAAACAGTTAATTGAATAAAGATAACTTTTCTTCAAATATTTCGGAAATTTCTAAAAAATATAATCTGAAAATATAATTATTTCTCGTTTGATATAATTTAAGAAATTACTAAAAAACAAAATAGTTTTTTTTTCTGCCACTCAACTCGAATACTTTTGTTTTCTATGTAGTTTGTTACACACAAATGTTTGTCTTTTTACTTTTCAATACATCCTATATAATAAGAAAAGGAACTTCATAATTTAAACTTACAAATATGCTCATAAATTTGGAGATTTTAAGCTATAATAGGGAAATTTAATTCTTTAGCATAACCTAATAAATGCTAAAATTTATACTATACTATATATTTAGAGATTAATAAATTATTTTGAATATATAAAAGAACGTATAAATACATAAGCACTAATAAAGGACAATAAATGATACTATCTAATAAATGATAAATCTAATATACTGGCCCATCTAAACAAACCTTCACTGTTGAAGGGAAAAAGTTGTCATCGGATTCAGCTGTAGCAAGAGCTTTCGTTCAGCACTTTTCCGAGGCCCCTCGCAAGGACACCAATGCAAACATAAATTCGCCTACTGTTAAGCGGAAAACTGCACATCTGCAGTCAGGGTCCAAGTCTGATAATGAATCAGTTTTTGTCGCACCTATAACCAGGGATGAATTAACCTATGCACTGAGAAGCCTCTCAGTCGGTAAATCACCTGGTGCAGATGGCATCCACCCTGAATTTCTAATCGACTTGGGCTCTAGTGCATTTGAAACCATCTGGAACCTTATGAATTTAATCTGGAATTCTAGCAATATCTCGGCTGACTGGAGAACTTCTATTGTAATACCAATTCACAAGAAGGACAAAGATCCAGATAATCTTCATAGTTACAGACCAATTTCACTGACCAGTGTTGTGGAGAAAACTATGGAAAGCATTGTTATGAGAAGACTTAACTACTACTTAGAATTTAACGAATTATTGGCTGAAGAGTAGGCTGGTTTTAGAGGCTCTAGATCCACCAACCAACATGTCGCTCTCTTGAGCCAATCAGTTAAAGATGCCCTTGGTAACAGACAGGTCTTGAGGGCAGTTTTTATTGACCTCAAGTCTGCTTATGACAAAGTATGGCGAGAAAATCTTCTTGAAAATATCTGTGAACTGGGTGTCAGGTCAAACCTTTTTAATTGAATTCGGGGCTTCTTGTGACAACGTTCCTGCAAGGTTAGATACGGCAATGCACTGTCAAACTTCAAAATCCTTAAAACGGGTCTCCCTATGGGAGCCGTTAGTAGTTGTACCCTTTTTAGCACTTATATCAATGACCTAATTTTTAAAATTAGAGACATCCCTGGGGTCAAATGCCTCCTATACGTTGATGATCTAGTCATATGGACTGTCTCTATAAAAGTTCAAGCAATGAGAACTACAGAGGCTAAAATGCTCTGGAGAGTTGGTTTAATTTCAATAACATGGAGGTTAATCTATCTAAATCATACTGCCTTACTTTATCACTTATGCATCAACCCGGGGAACCGCAATCAATGTTTAAAGGCAATTTAATCCCTACGTGCAACAATTTTAAATATCTAGGTGCGACTTTTGATCGCAAACTAACCAGGAAATCTCACGTAGAGGACGTTTCCGACCGTGCTCTGAAGAGACTGAGTGTCCTCAAACGACTTGCCGGAGCAAAATGGTGTTGCACTAGAAAAATTCTACTTTAGACCTACCAAGCGCTTATTCGCCCCCTCCTGACCTATTGCTGTAAACCACTCATCATGGCGGGAGAAAGAAGAACTTGGTACTTTGGAAAAAGTACAAAATCAAGCTGTACGCATCATTACTGGGGCAGTAAAGACTACCCCGATAGATGCTATGCTTTTGACGACTGGTGTTAGACCATTACAAACTAAGGTTCAGGAGAAGGCTATAATTCTCTGGGAAAAGATCACAAGAGTTCCTGGCTGCTTATTACTTTAGAACGAGGCTAGCCGAGACCTAAATAGAAATTTAAAGACTCATAAAGGCTTTTTTCAGGGAGTTTTACACCTAAAGCATTCTCTTGACTTAAATTATAAACCTAGATACCTTGTAACACCTCAAAATGCAATAAATTTGAAACAATTTTGTTATAATCTTGATCTGTGTCAAAGTGTCAATAAAAGTAATATGGATCCTACTATTTTGAGAGTCCTGGCTTACGAGGTGTTGAGTAGGTACTATCTTGAGCCAGAGTGGCTAAGGATCTTTACCGATGGATCCCTCCTATCAAAAGGACCTAATGCTGGTGCCGGAGTTTTCTCCGAAGTCTTTTCCTTTTATGCCCCGGTGGGACGGGGCTCTGTCTTTGATGGAGAGATCACGGCAATTCGCTTGGCTCTATATCAGCTATATTGCCATATAGATAAATTTACAAAAGCTGTTGTCCTCTGTGATTCAAGAGCTGCTCTGATGACCATTGTATCCTCTAATAATCCATTAACACAGGACATTTTGAACTGCCGCCAACATCTTGAGAATCTGGCATCCCTTGAGAAGACCATTGTCCTCCAGTGGATCCCTACTCTTTGAGGAGTCCCAGGTAATGAAAATGCAGATTACCTTGCAAAGAAGAGCGCTTTATTTACGCAGATTTCTACACGCGCTATGTCCTTCTGTTCTATTAAGCATCTTGTAAAATAACTCTTAAGTCCAGAACTCATGAAACGCATTGCTCTTAAATATTGGAAGAATGCTCTCCTAAATCTGCACAATAGCACACGACAAAGAGCAGTGGCTGAATTCCGCTTTGCCACCGGGCATGATTTTGTGCGGAAACATCTAAATATTTGGTTTCGCTCCTTCTTCGGTCTGCACTCTTTGCAACATTGGTGAGGTCATGGACGCAGCGCATCTTCCTCGCTGCCCTGCACTTCGTAAGAGGTCTCTAACTGATCGCTATTGGGAAGCTAGAGACATTTTAGATTAATAGACTCTGTTGCAGTATCTTTCTGTGTTATATTGTTCTATCCTTTTTATTTATTTTCCTGTAATTGTCTATAATCTGCCATTGGAAATAAAAAATATATATTGTATTGAATACCTATTCAGTAATCGTTTTATAGAATTATGTATGAAAACGCCAGTGTCTTCTAAAAAGTATCAACTCCAAAAATGTAAGCAGTGCTAAGAAATATATAACACTATATTAGACAATTTTATATAACCATATTTTTATGCAATTCATGAGGGAAATTGCAAAAAAATAAAAATAATACAAACATATATATATATATTATAAGTTGGTAAGAGGTTACACTAATTGCTGTTAAGAGATTTTAATAGATTTTCAAGAAGATAAAAAGCTAGACTTCGGGTAAATAATTGAAAACTGGACAAAATATTCAGTTTCCTATTTTCATTTTGATTACACAGTTCATAAGACTGCATTGAAATAAATTAATCGCTTAAGATTAGATTATTAAGAATGGAAAATTATTCAGAAAGATGTCTACCCGTTTCTATGTTTCCATATTTAAAATTATTTTGAAAAATATCTTGTGAGCTTTAATATACCTTAAATAATGAAATATTAATATTATTAAATGAAAAATAATATTTAAGGGTGTGTTGTGTCATCCTTCTAAATTATCAATAAGTTTCTCCTACTTACTAGAAAATTATTTATTTACAGAGAAATGCCTTGAATTTTGTTTCATATTAATAAAGAAGTAAACTATTGATTGTATTAAAAATGGTGATATAAAAAATTATCAAGCACTAGATCTTAGTAAATCTGCATAACTATTGTATTTCGATAAAGTTTGATTCCTATAGTACTGATTAGATGATTAGAGATAACTGATTCAATTAAGGTTGTCCATTTGGTCATTTTTATTGATTAGCCTATGAAAGCTTCCAACTGCACGAACTAGATTTATTTAGCTTCGCATCTTTAAAATCTTTTGAGGATTACTATAGAATTATCGACAATTTGCCTCATCAGCTATACAGTCATGGGAATATGCAACCTGTCTTTTAATAAGGTTATAAATAAAATCAATCCACACGCTAGGATGCTCTTAGTCACGTTATCTTTTGCAGTGCAAAATCAAATCATTGATAACAGATATTGAATCGGATCGTGTTTTTTCATGAAAATAAAAAATACCATTAAAAATTCCGAGCATGATAAAAGAGCTATTGTAAGTATAAATGCATTGTTTATTTAATAAATACTGTGTGTGTGTGTGTGTTTGTTTGTGTGTGTGTGTGTGTGTGTGTGTGTGTGTGTGTGTGTGTGTGTGTGTGTGTGTGTGTGTGTGTGTGTGTGTGTGTGTGTGTGTGTGTGTGTGTGTGTGTGTGTGTGTGTGTGTGTAGAGAGATATATATATATATATATATATATATATATATATAGAGATATATATATATATATTATATATATATATGATAGTATATAGTATATATAGTAGTATATATATATTATATAATAGTAAAATATATATATATATATATATATATATAATATAGTATAGTATATATATATAGTATATATATAGTATATATATATAGTATATATATATGAATATATATATAGTATATATATGTATAGTATATATATAAGTGTATATATATATAGTAAGTAAGTGTATATATGTAGTATATAAAGTATGTATATATATATGTGTAGTATATATATATAAAAGTAAAGTGTGTAAGTATATAAAAGTGTATATATATAGTATATATATATATAGTATAAAGTATATATATAAAGTAGTATGTATAAATAAAAAAAAAGTATATATATATATGTATATATATATAGTATATATATATATATATATATATATATAGTATATATAGTATATATATATATATATATATGTATAGTATAAAAGTATATATATAAAAAAAAATATATGTGTGTGTGTGTGTGTGTGTGTGTGTGTGTGTGTGTGTGTGTGTGTGTGTGTGTGTGTGTGTGTGTGTGTGTGTGTGTGTGTGTGTGTGTGTGTGTGTGTGTGTGTGTGTGTGTGTGTGTGTGTGTGTGTGTGTGTGTGTGTGTGTGTGTGTGTGTGTGTGTGTGTGTGTGTGTGTGTGTGTGTGTGTGTGTGTGTGTGTGTGTGTGTGTGTGTGTGTGTGTGTGTGTGTGTGTGTGTGTAAAGTAATAGTTATAAAACATTTTCAAATTTTAAAATTTTGTAAAGCAAAAAAAGAATTTTTTTTTGCTCAGTTTTTTGCAAAATTGACTGTATTATCAGATTTTTGTGTAGAATTTTCTCATAATATATTCATTATAAGAACTTATATTTAACATAAAAATATACATAATATAAATTATACAGCCTCATCACCTACATCTAAGTAGTGTAAATTATTGTTGCCTTTTGATGAAAAAATTTATTTAAATTTGGTTTCAACGATGTAAATTCTTGCAAATGAAATACGTCATAAGCGAAAACATCTAAAAATTTCCAAATTAAATGGAAACATCATTTATAATTTTTCCGTTGTTCTATGATAAACATTATTCTGTGTGTCCAGTACTATCTGTATTCAGGGTGGCTATTTCATTATATTTTTCTATATATTATACATTTAGAAGTAAATGTTTTAAAATGAGTTGTAATAAACTATTTTGAAGTCAATTATTTAGGCCAATTCAAACGATATAATTGTTTCACTAATATTTTAGTTAAGGAATTACCTAATTCTTGGCATATTTTTAAATGAAAATATATTTCTTTGTCTAAATAATGAATTGTGAGGAACATTCGTCAAGAAATGTAATATTTTATTTAAATCAGTCTAATCAGTCACGAGTCTAATATTGGCTCCAATTTATAATATTTAAAATTTACTAAATATGAACAGGAATTCTGAATTTACAAACTAAAAATATAAAACAGAATTTATTCCGTGGAGATAAAAAAGAGCATTATTCTTCCATTTTTAGAATTTAACATCACATTTCCGTGTATTTGATTTATTTTTGCAATTTAAAGTCATTAACAATGCTTTGAAAACTTTTGAGCTTTGAGTTATTAATTTCTAAATGTATGGATTAAACAACAATGTATGGATTAAACAACATTGATAAAAATGTAGGTTAAAGTCTAAATTTAAATGTGAATAAATGAAGAAAATTAATCTTATCATATCCTGTGAAGCATTTCATGCGCTTCCTGCAAGTTATGCAATTGCCTTACATTTCTGCTCATTTGCGTTGAAAGAAAAATAATATCATTTATGCTTATCTTGGGTAATAAATCGCTTGAACTTTGTAATCTGTAATCTAAATGTCTAACGCTTATTTGCATGAAGATTAGTTTAGAATTACGCAATTATTTATTTGCTCATTTGACATTTATAATAAAAAATTCAGCACTTTAATGAATCTGCAAGAAACAGTTAATAAAACTACAAATATGTTTTCGCATTTATTTTGTTTCAAGCATAACTTATTTGATTAAATTTGGATAAAAATACTTAATTTAAAAATTCAAACATTTTTGACTGATGAATAACATGAATTATATATTTCCCGCATAATAAAAATACAAAGCATGTGAAGAGGATGGAGATGTTTTGTTATTTCATGATTGTATCATGTTTTATAATAGATATGTATATATTTTACAACAAAAATATTTATTCCATTAAAATCACTTTCAAGTGATGTTCACAAATTTAAGTGCTTAATAAATTCATTTGAAAGCAGTTATAAATGAGATTTTTTTTTTTAATTTATCAAAACACCGAGGTAAAAAGAAAAAAATTTCATTATTTCTTGATTATTAATGTATAATTAACTATATAATTAATGTATTACTTTTCTTCAACATTTATTTTCAATATCATTAAAATAAAATGTAAGTTATTCCCTTATATAAAGAGATCGGAATAAATTTATTAAAAATTAATGTTTATGTAACTAGAACATAAAATCTTTAAAATAATAAAAATATTTAAATAATAAATTCATTGCTGATTTCATTTCTGTAATGTTAAATTTTTCTTCAGTACTTACAAATAAATAAATTAATTAACTGACGATAAATTCAGGTAAAATTTGGACACAATGATTTTTCTTACATTAAAATATATTTGATCAAGCATTTTTAAAAAAACTGTCACCGCTTTTAGTAATAAAAAAAAAATTACATAAAGTTAACAAATTAGAATTAATTTATTTCTAATTTGATAAAAAAATGAAATTCACATTCATTTCTAAACATTATTACATTAATTACTTTAACATTAATTTAAAATATTATTTGTAATATTTTGTTAAATAATATAGTTATTTATTAGAATTAAGAAATGCTATTCTTTTCATTTACTAAAATGCAAAACACAATTTTCAATAAATATTAAATATCATTCAATGATTTTTTCCAAACGCGTAAATACGCAATTGGATAATAAACGTTAATTATAAGTGATAAAAATTATTACTTTGCACTATTTTTAAATTGCTTTAAGTTACCTTTTTTTATTTAATAAGTGAAGTTTTATTTATATTAATTAGCATTTATTGCATACATAATTTATATAATTTAAAATTGTTTAAAAAATTGATGGACAATATTTTTACAGATCTATAAATTCTTTTTTTCAATTAAATATTTGTTATACAATATTTCAGTAAGTATTTAAATCATTGTAAAAATGATTTCTTCTTAAATTTTTAAATATTTATACCTTATTAATTACGTTTTTATCAAATTTTTGTCCCTTAACTATTTAAATAAAATTGAAAACTTGAATCTGTTTCAAGATCAAGTGTCTAAAGTGAATTTAAAAAAAGAACATTAATTATTGTTTTGAAAATATTTTCAACAATATTCAATTTTTTGCTTGTTTTACATTGAATTAATATTTAGATTTTATGTCCAAAAATTTAATACTTGTTTCAATCAAATTTGCTGTATAAATATTTGATTAGATGAATTGTTTGATTTCATATCAAATAGTTTAAAAATGACTCATTTATAAGAAAAACTAATCATTAACAAATATTTATTTTTATTGAGATTTCATGAATGCATTTTAATTTCGTGTTCTACACATTCAATTTCAATTTTGTAAAATATCATTGTGTAAAATAATACGAAATTATAAGAAAATTATGCAAACAAGAAGTTTTTATTAATTAAGAAACGCACAAACCATTTGAAATGTGAAACATTAATTAAAACTCTTTTTATTCTATAATATTCGAAAAATTAATTTTACGCAAATGACAAAAATGTAATTAATATATATTCACTGGACTTAATCTTCGTGTGAAGAAAGCGTGAAAATTAATCATCATTACAGGCCTCAGGTAAGAAGGCTAGCGTGATCATTCTTGTGAAATGAAGATTAAATCAACATCCTTAAAGACGGATGAGTGACTTAACTAAATTTATCTTATCAAAGGCAAATAATGCACTCTTCTAGTTTGGTATATATATTGGGTGAAATTTCCATAGCAAATATTAGAAAAAGTATATAAATTTAAAAATTCAGAAAAAAAATGAATCAGAAACATAATATATTAATATTATTTATTAGACAAACCATGAACACATTCAGCAAAAGTTGAGTAATTTTATTTAAATATTGTATTGATTTGATTCAATGCTGTGATTTGAATCTTACTTCTATCAAAAAATATTTATTAAGTTAAAATTTGTGGTGTTTTATACTATAAAAAATAGTCCTTTTAATGAATTGTTTACCAGAAACATAAATATCTAGAGGAATTTTATAAAAAATAGAGCTAAGAAATAGCAAACTTATAATAATTATTAGTTATATATCAACACATATATTTGTGGTAATATTTTTGAACTTTCAGCCTGAGTAGTTCTTTACTGTTCATCTTATTGATAAGCGAAAATACTGTTGCAAGTGTGATTGTTTCTTTATTACATCATATACATATTTATATATTGATTATTTATAATTTTACACAGTTGCAGTACTGTTACGCATCCATGTAATGTCAATGAAGTCACAATTTTTTTTAAATTTAAAATTGTGTTACAAATTCTCAGCAAAAATTTTAATATTTTATTTGTTGTAAATTTTAATATCTTAACGATAATAAAACAACTTCGACAACAAATTTAATTTCTTTAAGTATCACTAATTATCATTTAAGAAGTGGATTTCAAACCACAGCAAAAATCCCGTAAGGTAAGAACTGAACCTGGGAACTTTAAGCCTAATGTATTTACCTTTCAACTCCAAAACTGATTCTTAGTTAATTAATAGTGTTTTTATCTGAAGCTAAATTATATGTAAGTTTTAACTATACATATGTAGGCCTTTACTTCATTTTAATCTTTTAGTTTTTGTATACTAGGTGCTGTTGAAACTGTGAATTTAATTCCATATATTTCTTCATTAAGGAAATTTTCGAATTAAAAATGCAATCAAGAAATTAATTTCTTTTTAAGTTAATAATTATCAAATATTTTCAAAGCAACAGTGTAATAGATTTTCATGTGTGATTTACTAATGCATCTAATAAAGTGTATATATTTTGTCTCACTTAAATTATACTTTGAAGATATATAAGCTACATTTAAAAATATTTGCTTAAGTGAATTTTGTTTTTAAATAAAATCACTAAAAGGAATTTATTATTTATTTAGAATAAAAAAAACTAAAATGTATTTAAAAAGTTGTTCATCATTTTATAAATCAATCAAGTTCTAGAAAATATGTATAAGTTTCTTCAACACAAAAAGCTCCAAATAAATTTTTTCTGAATAATAGCTTTTTAAATATTTTACAATGAATACGTATAAGAATTATTTCCTTCTTAAAATTTTAAAGAAGTTTGAAAGAAGGATTATATACATAGATATCTTGCATTTCATAGGTTAGCATTGAGAATGAAACAAACAGCTTACATTACGAAGGAAAATAACATCATTATTTTAATATGCACTAATTATTAGTATTAACTACAAATACAAATTTTGTTTTGACAAATGCGTTAAATTTTAAAATGAATGCTCTGGAGGAATAGAAAGCCCTGCATGTTTACTTAGTTGACGTTTCATCTACAATATAGGAAAACGGTCGGTTGAAAGTCTATGAAGGGATTACGTGTGATCTGCATTAAAATATTATACAATACTTTTCCTTTGTGTCAAAATGTTTTAGAATAATGGTAGTTATATTCTTCGAACGAGTATATAACTTTTTTTAATAATATTATTTGTTTGTAATAATAGTTATTAATTAAATTACTATTAATATTTTTGTATTAGTTGTTAAGAAGTATTAGTTTTATGAAACATTGAATTCAACTAATTAGCTTATACGAGATAGTTAATAATAACTCCTGTAAAGGTTGAAAAGCAAGTTATATAAAAATTTCTATTAATAATATTATAAAAATTTCTAAAAATTATTATAAAAATTTCTAATTTTAAAGGTTCATCCCTGATATCATTGTAAATAAATATGTGTTTTTTTACTGAAACAATTTTGTCAAAATATTTTATAACTTGCTTTCCAACCTCTACAGGAGCATTATTATTTATTTCGTATAAGCAAATTAGACAAAGTCAATGATTTTCATAAAATATTTTATTTGAAAACAACGAACTCTCACATGATTACATGGTTATAAAAGATGGAATTTAGGACTTTGACATGAAAATAAAATAAGGAAAGCGTGGGGTTTCAAGAAAAAAGAAACGTGAAAAATTATAATTAATTAAAAATAGTTTACACGAGCAGTTATTTAACCAAAAATTTCAGACATCAAATTAGAGTTTAATTCATTTAATTACAATTTTCAACTATGGCACAAGTTCATATGTAGTATAATATAAAAAATTCGTAATAAATATAATAATTTATAGTAAATAATATTATTGGTATACCGCATACGCATTACAACATTGGTCGTGATTACATAAGCTTTACAAAGTTAATTCGAATACGACGAAGGAATGACAAATATTTATTAAAGATATTTAAATAAACATATTATTATTTATTTTTAAGTAATTCTTAATAACGCGTTTTAAAAAATGTGTGCATCAGTTAAAATAAAAGTTATATAATATAAACACGGAATAATAAAGTGCTTCTCTTCCATAAAATTCCCTAAAAATTTTGTCAAATGATAACTGAAATATTTTCGATGGAAATTAAAATTTATGACAGTCCTTATTGTCAATTTTCTTCTTGCTTCTACATTCCAACAGCGTGTTCTGGAAGTTATCTTGAAGGCAAAAGAACTTGAAAAAAGAATGTTATAAATGATACTTGAAAAGCTTAGGTGTTCTATGTCGAGAAAGATATTGTCTTTTGACAAATGTTTCTAGAAATTTATCTAAAACATAGAGTCAGGTGGGATCAAGACAATCATTTCCTTTCGTCTAAGTTCGACTATTTTTCATATTTTCGAGAACAAAAGATTATATTTCAGCATAAATCCTTTTTATGTTCTGCAGTAGTTTATCATAATGCTAATGAAAAATTTTATGTACCTCTTTCTATCAACAATTTGAATAAATAACTTTTTCTATCGTTTTTTTTAAATAATGCAGTTTGTAAAACAATATAATTTACTATTCAAATGAAATTTTTTTACAAAACAATATTTTTCATATAAGTAGAAAATTAAATTTTTTCATTAATTTTTATTAGTTTAGTATACTAACAATATTACTTTTTGAAACTCACAATTTCTGAAAACATCAAATGTTTAAGTGCAGTTATGAATTTTTCATTAGTTTTATCTCTCTAGATTTATATATACTACAATAGCTATTTCAAAATAGAAAATCAGATTATTTTAAAATAATGAATTTTTGAGCAGAATATTAATTATATATAACAAACATGTTTGGCTGTTAGTGCTCATTGTTTACATCCTACAGTGTTAGGAAATATCATTTTTCACATTAGTTAAATTATATTTTAACGAACACCTAGATTAATGAATTTTTCAAAACGAACAGATAAAATTATAGAAAGGTACTTCGGAGTCATTCATTTGTTTCCAAAATAAAACTTGTTTTAAAATTTTGTAATATTTATATATTTTTGGACATAAGCTAGTATTAATTAAACGAAATTGTTGCATCTATCAATTTTTGTATTTTGTTCTCTGTTATTATACGTATTATTATTTAGTAATTTGTTATAAGATTTGAATGCTTATATATATATATATATATATATATATATATATATATATATATATATATATATATATATATATATATATATATATATATATATATATATATATATATATATATATATATATATATATATATATATATATATATATATATATATATATATATATATATATATATATATATATATATATATATATATATATATATATATATATATATATATATAATATATATATATATAATATATATTTATAATATATATATATATATATATATATATATATATATATATATATATATATATATATTCTTTTTAAATATTTTATTAAATAGTCAAAATATTTATTATTTGTAAAAACTACAAGTAAATTTAATGAAATATTTGTTAAATAATTTAATACAGTCTATTTAATAATTTATATACTCTTATATACTGCAATACGTATGAAAAATTAAACGAGTAACTTACGAAACATTTATAAATATTCTTCATTGTATATTTTTAGTATTGGGAAAACAATTCAGTGAATTTAATTCATTAATTTTTGGAAGTACTATTATTATTGTAATAACCTTGAAAGTGGTTTTTTAACTGTTACGTTTTTCATGGCAATTATTTTGCATTTAGTCGTATGAACAACACAACTTAAAATATGATGGACGTAATGCGATTGAGGGGAGATTAACATTTATTTTTTTAAATATTATAATGTAATTATGATATAGTAAATATACTTTGCAGTATGTAATAATAATGATGTAAGATGCATTACAATAATTTTATTACAGTACATATTTGCATATACTTATATAAAAATTGTTTTTATAAATGTGTTTTTCGTATTCAAAAGTTGAAGCAAAAACTAAAATTTAGAATCTTATCATAATAAAAAATTAATTTACAAGTTATGAATATAAATATATTTTTAAAAATAAAAAAATCATATATTTATTTATTTCCTTCAGTGTATTTTCGTCTAACAGATAAATTACTATGAAACTATATTTTCTTTCACTTTTTTACTGACAAATCACTTAGTATATTATTGAATTTTGCTATTTAGCTAAGAAATAACACTCTTGAACATTTAATAATTGATAGTTTCCATAAGTGATCATAAGATTAAATTACAAGTTAATTTTAATTAATTCTCACCATTCATTCATAGAATATCTTACAATAAGTTGGCATTATTTGTTCTATTAAATCGTATGCGATTCTTTTACATTAAAACTAGAGTTAAAATAATTTCTTGAAATGAAATAATTAGTACGATAATTATTAAAAAATTGATATTAAAATTTATCTATATAAATTTCAGTTTTCCTTTTTGTTGCTTAACAAAGGGGTATCAAGAAAATACAAATTTTAATTAAAATTAATGTGTTTTACTATTTTCCTGCAGTTTGATTTCATTCCTAAAACTGCAAATTAAATTTCAATAAGTTATGTTTAATGAAAAATAAAAAAACAAATAAGCAATGTCTGTGAAATAAGCTTTTCAGTTTTATAACTAAAGAATTTTTACTAATAGAAAAAGCTTCATTCTAAGAGCTTTTTTTGCTATTCATTTCTAATAGAACTTGAGTTTTAATAGATTATGTTTAATGACGTTAAGTAAGTAATCACTGAAATCGATGAAAATCTTATCATAATACGAAATTAATAATAGCTTCTTTCTATATTCGCACAACTATGGAGGAAAGTTGTCTTTTCATTGTGAACAAGTTTCGTTAATGAGGCCCTTGTTCAATGTTTTACGTATTTTCTTAAAACTATTTATAAACAATTTGAAATTGTAACATTTAAAAAAAAACTACTGGTATTAGTGTTTAAATCATTTAAAAAAATAACTTATTTCATTTCAGTACGTACTTAATTTTTCTATACATCGTGGATAGAATTTTCTAAGCATTTTTGTTTCCGTTGATTTTTGACCTTCTATTCTAACTTTGATATTTTTATGTTTGAACCATTTAGTTTATAACGAATTTTATTTATTTTATTAATGCTGACTTTTATTATGTTTAGCATAAATTAACTGAGAACATTTAATATAGGTATAAAAAAGATTTTGATAACTCATTTGAATCATTAGAATAAGTTTAAATTAAATTCTTATCAACATTTGATTATTTTTAATGTAAATAATTGTAAATATTCTTACAGTTGTATGTTTTATTTTCATATACTAATACCATTATTTTCAGCTTATCATTATACTCATTTAATGTTTTTTTTATTTTAGATGAATTCATGAACTAGATATTTGTCAAAATCTTTTCTTAGGGTAAGTAATTTTTTCACGTGTTTATATTTTTTTTAATATATTGACATTTCCTACGCCTCTGAAAACATAAGATGACCTTGAAAACATAAGATGAAGTTTTCAAGCATAATATACCACTTTTATAAAAAAAATCAAAACTATATCGAGCTTTCTATATGAAGTTATTTCGTTTTCTCCTTCAGACTCTTCTCTATTTTTATTTTGTTATTCTGAACCATATTTGCCCTCTTAATCTTTCCCCGATAAACTAGGCTCTACTTAGTAGAACAATTGTTTTTCTTCCCTCAGCAGTGAGAGAACCTTCCCGCAAATGTTTTATGATTTTATTTTTTCTGCACTGCATTCTGTCGTTGTAGTTGGTTAGAGCTTAGAAAATCACCTAAACTCTTTTACCCTGAATGGAATTAGTCTCCTTTAATTTCATCTGTTTCTACATGGGATAATTGGGTGATTGCATCATATTTTACATTTTCTTGATTATATAAAGTTAAAATTTAATGAAAGGTGAATAACTGTTTGGACTTCATAAGTTGCAACATTCAATTGAAGTCCTTAAGGGTCATCTGTAAGGAAATAAACTTTTAATATTTACTAGAAAAACCAGACATTTAAAAATTGTGTAGAAATTCAAAGCTTATTTTAACTAATGATATAAATTGATTATTTAAAATTTTTTCAAAACGTTGTAATATTTTTCTTAGATTTGAAAAGATTTATTCACTTCCATGATATTATATTTCACCATCATTTTGAGAACTAAAGTAATAAAAATCAGTAAAATCATAAAGTTATGCACCAATACTATTGATTTCTATAACGTATAATGAAAGGAGATAATTTTTAAATAAAAGTAATACATAACCATGTACCAGACAAAATTATATAATATGAAGGCTTTTGTAAGATAAATAATTTCACTCCAATGATATATTATTGATATCAATGTTTAGAGAAGACGATGCTATATTTCAAACTTCAACCTCGTCATTTAAGTATGATTTAAACTTATGAAACATTATTTTGGAATGCATACCTATCAATTATATTTCATTAAATTAATTATATTTTTTGTTAAATTCTTTATTATGGGAGAAAATACTGATTGACATATAATATGACATAAAATGTCAGTAATTAACTTTTGTTCTTGTTTACAATTATTAAACTTTATAAAAGTAATTTATATATATATTAGAGTTTAACACCTATGCTAATAAAACAATTGGAAGTAAACAAAATGATAACAAAATATGTTTGATAATAAATGAAAATAATGAAATATACAAATGCATGGGGTTAGATTTATATATTTAATTGCCGTTTTAGAAAAATGATGGTAAAACAGTAAAAGAACATTAAATTTTCTGAAATATCAAAAGAAAGTAAAAATTATTTCAGAGCAAAATCTAGATTTGAAAATAATTAAAAAGCATAATTAGAAACAATAAGTTATTTTTATAAGATACATTGTTGTTGCTAATCTCGGAACTATCTAGAAAAGCTAGACAATCCTCGTGAAAAGAAAAATATCCAAAATGTCTAAAAAAAAGATGAAGGTCTCAGAGGACCTCGTTTTTTGTTAAAATTTAAACACATCAAAATATAACCAGGGGAAGAACCTTGTCAGTTGTGCACCAATGGCCTTCGGAATATATTTTTTGACTCTAATTAAACATGAGGACTCAAATACGATGTGTGATTCTCTCAAAAAGCTAAGGATATTTTGCAGTTTTTTCAATGTGTACTCTAACGATATCAATATAATTTCAGTGAAAACTGCTCTTATCTCGAAGAACTAGAATCACACTATAAAAAAGGTATTTTTATTGCTATATCTCCCAATGTGATCCATTCTACATTACATATGGTGCATTGTAGAATGTTAGCTCTACTTAGAAATTTCAAGCCTTTTCACAACCACTGCATCTCCAGCATTTCGTTTTTTGTCATCTAAATTATGCAATTTATAATAATACGGCAAGTCATTAATTCAATTCCGGTACTTGTGTGAGAAATTCGACGCATTTCAAGTACCATTTTTCTCAAAAGAAAAAGTTAGTTTTACAATTTAAGCTGTGAAAAATGAATCTTTCGAAAAATCACGATTTCTGCATTGGTAGATCTTTTTCTTATTGTTTGACATCAAAAATGATTTTCATTCAAAGTTATCCCTCTTCTATTTTGTTATGTTTTCAAGTATGGAAGTTATGTTTTACGTTATTTACAAAGATATTAATATTTTTGTAGTTTTGTTAAAAATATCTGCTTTTGTTATTTATTTTAATCAATGTTGTAAAGTTTAACTTATATGACAGAAAAAATATGAGAAAATATTTTGCTCCATTTTATTTAAAATAAAGAAAGAAAATTTAAAGAAAACAGATTTAACATAATGTATGAAATTGTAAATTAGAAAGCGCTGACGTGAAAAAATTTACAAAATAGATTTAACAAAATAAAAATAAAATATTGAATATTCAGAGAAAAATAAATTTACCAAAATAGGAAACATTTATTTTTACCAAAATATTTATACTATATATAATTAAATTCTGCAAAATATTAAATAATATATATTGTGTTGGAGAATATAATTAGTTTATTAATTATTTTCTTCTTGATTGAGTGAAAAAAATTTATTTCTGTTCTTTATTCATTGCAATTTATTTGAAATAACTTGAAAAAGCATTTTTATAAATGTTTATATAACACCTTATAAGATAGGAAATTAAATTTCCTAATTAGATTGCAAGGTCGAAAAAAAACAGAAAAACATATTTAGAATATACATAATTTAAGACTCAAAAATGAATATTAAAATACTCGTTTTAATGAATAAATATTTAAAATTATATCAATGATAAGCAGATACCTTTTATTTCCATCGAAAATAACAAATATTTAACAAATTAAACTAAGAAAAAATAATGATACTAGAATATGTATAAGTATATCTAATAAAGAAGATTTGCAGGTAATTTTATGATCAGCAATTTCAGATTAAATTTAATTTGTTGGAAGTTTCATTATTTCTCATTTAATGCTCTTATATACCACATTTTATAAGTACTGTCCTTGAAGAGTTATGAGTAAATATTAAAGGTATGAAGAATGATTACACTATATGAAAACGTTTTTCATAAATTGAACTACAGAATGTCACAAATTTTTTTTTTAATTTCATTAGTAAAGAGGCAGTGTTTAAATAAAATCTAAAATAAAATAAATTTGATACATAAAATGCATATTTAATGATGAAAAGGCTTCTATTTTAAATATTCGAATAGAGAATATTTCTTTTCATACATTAACAAGCTTTAAAAAGAATACCAATAAATCATAAACGTTTCTAGAGAACATATTTATTTTTGTTCCACAGGAAGAAATGAATAAGTCTGATAAATTAAGATAACAATTTTATTAAATTTTTAAATATTAGCTTTGAAATAAAATAGAAATACTAAAATTTCTAAATAATATCTGAAATTTTGTTACATAAAGCTTCCTTTCTTTCTAATTTTGGAAAGTATTGCAGTTTTATAATAAATATCAAAAATTCTTTCAAGATTTAATGTAAAATTTAAATTATGAATTTTCCAATTAGATTTTAGGTTTTTATTAATTTAGCAATGGAGTAGTAATCCTTTGCATGATATGGAAATAAATCTTCTTTTGATATTCTTGTAATTTTTCAATGAACAATTCTTATAATTCAATAGATTTTTTCATGACTCACCAATGGCATTTATACATTCCAAAAAACTCTAATGAATTTGACGAATAATCAAATTATAACTAAGCACCCGTACCCTAAGATAAAACATGTTTCTTAAATCAAGCAGACAGTAAGAAATTATCCATGATATCTGTGACCATATATATCTGTGACCAATTTTCAAAATTTCGGATCGCGTTTATCCTGTTAAAAAGCCATAATACAAATCATTTATGTTTATTTCTTAAACAATTTCAAATAAAGTCAACAAGATTCTACTCAGCTTTAAAAAAAATTATGAATTTATTGTTTATTAATGATTTCTATTAAAATATTCAAATTACAAATAAGTAACGAAATATTTAATTTATTTACAGTGTGTTGATTCAAGAGACTCAAATCAAATCACAATTTTGCTGCAGTAAATTTTCAGCTTAAACTTATCTACACAAGCTTAAACAAGACTCTCATGTCGACTGACTCAATGCAATTGAAAATTCTAAAATTGATTTACCATCTGATTTTAAATTCACTACATTATAGGAATCTTTCACATTTGTTGCTGAGAAATCCATACGGTATTCCATCATTATCTGAAATATACGTAGTTTCCCTATGTATAGGTGTATATTTCCATTCTGCATCTAACTTTTTGAGCAAAAATTTGAATAAATTCCCATTTTACTTTATATTTATAAATAA
The DNA here is from genome assembly GCA_030067965.1 of Latrodectus elegans. Taxonomy (NCBI): domain Eukaryota; kingdom Metazoa; phylum Arthropoda; class Arachnida; order Araneae; family Theridiidae; genus Latrodectus; species Latrodectus elegans. The sequence continues at coordinate 38,717,269 of CM057817.1, read as the reverse complement.
TATTGTTTTCTCTCAAACAATATATGATTGTTTGATTTTCATTGAATTATTTGATTGTCCTAGTAAAAATACATAAATTCCTTGTAAAAATGCACGAATGAAAACACATCATTTTTATTTTATTCAAAAATTCTACACTTGTTTTATCTGTTATACAGTTAACTTTCAATCATTTAATGTACCGATAATATATTCGTAATTTTATTAATAATTAAATTTACAAATTTTTAAGCAATTGCATTTGAAGAGTAAATAATTAGAAATTGACAATGTACTATTCTAGAATATAATATATTTAACTAGAAAATAAATATTATATATATATATATATATATATATATATATATATATATATATATATATACATATATATACATATATATATATGTATGTATATATATGTATATATATGTATATATATATATATATATATATATATATATATATATGTATATATATATGTATATATATATATGTATATATATATATGTATATATATATGTATGTATATATGTATATATATATATATGTATGTATGTATGTATATATGTGTGTGTATATATATGAATATTATTTTTTATTTAAAAAATGAGAAAAAGAACTCACTTAGCTAAATATTATTTTACTTTGCAAAAATATCTATCCTAGGATCTTTGTTTTTCACAGCTTACAATAATATTATTTGAAAAGGGAAGGTATCGAATGAAAGCAAAATCACGTGAGTGACACGTTTTCATACGTCACTTCCATCTTTTGAACATAATAGGGCTTACTGTATCCCGTAGCGTTAACCGTCAGCATCACAAGAAGAGGGTTTTAATCTGCCCCGCTGAACTACTGGATTGTCAGAGGCAGGTCTATTTAATATGAAGCTGTAAACACAGCACCCCTAAAGTACTGTGAGTCTTAAGGTAAACCCCTACGGGCTCCCTAAGTCCTAAGTTTCCAGTGAGTGCCTGGTGAAAAATATTTTGCTTACTCAGTAATCGAAAAAAGAGATCCCATCAGCTTTCTATGAAACAGTTTTTCATACTGAGAAGAATTACATTTTTATATATTGGATTTTTTAGGTAATTTTGTAGGATCTATGTACCTATTCAAATTATTTTATTTACAGTTACATAATGTACATCACTTAAATGTTAATTTCCCATAATTTTCAGTTTTTGTCTAATCATTGTAACAAGAAATTTAGTTGATTCTTGCAAGAAATACTAATTAATACCAATTTATTACAAATCATTTAACCTATTGTTATAAAATGTAGATACACATATTTGCTATTTTATACAACGGAGTGCTCACTTTTTATTTATTAACTTAACAAAGATATAAAGACTTTTTTTTCATGAAAATCTTTCTAAATAAAGGATTCTGATATGTATGAATTTTTATATTCAATGATGTAATCTATGAAATAGACATGCAATTTAAGTAATTAATCGAATATTTTAAGTTAAGTACATTTAAGTTTGCACTAACTGTAAATACTAATCACTACACTTAATTATTGTATTAATACATTATATATTATATGACTATACCATGAAATGAAACTACGTTTTGTTAGGGATAGCAAAGAAAAATGAGAATTATTTTGGCTAAATATCTAAATTAATATATACAAATATAATAACAATAACGATAGATTGTTCTTAAAATAGTAATGCTTGATTTTAACTAATTTAAAAAAGGATTTAATAAAGCATTATTACTAATTATAAGGAGTTTGTAAAAATTTATATTTAAAAGTTATTGAGAATATAGTTAAAAAATTTCAAAAAAGAGAGAGGCCCATTATTTTTAAAATACATGAAGGAATAGAAAATTTTTTATAACTTATTAATAAAAGAGGGACCAATTTGAGCAATAATTTAAGTAAATAAGTAACTTAATTTCATCATTTAGATTTATTAAATGTCAATCATTTATTATATAGATGAAACAACAATAAGTGCTTATATTTCGTCAAAAGTATTCAAAGTTGGTTTTTCATTAGTGAATATTGAATTGCTCTTAATGAATTTATTTTTAATTTAATAGGTGCCTTTTATTCACGCGCGCTCGTTTTTCAAATAACTGCAATTTGTTGTTATTTTATGCAAGAAAGATTAATTAATTGTTTAGATAAAGTTTCGTGAAAATTGTAGAATTTTAAATTAATTAATAATTAAATACTACTTAAAATTTTAAATATAAAATATTTATTTAATTTATTGAAACGTTCTATAGAAATAGAAATAATGAAAACTTTTTCTTTTAATCACTTGTATACCTATATTAGAGCATAGTTAATAAACATGTGATTCATTTTTATCGAACTAAATATAAGTTGCCATAATTTCCCTTGTTTGAAACCCTAAATGATTTTAAAACAAATGAAATGAAGTTTCTCATTTAGAAATAAATACTTTTATCAAAATTTTGCAATTTCAATACCAAAAATTTGCTTCAATCTATTGTTCTAAGAGTTTCAAATCACTATAATAGCAATCAATTTCATTGCACTACTTAAAATGAAATCTGTCCAAATACACTCCAAAAATACATCAGTAATTCCTGTTTTGTATCGACAACAACTTATTGTAGCTCTAGGAAATAGATACTGGATTAACAATATCATTACTCTCGTTTTTTCATTACTAGCTTCAAATGCAATGTTCAGTTTCTCTTATTGTTCTCTGATTATTTTTGAAATACTTCATTAATTCTGTTGTTACAATTATTACGAATTCTCTTTACTTCACAACGGATTATTTTCTAGAAAATTCTATAAAGTGGATTGGAAAAGCATTACAAAATTTTATTGATTAGAGTATAACCAGAAGATTGTTTCATTAACAGCAAGATTATTTTAGTTTCGTTATTATTGAAATCATTTATTTTGCGCTCTGATAATTTTGCATTTTATTTAAATTTACAAAATATTAAAAATTATTTCATCATTTAATTAAGTAAATTTATATCATAATCAATTTCTAACACATCATAAATAAATATAATTTTTATCGATTAATATTTTTGATTATCGATTATCCAGTTTTATCATTGAAAATAACTTTAATTATTTCGACTATGTTTATGATCTTGATGCATTCATTGGTCTCATACACATTAATATTTTCAATATAGGACAGTTAAACTCAATAAATATCCTCATGACAGAAAAAAAATAACGCAAAACGAAGGAAATATGAAATAAAATGAAATTTCGTTTATAATACTGTATTGTTGGAATGTATGAATAATTCCTAGAGAAATTAAAGCTAAAAAGATTTTTATGGGGAAAAGCATATTGTGATAACAGATTATAATTTCTTTGTTCCACTTTCATTTCGGATATTAGAAGTCATATGGTATAAAATTAAAATATATAAGTCTTGCATACTGAAACTAGCGCAACAATATGCCTGTAAGGCTTAAAATTGATCGTTTCAGTTATTCATATGTATTCTGAATTGGAAATAAGTCTTTTCAATATTGTGGCTAAGAAATATTTTCAACTTATCTCAGATAATCTCTAAAAACTGTTTCCATATGTGATCGAACATAATTTTACAAGGATATTAGTGTTGGATTTATTTTCATGGGAAACAATACATGTGTTTACAAGATATTTTGAGCATACTGTTAAGTCAATAATATTCTGTGCTCCACAATAATTGATATCTGTCATATGCGATGGCTCCCTATATTATTTTACCTACAGTAGTAGCCGTATGTCACTTTTCTGAATAAGCTGGATTTATCTGCTGACCAGCAGGCTGTTATATTCAAATACTACAATCATAAGCTCATAAGTAATATCGAGATTCCCTACTGAAGACAATAAGATTACATTCTCTGAACATCTAAGTTTGTCCTTCACTAGTTGGTTGGTTGGTTGGTTGGGTTTTATGCCGCAAGGTCCAAAAATGGACATGCTGCGCCATGTCCTTCACTACAGCTCTATAAGCAAAATCAATGGTGTCAATCAAATTAGAGATGAGTTTTGTATCAGGTGTTATTAGAACAAATCTTTTTCAGCTAAATATCAAGAAATGTTTCAGTAAAAAGCGATATTACGAAAACATCACTTGAGACTTCACAGTGTACTTAGTCGCTGTGGAGGCTGTTTCGGCTTGTCGGCAGATTAAGCGATCATGTCTTTTGTTTGTCGATTTAGATCACCAAGAGCTGATATATGACGTGCATTTGTCTTCACGTACCCATTTCAATCGGACTCTTTTTAAAACTTCATCAAAACAATCATGATGGGGACGTCGACGATTCTACACTGATTCCCTTTATCCAACAGCTTGATCTCTTTTGAAATTCATAAATTGCGTGAATGGTCTTCGAACAAGTCTTAACTCAATCGTTAGAATTTTGTAAATTCTCATCGATCTAAAATAAATCACTTCCACATTAAAAATCCATCTCAACTATAAAGAAATAGCGATTTCATTTCAACATTCTGTGGCGTGGATTTCATAATTCTTTCATTACACTAATTATTTACATAATTTTATTCATCAAACATGTGTAACAAATTTCACGGTGATCCAACTTCTCAATGGGCTATTTTTTATCATGAGTGTATATAAAATACAGTGGTAACTGTAAAAATATGATAAACATATATTTTTTTATAATTTAATATATTTATTTAGAATTCAATGTATCTAAAAAATTTCAAATATTTTATGTAGCTAAGGAATAATAATTACTTTGAATAAAATATTTTTTAAAATTAACTAAGTATTTGATATATTAACTTCTACTTAACATTTGATTCCTCCCAAAAATAATAACATTGCTTCAAATGAATATTTTAATTATTAAATTCAGTTCTTACTTCAGAATTTTAAGCAAACACGCAACATTTAGCTTCGATCATATGCTTATAAATTATCAATTTTCTAAATAATGAAAAGTTGTTTCTATTTTATTGATACCATAGAAATAATTGTAATATAATATAAGCCAATAAAATTACGAAAAACAATCAAGAATAATAAAATGCTTAAAAATATTTGTTAGAAATTAAAATAATCTATTGATTTTTTGTGCAATTAATTTACGCGTGTAAAATATTAAAAATAACAAACTTCTATAGACTTTCCAAACTCACAAATATTTCATTTCAAAGCTTAATCAGAATGTATTTATGAAGCAAATAATTTAAAAAAATTATTAACCATCTAAGAATTTGTTATACTAAAAATATCTTTAGGAAAATGACAATAGGAAATTTGAATGCATTAATTTATGTTACATATTTATTAAACACTGTAAAGTTAAGAAGCAATAAAAATAAGTAACAATTTCCTATTTAATAAAAGATTTTCCATTAATCAATAATAAGACTATAAGTAAAAATTAATATAAATGTTTATTTTTAAATGTATGCATATTTATTACTTATAAGTTCCTAATAAATTATTATTAACCATCTCTGAAATGTATACGTATATAATGTTTATGCACACACACACAATAATTATATAAAAGCAGACAAATTATAAACTACGCTAATAGAAAGATGTTTTGCTTGTTTTGAAATATTTAGTTCCTTGCTCTCCTTACTTCACTTGACATTATTATTGTACTTAGAAAAATCATTGAATACTTAAAAACTAACAAAAATATAATTTAATTAATATACATCATTTTTTTTCTTCTTTTATTTTATATAACTCGTCTTATTTAAATTAGCTGTAAGATATTTATTCAAAACATATTAAGTAAAATTATGAACAAAGAAACTAGTTGCTTTATAGTTAATACTAAAATTTAATAACACGAAACACTTGTTGGAAATTAAGATTTCTTCAGCATAGTCTTTACGTTATTCGTTATTGGCGACTTTTCTCTTTTGGCTGCGCTCTGGGGTTTTTCAGGAGTTTTTCGCTTACGGCAACCTGGCTCTATTCTTATTCCGAGTTCTTGACCAATCCAGAGGATATGATTGGTTGTATAATAATTTTCCATTCGGTAACCCTAAATGTCATCTTCACTGACGCACTATTTAAACTATATCAAGCTTGTTTTCCCAACAAAATTGAAACAATTTTTTGTAAGAACATTATGGCAACATATTGGTCCGTAAGTTGCTTGTATATTTAATTTTTTGTAAAACTAAAAATGACACACTATTTTTTTTTCAATTAGTTTATTTTTTTAGTGTTGCTTGTAATTTTTTTATTCTAAGTTTAATATGTATTTATTTCTATATTTTAATATGTATTTTATGCCAGCATCTCAGATTTTATTAAAATATTAATTTCATGTCTGATAATGTAGTAACATATTTAGTAGATTTTTTGTTATGAAATCATTACTATATATTTATATTGTAAGAAATTTAAATAAAATCTTAAGATTATATGAAATAAAAATTTCTTCCCATATTTTTGATAAATCTTCAATTTTCATTCTCATGTTTTATAAATCCTCAATTTTTATACTGATATTTTTAACTAAGTATACTTTTTTAAATTATATCTTTTATATCTCAAAGAAAATTGGAGCTAAAAATATAGAAATTTTCTGTCTTTCACAAGTAGTAAAATGACAAACATGCTTTGTACTAAATAAATATGTTTTGATTTTAAAGCCACCTAATTTAGTAGAAAAAATGGGGATTATATTTAATATTGGGTGGAATAAATCAAATATAGAAACAATGAAAACTCGATAATTTGTGTATAAAAGATAAGTATAAACAAGTTATTGCAATTTAATATCTTTATTACTTATATTTGAAGAGAACTTCTTCGTTATAGTTTCAATTATAAATTAAAACTACTTTATAAACTACAGAGCAGTAGCCACTTTTACTGAAAATACTCTCACTGAAAAAATATGTTATATTTCATAAGAAAAACGTACTATTTCCTTAATATGTTTCTCTTGAGCTTCTCTTAAATGAAACAACCTTTAAATTTTAAGACATTTATTGTCTCTCAAGTACGAAAATTATCTATTCGTTTTATTCACAAAATCATAGTTAATGATCATACTAACTCATAAAATACATTCTGTTCTTAAGCAATAAAATACGAGTACATTAGAAAAGTAGTGTTTGAATCATTTTCCAAACACACACATAACTGCTAAAACTCCGTTTTCTTTTCAAATACTTTGCTTTTTTTATATCTTTAGGAAAGTAAAACGAAAGAGTTTTTGTACTGCTAAGTTTATTTTTTATTTAATTATTTATTTTGCTTTCTTTTCTACCTTTACTAAGTTTTCCAGTTCCAAAGATAAAAAGGATTAAAGGTAAGAAATACATATTTATTGAGAAAGAGCTCCATGGGATTTTATATATTTTTCTGACATTTTACAAAGATTAATTTAGCTAAAACATTTTATATATATTTAATAATATTAATATTTTATAAAAAAATTATTATAGTTTTCATGATAAAACTATTATATTAGAAATTGTCTAATATGATTTGAATAAAATATGATTTGATTGATTGAGAAATTATCTAATATGATTTGAATTGTACAAATTTTTATCCTATGTAACACAAGGACTTTACGACATCGGTTCTATAAAGGGGTATCTATATAAGGACATCAGTTTTTAAATGAGTAAAACTGTTTCAATTTTTAACATAAAAACACTTCAAAAATTCAGTAATATTTTAATTTATATAGCTAATTAAAATCTGATGAAAATTTGATTTTCTTGAAGAAAGTAATTATCAATAAGAAATGAAACTCATCAGCATATTAATGACTGATAAAAGAATCATCAGAATTACTTCTATAGTAATAGTTCTACAGTATTTTAAAACATTTCATTTCTTCTCTAAAGACAAAAAGCTAAAATGAAATTAAATATTTTAATAAATATTTTTTTTAATTTATATTCCTACATCTATTAAACAAATTGATAATTCAATAGTGAAATTTCTTATTTATGTCAATCAAAAAAAAATTACAGTATTTCATAACATTACCTATTTGTGTTTGGCAGCACCATATATCACCGTGTAAATTTTTGATGATTTTTTCTAAACGTTAGCTTTTAGAATAACTTTTAAAGCATAAAATGAGAAAAATTAAAAGCAAAAAGTTATAAAATTAGTGAAAATTGACTTTTGTGAAAACATTTTAAATAAGCGGAAAAATTATACAGAACTTGGTAGTTAATTTAATAAACTTTCTCTTGAGGGATGAATGTTATGCTTTTGATACTTTTCTTAGTTTAAGAGAGACTGGATTACTACACATATAAATAAATGAAACTCCCTATGTTTAGACTAGTATTTTCCCATTTTTGTGATGTAATTCTCTAAAGAGGAGAACTATAGTTTAGACGTTATTTTCATCACTTGATAAGTTCTGTCATATGATAAATCTTAGACTATTACCAAAATTTCATTTCTTAGCTTCAACTTAATGTGAGTTCGCAAAAAATTCTAAATTCAATGATTTTTATTTATTATCAATATGAATTATAGATTTTAGAGTTTTGTTTGAAATTTAATTTCATAAAAACATGAAAATAAAAACAATGTTTTCTTTAAAATTTAAGCTTAGAGCTTATATTCATCGTATAGTTTATAACAATTAAAATTAAATTTGATTTAAATTTAAACTTATGTAATATAATATTTGTAAATATTTGTAAAGTATATCATTTTGGTAAGATTTTTCTATAATAAAATATATATTGACTGTTTTACAGACTGAAGTCTTAATTGAAAATAAGTTTTGATAAGCTTACACTAAAATTCTATTAACCTTACATATGCCAATCTATTTCTTAGAAATGACAGAAATTAGATAATTATATTATATTAAACTTATGGTTAAAAAATAACTATTATTTAATTGAAAAATGTTTCGAAGTTAAAATTTATTAATAAGCTTTTGTAAAATAATGCGTTTTTACGTTAGGCTCCCATTTTTAAATAATCTTCTAAATAAGCAAATAGAAAACAACAAAACTGAAAATTATATTATAAAAAATAATCGGAAAAAATGATAAAAATAAGGATTAATTAAGAAAAGCTAACCATCAATAATTATAAATTATACTTACATGTGTTTAAATAATTATTTAAAAAGTATTGGAAAAAACCACTCACATCACAAAATGTAATGTCATATTTTAAGCGAATTTTTAAGAATATGCATGTTTTGTATTACATGTTGCGGACCAATGGTGGAGAAGTTAGCGCCCCTAACAGTAGGTTTTGGGTTTGAATTTTGATTTGCGCATGGATATTGCTTTCTCTCTCTCTCTCTATTCATCTTTCTTTATCCTTTCAATTTCGGGGCGAAGATGGCACACATACTGGGTGCTCCACTGTATAAGATGACATCATCTTTTCGCATTATAGGTATATTCTTAGAGCCATCATATTTGCGCATTATAGGTATATCCTTAGAGCCATCATTTTTGTTCATTATAGGTATATCCTTAGAGCCATCATATTTGCGCTTTATAAGTATATCCTTAGAACCATCATATTTGCGCTTTATAGCTATATCCTTAGAACCATCATATTTGCGCATTATCCTTAGAGCCATCCTCTTTGCACATTATAGGTACATTCTTAGACCCATCATATTTGCGCATTATAGGTATATCCTTAGAGCCATCATATTTGTGCATTACAGGTATATCCTTAGAGCCATCATATTTGCGCTTTATATATATATCCTTAGAGCCATCATCTTTGCGCATTATAGATATATTCTTAGAGCCATCATATTTGCACATTATAGGTATATCCTGAATTGGTATATCTTTAGAGCAGCAGGGCATTAGAAAAAATGTATTACATGATTATTCAACAAGAAAATATAAAAGAAGTTTGGAAATTCATGAGAAATTAAATTATAAAATTGCATTATTACATCATGGAATTAGTCTATAGTGTAACTAAATGATGAGAAACTAAATTAGTTTCAATAATAGGTTTTACATATTAAATTCATTTTATATAAGCATCGTATGGGATTAGAAACTTTTTTCATTTGTAAGCAGATATGTACGACCAAAAACTTAAAACTTTAGTTGTTTGGATAAATCATGAAGATAGTTAATGAATTTTTCAACCATTTGTTTTTAATGTAAGTAAATGTATCTCTTAAATGTAGTCTATAAATGTTTTACTTTTCAAATGTTTATAAATGTCACTCGTCAGAATTTAGTTTAATCTTTTAAAATTTTCACTTTTTCTTTGTAACAGATTTGGTACTATATAAGATTAAACTCATATTTTAATTACTTTATAATTTATTACCTTTTATTGAATTTATTTTTTCAATTATTTGAATATTTGAATAATGAATTAATTAATTTATCTCATTAAATATTAGATTATAGAATTAGTCTTCTGAGTTAATCACTTCTGAATTAATCCTCTGAAAAGAATCATGTTATCCATAAATTTAAAACAACAGATAATTTAGCCTTAGAATACTTTACATTCTAAATGTACAACTTCAGCTTTTTTTTTCTCATGTATTATATTAATAAAAATTATATAAACTTCCAATAATCTTATTTGCCCGATTAATAATTAATATAATTCTATTTTAAAATTATTATTTTAATCTAGTTTTGTTGAAAATTAATCGAATTAACTTTTGTAGTACTTTTCAGCTGATAATTAGTAACTGTGATTTTAGTATAACTAGTTTGGTTTTGGTATTTTTCAAAAACCCTAATTTAAAAGAGAGATTTCTGTTTTAAAAAGAACATTTACAATTCTTTATGAAGTTAAATGCTCACAAATCTTATTTCAATAATATAAAGTAATTATTTCATACTAAACTGTAGTAAATTTAAATATTTAGTTGATAATCTATCGAATTTTGTAGACATTGTTTATTTACGTTGAGTATTTTGCAATTGTATAACATTGTAAAATGTATGCTAAGTGTTAAATAATATCGAAAATTATATTTTTTACAAAAACTAGCATTAGTGATTAATTATACATCAATCGGTCAGAATAAGTCTTATAATATTTGTTTTTAAAATTTTTAATATTTGTTTATGAATTCAAAAATGAAAATCCTTTCTCGAATTTTTAAATAATACTTTTTCAAAGAAAAATATCATACTTTAAGTAAATCTATTAAAACTAAAAATAACGATATTAGTATCCCGCAACAATCAATATCCACTCTATACACAAAAAAATAATTGGTATAGATTAGAAACAACTTATGAAATGTGGAATTAAGTTATACTTATGAAATATGTACTTATGCTTGTGAATACTTAAAAAAGTGTTCATGAGCTTTCAGCTATAAATTTTAAATATCATAATACAAATTACATTTTTTCAGAGTGGTAAATATGGTATTTCCGTATGTCATCGTGTAAACTTAAAAAATCCAATATTATAATATATTTATATTAATATTAGTTTATTTTTGAAAAAATTAATATTTAGAAAACTAGAGTTTCCACTTTACTGTTTCATATTACCATATCAAAGTCATGGCACAATTCAAAAATAATCAATCTATTAAAATATTTAATCTGAATTGTAAAGTCAATTTTAAATAAAATATGAAATTATAAATTATAACTCTTGATAAATAGGATCATTGGACTTTTTCCTTTATTTTAATATATTAAACAAAGAAATTACTAAATGTTATATCGTATTAATGGAATTTAAAAAACATGCTCTGTTAGTAAATAATTTTCGATAAATACGAGAGTCACTCTGAAATTTTTGAGATACAACTAGGTTTTTGTAAGTTATACAATTTTGTAAATTATACTTACAAAATTCTAGGCGTGTTTAAAATAGTCTTCTCCAGCATCAATGCACTTTTGTAGACGAATTTTCCACAGATTAAAGGCCTCAAGCCATTCGTTTCTTGGAATAGGTGAAAAAATGCATTTATAGCCACATCAATCTCTTCTTCTGAATGAAAACGACGTTCACGTAAGTTCTTTTTTAGATTAAAGAATAACCAAAAGTCGCACATTGCTAGAGTAGGTGAATACGGTGGATATTCGATCACTTTAATTTGTTTTTGTTTAAGAAACTCAACTGTTGATCCGGCTGTATGCGAAGAGGCATTGTCATCGTGAAGCATTAGTCCCCTAGCATTCAATTCTTGTAGAATTTATGAAAGACATTTAGTAGTATACCAGTTTGCTGTTACTGTCTTCTGTCCTTCCAACTTGATGGCTTTGACCAATCTCGTACTTCTGAAGAAAACGGCATACATCACTTCTTTCAGTGCGCTTTGTTTTTTCACCATTGTCGGTGTGGGATCATCTTCAAAGACCCCTACTTTGCTTTCTTGACGTGTTGGAACGTCAAAAAACGGTATGTACGTTTCATCACCTGTTACTATTTTAGAAATGATGTGGTGGCCACCATCATTTAGCAATTTAAGAGTTTTTTACTGATTCTGACACGCTCCTCTTTTTGGTGCTCAGTTAGATTATGGGGAACCCAACGGCAAACTACTTTTTTGATATGTAATTCTTTATGAATGATTTTGTGTATGGCTGCGAATCCAATGTTACGTTCCTTCTGTATCATTTGACAGGTACAGCGATTATCATCCATTAACATTTTTCGTATGGCAGACACATTATCCGGGATTACTACCAACGGCGGCCTTCCTGTGTGTTCTTCATCCTGAAGAAAATTGCGACCTCTTCTAAATTCTCCAAACCATCTGAATACAGTATCACGAGCTGGAGATTCATCACCAAATGCTGATTGCAACCGTTGAACGCATTCTTCTTGATTTAATCCGGCTTTAAAATCGCAGAAAATTATTGTGCGAAAATCTTCTCGCGTCAACTCCCTTTTCTCTTCTGTTTAAAATTTATTCTACGCTAAACAAGTTGAAGTAAGTCAGTATAAAAAATCGTCTTCTGTATTAAAATACTTTATATTTTAAAATAAAACCGTCATTTTTATTTTGTAAATTCTCGTCTGTGCGTATCTCAACAATTTCAGAATTACCCTCGTATAATCTGCAGTGAAACAGTTAATTAAAATTTCAAAACCTATGAAAACTTAAGATTTTTCTTAATTTAAAGTATACTTTTCTTTACATGTCGATGCTCATATGGTGTTCTGCTCAAAAATTTAAATTTTTTTCATTAAATTATCAAATTTATTGAATATTTTTTATTTATTTACATAATATAAGTTATAGATTTAAATTATATATTAAATTGTTTTTTAAGTGGATAAAAATTCTAATTACCATTAGACATGTAGTTTTAGCATTTGATATTTTACTATGCGCTTATAATCTAAAAAATACCCAAGTGTTTGTTTATTAACCGAGGTTTTTCTTGCGTAAAACACCAATATAGTGAAATATGTACGACGTGTTTTACAGATATTTCATATTTATTTAAATTCAACTCTTTATGCTTTTCTCAAAATCTTTCATGACTTTTGATTAAAATGTGTCCCATGCATGTCATGCTTACACAATACGTTTATTTTATTGCATCTACATAAGTAGAGATAGGAAGAAAATTATATTATTAATGAAATTTTTTTGTACATATATCAAAATGTACATTATATTATCATTTCAAATATCTCTAAATATATGTGTGATCATTTACATTATTGTTATATTAATAAACACATAAATTATTACCTAAGTATTATTTTTGTAGGTTATGTATCATATTCCTCAATATGCAATATGTTATCTCATTTTACCCTTCTGTAGATGTATGTCTTGTACATGTATGTACTAAAGTTTCACATATTAGTTACTTTAAGTATCTCAGTAAATCTAAGCTGCCTCCTTATAGATTTGAATTATTCATTAAATCATTATATTTCTCAATTTCCTAGAATAATCTCATGTAGTTTTGCTTATGAATTAATTTATTATAAATGATATTCAAGGCTTAGAACTTCTAAAGTGATTTTCCCACATATATATTTCCCACATTGCCGTATTCCTACCTTCAACCTAATATAAATGACAAATTGGAGAGATTTTTTATTCAAATAGGAACTTTCAATATACTTCCAACATTCAAAATTTTATGGGAATAAATCTAGAATTTATCAGCTTGCAGGACGCAGAAGAAAGTAGGATTTATATGAGAAAAAACACTGCAAGAACTAAGCATCAGGGATTTAGATTTGATTTGTGAAACGTGGATTTGTATTTTGCTTTCTAAAACTAAAGTTTAAAGAAATAAAAATTTTAAAGGTTGTTATTCAAAAAGAAAAAAATAGAAGTCGTTATCCTGTAAAATAAATGTAGTATTCGTTAAGGTATAATAAACTATTTACTTTGATTTAAATTGGCATTATAATTGTGGTTTTTAGGATGAAATACTAGTCAAGTAACGTAAAATTTTGTTCATTTTATAAGATTTAAATTTTTTTAATGTAGATTTTTCTGAAAGAATTGGATTTGTCTAAATTTAAATATTTACTTTTTATAATCTTTCCTTTAAATAATGTATGAAAATAAGTCTCGTTTATCTGTTTTCAAATACAAGGAGAATACACGATTTATTTTTAATTTAGAATGACAATGATTGATTGATTGATTAAGTAAAAAATCAAATGCTCATTAAGTTATACAAAATTTTGCTTCTAAAAGTTTAAAATTACAGGTTTTTTTCTCACCGAATTCAGATTATCTAAATATAAATATGTGTTTTTTATGTTTTGCTCTTTAAATAATTAATGCGATTGTATTTGCTTTGGTGTCTATATGAAAGAGATGTAAATATCAATTCGCAGAGAGTGACATATTTCTTTTCTGAAATGAAAAGATGCAAATAAAATCAAGGATCTAAGGAATTAAAATAAATTGATGTTAATAAACATTAACAGAGTTAATATTTTAGTATAAAAATATGTATTTTTAACTTTCCAAGTATTACGATTCTTGTAATTCTATATGCATAGCTCAACGTTTTTTCTTCATAGATCATAATTTGAGTCCACGTTTTTCGCGAATATCATCAATCGACTTAAATTAAGTCTACCTAAATCACATTTTTGTTTTAAGATTTCTTTTGTAACAAAAGATAGATTATCCGCAGAGGAGAATTTATCAAATAAAAATCAACTAGATATTCAAATATTTCTTCATTCGCAAGAGATTAGGATGAATTTTGCTGTAAAATTGTAGATTTATTAAAATGATTTTATTATCTTATGATTCAACCAAACAGCTGTTATTAAAAGAAATGGAAATATTGATTAAGCGTAAAGTTAATAATTCTATGTTTTAGAACAGACGACCGATTTCTTGTAGAATTAAAAATCGGTTTCCTAAAATGTTCGAAAATTCTTCACTCATTCAGTACTTACAAGTAAATTATTTCTAGTAAAAATTTATTTTTTAAATTTTATTTTAAAGTTTTTGTTTATTTCATTATTTTTAAATGTCCACAATATTTAATTTTATTTAATATTTTAATTTTAAATATAAAAGTTATCAAGAATGTAACTATTATATATTAAATGTTACCAATAATTCAAATTTAAATCATATTCAAGTGTCATATACAGAGATGAATCTAACATTATTAAACAAAAAAATAATTAATGAAATATTAAACGCATACCTATTCTTATAATAAGCAATACAACTTATATTATTTAAGAAAACATATAACAGTAATTTTTGCATAAAATTATTAAAAAATAACACATTAACTGTATAAATATAATGGTTAAAAATTTATTTTGTTTACAGACATATTTTTTCTGTTTCTTCATTAAACTTCAAATCTTTCACTGTAATTTTGTAAATTATACCTGATGAATAATATATAACTAAATACAATTTGTGCTACATTTCAAAAACAATTCCTTCTAGAATATATTTAAATAATAACGCTATAAGATATACAAGTTTAAGTGGTAAGACAATCATTTAAAATAAAATTAATTGAAATTAAGTGTTATTGATGCTTTTTTATTCTGTGGAGGAATTGTTACCAATCAAATTAACATTTTCTTAAAATAATATTTATTTGGCTGCATTTATTTTTTTATTTGAAAGTATTTTTTATCATGTAAATATTGGAAATTTGAAATACTTAAAAGGAATTTAACTCTGCATCAAATGTATAAAATCATCGGATATATCTCATAAACTCATTATTTACAATTTCGCTACTATTTTTCACAGTTGTAACTACAAGAAAATATGACTTTGTAAAGTGTGTGTGTGTGTGTGTGTTTTTTTTTCACCAAATCCAATTTGTTAATTTTTGAAAAATGCCATGATTTCAAATATTATTTTAGAAAGCACTTACCTTATATGTATTTAGATACTGTATTAATTTCATTGCAATTTTCTTAATGATAAATATTTTTAATAAATTTTAATAAAATAAAGTTTAATTTCTGTATTAATTTTACAGTGAAATTTAAAATCAGTGTGAGAAACTATTCGAATAATTAATAGAAATATATAAATACATTTCTCTTTACATTGATTAAAATATAATTTAAAATTTCATCATCATAATGATTTAGTAATTTTGAATTGTACTTGAATATTTTTTATATTACTAGGGAAATTATGAAAATTGAAAAAATAAAAATTGTACTGAAATATTTTTTATATTTGTAGGGAAATAATGCTGTCTAAATAACAAGTTAATTCTGTTAAATACATTACTTATTTCTAATATTATGATTCCAAAATTCTTGTAAAATTCTGATTTTTATGTAACATTATTTTAAGGATTTTGTGGCTACATACGATGTTCATTTATATAATATCATCACTAAAAATGCAAGAAATCATGAGAGTTTTCTGAATTCAAATGCTTACATATGTACATTCTGTCAAAAAAGTATTATATATTATGATAAAATTTCATGAACATATATTGGGACACAATATATGTTCATGAAATTTTATCATAATATATAACTTAAATACACAAATGAAACAAAAAAGACATATATGATATTTTGTTAAATGCAAATCACAGTGACTGAAACAAAATTCAAATATTAATGTAATTATTTTTATATTTTAAAGAAAAAGAAGTCAAGACAAAAAATGAGCTCAAAAAAAGTATTGGGATACTGCCCAATAAATAAAAAAACAACGAAATGTTGATAGTTAATATCTTGTTGGACCATCTTTGTACTTTATGATCTCTAATAGTCGATTTGGCATGGATTTGACCAGTTTTGCACAAAACGACCCGTCGATTTTGGCCCACTCTTCAACCAGATGTTTTCTTAACTCCTGCTTGTTAGAAATGTGGTGTTTATTGAGTTTTTGTGCTGTTAATAATTTCATACATGTTCTATGGGATTAAGGTCTGGACTCTGTGCAGGAATTTTAATCACACCAGGATAGTGGTAAAGGGCCCATAACTTTCAAATGTAAGCAGTATGTCATGGGTCGTTATCCTGATACAAATTAAAAGGGCTTGCTATTACCAACTTTCTCACACTTTGCTTTACATTTCGCTTGAGAATGTCAAGATACACATATTTATTCATTATACTATCTATGAAATTTAAGTTTCCAACACCAGAGATTGCCATGCAATCCCAGACTAATTGGTTGCGGTCTCCATACTTAACAGTAGGCAGCAAATTTTTGACATACAATTCCGCGTATTAGGTGTCCGCCAGCCTTTTTGCTTCCCATCTGATCCGAAAATGTTATATTTGCTTTCGTCTACGAAAATTACATTTTCCCGAAATTCTGGTGTCTGCTTTACATACATTTTAGCAAATACCAGTCTATCCTGTCGGTTTGCTTTTGAAATGTTACAAAGTTAATCTTTGACAAAGTGTTAATGATAATTATTTAAAATGTGTGATATTTAAAATTTGCAATAATAAGCCTTAAAATTCAATTTTTGAAATAATTTTAAAAAATAAAAAAATTTAATCAAGAAAATTTATATCTTAAGGAAACCAAAAATTAGAAAAGCTGATATCATTTTGCTTCTTTTTCATCAATTAAATAATACATATTTACTCATAAAATAAAAAAACTTGCATTATAATTTTAGAAATTTAATTTGTATACATTAACTACATAAAATTAAACACTTTAAATATTAATACTTTATATTTTATGTCTTTAAAATACTGCATATTTCTCATAGTTGGAATAAAGTAGAAACATGTGTGTGGACAGTAATAATATATATATATATATTTTATAATTACTTTTATAAACTTTATTTATATTACTTTTTTATGTTATCACATTTATAAGATAAAGATTTGGAATAGCACTTTCACAAAAAATTTATATATCCATCCATATTTCTTAAAGTAGATAGATTATTTTATACATTTACAATTCATGCACATTCATTTACACACACTATTCACATAATTATAATATAAAAATTAATATAAACACTTTCGATTCTCAGTGAATTTTCTTCAAATAAAATTTCGTAAATCTGGATATTCTCTCTAAAATAAATATGTATTTATGAATGTAAAATGTATAAATATGTTTAAAAAGATATATTTATATAAATATATGTATGTTAAAACCCTCTTTTTTATGAACCACAAAATAAAGTTATCTTTATAAATGTATGTCACTGTTATATATTTATAGGATATAGTGAGATTCCTTTCTGTACATATTTATTTACTTTATATATCATTATGTCGGAAAGTATTTAGAGTTATGTGTAATTGCATTTTGATATTATTTTCATTTTCGTTAATTAAAAAATATATTTATCTCAGATAACGCAAAAAGAGTCAGCTATTGTATATAAATTCCCTCAAGATTAACATTAAATTCCTGTATAAATGTATTTTTGCTAAGAGCTGATATAAATGTCTATATAAATCTGGCTTAAAACACTGCGAACATCTAGGTACACTACTCAATCTCTTCAAACAATTTTGTCTCCAAAAATATTAGAAGCGGTTGGTGACGTGACAAACGTAATGATCAACTTATTTCTTCATCTAGTTGGTCAAAATGAGTTTTGACAAATTGAGCATTAACCTAACCGAGACAGAATTATCGCGAGCAAACGAACTTGGAAAACGAAGAAGATGGACGTGGAGAGTAACTGTCATAAGATGAATTGTCTACAGTGAGACTGTTGATAATAGGTTGATCCATAAACGTGATCAAACAAAAACTGCTGAATGAGCTTTTTGACAGTCTTTCAAGACTTCAGGTCTCTGGTCTAAAAAAAAGAGAACTAGTGTGTAAAGTCATGATGGCTTCCATTTTAAGTTGGTGAATTGTATCCATCAATTATTAACTTAGATGAAAAAAACACGATTTTAATAAAATCTCCTTTTTATAATATAAATGAATAAGAACTAAGTGCAATGTATTTTATTAGATGGTATAATGTATTGTCAATGAAATCACACACACAGTTTCTAAAAAATAACTAATTTTATGTTCTTAATATCTTTTTTGTAATAGGTTTTGAGTTGAATTGAATTATTTTCATGGTTAGTTTGTTTCGACAATTTGTTCAATATTTTAAATTTTTTATCTTTTCATTATTCTTAATTTAATTTATTTCTCCATATGTATTAATGAATTAACACACTTTACAAATGTAAACTCTTGTAATTATATATGCTAGAGAGTAAAATATTTATATGCACTTTTACAAAGAATAAAATTAACAGTGTTAGTTGATGTTAAAAAAAATTATTTCATCATTATAAAACTGTGATTTTACATTTAGGTTCACATATAAAACCAACTAAATGAAACAGTATTCATGGTTCATAGACCAAAATAATAGTTAATATTAGTCATGCACATGTTTTAAAATTATGTACATATCTTAGCATTATTTTTTTTTTTATTTTTCACGCATGATACTTAAGAATTTAGTAGTTTTAAAATGTAAACTACATAATTTATTGAAATTCATTGAAAATATATGAAAGCTTAAATGATATATCATAAAAAATGAAAACCAGAAACCAAATGAAAAGTATTCTCAATTTCACAATCATATATTTAGGAAAGGGTTTTAACAATTTTATAAAAAGTGTGAAGATAAGGACCATAATTTTTTTATTTAATCTAATAAAAACTGAGTAAATTAAAATATTGGTTTTCATTCAAATAAAATTTGATAGATTTGATTGATTTAAGAAATCAATAGATTAAATTCGAGTTAAAGTGGATTTTCTTATTTACAGATTTTAATTAAAAATTTATTTTTTACATTAACTACGAAATTACAAATTCAATAATATGTGCTTATCTCCAACTTATTTATTACATTAAGAGTTAGGTTAATTAACTCTAACATATAATCAAAATTAATTCCAACAAATTTAAAAATTATAACAATTAATGAATTTTAATATTTGTATTTTTACTAATTTACAAGTTATATAATAAGAATAATTTGTTATCCAATAATTTACTTTCTAATAAATTAAACATATTCTGTGGAGTCAAAAAAATTATCTAATAACATTCAACTCCTATCAATGCAGAGTTTTAACGAAATTAACTTTTTTTCGGTAGTGTGACTGCCGTTAAATAAGAAATTAAGATAGTTTCTTAAAATTCAATTTTAATTGACTTGCAAATGTTGCTTAAAAATTAGTTGTTCTAGAAAGATAATTTATTAAAATTAAATATTTTCTTTCTGCAAGGGATGAACGTTAATTTGGTTGTAAATTTAATTTATCGTAAATACAGAATGAACATCACCATCTCGTAACTCAATATGAATCTCTAATAACTTGAAAAATAGAAAGTTTCCTTCTTATGAGCCGGAATGTTTTAATGAGCGGCATGAAATTCTATTCCCTCATGACTTCTCTTCTGGCCTGTAAGTACATATTATATGGATCAAATTATCATGACATTCTTGATTAGGCTACAATTACTCATCAATTAGCTATGATGAATGCGACTTTTTTAAAGCCAGTTTCTCAAAGTTTAGGAAATTCTTATTCAGAAGAATAGTTGCGTAATTAAGGAATTCCCTTGGATTCGTTTAAATAAAATAGGATGTAATTGATTGCTGTACTATGTATTCAATGAAAAAGAAATTTTTGCTTGCCTATATCTCATTATAATTTCTAATTTTTTTTTTTTTTTTTTTTTTTTTTTTTTTGTATAATTGAAGAAAAGGATAAGAATTATAAGAGAAAGGTAAGAAAAATTTTACTTTTTAGATTTAAAAGAGTAGAAGTACATCTGAAACATATCTTTGGTTCTGGAATTTGCCTTACGTTTTTTCGATTAAAACCTCTCCTTATTTTTATGTGTTCATTAAGTAATAATTAATTTAAAGCTTATAAATACAAATTTTCCTATGAAAATAATCACGTTAGTGAAACAAAATTGGCAATTGAATAGCAATTATTATTCAATTTTTTTTTAATAGTGTTATATGAAACTATTCCCCATTAATAAAAATATAAATTTTAGAATGATGTGTGTGTGTGTGTGCGTGTAAAATGATATTTAATAGATCTCGTAATTATTAATTTCACAGCAACGCCGTAAAGTACATTTTATTTTACTTTCATAATCTTTTAGAGGTTGATTAAATTTGTAATCATATATTACTTAAATAATAATTAATGAATAAGATATTTAATATATAGTTACTTTCATACATTTATTTTTATTGTTGTTAGAACTATGGAAAAATAAAGAATAATAATACATTTAAGTGATTTATCCTGTTTTCTGCATTATTTCTTTTCAATCATTTTGGCTTCCCTAAAACTAATGTTAAATGTAATGAAATTGAAAACTAAATGTAAAAATCATCACAGAGGTTGACTTCATTGCGAATCTAAAATAGCGAATATCGACATTTATCCAATATTTCAATTTTTCAAAATACCAAAATCTAACAAATCCTGAGTTAGCCTTCATATGAGCAAAATCATGTAGTGATTGCATTTTTCACATAATGTTTTTACGTATATACTATTATCATTAATACGTATGTATCTATGCAGATTTTATTCAGAAGTATTAACTAATAGTAAAGATGTCTTTCTCGCTTATGTGATCTAGTAAACGCACAATGGAAATATACAGTGGTAAGCAATAAATTATTGCATTCAAATTGCAGAACCGTATTTTTTCAGTAGTTTTTAAATCAAGATTCTCATAAGAGATAAATACCAAGATTCTCACTTTAATGAATCTTGATGTATTCTATATTTTCATCTAAGTTTCTATAATTATAAACATAAAAAGCACAACTGTAGAAAATATATTAAAGTAAACATATTTAAAAATGTTAGTAATCTAAACAAATAGTTTATGTCATTTCAACTAACGCCGTTTGCGTTTAAAATTTTTTCACGCATTTTATACTTAAAATATTCATAAAATCAAAAAAAAGCATGTTTGTATTTTTAAGCATTCTTAACTTTATGGCTGCAAGTGATCAACTAAGATTTTATTTCCTAGAATTTTTTTAATCTGACTGAGTCAAAGTAAACTTATTTTAACCTTCGTATACAATTATGCTGGTAATTAAGGAAAATGCATTCATTTATTTTTTTTTACTTTGCTATCATTACCTTTTTTTTTTCCTAATTTTCTATTTGTACATTTCTTAAAATTCAAAATAATTTCTTTGAGTTCTTAGCTTTACTAAATTTAAAGTAATTCCTTTGAAACTGATAAAAGGATTTTCCCATCAGTTGCGAAATATTTTCAGAACTTTATCATAAAAGATTATGTTGTTATTACTTATGACACGTGGACAAGCCAAGCTCGTTATGCATTGGCTATGTGAATTTAAGTCAGTAGGGCGCGTCTTTCGTTTACTCAGATCACCACGAAGGTGAAAGTACGACTTTGCTCTTCAAATCTTCCGATAAAAAAGATTATGTAAATGCATTCCATTAAAATGTGTGCGTATTAATTTATTGATCACATTTTAAATATTTTTTAAATATTAATTAACAAGCTCTAAATGAGTCTATGAGTCGGTGAACATTTTTTTCATTATTTTGCATTCGTAGTTCAACTACTAATGTTTTTGTGCGTCAATCACTTGATTAATGCACGTTAACTTTTATGGAAATGTACTATAACAATTCACCGACTTTATTATAAACCATTCTTTGTGTTTTTCTGTAAACATATTAAGTTTTTTAGTCCTTAAATTTTACCAAACATTATTCACATGCTACAAAATTTCAACTTATAAAACTTAATCATTATCCTTTAATTATTTAATCAGCTTCTTTCTATATTACGAAACTTCTGAAAGAAAAAGATTAAGAAAAGTTTATTTATGTTCTCCTTTTAGAATTTTCATTAATAAATAGAAATTCATAGATCCTAATTCCTTCAAAAGAACCTATATAGTGCCCATTAATTAGCCTTTATTTTAGAAATTAGAAAAATAACTATACTTTTTTATCAAAGTGTAATCATTTTTGCTTATAATGAAAAAATAAATAGTATTTTTTATAAAAGTACAATTTTTATTAAATATCTATAATATAAATCTAATTAAATATGGATAAAACCAATTTAAAAAATTCCTTTTTTTTTCTTCTTGGAAAGTATGTTTGGAAATAACGTGAAAAATTTTTCACATATTATATTCCAGTGGATTTTCAAAATGAACGCTATTAACCAATATTTTTATATAATAATATTTTTATAGCAAATCATTATCATTTCTTCTTGAACTTTGTTTTCTCAAAATGTAAAAACATTAATATGTCACTGCGATAATTTTATTGTTTAAAGTATTTTATTTTATTTGCCACATATATAGTTTCATCGTCACATTTTTTAAAAATATTTTTGAACAAACGCACTTTTTATTCGGAAAAATGAAGCACTAGTGTGCTGCCATCTGTTGGTGATTCGACCTTACTTTTAATTTTTTAAAAACTTAATTTATCTCTTTATTTATAAGCAAATATCTTTAAAAATGATAAATGAGAACAGCTTGAGCAAACTAAGTTAAACATTTAACTCAGCAAAATGCTTACTTGACTATGTGCACTGCGAGTAAATGACTTTACAAGAAATGACTGACATTATTTCTTCTTAACATAATATTTTATATTGAGCCTGTAATATGTACCTTTGATTCTAGAGATTTTAGAGTTATTTTAAATGGATAACACTTCAAAAGTATTTACTAAGAAAATATTTTCAAAATTTTCACGCAATTTTCGTTAATTCTTTTCCAAACATTTCGTCATGTTTCTATACTTTCGACATTAACTTTAAGAATAATTCTTAAATATCTATTCAAAAGGAATTGAAATCTGAATACTCTCTCTTCACCTGTAATAAATTAAGTCTCCCATTTTTTACTGTCGAAAAGGTCCCAACTATTACGAATTTTTTACAACATTTTTTTATACATTGCTAATTTGCATTCATTTTTTACATTCTTTGAATTATTTTAACTATCTTTAATATTTTATTTCTGCAGACAAATAAGTAAATAGTTGCAAAATAATATCTGAATACAAAGATGGAATTTGGACAAGCAAAGCATGATATTACTTGTCAGGATATGGAGAACATTCACGTAGCTATTACAGGATATGTATCCGATGCCAGTAACTGTTAATTATGGGTTTTATCGTTCCAGAAGAGCACCTCACCTAAAAAAAAAGTGATACTGAAGCATTATTAAAGAGACATTTAGAAGTGATATGGATCTACTAAGCGATATTTCTGAGGATACGAAAAAAATGTGCCGTATGATTTCACATTCCCTTGCTCATCAGGAATGTTGTCTACATTTCCGCCAAAATAAGGAAGATTGTTGTTTGATACATTTTTGTAACATTATCATGAATATTCAGGGAAATATATCATTAAGTAAATATCTGAAGCATGCAAAATGGTCTGGATACATATTTCTGATTTTTATTGTTTATTTCTAAATGAATTCTCACGCCATAATAAAAACATCTGTAGATACTTCGATGTCATATATTTATTTATCATACAAAAGAATAAAAAAATGTGATTTAATAACTGATTTGATGTCACTATTTGTTCTTCACTATTTCAACAAAAATAAAATCTAGTTATTTTAGTTGTTCATTTAATCAATAAATTAATATGAAATTTAAAAATAAAATATCAAAATTTTTCTCACTTTTTTTAAAACCATTTTTAGCTTAGATTAATAGAAATAAAAAGTGCTTTTCATAATACTTGTTTTGCAGTTAATTCTACTTAAGTTTCGTTATCAAAATGCTTTATTTTCACTTAGAGAGAGAATCTATTAGTAAATAATTTGCGGAGCTATACACAGGCCTATGATAGCCCGTTTTTCACAATATCTTGTAATGGATATAGTGTGATAATATCTTAATTAATTTTTTTCATTCGGTTTAGATACGAATTTATATAGTGTGAAAAGTTTTCGTCTTGAGTAAAATAATGATAATTCCACTGCACTGATTTTTCTGAGCATCGTAGGAAAACGAAACATTTTTTTTGCAAAATTTCTGTCGAGTTAGTTTTGTATTTAGTTAGAAATAAAGGAAAACTAAACATTTTTAGCTAACTTTTATTTCCCAAATTTTAACTACTTCAAAATAATTTTATTGATTTTCAAAATGATTATTAATGTCTTTATTCATGATCACAAAATGTATAAATTAGATTATGAAATAAGTTCTAAATCACAATGTATTATTCTCAAGCGCTTTAGTTTTAAGCCGAGAAGCATCTTCATTAGAAAACTAGTTTAATATTCTCTAAATATTACTGTTGATTTCGTGTCTATAATGCTGTTAGCAATATTTTGAAATTGAAAATTGAAAATTTTATCAAAGCATTTAATTTAGTCTTTCCTAATGTTCGGTTGTTATTTTGATATTTGACTGCATATGTTCTTGCATTTTATGTAATACTTTTCTATATCTTTCAAAATTATTTTTTAGACTTTTCATAATTAAAAAAATACATTTAGCATAAGTAACCACAAAATAAAAGTTATATGATATGTTAGAGAAGAATCTTATAAAAAAAAAAAATATATATATATATATATATATACATACATACATTCATTAATAATTTTCTAATGAACGAAAAAAGAAGTATTTCAGCTTCTTCTTTTAACTCTATCAAAAATGAAAAAGTAATACTTTATCAACATTTTAAGAATTCATTTATAAATTCAACATTTTATGCTTTTGAAATGTCATAAAAAATTTTGTGTAGATTTATTATACATTTTTAAATAAATGAAATTTTCCTTGGTGAGTAATTACGAATGAAACTAAATACGAACATTAACTTTGCTACATAAGGGAATAAAGCTGAAAACAATTTTAAATGCAGTCGTTTATTTTGTACAAAGTACTTATATATTTTAACTGGCACAAATTGATACCACCAAATTTTAAATCTTCAGCAATTTCTCTTCTTGACATTATCTTATTCAAACAACGTAACATACGTATTAATGCTATTTATTTGCATTTATTACTCGAGACTTAAATACGCGAACGCCATAATGTAAGATTTCAATCATCCTTCACTTTAGTAATATTAAAATAGAAATATGAATTCAGCTTACATATTATTAAATTGTACTGCATAAAATTTAATGTCAGAAATTGAAGAAAATTTTGTGAGTCAAATGCTTGGAAATATTTCTTAGGGTAACTAGAGAGGTTTAATTATTGTGATCAATTGAGTGTCTACATTTTTCAAAAATAATGCTAATTTAATGCAATTCAGAAACTATTGCTACACAAGTTTCAAGA
Source organism: Latrodectus elegans (assembly GCA_030067965.1). NCBI lineage: Eukaryota > Metazoa > Arthropoda > Arachnida > Araneae > Theridiidae > Latrodectus > Latrodectus elegans. The sequence goes on along the minus strand of CM057817.1, from coordinate 38,690,591 downwards.
CAAATACTTTTGATTTATTTGATGTGTAATTGAAGATTATCTCCTGATACTATGCGTACCAGAGATTAATTTAACATATGTGTTATGTCTTTTGAATTAGTGAAAGTCCTTTACAAAAATTAATTTATTTTAAAGTAGTGTGTATGAAGTTGAGAGAAGGCGTTAATCGTGAATTCTTTATGGCTAACATGATTTTTTTAACACTTTAGACTTTAGTATTTTAGACCAATTATTTTACTATCTATTTTACGATCTTTTAGTAAATTTGAAAATCCCAATGTAATCAACATCATTTACACTGAGTTTGATAACATTTTCACAAGTTGCTATGCATTCAAGGTTTATTTAATTCTAGAGAGAGAGTTTTCACATCCAGAAAGAGTCCTAAACTTTAATTAAAGTTTGTGAATTCGTTTTAGTTTTAACAGTCACGAAAGCGATTCCATTTTCTGAGTTTTATGGGTCCTACACTTAAAATTTAATTGTATTCTGAACATTAACAGGAAGAGAAGTCAGTCTTTCTTGAATATTTTTTGGATAATTCAACTCTATACATATGCATTTTGTTCTATGTTTATTCTTGTAATATGAAATTTCATTTTTACACGTGTTTCAATTTATTTAAACGTAATTTATAAAATTAGATATTTAGTTTCATTCTCATTTAATCTTTAATTTCTTTTCCATTTTTTAATGGAAATGCTTCATGTACACAATTATTAATTTGCGATGTGCAATAAAAATCAATAATTTTTTCGATTTATAAGGTTATAAGATTTTAAATAATAAATTCGTATTAAAAATGAGCTGTACTGAAAACAATTCCTTGTTATTACATCAATGTCTTATAGAGTAAATACATGACATAATTGCTCTATTAAATTTTCTAATTTTACTTTCAAAATAATTTTAGTTACTAATATTATTCACAATTATTTTTATAATTATTCGAAGGAAAAAATGCTTGTTAAGCATGTAAAAAATTTAAATTACTCTTTAAAAACTTATGGCTATTTTGTAGGATATTTGGAAAATTTCTTAACCGCCTGTACTTTTTCAGCCCATAATGAATATACATTTATGGTTACAAAAGTATATGGAACCCAGCAAACATTAAGCTAGTGTTTTGGAACTTGCTTACATGAACTAGAGACTAATTTTAACTCATTAATTTTAATCAGAATACTCATCAATTTTAATCAGATACTAATCATAAAAATATCGTTTTGGGTTAGTTATGGCACCAAAAATCTCAAATGTATCAATTTGAAATAAACTTTATCATGGTGATCTTTATATAAGTAGGCAAACAGAACAGATTCCGTTGACCTCAGAACACCATGAGGATTAAAAAAAATTGGTTGAAGAACATCAAGATTGGACGCAAAGTGATTGTAATCAATTACTTTTTATTGACAAGCCACCATTCAATTTTGAGTATCATACCAAAGAAGTTTTAATGTGGAGAGAAAAGGACGCTATGTATAACAATGCACTCTCTCGTTTGAGAAAGATAAAATTACAGATGAGTTAGTTATATATTATGACCCGAAGCATCTTTATATGTGTCTCAGTCTTTCCAAAGAATAAAATTCCTATTCTATCTTTTATATATTAAATTTTGTTACGTGTGTACCAAGTGATAAGTACTCGTTTGATATTTGTTCACGCGCTTCAGATGGGTCACATTTAAAAATTGCCCTTTTTTTAATCTGCAGCTTAGGACACCACATAAAACTTAAAAGAAATACCTCCACCACCCCATTCAAAATGATAGCCTGGTTGCTTAGGGGATTGTTCTCATTATCAGATGGTAGTGACTTCGAATATCAGATTAATCAAAGATCTGTTGTGCTCATCACAGGCTACTGGGACATGTAAAATATGCCGTGGTTGCAATATATTCCAAAAGGAGAACATTTAGAGTGGCAGAACAAATGTGATGAGTCTTCTGATTATCATTCATTATTCTCTGATTAGTAATTACGAATTTTCCCACCCTACCGATTCCACCTAACTGGTAGGGCCCAGCTGTGGTCTGGGTACAGGAAATTATGCTGGTGCAACAACAACCTCAGTGAAACTCTGTTAACAGTGCTTTTATTGGTGATAAAATAAAATATTCAACAGTCAAAAACGAATTCCTATTAGATTATATCGCTCTAATTTTCTACAAATATCACGATATAGAAACTAACCTAAATGTAATATAGATCCAACTATAAGAAATTTTATTTCTTCCTTTGGGTACCTTTATAGCTTTTCTTTCAAGGGTGTTTGTAGCAGTGTTAAATCAAAATTGCAAGCAATATTTGTAATTAAGTTATACTTTCTTAAAATCTTTATAAGCATAGTAAAAGAAATTCACTTCTTTAACAGTATATTATATCAAATAATCTGTATTTTACCTTTATAGACATCATGTGATATATGCTCAATAATATTATTTGTCGAAGAAAGAAACAATAAACAACAAAAAAGGAAACAAAGTTTTTGTTCATAATAAATTCATGATAACAGCACGAAAACCAGGTAACTATCATATATTATTATACATTCTCTCCCTTATCCAAGCGTCTATACATTATCCATTGAAAAGTAACTATGATGACTAGTTTAATAACAATAGCAATAACTAAATTATTATAATAACTGACACCAAATACAAAAATTACGCTTCTTATGTAACTCACTTGTTTATTTTTCGAAAAATTTCAGTTATGAATTTTTAAACCTACTATATAAATACTTAAAAATTTTGATGAATCATAAAAATAAATTACATTTAAAATGGATAAGCTATTAAAATATTGATGCAAACAAAAGGAAGAAACAATAAACAACAAAAAAGGTAGGTTCTTTCTCTCTAAACGCACACTTCTTTAGAAAAAACATCAATATTTGAATACAATTTTTTTTTTCTTTTTTTTTTTTTTTTTTTTTTTTTACAATCTGTAATAGAAAATTTCTTTTCTATTATTTCTGCTGCTCAACTCTGTTGCATTCACTGGCTGAATATTTTTTAATTAACAAAATGCCTCTTTTTTCTTCCCTGACTGGAAGTTTCTTTTTATATTTCATCCTCCCATAGGATTGTATCCCGTATTATTTTTTTATTCCCCCTTCCACGAAAAGGACTACTTTAGTGCAGGACTTATAGAAGACCGGTTCTAGGAGAGAGTGAGGGAACGTGATTGAGAAAAAACCGGGGTTGAATATGGCAGCAGTACGTTACAGAAAAAACTGAGGTGAAAGCAGGAATCCAACGTAAATAGAAAAGACTCTGTTCATTAAAAACTGATGTTTTACTGAATCCTAGAAACGGAAAAATAGTAAATTTGGAGTAATAAAATCCTATGAGCTCTCAGACTGAGAAAATGATGTATTCTCCTATAATAGAGACCTGAATTGTGGAAACAGTGCTGTTGAAATGAACTAAATAAGTTTTCGAAATACTCAATATAGGCCGGCCTAGTGACAGTATTTTCTTTCGTAAGTCCATGTTTTTTATATAAATTATTTGTTTAGCCAGTATCTTTTTTTAATTGTAGTACCACTTATTTTTTATTACTTTAATTAGCTTAGCGTAAATTAAAAATACTAGGTGGGTACTTAACCATACTATTAGTAATTCTTAAATGTTTGGAATAATATATTTGTAAAATAAACTTGTAAGCATGTAAATTGATTGGTAATTTAGGTTTAAATAAAAAGCAATTTTTAATTTGAAAAACGAACCAATTTCTGCAACTATTTTCAGGTTTGAATCTTGAAAAAAGACTTATAAATACACAACGCAATGCTAAAAACGTTATTTAAATCAAAAGATTATTTGCAAACACTAAATGATAACGATAACTATCTACGCAACAACTCCAGTGTTATGAGTGTCCATCTGAATTTTTAGCTGGTGTAGAGTAGCAAATACAACTTATGAGAAGAATGATAAAAGTTGGTTGGATTTCATTTTATGTCAATTTAAAATTCTTTTAATTATTTTTCTGCGTATACATAGCTTCTCTAATGCGACATTTTTGACATAACATTGAGAGTACATACGCATGTAATAGGAGTACTGAATTATCGACCTAAATTAGGGTTAATATTCAGAAAAAGCGACATTCTTTATACTTCACAATTGTTTTTTTTTTTTTTTTTTTTAAGTTGAATGTGAAGTTTGCTTAAAAAATAAAATTGAGATAAATAATTTTTGTAATATATCAATTCTTAATTTTTTAGTTTATTTATTTATTAGTTACATCAGAAAAGTGTAAAAAAAAACTATATATATATATATATATATATATATATATATATATATATATATATATATATATATATATATATATATATATATATATATATATATATTAAAATCAAGTTTAAAATAATTTCCTTACATTTATAGGATAATGAAACAAAAAATAGTTGTAATGAAATAAAATTAGTTTGATAGGTATGTTGAATAAGTCAAGATACTTAAGAAAAAATTTTGGTGCATTTCATGTGAATAATATCTGGAGATTCTTGTTTAATTTTGAAATCTATCAAAAATACAAACAACCTGATGCTGTCAAAATCATAAAATTATATAGATTACGATAGCTCGGGCATTTGCATCCATCTGACAATTCAAACCCAGTAAGACAGTTCACTTTTACTTATCCCATGGAAAGCAGAAGGCGAGAAAGACCACCAGGTGGCTTGACTCATTCAAAAAGGACTTTAATTTGATAAATAAAGGAAACTGGAGGAGCCTTGCAATGGATAGGACCAAATAATAATGACTAGGACGGCCTTTGCTTGTAATAGGCTGTAGTGCCTTGGAAGAAGCAGATTATATTTTATACTTTTTCCTAAATTAGTTTATGTCTAATTTGTAATGATTCTGGTAAGCAATACTTCTAATCATACAAAAGTCTAAATGCCACTAGTTACTTGTATGGCAATTTAAAAATGAGGGTTATCTGAAAAAGAAAGTTTTATAAATTTTAAAATCACAATTTCTTTCAACATGAAATCATAATTTTATGTAAATTTTTATTTTATTTCTGTAAACTCTCTATGTTGCCTTGAGATTGTTTGAACTGTTTGAGAAACTTTTATTCATACTGTTTAAATTGTTCCCTTAAGTTTTATTATTTGAAACTGTTATTTTACATTTTGTGATTACTTGTTAAAATAATTGTCTTCATTAACTCCTACTCAGTGAAAATACATTTTATCACGTAACTAATAAATATTTTACTGTAGTCTGATTTAAAACACGTGTTTATAAAAACATCATAACATAAAATATGTAAATAATTGTAATAAAATCTTAAAAAAAAGCGTTGAAACTGTATTTTATTATGAGATAATAAATATAAACCCATTTTATGTTAGCGGAAATTCGACAAATATCTTAATAGCGAATTATATTCAAGAATTTAAGTATATTACAATGAGAAAATAATATCGAAAGGAGTATTCAGTTATTAAAAGAAATGGTGACTTTTAAAAACTTTCAAGTTTCAAAACAGTGGAAAATTTTATCAGCTAGTGCTGCCATCTGTTGACTAACCTCCATTGGCTTTTTTATAAAATTGAAACGCTTACGCATACATATATAAATAACTATAAGTAAATAACTCGCACATTATTATTTCTAAGCGTTAATTCATAAAAGGAGAGAAAATTGAATTTTGAAATGAACATGATAATCACTTTAATCCTCACTTATCTATAAATATAGGTAGCGAAAATTTTTACTTATATACACTATTTTTTAGCCTTGAAATATATTCGAGAAATAGGAATACTGATAGTAATCTGACAGAATTAAGTGCCAGCAAATATTGGTGTAAAAAAAAAAATCATAAGCATTTTAAGGTTTTCAAATGCAGTGAAAAATTGTCTTAGATCGTACTGCCCTCTGTTTTACAAACGATGTATTAACACTCCGCCAATACAATAATTTTTATTACTGAACTATTTATACTTGTAGAAACATTATTAGCAAATAAATAGCCTATACTTTTTTTCTATTCATTAGTATGTATGAAAAAGAGAAAAATAAAGAAATGTACGATTTGAAAATAAAATAATTGATGTGATTATTTTTTATAAAATATTGAAAGAAAATTTTAAAATGAATAAATAATAAGTAAGCTTATATCATCTTTCGAATGGCAAGAAATATCAAACATACAATAGTTGGTTTATAGAATATATTTTTTATGTTGTAATATGGATATAATCTTCATATTTATACCACAGACATATGAATTCTTGTCAAAATTGCAGTCCTTGATGCATAATCTATAAGCAAAATACATTTTTAAAATATAATTCTGGAGAACTGTACATAAATTACACAGAAATAAATCTTTTTCTTTTCTTTCTTTTTTTTTTTTTTTTTTTTTTTTTGCAATATTTAAATGATAAGAAAAAGTTGAACAAAAAAAATTTGTCTACAAATTAAGCATACTTCTAATGCTATTATATGCTGATAAACTTCTCACTTACAATAAAAACATGTGTGCTATTGAATTAATGCTATACTTAAAAACATATAGTATAATTTATTCATTAATATATTTTCATCATATCTTTTAACGCCAGCTGACATCTGTTGCTTTGTAAATAACTGACTCGTTGCATTCCATATGCAAATTTTAAAAAAATTAGAAAATAAAAACTTTTAAAATTTAGAAATGTTTTTTAAAATTTAATGTTCCGAAAAATGTTTTTTAAAATTTTATCAAAAAATAAACTTTTAGGTGATAGTTTTTTTTTGTGTGTGTGTGTGTGTGTGTGTGTGTGTGTGTGTGTGTGTGTGTGTGTGTGTGTGTGTGTGTGTGTGTGTGTGTGTGTGTGTGTGTGTGTTTATATATATATATATATATATATATATATATATATATAGAAAGTATTTTGTTTCATTTTGTCTGATCAGAAATAAAAAAAATTGTCAATGGAAATTAGCGATTAGGATAATTATCATTGTTTATTATATTATGAAAATTTTTAAAAAAGTATTTTGTGTGGTTTCGAAATGATTTCAGAGCTGCATTTTAATGCTGAACAAAACCCAAAAATTAAAATTTTTCCGGAGGAAGATATATATAATCGATGATTTGTGATTTATTTGAAACTTCATTAAAATCAATTTTTTCACAAGCTAACTCAAAAAACTAGTAAGATGAAAAATTATGATTTGAATCTAGTTTTAAAACATAAATTTGTTAAATAATGTAACTTATTAGAATAAATTTGTTTTTCAATCTCATAAAAGCACTAAACATGAAAATATACCAACAATTTTACTGTACAAAAATCCAATGAAAATTTACTGTAATTAAATATAATGTAAGAAAGAAATATATGTATGTATATTTTTTTATATTTAACGTTCATTTTATCATCAATGAAATGACCTGTATTACGTATAAACTATCCAAATTTACACTTGATTGAATATAAAGCAATTATTTTTCAAGTAATATTTTAGGTGAAATTTTAGCAAGATAGTATAATCATTTTTACACAGAAACTAATGTTTCTCTCCATCCATTTCCGTTTTGAATTTAACATTTAAATTGTATAATTATTATATGAATATAATAAACTTTATTGACTTTTATAACCCGAAATTCATTTCAAATTCTTTATTTATCCTAATTTAATAACAATGAATTTAAATTTGAACTACTGGAATGTGTAGGAAGTACTACCTTATTTTTTAAACGTTTATCTTTTTATTTATTTGAAAGCAAATACATTTTTAATTACGAGTATATTAAATAAAAGTATCTAATTAGGAAATTTTTAACCAACAGAGGCAAATGTTAAAATCTAAAATTCCAAATTTATTTTAAATATTCATTTTATTATACTTGAAAAATAAATATTATATCACATGTATGTCACAAAGCACTTTTATTCTGAATGGTACACCCATGTGTTCTCCAATACTTATATTAGACTCTGAATAGTATTATTATCGCTAATCGTCTTATTATATTATCATACTATCCTCACAAATTATTTTGTTATCACTCATCACCGCATTATTATCATATTATTTTATTAATATTTTAAGCTCTCTGCGTTATAATTTCTTAAAATATCGAAATCCAGACTAATTGATTTCCAAGAACTTTCTTGAATTTATAATGCAACCATTACTTGATAACTTTTTTAGAATTTCTAACTCAGCATCACAAAATAATTAACAATACCCGTTTTAGAGAAAAATAGGATTTACTAAAATGTTATTAAAGGCAATAAATGTATTAATATTGTAGCTGTAAAAATGTGAGAGATAATTTCTGTAAGATTCTTGAAAGTTATTGCTTAGTCATCCAAAAAAATCTAGGCCAAAAACAAAAAAGTAATATTTACAAAAAATAATTTCTTTCAGATTGGGCTTGAACGTTACACAGAAGTCTGTTTCTTGCATAAAATACTTTTGTGGTTCTAAGTAAATAACCATTTTATTCAATTATCGGAAAGTGCTTACACTTTTATTACATCAAATAGAATTTATGGGCATCTATGATAAATATGACTATTCCTGGTTTACAATATAATTACCAATATGTAACTTAAAAAATATCTTTAAACATTTACATAAATTCCGAATTGACTGTTACATAAATCCCGAATTTATTCCCCCATATAAATCTGAAATCAGAATTCCGAAATCAATCAAACGTTGCTACAGAATTACTAACTTCCATATTAAATAAACAGGAAAGGCTTTGAAATTCTCGTTGAAATAAATTGATATAATTTCTTACCTTTACCCACTAATTTTTAAATAGATTACAATCAGGAAGCTCCGTGAAAATCTGCTTATCAGTGTCAAAGTTATCCATTAATGTTAAGCATTCAAATAGTCTTAAAAAAATCTGTCTCAAAAAGAATATATTCCGTCATCTTAAAGGCAATCAAAATAGGAAGACATATATTAATAGAGCTCAGTAACACACAATTTAATAGCTCTCACCCTAATTTCGTTTTTGTGGTTATAAATTTTTATAACCACAAAAAAGAAATTAAGTTATAAAATCGTAAGTTACTTATCTCTATTAATATATGTCTTCTTATTTTGATTGCCTTTAAGATGACGGAATATATTCTTTTTGAGATAGATTTTATTAGACATATTATTAAATCAGAAATGAAAACTTAAACAATAACAAATATTGGTATCATTTTTAAACAATAGATGGCAGCACCAAAAGTATCTATTTGAGTTTGTATTTTAGCCAAGGGAAATACATAATTTAATAAGAAAGCAAAATTAAGCATTACGACAAAAATAATTTACACTTTGCAAATTATCTCGTATTGTTTCATTTACTTATATATTTTATATAGAGAATTATTCATTAAACAGGAATTTTAGTTTGGAATAAATCTATATATGTGAATGATTTTTTTTCTTTTTTAAATATTTATGATTTTAAAAATTAAAAAATAATAATTCATAAAATCACATGTTAAAAATTCTATTAATTAGAGATAACGCTTTTACTTTAATTTTATTATATTATTTTCATGTTAATTCTCCATGATTTTTATCAGCTTAATGCTCTTTAAATTGAATGCTCATGTGATTATAAATATTATTGGAAATTATCTACAATTTTATTAAAATTACTATTAATTTGTTGCATTTAAGAATTTTTGTTAAAAAAATGTATGATTTCAGGTTTTTTTATATATTTATCTGCATTAATGTATTATAAAAATATTTAGTTTTTCTATATAAATCGAAAACACTGATATAAATATAAAATTTATTGCACATTAAAATTTTATAAAGATTTTAAGCACTATCATAATCATTTTCACCTAAATAAAAATTTTATTTTATAATAGTTATTAGTATGCTTGTGCGATATAAAATAATGGGCAGTAGAGAGAAATATTCGAAAAATATATATACAGTTATGGCAAAAAATTACACTAATTTTGGAATTTCTAGAAATTTTAAATAAATTTTTTCCCCGTAGGTATAAGTTAAAATTCCTTATAAATGCACAAACAAATTTAGATAAATATTCATGTTAAAAATTCTAAAGATAGTATTAAATGAGACAAACAGAAATAAATGTATTAAATGAGACCTTATAGATTTTAAATCAATGATTTTAATGACATATGTCTTATTATTAATTTTCATGAATACAAATTATGCTTTTTTGTATAGCTCAGAGAAAAATTTTTAATACCTGATTAATAATGCTGCATAAAATTTCTACATGTTAAATACATGAATTGTTATTAGAAAGGAATTTGATCTATTATTTTTATGAATGCTTAAATATAGTTGGAGTACTGATAAGATACATTGAAATACTCACAACATACTTATGTTGTATACTAAATTCACATCAAAATTTTCATTAAAAAAGAAAGAAACAAAAAAGGTGATTATAAAAATCTCTATATTTAAATGTTCTTAATAAGTACAATTGGCTTTTGTGCTTTAATGAATCTCAAGTAAGTGTTATTAAATTGGTCATCATTACAACTGAATTCTTAAAATCTTCCATTTTGTAAAATCTTTAAAAAATACTAATTAAGAAATACAATTAGTTTAATTCATGAAATAATAAATTATTCAGAAAATCCTCCTAAAGTTGTAGAATAACGAACCGATACTGTTAAAATGAATTCAGTTAAAATAAAATAAAAATTATTGTTTGACAACACATATTATATATGCATTATTAATAATTGCTCTTTTTAAATTATCCTTATGTGACTATGATTTGCAATTTATCTTAAATTTCCGGCTGCTCTATGTTTTAAAAATAGCTAATTATAATAGATAAAATTTCATTGTAAGGTTTTATAAAAATATTTTGAGCTCTTATTACTTTTTATCTCCAAAAGAAACTTACATGAATTACAGCAAACTTTTCTCAGCATTCAATTTGTTTTTTAATGTTTTGTTTGTTTATTTTATTGTTTGTATATTTAAAAGTTAAGAAATATAATAAAATTTGAAGCAGAAGTTACTGTGTTATTTTAAAAAAAAATTTACAATGATTTTATTAGTTTTTTATTTTATCTTTCGTTATTTTTTTTTTACTTATTTTAGTGTAGAATATTTAATCAGACAAAAAATGAATATGTATACATGTATGTACTTTTATAGTTAATAATTAGCAATAGCTAATCATTTATTTACTTTAAGGAAAAATTTAATAATTTAATTATCAATTGAAATTCATGAAATTTATTGCAAAGCTGATTGTAAATATAAAATCAAAACATTTATTTCAAGAAATATGAGAATGTACGCATTTTCAGTAAATTTGTACATAAATAAATTATTTGACAGTTAAACTACTGTTGTGATGAGTTAATCTGTTTAATAAGAGTATTTTATGATTAAGTATTAAGATATAAAGTCAAATTTATGAAAAAAGTGTAATTAAGCCCATGATTAAAATTAAAAATATAAATAAATAGTTAAAGGTGATTCTGTAACGTTTATCTAACTTAAACTATAATGAATGAGTACTAATATCCATCAAATTATCATTTTAAAAATGAAGTCTTTCATATTTTCTAAATATGCTAGATTAGACATTATCTATACGTGCTCGTTAAAGCTGTGGAATCGAATGTCCTGTGGTCGGTCGTTGAGCAGTTACCATGGGTGCAATGGGCTTGAGAAATTTACTCCCCCTTCTGATCAATGCTAAAATTGAGTGAGTAGATCCTCTGGTGCTACCATCTGTCGGAGGTTTTAAGGAGCAAAAGTCGTGCTTTCACCTTCGTGGTGCTCTGATTAAACGAAAGACGCCCCTAATTGACTTAAATGCGCATAACCGAGGCATAGCTCGTCTTGTCCAAATGTCATTAGTAACAACAACAGAAATGATCTAAAATTTATTTTAGCACATTCTGTGAGAAATTATATTATTATTTTTATTGTATACTTAATTTTTCCCTGTTCTGATATTTTAGAATCCCTAACATATTATGTTTTCATTTTGATATCTTTAACAATTTGAAACATTTTATTTTCCTGAATTTTAATGATATTAAAATTTAAGAAAATATATTTTGCTATATTTGTGTTTTGAGAGAATTTTTATTTCTAAAATATTATTATCATTTAGTTAAAATGAATTACGTCATAAAACTCTTAACGTTCCCAGTAAGAATTTTCTAAGAATTTCTTTCCAAAGACATTTTACTCAAGCTATAAAAAATATTTTTAGTGAAATAATTTGTCTAATTTATCTTGATATACATATATAGATTTTTTACCTACAATTTTTTTTCTTAATATCAACCCGTAAACTTCGATTAAAAATAAGTTTGTAAAACTAAAATTTCTTTAATGTTTTGTGGAAATAAATAGTCAAACAAATGTTTTGCTTCAAAATATTCATTTTATTTATTGAAAACATTTATTTTAAATATATTTGAAAACAAAAATTTTGAAGAAAGTGAAATAGACTATTTAAGTTAGTATATAAAATTTAAATAAGTCATATTTCTCCTTTTTCTGAAAAATTATAAGCCATTAAACGTTTAAATGAATCATTTGTTTCCTTTTTAATAAGAAAAGATTGTTTCTCATACATTTATTGAAATAAGAAAAGGCTACCAACAGTTAAATCGATTTTTGGAAAATTCAGAAAAACAACAGATGGGACTCTAGAATTCCATAAAATTTGAAACATAGTCTGCTTTTCATTTTAATTCAAAACCTTTGAATTCAGTTCTAAAATAACTTATACTTTTAAACTCAAGTTATTAAGTAAAATAATTTTATTTTGACTTAGTTATATGAAATATTTGCTCAATAACAATAATTATTCATAAGAGTCGATTGACAAAGATTAATTGCTCTTTTAGTACTTCAAAATTAAATTAAAAATTATTCAAATTATTTTATCTTAACAAATGATTAAAAAACGCTATTAATAAAATTTCTAAATTATGTACGTCAGGCATTTCGCATTATTTTTAAATAAAGATAAAATAACCATTTAAAATACTTTTTTGTAAATTTATATTTATTTTCATTGAAATTTAAATAAATATTTATGTTTAAAACAGTATTCATTTTCATCTTAGTATAAAGTTATCTGTTAAATTATTTATGTTTCTTGTATTTTTTTTAATAATTGCCCATGGCATTAAAAAATTTATGCGTACACATTTTTTATAAGACAAAATTTGAAATATATTTTTGAATTAATAACTATCAGTATTAACCAAATAGTGAGTAAATTAACTGTCCTTTTTATCATTTCTTGAATAAAATATTTGTAAAGTGTATTCGAAGTCTTAGTTCTCTCATAAGTTTCTTAAATTAAAATTACATGAATCAAAATCATGAGTAAAATTTGATAGAAAAGATGCTAGTAATTATGAAGTAAGACAAACCAAGATTTATTTTTATAAACTGAATGAAACTGTTTAATGAATTTTTGTATTTTTTCAATAAACCTTCATCTAAACAAGTTTTCTTTTTATCTGGTTTCATTTCATTTTTTAGTTTTAAAGTTATAGAATAAGGTTTACCAAGTTCATTTTTAAGAAAACTAAATGAAAAATTTAATTAATGGTTTTGCAATTTTTACAATAAACCACAGTATTTTATTTGGTTTCGTTTGAGAATTCATACTGAATATGATAAATAATAAGCTTCAGTGAAATATTAGTTATTATGAATAAGTATAAATTTTTTTTCAAATTAAATATAATATGAATAACTTGATACAACAATGGAGAAAGAAATGTAAAAAATAAATTTATGCTGAAATTTTTTAATTCACTTATGGATTTTTTGGATTCTTAGTAATTATAGTATTTAGTTTAATGAAAATAAACATGATATTTCAACGTTTATATGAGAAAATATATACTTTTCAATATGAAAAGAAAAAAAATCAGCTTTAAAATAACTATTAAAGTTTTAATACAATGAAAGTGATTTATATGGAAATTGCACTTCCTTTCATAAAAATTTGGGCTAGGTATTTATATTTTAAAGTGAAAGGGCTTGGCTAACTTGATTAATTTTTGAAGAAATGTAAAAATAAACTTATTAAAATATATGAAGTAATTTAAAAATTAATGTATTTTGTAAGTATTTGAATCTTAATAGATCTACAAAATAATGCTCTACTGAATGAAGTTTTGATATTATTAATGACATGTTATAATTTAATTAAAAGTGGATTAAGTTTACATGATTCCTTAATTATTTAAATGTGAATAATCAAAGACACAAAATGTTTTTCATTTTTTTTATAACTTATCACTTATTTGAAAAAAAAGAGTGTATTTTAAAAACAAAGTAATTTATATGAAACAATTTCAACTTTAAATCTTGCATGTACCTCTTCAGCTTTTTTTGATTTTTTTATAAAATATAACATAAGATCAAAAAAAATTTTTTTATGATAAGAGACTAACAGATTCTACCTAAATAGTTACGAGGTTGTAGATTTATATGTTTCAGACTTTTTGAAATATATTTTCTAAGTGGCTAATATTTTTCTAATCAAAAAATTCAAATTCCTAAAATATATAAATAATAATTTAACATCTAAATATTTAAAAATATTCCATTTCACAGTGTAAGGTAAAAAAGGCTAAAAAATATGCAAGTCAACTGGAAAATATAGTGAAATGAAAGCTTGAAATTAAACCAATTGCTCCACTGAAAAAGTTAGTAAATAAACAAGAAATTCCATTATTGCTACTTAATTTCCTCGCAAAACTTGGTAAAACAATAGAAAAAGATGATGGAACACTTCATGTGCATACCAATGTAACCACAGTAATACATTTCAACAGCTCAAATGGTATATTGATAATAAGGAAAAGAGTTGGGTAGTCGACATTTAAATAGTGAATTCACATATTGGAAGTTATCTGCTACTTACATATAAAAACCAACATATGTTTAAATGTATATTTTATGCAGAACCACATTCACTTATTTTACGCAAGTTTTATGATTATTCTTTTTCTTTTTCAGGATAATTTTGGGAATTTTTTCGCAATCCTTTAAAAATTATTAGGGAGAAATAGAAATTCCACCATCGCTTGATAAATTAACATTTGTGAAGCGATGGTGAATATTCTTGTTAAATGAATTGAAATTACAGTTCTCGTAATGTGTTTTAATCCTTATCACTTTATGTATTTATGTTGTAAAATTTAAAAATATTAATTTAATTTACTTAGTATATTACTGAAAAAAAACTACATATTTCCACCAACATTAATAATACGGTGAGTGTATGCTTTTGGTAGTTTCTTTAAAATTTATTTTGAATCGTTAGTGTAAATAGAATTACTGTCTCGAGTTAAAATTAGTTACTGCAATTTTCGTTGAAAATGTAATTTGCTGTACTGAAGTAAACAAATATGTTTGATGTCCAATGTAAAAAATTTATTGCAAAAAATAATTTGATCAAAGCTATCCAGTCTGACTGAAAATTTATTGCAAAAAATAATTTTGATAAAAGCTATCCAACCTGACCGAAAATTTATTGGAAAAAATAATTTCATAAAAGCTATCCAAAGTTAAAACCTGACTTACCTGGATTTTAATGAAACATTTTAACTCAATAATTCTTTCATCTAAAACTGTTTTACAAGGTACAAAATGGTGTGGGACAGCCCTGATCTGTACCAATTGGTTAGTAGGTATTGCTTTCTTATCAGAATACCAATTTATTAATTTTAATAGATATATACAGAAAATGTCAAGTCAGTGACTCCCATCGAAAAATAAAACTCATGTCTAAGTATATTTACAGTAATAATTTTGAAAGCTTATAGAGCATTTTTAGCTTTAAAGATTTATGTAATAAAAGTTGGAAAATGAAACATTCTTAGTAAGAGTAAATAACATTTAAACAAAATAATGATATATAAGGAAGAAGTGTTTATAAAATAATAAAAATATTTACAGTCTATTAGAAAGAGTCTCATGGTTAATCCATTAAATGCTCTTACGATTCATCATCTTTATCTGTTGAGTAATCTAATATTGTAGGAGGAGAAATAGTGTCTCGACAGAGTATTTGTACTTAACTGTGGAGAGAGGATGTCAAATCAGTTAATTTTTTTCTTTCAGTGTGGTTCTTTTAGATAGAACCAGATGAATGAAATACATTTTCAATACTATCTTTTCAAATGAAGCTGATATGAATGAGGGCAATGGAATAAGTAGTGAGTATGTGTTCCAGGTAGGTCACATATGAAAGAGTCGGTTGATGCTTTGCCAATTTTATATAAATTATATTAAAAATAGGACCGTGCTCAGTGATAAAGAAATTGATTTAACAATTAGAAAATAATTGTGTGAATGGTACTAAGGATGTTAATGAAAATAGCTGTCAGCTTTGTGTGCTATATTGGACTATTTAATTGCCAGCTATTTTGGATAAAATTTCTGATTTGTCTTTTGAGAGAGAATCTTGGCCATAGTATGTTTATTGTCTTGGATGATGATGTTATTGCAGTTTTAGCAAGTTTATCAACTAATTCATTATCTGTTATATCACTGTGGCCCCCTTGCTAACTGAGAGTCAAAAGTTCTGGGTCTTTTTTAATTAATCTTTGGATTTCGTTTATATGTTGTTCTCTATGATTTGTATTAGCTGTAGCGAGGAGTGCTGCTTGTGAATCTGATCAGATATTAGCTGTTATGTGTAAGTAATGTTTTTAATGGTATTTTATGGCTTCGAGGATAGATATCACCTCAACTTGGTATACCAAATTATTTTCATGAAATTTGTATTAACTTTCTGTTATTTTTTGATTTCGTTGCAAGAGAATAAATGCTGCTCTAAAGCCATTTTCATAACCTGATCCATCTGTGTAAGGATTTAAATTTGTATTTTCTTGATTGTTATTACATAAAAAATTTGGTAAATTAAGTATAGAAAAGTTGCTATGTTTAATTATAAGATGAATTTGATCTTTAGAGTTTGAGATTTCTATTAAAGGAGCGTAGAAAGTTTAGTTCGTCAAGTTGATATCTTTTTTCAGCTAAAACAGTGTGATTTTCTTTGTTGTTGCTTCCAGGATTATTGATAATAGAGATATTTCAGCTGAAACAGGTATGGCATTATTGGATGTGGTTTTGTAACATCTTGTAGTTAATAATAAAAGTACAGCTGACTTAGCAGGTACTAAAGTATGCCCTAAGGAATTGCATACCTCATAGAAAAATTGTTATCTTCCAATTCTTGCTGTATTTTACCATCTATAAGGGTGTTTTCTGCAAAGGCTATTACAGTTATGTTGTATTCCCATTGATGATTCAATATATTTTATCATAGTTAAGTTCCATAATGTACAGCCGACTAATGATTTCTGAGGACAACCTCTTTGTCTGAGTTGTTTCTATACATCCTTCGCAATAAAATGAGGTAAATTTTCTATTTTCGAAAAAGTTTTTCGAAGTGAAGGCCTTGTTTGTGGTTTTTCTTTTGCAGTATTCCAAGTTGCGAATTTTTCTTTGTATAGAACTCAATCCAGTTTTTTTATTGCTTATTTTTGATTGTAATATTAATTTCTTGTATACAAATAATTGTTTTTTATATTTGCCGTGGATACTGCCTCTTTCGGTTTGATTCGTTGCAGATTTCATTCGTCTTTTTAAGGCTTTTGTTTTTTTGTTTTTGTGTTTTTAGTGTTAAATTTTATAGTTATTTTTGATTATTTCAGCTTAAAGCATTTGTCACAAGAATCGTTTATATTTTGGAGCATTTCTTCTACGATGTTACCTAGCTGTTGAACAAGTTGAAATTTTTTTGAGATTCTCTTTGTTAAAGCATTGATGGCTTTAACATATGTATTATGATTGTACCTTGTGTTTTATTGTTTATTGAAGCAAATTGTTGTAGGTTGATTTAAGTCGAAAACTATGTATAAGTGATTTGAACAGGTTATTTCACCCTCTACTCACTGATTGTTTATTAGATTTATTGAATAATCATTTCTTATTGTGAGATCAGGCCACCTGATTCATTTAGATCCCTGAAAAGTTGGAGTATTATTTTGCTGATTTATTAAGTGTAGATTGTTATGAGTTAAGAAAATTTCCACGTGATATATGTCCTGGAATATTATTACTTAAATAACCCAGGAGTATATTATGTGAATGAAAATCCCCACATAGTGTCAATGGGATTTGGGAATAATTTGTTAAGATCGTTTGAATATCTCATAGTACAGGAAATATACCTTCAGATGGTGATAAATAGGCATTGATTATTAATAGCTTTTGTGTTTGATGCATCAATTAGTAATGTTAAAATATCTTTTTTTAAGGTGTTGATTGTTAGCTTTATATTATTTGTTATTATTTTCGCCAACCTTGCATAGTTGTCTTGAATGCTAAAAATTTTCCATGTGAGTGGGATACCTCTAATTTTGCCATGAACTGCATATAGTTCTTGGATAAATATACAATGTAATTTGCTGTGGAAGTTTCGATAAAACTGTTAAAATAAATATACGAAGAAAATATCGAAAAGTATTGAAATTTTATCAATATTTAATTTAGGTGATGTAACGCTTTTAAACTAATTGAGATCTAAATGGTAAGCTTTTTCTAATATTTTATTTTCTTATCCATTGACACATTGGGAATTAAAAATTAAATGCAAAGAAAAATATATTCCTCTTTATTATAAGAGAGAGAGGGGGGGTTACATTTTAAATATATTTTTATACTGAAAAATATTATTTTAGAATTATTCTTTACTATTTTATTTTATAACAAAAAGTAAATAAAATGGGAGGACGCTTTTACAACTTTTTATTGTGTGCACTTTTCTAAAGTAGTTCACATTAGAAAATTCCTTTTTCGGAAAGCTGCGCACCTTTCTATAGAGTTTAAATGTACACAATTTCGATGTCAGACCAATCAATCTCATTTATGATTAAAATCTTAAAAAGTCGATTCTAATCCAATATTCCTAGTTTTAGTTCAATTTTTAAGCTTTTTCTTCATTCAACTGATTAAAATAACTTTGGTATTCTAATTCATTAATAAAACACATATCCACAGAGTTAGAGCATAAATTCCTCAATCATAAATCCTTGGTGACTTTGTTGAAGACTTCATAGAGATAAATTTAAGAGGATGTCTATTGATTTTTAAGGTATGTTATTAATTTTTCATAAGAAAGCTACCTCTTTTATAACATTTTATAAATTAAAATTTACACGTACAATAAAAGAACATTCTTTATAATCTTTTAAGGGTCACTAAAAAGGATAATCAGCAATGTTTTCATTCTACAAGTATTGTAAAATTTTGAATGTAAAATGAGTAAGAATGCCTGAGACATTAAGGAAGCCAACTCATGTGCAATATTGATACATATTCTTAAATCATATAAAAATGGTTTATTATCTAAACTATTTACTAAGTCTTATGTTAATAATACAGTTATGTCAAACTGACGTGCAATCACACCAGTTAAACAAATGACTAAATATACTGACTAAAATAAATTTCATTTTTAAAAATATTGTAATAGTCTATTCCGAGTAGATTGCTGAAGTAAACGTATACATGTGTTATGCTTCTCAATTTTCCTCAAATAAAAATATTTTTATTTCTCATTGAAAATATCTTAGTTCATATTAATTTATCTCAGAAATCAATTACACTTACTCAAACGTTTAAAAGAATGCTTAGATTGGAAACAACATAAGCTGCAAACATTATGATTTAATTTGTCTATTAATATCTTTCGAAATTACAATGGGAATGGTCAGATATAAATTTTCAAAAATTATTAGAGACTAAAACGGCAAAACATAAATAAAACTGCTAGTGATAAACATAAAATACCTCTTCATATTTTCTTATTTTTTAAATAAATCTACAAATCATTCAGCCATTTTGTTTACTTCCAGGAGATTCGGTTGAATTAAAAATTCTAAGAATAAAATTCATTGAGCATTTCTTTGATGACCGTGATACATTGTACAAGAAAATAGCTCTAAAAAGCAACAGTAATGCTATATATAATTAATAAAATGCAACAATTACTGAAGACAGCCCAGAAAAATTACAATTACTGCTAACCTTAAGCTGTTTCTCAAATTCATAAACGACATGCTTTCCACATTTGCCTATTTCATTGCTCGAATAAAAGTTTTATTCGAGCAATGTATTTTTAATGAGTTTTATTTTTTAATATTCTTATACATATATGAAGGTTAATATTAATTAATTCTATTTGTTGATAAATCATATATGTGAGTTATATGTGACTTCCAATATTCACTACCTTTTCTGCTGATGATAAGAAACATCAAATTGGATTAATAGAAATTATATCTCTTTTATAATATAATGAAAACATTTAACTCTCTTTTTTTAAGAATTTTTGTGGCATGAGTTATTTGTACATTTGATAAAAATTTTAAGCCAGAATTAAAAATATTCGATTGCTTGAGGCAAATATTCATAAAAATTGAATATTTGTTTTAGTCTTTATTATATTAGCATCATTCTTTGTGTACATGATATGAATTTGAAAATTTGTGTATAAAAGTTAAAATAAGTGCTGATATTAGGCTTGATTATCACACTTTAATTTGAACTCTTTTTAAAAGATGGAGCTGTTAATAAGCTATTTCTTTAGAAAACTGTAAAAGCAGGATTGAAGTATCTATAAAGTTAATCACTATTTTTGAAATAGTTCAATACTCTTCTTGTTGACTTAGATTTTCAATCAGTACTTGAGCCTTGAGCTAAATTATTTTTGGAATCAATCTTCATTATAATTATAAAGATATTGTTAGGAAAAATATTTATTATATCTGAATAAGTCTGTATTAATTTCATTTGCTTTGGAAATTCAAGATCAAAAGAATAAATAAGTTAAACAAATATTATTATATCCTGATGGTACAATTTCCTTTTTGTAAACTGCTTATCAAACTAAAGTTTATAAGAATCAATTACAAAGTTTTTTTAGCTAAATAAAGATATTTTATAAATGTTTGTGATCAGTAATATAAAATGCATAAATGTGGTTGAGGCTTACATTAATTTTATATTTGATTGCCAAATTTAATAGCTAAAATGATTTGAGTAATGTCCTAAAAGGTCTTCAAAATTTCACTTGTCCTAAGTCAGTTCTCAGTTGAGAAGAGGAATGGATTTTGTCGAAGAAAAGATTATGACTTGAGGAATCTATCTTACATCAACTGGAATTCATTATTTATAAACAAAGAAGATTTAAAAAATTGTCCAAGCATTGATACATATAGGCATAAGCCAATTAACTATCAAAATAATAGTTATTTTTGAGTAAAAGTACCATTTAAGAATTCTTTTCGTAAGCACTGAAATATAAACCTATAGTTGCAAGATTTTTAATTTAAAATTATGCATTATCAAATCATTTTAATATACCTTTACTGGAGTTTTATATATTTTTGTCGAAAGCATTAAATGGCATACTCAGGGTATTTCAAAGGAGCCAAGTTTCATTAGCCCAACTAGTTGAAGCAACTATGCCCGAAGAATAATTTGTGTTACATCATGACAGCGTATACACAACGTGATGAGACAAAACTGTGGCAAAGTAATATAGTTGGTGAAAAAAGAAACTGAGTGATAGAAATTGACATTAATTAAAGTGGTCTGCAATGTCTAAAAGGAAATAACTGTGCTGCCAAAATAATTGCAAAATTTAAGTGATATCTTGATCCTCCAGTACCAATAATCTCTAACTGTTGGCATTAACATGTGTGATAGGAACAAATGCTAATATCAAACTTCGTCTACAAGGTTGCTACAACAAGTAATCTAGTCAATTGATAAGTTGAAGAGAGTCTTATCATCAGACAAATCATTTGTTACAATTTTTTCCACAACAGGACGCATGCACTTTTGCATGACACCTACACAAGAATGTGATCGAAATTCTCTTTTTCCAAATGTTAAACATCAAGACAGATCTTTCAGCATGGACAGCAGTGTCAAGGTTTTCTGTCCTACAAGTAGCAGGGACGACACTTTTTAAAACGAAAAAGGATACGTTCCTGCACTCTTGAAGCACGAAGAGATCTTGAATGAAATGCTGCATCGCTTAAATTAACTAAATCACAAAATATGTATTTTCCCAGCAAAGTTCAGAGTTAATTATGGTTTAAATTATTAACACATCATAATAAAAATTTTGAAATGAAACATATGTCTTACTTTAAGTTTGCAAGAGACAGATTTCTTGATAAAAAAAATTCTATTCTATTTCATGCAGTTGTTTTAATTCAATTTTGAACAAAAATTTGCCTGACAAACGGAACAAAATTTTCATTTTTATAGGTAAAATTAAAAGTTTACAAATTGAAATCTATAAATTATAGGTCAAAATGAAATTTCAGTTTTCAAATATCATCAGTAACTTGAAATAAAGGAAAACAGCTAAATTTCCTTTGTTGAAAATTATCCAACAGTCAGAAGAACGTGATGTTGTATACTTTTTTTGAGAAAATAATAACTGAAATTTCATTCTACATAACCTTTTCGAAAACAAATCTAAGCAGATGATGCAAACCTATTCTAACTAGAATAACTTCTATGATGTGATTACTTTAGATATTATCTAATACAAAAATACTACCTTGTTCCGTATATGTAAAATTAAACCCTCTCGAAATGTTAAATAGAATTTTAAATGAAATAAACATAAATTAAATAATTTCATTCAAAAGTATGAATGAGTAAATTTATTCAGATTAAATACTGGAGCATTTATGGAAGAATGTTTAATTGTAAATTTTTATACATTTATTTCAACAAAGCTATTAGTTCATATCAACTAAACAATGATACTTTGCATTTATTAAAATATATTAAAATTACTAAAAGGAAAAATACAGAAATTCACAAAATATTTTTTTGATTCATGAATTTAGCATGAAAAAATTTCTGCCATTCCCATTATTTTTAGATATGCTGTTTTCATTTTAAAACTCATTAAACAAAATTCATAACAAGTACTTATAAGTGACTGATTTGTTTCGAATACCAACAAAAGAAGCTTATACTTTTGGCATTTTTGATTTTACTAAAATTTTCCTAGAGTTAACATACATGATAATGTAATATTGGGTCAGGGAACAATGTAAACCTTACGCATTTCACAGAAGTAACAAATTGATATTTTTCTTATACTTAGTACTGAATAGAAGTAGAGTCTCTCTAAGTATAGATAAGGTGATAAACTAACGATGGAAACGCATTGATTTTAATTCTGATACTTTGTGTAACACATTTGTATGCAGTGGTTTTTAGTACGAAAATATTTTTCATTGCAATTTAAGTGATTTATGTGTGCTTATTTTTCCTGGATTCTTAAGATAAAGGAAGATAAAATATGATTAATAATTGTGTCATTTTTAGACAAAATATTTTTCTTTCATGTTTTTCAAACGTTTTTAAAATTTTTAGTGTAATATCTATAAAAGCCCTAAATTTTAACATCACACATGATTCTAAACATAAAATTTATTTACAAATTCATTTTATAAATATAAAAAAATATTATGATTAGTATAGTCGAAATTTAGAAATATATCTTATTTTATAAGCAAACTAAGTTTTAATTAAAATTTTATAGTGAAAGGAACTAAATTATGTCAGTAGCTCTGTAAATGAAAAAAATATATTGTTTCTTTTTATATTCATCCATATCAATTCAACAAAAAGCAATAAGTTAAAATATATATATGAATAAAATTGGAAGCAAATACTGCAACATAATATTTTGCGAAAAATAATTGTATAAAATAAAATCGACAAATTATATTAGCTTTGCAAGTCATAAATAAGTCGTATTTCATCTTTCGATTTCCAATCTATCAAGAAATTCATTTCAGTGCACGACAGCAAATCAAACATCTTATAAGCCAAGACCTAAAAATACCTATTTTTCAGTGCTTCTAAAATTATTATATGTAGATTCTTAATATATATATTAAATATAATAATGGTATGTATATTAAAATCCTTTTAAAGTAACATGAATTCTTTTTATAAAGCTATTGACAAGCAATAATAATTTTAATAACTTTTCAGATCAAAGAAAATTTGGGATTAGAAATTTAATGAAAAGTTATTCATGAAATTTCGAATTATAAAAAGAATCATTCTGAGAGTTTCATAATTGGAAAGCAGATATCTACTGTCAACAGAATATTGCTTACGACATGTAAAAATTTTCTTTTATTGCCGAATTTATATAGGCATTAATCATGGAATAAATCAGACATTAGAAGATATTTTGGTAGAACTGAAATCTATAATCTTTGAATAAGGGAAGATTTTTATCATTTTGAAAATAATTAAAAAATAATTATTCTTTTATAGCCGGCCAACTTGTCTAGTGGTCAGCGTGCCTGACTATGGATAGGGAGGTCCTAGGTTCGAATCCCGGTTCAGGCATGGATGTACTTTCTCTCTATCCTGTCCTTTCCTTGAGTGTGACGGAGGTATGAATGGTGCCTACCCTATAAACGGGTCCCTATGGCATTTGTCAGGGTACGGTGGTGGCCCACTCCCTGTGGTGCAGCCGGGGCAACGCCTCGTCAACAAAGAGGTCACTGTTTCTGACCGGTTCCTTGAGTATAAGGGGAAAATACATCCCGATACACCCGAAACCATTGGAAAAAAATTATTCCTTAATCCAAAATAAGTTTGCAGCCACATTCAATGGATAAAATGGCACATTTTTGACATTCTTTAATTAAAAACTTATTTTGCGTAATCAAATGTAGACGAGACTGTTTGTTTTAAGGACAATGAAAACTGGCTATCTATATATATTTTGCATTTGTAACGTAAAAATAATCAAATCGATTCTTGAGTGATGAAATGTGACTAGCTCTTTCACAAAGTTCTTTCTTTTTAACTAAATAGTCACTATCCGATGCTCTTCAACTAGCCTGAAAGAAGAATGCTGAATGAACTTGTTATATTTGCCTTTTCTGTTTTAAGGACAATGAAAACTGGTTATCTATACATATTTGGCATGCGTAACGTAAAAAAAAAATCAAATCGATTCTTGAGTAATTAAATGTGACTAGCTCTTTCACGAAGTTCTTTCTTTTTAACTAAATAGTCACTATCCGATGCTCTTCAACTAGCCTGAAAGAAGAATGCTGAATGCGTTTGTCATATTGTTCTTTTCCTTTTTTTGTCATATTTGTCATATTTACTTCCACTGTAAAATATAGCCATTGTAATAAACTTGTTTCACATTATTTTGCACATAAAACAGTTCGTATTTAAATTTTTTGAATGATGTACTGAGGAAATTTAAAGAAGTGTGCAATCAGTTGCGTTGTGCTTATGAGCATCTAATGGGTATATTTATGTTCATGTCACACAAAAATGTTAGATTTATTTGGAACAAATAAATAATTACAAATATCATCATTTATTTTGGAATCAGTACCTAGATCAGTTTGACTAAAAATAAAAGTAGGTTCGTAGAATACCTTTATAAGCAAATTACTTTTGATGTAATGCCAAACTGTCCTTATAGATTTTAAATATAATGAGAGGATTAAAGTCTAGAATTATATACTTGAATACGATATCAATATAATTGTTTTCAAATATCAAAAAAGACACTCCAATCTTTTGATTGTGGTAATTATTTCTTTAAAGTAATTTTTTATCCCTGGGGCTCACAGTATTTTTTTTCCCACTGATTGAATCTTCTAAAATATTTATTATTGAAACACAGTAGTATTTGACTAGATATGCATAAATGCGCAATGAGGCATATAAATACATATAATGTTTTTCTCTATTCTAGAGGTATTGAATTCAAGTTACTGAATGCTTCACTACGTTAGAAATCTTATTACTAAAGATGCTTTTATTTAATGTGGCATTTTTATAACCCTTATTTCTTTAAATATTTTAGTGATGGTTAGGTCCCAATGAGTTCAAAAATTATTTACATGTAAATGTTTAACTTATTTCAACAATATGCGAACATGATGTAGATATATTTTATTTTCATTCGTTAATTTCTATATCTAGTAATCTAACTCACCTCTAAAATGTTAGGCCTAAATTAGACAATGGTATCTGAGAGTTGGCATTCAATATAGCAAGTCTTTAGAAATGTGAACTCACAGGTACTGTGAATTTTGATGTATAGAAAATCTAATTCAGTACTAGCTGAATATCTGACAACTCTAAAAAATATTTTCTTTAGTAATGCGTCATATTTTTGTGAGATGGGAAAAGCATTTTCCAAGATTCCACGAAGCAGAAACCAATTAAATATTGAATTACAAATTCTTCTGTGTCTATTGAAATACGAATCTCTGGATTACTTCTATTCCGACACAACTTCCTCTTTAAATCACAACGTTCTGATTTTATTTTTTACTGCACTCTTCATTATAAAATATTTTAACGGAACATTATTGATTTGTTTTTATTTCTGGCTAACTCGTAAATTGCGGGCAATCTATGGCTCGTTTCCTGCAACTTTTCTCGTAAATTTATTTTGAGCGAGCTTTGATTGTTACAGTCGTTTGTGCTTACATAATCTATTCTTTTTTTTTATCTAAGGATTTCGCTATATTTCAGAAAAGAGAAAAAATCAATGTACCTTCGTTTATAATTTCCTGATATCTTATTTCTGAAATTTTTAATATACATTTAAGGGTTTGCTGATTCTTAAAATTAAATATCATTTGAAAAGTGCTTAAAATCTTCCTTTATTTTATATTTTTTAAGGAATAATTGATTTTTAATATTATAATGTTATTTTTAGTGTTTTACACACAAAATTTCAAATTTGTGATGTTAGCAAATGATTAAAATGTTATAGATTAAATTCAACAAAATTGAGAGAGAATATTAGCAAAAGGAAATAAATTAACTCAAAAATTTACCAGACCAATGTGGTGTTTTAGAAATTAACACACGTATTATGTAATGACATAAACTATAAGATCTATTAGTTGAATGGAAAGGGAGATGACTTCTGTTGCAAAGTAGTGATGAGTATAGTAAGTAAGGGCTTGAGAAAGGAAACTAAAAATCAATGCTTTCTCAAAATAGGCATCTCAAAAATTATTTATGTGGTTCTGATCAAGAGAACCATTAGAGACTTCCTGCTCTGAATTTTTTTCCGAAGTAAATCTGTCATCCCAGTAAGGCTTATCATTGCGATTATGTAGCAAAATACCATCTCATACAACTAGATAGCCATAAACAGCAATGATGTAATTTCTAAAATTAAGATCACTTTAAGTTCAATGTTATAAAAACTCGATTAATATTCAGATTTATATGTCCAACATGGAAGATATTGTCTTAAGTGAAATTCTAATTCCTATGTATTAAAGTCTCTTATAGGATGTTTTAAGAATGTTCATTCTAAATCAAATACAAATTGCAATGATTTGAAGGCAAACCTTAAATTTCAATCAGTTATCTATAGATCAGTTGCTTAATGGACCTTTAGGTGTAGCAAACTCAAATATTCTATTACTTTTTAGCATCACTTGCCTCTTCACTTATAAACCAATTTTGTGAAACTTTTTAACTTCATAAGATTAACAATATACCAATAGTAGTTAATGCAAAGGATTTGAGTGTGAGATTCTGTTATAATTTTTTCGTATTCTTAATATAATATTATGAAAAATTTGGAGACTTGCAGTCTCAATATTAAAAAGTCATATTTGCTTTATATTCAATTTTATTTAAAATTTAATCAACATTTAATTTTCAAATAACTCTTCATTATTCTTTTTTGTGATAAGATGATCTCTTAAGATCATTGTTATAAAACCACGCGCTTAAGAATTTTTTATTTACTTATGATAGCGAATTTTGCAATCTTACTCTTTAAATAGGAATTTTCAAACATATTCCGATTACAAAATCACAATTGATATATTGTATTTTTATTTTGCGCTTTTATTTTAAAATATATTGCAATTTTATGCTGATTTTGTTGTATTTGAAAAACTTTTTAAAAGTTTTGGATTTCCCTTTAATTTTTGGTTTTGAATATTGAATATCATTTTTAACCAAACTACAAATAATAGTATTCGTTGTATAAAGGGAAAATTTTCCTGCTAATTATATTAAATTTTTGGAAATTTCTCAACATTTCTTAAAATAACATTGCTTGCTTTATATTTTAGTTACTCGCGGGAATGGAAATAACAGTACTTGATATTTAACCAACGTAAAGTCTATCAGGTTAATAGAACGTAAAGATTTTAATTGTATATAATTTCACATAACACCATACAAGCGTCAAATGGAATTTTGAAAATATATGTTGGTGATTTATGAGCTATATGGGAGACAAAACAAATTATCAGGTAAATAAGTTTAAAATCTACGTATGTTCACTAATGTATTTATAATTATTCATTAAAATGTCCATATGAATAATATTTATATTAATGTATAAAAATATCTCCAAAGTTATTGAAATAAATAAGAATGTTTTATAATCATATTACAAAAATAGTTACAACAAAGCTTCCAAAATCAAATTTTACTCTTATGAATCCTGATATTATTGACGAGCATTTTTCTTATTTCCATGCAGTTACTACCGATTTGACAAACGATGGGAGAATTTTTTTTATTCTTTAAATGAGTGTTAATGAAAAACTGGTAAGAAACCATTTCGATAAAAATTTAGTTTTTGAACAGATAAATACTGTGTTATTTCTTCAAGAAATACTGTAGTTTCAATGAGAGTTGCAATATTCTGATTATGATACGATATCTTGCATCTATTCAGCCTTTAATCCATCAGGTCACAAAGAAAAATGTAGCGATTCTTCTTCTCTTACAGAAGACTGTTTTCCAGTATATCAATTGTTTTTGGAGGGTTGATAACGAAATAGCATCCAATACGCATTAATTTTTTTGAATACTATTTATTGAGTTAAAATCTTGGAAACATAGAGACCAAACCATTTTAAAAGTTGTATAGTTAGAAGATACTAGCGAGGCAGGATTTGTTTGTGGATTACTTTACATACCAAGAATTTTTATACAAAGGCTTTTACATACGTTAACACAATATACCAGAAGATTTTACCTCTATACTTTGAGACATCATCAAATCATTCTGGATAATTCAGTGATTACAAGAGTGTACTTATCAATAAACCCAATTATATAAATATTAGATCAGAAATCCTATCCCCTAACTTTCTTTTTCTTTTTCGTTTCCTATAATACTAATTACTTTATTTTTTCATACAAAAACTACAGTATTACAAAGCCCATATTCTTGTCAGATAATAATCAACTTATTTTTTTGTACTTTACTATTAAAATCAGACCATAATCTTATACCAGGGTAACTCTGAAATTTTTGAGATACAACTGGGTTTTTAAAGTTATACTTAGAACATTTTAGGTGTGTTCAAAGTAGTCTCCTCCAGATCAATGCACTTTTGTAGACGAATTTTCCACAGAATAAATGCCTCAAGTCATTCATTTCTTGGAATAGATGAAAAAATGCATTTATAGCCACATCAACCTCTTCTTCTGAATGAAAACGACGTCCACGTAAGTTCTTTTTCAGATTAAAGAATAACCAAAAGTTGCACAAAACTAGATCAGGTAAATACGGCGGATGTTCGATCTCTTTATTTTGTTTCTGTTTAAGAAACTCAACTGTTAATCCGGCTGTATATGAAGATGCATTATCATAGTGAAGTATTAGTCCCCTAACATTCAGTTCTTATAGAATTTCTGGAAGAAATTTAGTGGTATACCAGTTTGCTGTTACTGCCTTCTGTCCTTCCAACTTGATGGCTTTCACCAATCCCGATGGCTTTGACTTTTGAAGATAACGGCATACATCACTTTTTTCAGTGCGCGTTGTTTTTTCACCATTGTCGGCGTGGAATCGTCTTCAAAGACCCATACATTGCTTTCTTGACGTGTTGGAACGTCAAAAAACGGTATGTACGTTTAATCACCTGTTACAATTTTAAAAATGATGTGGTGGCCACCATCATTTAGCAATTTAAGAGTTTCTTTACTGATTCTGACACGCTCCTCTTTTTGGTGCTCAGTTAGATTATGGGGAACCCAACGGCAAACTACTTTTTTGATATGTAATTCTTTATGAATGATTTTGTGTATGGCTGCGGATCCAATGTTAAGTTCCTTCTGTATCATTTGATAGGTACAGCGATTATCAACCATTAACATTTTTCGTATGGCAAACACATTATCCGGGATTACTACCGACGGCTGCCTTCCTGTGTGTTCTTCATCTTGAAGAAAATTGCGACCTCTTCTAAATTCTCTAAGCCATCTGAATACAGTAGCACGAGCCGGAGATTCATCACCAAATGCTAATTGCAAACGTTGAACGCATTCTTCTTGATTTAATCCTGCTTTAAAACCGTAAAAAATCATAGCGCGAAAATATTCTCCCGTCAACTCCATTTTCTCTTCTGTTTAAAATTTATTCTACGCTAAACAAGTTTGAAGTAAGTCAGTAAGAAATCGTCTTCTATGTTAAAATACTTTCTATTTTAAAATTAAACCTTTATTTTTATTTTGTAAATTCTCGTCTGCGCGTATCTCAAAAGTTTCTTTCTGAATTCTCAAAAGTTCTTTCCTCGTACTCAAAAAATAGCAATCACATGGAATTTTACAGTTAACCAAAAACACAGCATATTGTTGTTATAACTACAGCACACCAAGAAATAAAGAAATTGATTTAAATATACTTGAGTCTCAGTAGTTATAATAACCATTAGAAAAGATTGATATTTATTAAAAATTTGCTGAAACGTGTTATAGTCTAGTTTCATATGGGCTTTCATGTCAACTGTCGATTATAAGTTTACCTTCTTATACTGACAATCTTGTCCGTGATACGAGTAATATTATCTAGTAGGATTCAGTTATATTGTTGAAATATCCTAAATAGTATTAGGATTTCCTAAATGTTTGTCATTTTTTTCTAATATTGTTTTATTGAGAAAAATTATATTTCCTTTTCTACTTTATTTATGAATTTTCTTCTACTCAGAAACAAAATTTGCTTAGTTCAAACTTTGAATGAAAATTAACATTATTTCAAGTTTTTTTTATTTTATGTTTTCTAAGATTATACATTTGTATAGTAGAGTATTGTTTTTATGTACTGAATTAATGATATATTTTAATTGTTTTGCTTTTTGCAGAGTACATTGTCCCATTTAAGGGCATTTGCTGATAAAAATAGAAATAACTCTGAAACAATAAGATGACTTTATGTAAAAATATTGAGTAAATGTATTTTTTAATTTAAAAAGTATAAGGAAATATAAGTGCATTTTACATTTGTTCCCGCAAAAAATCAACTGACAAGTAACTATGATAGATTAACGTGAGATGAATAATTGTGAAGGAAAATTTGATGAATGATACTATATGCATTGACTAAAAGTAATTTTTATAACTATAATATATTTTAAGAAAAATTTCGTAAATATTTGTTATTATAAATTGAGACAATCAAACAGCGTGTTATTTCCATTTTTAATAAACAGAGACAAGATAAATAACACTTTTTTGTATTAGGATATTAATTAAGTATTTTCTGGAATTCATACAATTTTTTTGAATTCCTTTTAAAACATTCAATTTTAAAGAAAATGTACCATATTTGTAAAATATCATTTGCTTTATGAATAGAGTAATGGTTTATTCAGTCAATATGAATATATACCCAATATAGAATACATTTTTCATCATGTTTAAAATAATTAGTAATAGTTAATTTTTAATTTTTGGAGAATTTTAACACTAAAAATAATAGATTTAAGAAAAATTCCTATACTTAATTAAAAATCATTATAACTGTATTAAATATCTGAAAAAAAATTCAAACAATTTAGTATGTATATTTTTTATAAATCTGTTTCTTAATTTATGAAATCATGTGAACAAGAAATGAGTTTTATTACAAAAAATGAATATTATGATTAAGACTTTATTGGAGTGCCATATTTTGATTTTTTTTTACACTTTTGTTTTTTATTTCTATATTAATAAAAATATTTGACCACAAAATTATCTATTAAAAATACTTTCAAAGTTGATTAGGTTATTTATTATTTATATAAGCAGTGAAGGAAAACTTCCTAACGTAAAAGGATAAAGGGAAATTCAAATGCGAGCAATGCATTAAATTCCCTGTGAATTAAGCAGAAATTTGGATTCGCATATCAAATTAATTCAAAGATTGCCTACTATAGCTTTTTTGTCAATGGCATACAAATTATTGCGTTCTTATTACTCTATTATAATTTATTCAGATGTCATCGAAGATTTTTCTAAAATGACTTTTACTACATTTGATTCGAAATTATTTTTTGCGTGTCGTCATGAGATACTTCGCAGACAATATCACTTAACTTTCATTCTGAACATTATTAGAAATATGTTCTGCGGACATGAAGGTGTAATTAATGGTTAAGTTTTACATGTAAGGTACTCTTTATATAATCTTTTTTTTATGTATTACACATGTTTTCATTCTGCTTTCATATTGTCAATTTTCTATTTACATTATTGCAAATTACAGCTTACAACATCAGTAGGCATAGTTGCCATCGACAACATCTGGAACTTTATTGATCAGAAGTGTCAGAGGAAGGCTGAAACTGCCAATCCTGATGATTTAAACTCTTATAAAGTGGTAAAATATTCTCGGGTGTTGATTAATGAATTCCTTAATATTAAACCAATTCACGTAAATGTGTATACATGCTTGGATAGAGCTTGGTAAATGAAAATAATTTTGTGCATAGTTTTCGAGTTAAAAGAATTAAAATAATTTATACATATTTTTTAATTTTTCTTATATATATATATATATATATATATATATATATATATATATATATATATATATATATATATATATATATATATATATATATATAGGAAATTGTTACTTTTGAGGAGCCACTAAGATAAAATTAAGACGGTAGATGTACTTTATTTTTAATTAATAACTTTGTAAGTATTCTTCTATAGCAATAATCAGAATTTAATAGTGTATTTACTAATCAATAAATAGATTTAAATTTGTGGTAATAAATATAATTTTATGATTATTAATTGTACTTAAAATTTATTTATTAATTATTCAATAGATTATAAGTAATAAAATTAAAATTTTGCGTACAGCAATATAGTGTTCTATCATTGTCTTCAACACTTTTGAATTAAAAAGTAATAGCTAAAACTGTAGATCAGTGTTCCAAATTAAAAATTTCTCAGACTTCATTTAATTAAGTTTTTGTCATTAATTTAAAAAAATACAGTGAGAAATAATGGCATAGCATTGAGTTTGAGATATAAGTATTCCATCAATGTATAATTGAGCAATTACAGAAAGAAAAGGGAAATTATTTAAACTCACATTTTAGTTACCTCATCGTGTTTAAAAGTCAGAATTACTCCCATCGGGTAAGAAAGTTTCAAATTCCTTCCCTATCACTGTTGACAAAGGAAAGTAGAACGTGTTATGGTTCTGTTTTCTGTATACGTGTCAATCATTAGTGATGCTTGGACATTTTCCAGGTATTTACTCTTGGACATGTTGATACCGCCCGTTACCTGCGAAAAGTCCAACTGAGGATGTTCAAAAATTTTCCACTCTGTGGATGTTCAAAAATTTTCAACAAATAGATAGTTCACTTTGCGGCGTTAAAGTCAATTAATTAAACAAAAGTAGAGCACATTTATAAGGAGAAAATTGTTATAAAGGATTCAAATTTTTTTAGAATAATTTTTAATTAAGGATTAAATTAGATTCTTTAACTTAAATTTCATATTTATAAATAAACGTAATTATAAAAAGTATTTTTTAGCAGTTGGAAAGCATATATATTTGTGAGTTTCAGACGAAATGTATCAAATTTTAACAGCATTTATGCTTTACTTATTATCTGTTATAAATATTTAATATTTTGATAAATGAAGTTTTAACAAAAGGTCACACATTAATTATTAAGGTAACTATCATTTTGTATTTTAATTAATTAATTTTTAAATAAATATATTTTGTTTTGAACGAGTAAATCAGGATGCAGATTTGTCTAATTAATTATGAATTTTTATTTTTCTCATTAAAAAATTTTATGAAATAAAAACTTTCCATTAAGAATTTTAGACCTAATTAAAGGCATGTTAAAAGTTATGAAAACAAACATGATTACAATAATAAAAAGCAAATATTGCTTAAACAATGTTTGTTGATTTTCTAATTATTTAGAAATGCAAATCATAAAGTTATATGAATATCCATAAAAAGTAATAAATCAATTTACATAGTGCATTTTACTATAACTATAGCTTAACTATACTTAACTATAACTTACTTTCTATAACTTACTATGTTACTATAATTTAACTCTAGTTTCACTATTTACAAGCAAATTTACATACTGCATTTTAGTTAATATTATTTAATTAATTTTACTATGATTGATATTTGACAATAAGGTTCTTTTGTTGCTTTTGAGTTATTATATTTCTGAAATCAAACTGTATATTCAAATAATTTACTACAACTGATTTATAAAAAACTTTATTTTAAACAAACTATGTAGCTAACATTAAAATATTCAAAACTGCTAATAAAATTTTTTTTAAAAAAGCTTCAGATTAATTTAAATTTTATAAAGAACTCTATCGAAATGAAACCTTTGGCTACCAAAGCTTGTCGTTTCACTTTGCGATTATACAAATACTTCACTTTGCGAAAATGCAACACCAAGAAGGAGTAGCCAGAAAATTATACAAATTTCAGGGCAGATGCACCATATTAAGTTATGCAAGTTATATGAAATGCGTTGCTCTCCAGCTCACGTAGGAGAAGATATAAGTTGAGGAACCGGCACAGTAGGCAATATTCGCACCATTACTGTTGCTTAAAGAATCGTTGAAAGTTTGTTCTTATCGCAAAGAACACCTGTAATTACAAAGAATGATGGGCCATCGTTGACGGAGTCAGTTCCAACAGACTGACGATTTAACGAAGGGGCATGGTGATCAGACTAAGAAGTGCAGATTAGTCTTTATGGAAAATCGTAGCTGACAAACACTAGTCGCATCCATAGTGCCCCGACTGTGCTGAATATGGTTGGGACAAATAACTGTGGAACGTTTTCTTGGTGCCGGTGCAGCCAGAGTGATGTCTGTGCGTTTGAATCGACACGTCAGACGGAAGGGGAAGGAACCTCTGCAAACCACGTCTTTTGAAATTCTGTAGTATATGCAAGCAACAATAGATGCTCTCAAATCAAACAGAACCATTTGCCATTGATTGCTTGCTAGTGGTCTACAGTTATGACGTTCGATAAGAAGACTGCCACTGACTCCTCAGCATATACGTCAACATCTGGAAGAGTTCCAATTAGATTGATGTGGATGATGGACTAGCACAGAATCGTCTTATCAGATGAGTCACGCTTCTGTTTCTTTAGTCAAAGTCACCATGCATGAGTGGGTTGTCAACGTGAAGTCAGGTCCAATCCTGCAACAATTGTGGAACAACCCACCGTGCGACTAGGCATCATGGTTTGGAGCGCCATTAGGTAAGATTTCAGGTCACATGCAGTTCGTATTCACTGCACTATAACAGCCCAACGTTATGTGGGTGATGTGCTACAACCGGTTACACTCTCCAACCTTCATTGGATGCCCAATATCTTTTATCAGCAGGTCTTAATCGCAATTGCTCGCATTATCCAACATGCCTTGCAAGGTTTACAGCTGCTTCTCTGGCTGATGTGCTTGTCAGATGTGTCACTAATCGAACACCTTTGGGATATGATTGGATGCCATTTGCAAACCCTGCCACAGCTTCCTTCAGAAGATGCAGTTTGGAAAATTATTGACAGGAAATGAAGAGTCATTCCTCAGGACACCATCTGTACTTTCATTGACTCTATGCCTAGATATGTTGCTTCGTGTATCGATATCCACGGTGATTTTACAAACTACTAACCTGAGCCTGCTCTCATTCTGTATTATACATATATTTTCGAAATACATAACACTTATTGTTCGTTACTGCCTCTCTCTTTTTGCCGAGTTTCGTAACTTTCTGTCAACTCCGTTTGATGTTTCATTTTCAATGTTGGCTTCTATATTAAGACTATATAAATTGAAGAAGTTTAGAAATAAAATTGATAATTCAAGAATCATCAGAATAGTAAAATCACATAGTTTGATTTAAAATTATAAACTTTTCTTTCCAAGCCTAATCTTTGGAATGCCTCTTAGAGAATATAATGTCATTATTTGGAGCAAATTTAACACAATTATGGAAATATAATGATTTAAGTATATATTTCACAAAACATTTAGAAATATGCTTATAACCGAGCGAAATATTATCAAGAAATGTTGCGTTTTTTTAAAAACAGTAAAAAGATCCTTAATATCATAATTTATCATTACGTTTCTATATTCCTTTTTAAACTACTTATTCATATCAACATTGTGTTTTGTGAAAAATTTAAAGTCCATTAAAGTTAATTTGTCATATCGAAGATTTCTAAATAAGAAATAAATTAAAATTTAAGAGAATAAAAAAAATTATAATTTTAAAAGAGTTTCGCACACGTAAATTTTTGTTTATAGATAAAAATATTGAAATTATCAACCAAAATATACCGATAATTTCTTATAAGTGTTTTACATCGCCTTGTAATTTTGGTATTAAGGAATAATGTGTATTTACTTCTAAATTTTTCAAAAATCCCTACAATTGCAGAGTACATAAAAATGAAATGATGCCTGGCATTTTTGCAATATATATATATATATATATATATATATATATATATATATATATATATATATTATAAATTTTGAATATTGCCAGGTAGTACATTTTTAATAACAAAATGCCAAGAAATTTAAAACATTTTCGGAGAGCATTTCTATTTAAATACTAGTCCGCACTTGAATGCTTTAAAATTAAAATGATCATAAAAAAATCCATGATCTTAAAATGTTTTCCAAGTGCTAGTGTTACATTGTCATCCCGAAATTGGGAAAGTTCTTGAAGAACTTCTGAAGCAAATATCAAGCAGAAGACTCCCAGATTTCATCTGTTACTCTTTGTGGTATCAGTTTATTTGGAAAAGCAAGTACATTTTTACTATGAAAGCTGGTACACATGTTATGATGGAAGCTGGTTCATATTTAGGATAAAAGCTGATACATATTTAGGATGAAAACTGGCACATTTTTATGAGTTTTGTGGCATGCCCATATTTTTTACCCGTGACTTTTTAGCCTAGAGCTCGATATATTTAATCACAAAGCTATTGTGGCTCTGAATTTAAAATATGAATACGAAGCAACAGTTTTGATATCAAAAATAATGCCTCAAAATAATTCAAATTTAATAAACAAATTAGAAAATTTCATGATTTAATTTTTATTTCCCTTTCATGAAAGTATGTAGCTCTTAATGCATTTTTCATTTTCATGATAAAACTTTGGCAAATCAGTTTATTTAAATTACATTTTGTGACCTCAAAATTTAGTAAATTATCTTCGAATCAGTTGAATCATTTGATCTTTTGTAAATAAAACGTACAATGTTACTCCATGAGTTAGTAGCAAAAAACTAGAAAATATTTTAGAATACATCAAGTGAAAATAATTAGTTATCTTGATGAATGATTCCTGGAGAAACCAATACCTGAGCTCGTTCATTTCCCTCAATAATGTATATTTTAATCTGATTCATTTGATACCATTGGAAACCTATTTACCATAAAATTTCTAATTTAAGAGTCTCTCTCTGTAAGTATGAAACTTCATCTAGTCAGAATTAAATCGTCATTTATGAATTACAAAAGTGATACCTTTACTTAAGTTGGTTTGGTAGATATTACAATATTGCAAAGCACCGTTTTGGATAAGAATTATTATGAAGTGTATATATTTTATTATAAAACTCAGAAAGAATTATATGTTTGCATTTTATACAATAAAACATAGTTAGCATTGGGGTATTTTTCGTAATACTCACAAATTTCCTGAGATATACAGTTAAAACAATTGATTTTAGTGCTTGAGTCATCAACCTATTTTAGTTCAATATTCTAAACATAAAACTGTCTAATTTACTACTTTTAATGTCATTGAATTCAATAAATAAATTATGTGGCAAAAGTTTAATAAACTTATCTTGTAATAAACAATAAAAATGTTTGCAAACATTACCGTTATTTACCTTGCAGTACTTCATTTAATACACATTTTAAATAGTTAATGACAGGATTTGATATGTTTATTTAATCTGAATAAAATAACTATTGAAATATTTCGAAAATAATAAGGAAATGTATAAAAATAAAACTGAGTTAAAATTGCATCATATAAATTTACATTTTCTTTTTTTCTTTTAATTAATTTACGCATTCAAACATTAATAATTAATTTTTAGAAAGAGTCATTGGCGAACTAAAAATGTGAAATATTTTGTTGATTAAAATATGGGAGATCGTTGCTTCTAAATTTCTAGATATTATTGAATTTAATATTAAATAATCGACTAATCACTTTCAAATTTTTTCTTATTTCAGCATGCCATTGTTATTTTATTATTCGTCGACATATTTTCATGAAAACATTAAAGTGTGTGATGCGTGTAACAGCACGCACATCTATGTAGAGGACGCATATTTGAGTTTTTTAATTCTTTATTTAATATCGTATTAATTCATAAAAAATGAAAAATATGCAAAATTGGCGCATACCAATGATTAGAAATGCAGTAAAATATCCCAAGAATTCTTATTTTAAATTAATTAGAAAACACACCAAAGTAATTAAGTAATGCTTTGTCTTAGGTCTTTCGTTATTTAATCTAATTTAATTAATTTTCTGTTGTCGTAACAAATCAGATTGATTTCAGCAATGTTAGGATAATATATATTATCTTTCTTAATATTCTTGGAATTCTTAATTATTCCTTTTTTCGATGTAAATTTGTTATTGAAAGTAACGTAAACATAAATTTTTGAGTAAATACAGTACACCATTATAAATACTGATTTTTAATAAAAATAAATTAAAGCTTATTCAGCCGAATTTCATTTAATCAAACAAATAGACATAGAATATAATAAAAACCGTCGAATTGTTAAAACTATATTAAAAGAACTTAAAAAGTCAATATAATTTTTTGATAAAAGATAATTTAATACATGAAATGATATTAAAAGTCTTTATTTCATTTAAAAGGCCAAATGTTTCAGATTTGAATTTTTGTCAGGATTTAAAAAAAATTAAAGTCAAACGTAATTTAAAGAAATTGTAAACATTACAAGCTTAGAAATGTATTAATTTTTTATATAGTTTTCAGGCCACAAATACTTTCAGTCTGCTAATTAAAAGTTTTCCTTCAATAACTTTAATTATAATGAAGACATTTAAATTTTGCATATATATTCAATATGTTAAAAAATTCTACAAATGACTTCTGACAATCTAATCTAATTTAGCTGACAATCTATTGTCGACCATGTATAATTTATAAGAAAGTTAATTTGAAGTCAGTAGATCAGATTTTATATACAAATACTTTAAAATTAATTAAAATAGACATCGAATTAATTTATCATATATTCTTTTATTCGTATATTAATAATATAATAAATAGTTTAAAGGAAAATAAATATCAGTTACAATAGAATCTAATGTGCATTAATAATTTAAGGAGTGCAATTAATATCATTTATTATATTTATTACTGAGAATGTTTTAAACTCCTTGATTTTAAGTAATTAGAACTTATTTTCAACAAAAAAGAAAAAATAAACACGGCAGTAAAATAAATCAGGTATTATTAAATGCTGATATTAATCTCAACACACTCGTATCCATAAATTAAGGATAATACAAGCTCAAGCAAAGAAAGAGACAGAAGCAAAACATATGTGAATTATTAGTAAAGTCTATTTATTAAACAAAAGGTAAAGAGCATAAAAGATGCTACATGTTTGACATCATTAATAAAAATTGTGATTTTTACTCCCTGGAGCAAATTTCAAAAAAATAATAATCTATTTACAAAAAACAAAATAACATGGTTGGTATGATGGTTAATACATTGTATGCCTCTCAGACGATGCAATACCGACTGTACAACGTCTAGCAATGCTGAGTATCAAATTATCGATATGATATTGAGGAATATTACACCACTCATTAAGCAATGCTTTCCGAAGTTCCGGTAGACACGTGAGAGGGGTTTGATGGGCTGCAATCTGTCAAGCAAGTAGGTGACACACATGCTCTATAGGATTTAAGTTCGTTGAGTTGAGTATGCTGGCATGTTAATACGGGTGTTGTCCTCTTATTGAAGGAATTCGTCTACAATATTTGTACGATGAGGACGGGCGTTGTCATCCATAAACAGAAATTTTGTACCCATGGAGCTCCGAAACAAACGTACATGTTGTTCCTGAATGACATCCCTATAAATGTGGCCTGTCATGGTTACATTCAGAACATGCAGGTTAGTTCTGGAATCCAGAATAATTCCTCCCCAAACGAGCAATCCTGCACCGTCATAACGGTATCGTTCAATGGTGTTTTCTTGGTGATAACGTGTAACTAACCCTCTCCGCGCGTCTGAATGTCCGGCAAGAATCAGACTAAAAGCTAAACCTGGACTCGTTGGAAAACATCACACAAAGCCACTGTTGCGGTGTCCACAATGCATGCTCTTTATACCAGGCTAACCGCAGATGACATTGAGTTGCGGTAAGTGGAACACATCTGACAAGCCTACGAGCATTCAGACCAATGTGCCCTAAGCGTCTGTACATGGTCTGCTTTGAAACTGTTGTACCGGTAGCTGACGCGACTGATCTGATTCTGTGCTCCGTCTGTTTCTTTAGGCATTAACCGCCAAATACTATCCTAGCGTTGCGTTGTAACTCGGGGGCGACCTGTGGTGTAACGTCTACTCACATTACCATCATCTTGGAACCTTTGCCAAAGCCTGGAGATGACACTGTGGGCTATTCTAAGTTCCTCGGAAATTTCCAGCTGGGTAGGTCCCCATTCCGAATGGCCAATAATTCTACCACGTAAAATATCATCCAAATTCTTCCTTTGCAATTATTCCCTATAATTGTGCGGTTATTGCACTGAAATGCTTCTAAAGCCAGTGAGAAGAATTTTTCTTCTTTGCATCCATTCCTTATATACCCCTCTGTTACACACTCGTCATTGTGATATACTATCGGTGACATCTGGTGGTTTCTTGTAATTTGCATATTATTCTTCAAGATAATTCTACACACATGTGAAATTTTTATTTTAGAGTTCAATTTCTGTGTATGATTCTGAATTATCCTTAATTTAAGAACATGAGTGTAAATAGATGTTCTGTTTATATGAATCTGTAAATATTGGATTTTCCGAAAAAGCTTTTTTTTATGTTAAATTAAACATTTCAGCTTTACTACAGATATGGATATTCTATTTCGTTTAAATCTATATTTATTCAATGATTATTATATATATGTGTGTGTGTGTAATCTCAATGCATTATGTTTCTTTTAAAATAAATGTATTTTCTATTAAAGTAATTCTATTTTTCAAATATGGTTTTGAATTCTATTTACTTTAAAAAGTTAAAAATATTTTATCTTAGAAATTTTTGCGTGAAATTCTCAAAATTGAATCTTAAATTTTCTTTTGATAATATTCATTTTCGATTTCTCCTTTCCACAAAACAAATTGCACTGTTCCTTCAAAGAAACAAAGAAATCTCTAACTCTTTATTAAATGAATTTTCAAGCACAATTTTTCTCCATTTCCTTTTTATAAATGGTTTCTCCTTTAGCTTTGCGCTTAATGACTTTCATTTGCTCTTCTAATGTAATGATTAATTGTTTTATTTGCTATAACGCGTGTTAGACATCAGGTAGACAAAACTAAATTGGTATTTATATATTTAGCATAAAAAATAATGCATTTTTGTGCTAGCCTCCTTTGATAATTAATATTTATAAGGGTTATGAAATTCTTTTACATCCTTAGGGAGTCATGCTTAAAAATATTTAATTAAACGTGTGTGATAGCTAATTTAAAGTTTATAAATACATTATTAAGAATAAGCTTTAAATCCTAATAACTAAAGGAAGAAAATTACACGTTGATTAGCTCTTTAATGAGCACGAGTCTTTAGCTTAATTTGTGGAGTGCAACGCAAGGAAATAAAACTTTCTCTTCCACTAAAGGTATGAGTGTAATTATTAACTAAGACTTCCGATTATTCATTTTATAAATAACTTGAATAGTTAAAATTTTATTGATTCATAAACGATATAAGATAATTTTATTGTAAAATTTTCTTTAATAAAGTAATTAATCTTCTCTTTAATATAAAATAATGTATTATAGTGATGAAAAGATTTTTACACTAGAATAATTGCTAATCATAACATTTAAATGAAGGATATGAAATTAGTTACAGAATGAAATCATTTTTGCAATATTTAATATAATCCTTATTCTTCTGAGTGTCCTACAGTTAATTTGATAATTATACATGTTTTAAAACTTACTGTTAAATTTTAAAAATGCAAAATTATTTTTTATAAGTTTATCATCTTCCATTCTTATTCTTCGATTTATATTGTGTGATGCGGAGGTTCTGGGAGACATATTTCCATTCGTTGATTTCTGTACACTTATCTATTTTGAATAATTAGATGTACAGTTTCTGGGCTTCACTCAATTGTTCATGAGTTCGTTGCCTCATCGAGTATGTATGTTTATAGGTATTCGAAATCAACTTTCTAAATCACTCACATTTTTAAGAAATCATTGCTGAACCACAGACTTAAGGATGAACAAAACTTAACTTTTAATAATTATTTAACATAAATCACACATTTTCATTAGTTAGGTTCCATTTCGAAAATATCGTTAATTTAAAACTTTCTTTTAATAAGACGATTAATCCACTATAATCACCATTTTTGGCTGGAATACCTGAGTTTGGCAATAAATTTTATTAGTTTTATTAACTGCCAAATTTTCTAACTAACTCATTTTAAACTATTTTTTAAAATTATTTTGAGAAAGAATTTTTTTTTTAAATCTATGCACCAGTTATTACCCTATACGCCAGTTACCAATCGCAAATCCTGAATCTGAAAGTATATATGTTTGCACATACCATAGGAATTTCTTATAACTAGACGATTATTGTGTAGCGGATTAATTATACTTGTGTAGATTGCTCTGTGAAAAGGTTAATTCTGTTTTCCACAATCATTGTTGATAAACGCTGATAAAAGGTTACCGCTTCGAGCAACAAATAAGGAACGCTTTTGCTATTCCTTTTCATTCATTACAGTTACATTCTTATTTTCTCCAGCGTCTAAGTAATTATTCTTCGTAAGAGAGGGTCTCAGTTACCTATTTCAGGGGAATTAATTAAGTTATGCAGATGGGCGTAGAAAACAATAAAAAGTAACTATAGTTAGAGTTTTGTAAAAAGTACTAAAAGTATTTAGCTTAAGCTTACGAATTACGCTCGCAAATTCGGAAATTATCAGAAGAAAACGAGGCAACCTTCCTATTTTTCTGAAACATAAGTCTACGTCAATAATTCTAGGG
This sequence comes from Latrodectus elegans, assembly GCA_030067965.1. Taxonomy (NCBI): domain Eukaryota; kingdom Metazoa; phylum Arthropoda; class Arachnida; order Araneae; family Theridiidae; genus Latrodectus; species Latrodectus elegans. The sequence goes on along the minus strand of CM057817.1, from coordinate 38,646,880 downwards.
AATAATGTTATTAAATATCGATCTTTTCAAATATATCTTATTCAAATCCAATCTTTGTCTTAAATTCTATAATAGGAATTGGCTTTTCTTAAAAATATGAAAAATGATACTTACTCAGAGGTTAACTTTTGTTTTTAAGTTAATTCTCATGAAAATGAAACACATGTCAAAATATAGAACAGAATAAATTTTGTGCTACAAATGTTGAAAGTTTTAAATAAATTTATCTTAGTTAAACTAATTTATGAAATAATGTAATTTATTCTTCATTAATTACATAAATTTCAATCATTTAAGCAATCTTTGTATATATATGTTACAGGTTTACTTCTTTTAAACAAGTTACTGCGCTTCACTTAATAAATTAATAAATCTATTGTAAAATTGTATTAAATTGTATTTTTTCCAATATATATATATATATATATATATATATATATATATATATATATATAATAGATTTATATTTTATTAAAAAAATAAAAATACATCTTCATAATTTTGGGGATATTAATAACGAATATAAGAGTAAAAGCATAAATTTATGATAACTCATTTACTTTTACCGTCAACTCTTTAAACTTTCAAAAAACATTTACTAAAGTATCAACGAAACAAAAAATTAATAACATTAGAGATCAAAATTAAAACCATTGTAATTAAAAGAAAGAGAATGTAAATCATTTTAATTGAAACATATTGAAAGAAACTTTTTAAATCTGATCTGAGGTAGTAGGAAACAATCGTCTTCTATAATTCATCTTATGTTGTTCAAACACTGAATATTACATTCGGTAGTGCGTTCTACAACTAAACAATAGTAAGCCCAAATATCCCATTTTTGACACTGCAAAGTGAATAGTTTGACTTCTGAAAGCTATTGTGAGAATTATAATGATATCAATTATATACATTTTACTCTATTTTTAGGGAAATTTTTAAAAATATTGATTATTAGCTCATTGTGACCGAGAGGCAGTACTGCTGTCTTCGGAACATAAAATCCCGTATTCAGTGTTGAACAACAGAAGATTAATGTTGCGATTGTCTTCTTCAAACGTCTATCATTGTAATTTCGCTTGAGTTTTCAGGGTTTCTTCCCTTGTGACTTGTGAATACGACTGACTATCTATGAAAGTTCTTCCAGAAGGAAATTTACGTGGTGGATGATAAAATGCCTTACATGAGTAGTTAAAAAATATTGAATTCTATTCTTGTTCATTCATGAGAGGAAACCTAAAAATATCCGAACCATATTCTCTAGGGAAGTTAATCAAATGCACGATGTTGAATAAATAGATGTGTTTAAATAAATGGTTTCCTGAAATTGAAGTAGTTTCGTCAATGTAATTTAGGTTACATATTTGACTGCAATATAAAGATTAAACCCCATCTATATACAAAAGAGAACTTACAAAAAATAAGCACTAGTAAAAAAATTGAATATTTATTGAATATTAATATTTTTTTGATGTTGCAGACACAATTTTCGAATAATATTGATGGGATTTTCATTTTCGAATTCTGCAGAAAATAATTTAATATTTAAAAATGTGTGAAGTTACATTAATCAATTTGTTAATTTATTCGATCAATGTAATTTATCTTAATTGTTCTGTTAAACCGTAAGTTCTTGAAGTTTTATTTTTACTAACTGCTATTAATTTATTTCTCAGTCATAGTAAAAAAAAATGATTCATCACATCAGGATCCAATAACTTGAATCGATTTATCATTTTTCACTGAAGAAAGTCCTTCTTACATTAACTATAAGTCACTCATTAAAAGAATTCCTTGTGATTATTTTATTGCGTCGTTTATTAACAGCACATAATTTGTCGGTATTTATGATGAATATTTATTGAATTTTTAATTTGAGATTGTAAGCTATCATTGTGTATTAATTATGTAAAAATGTAAACAAAACACACATGTTCAAAATATTTTTACTTATATATTTGAGAACTCCATTGTTATTTTCTGAATTAATTTTATCTGGTGGAAAAAATTTATTTTGCCTTTTACCTCGCAATAAGTTTTGAAAAATTAAAGATTATAACTAAAGTAAGTAATAAATTAAGTAAGAACAATACATTAAAGTAGCTAGTAAAATAGGCTTCCACAAAAATTTGTGTGAAATTGACAATTAATATTTACATGAATGTTAAGTAAGTTAAGTTTAATATTTTAAATGCATTTTTATTATGCTTTAGACAAATATGACTTTTTTTTATTTTATATCTCCTAAAACTGCAAATTAAAACAGAATTATTAGTCTGTAAGAATAAATCAGAGCATTTCTTTGCTTTACATTGATAAATTAACACTTCAATAAGTAAATTTCTCATTGAACGGTAATTTTTAAAATCATTTATTTAGTATATTTTACATTAAAATTGTTACAACACTAATAACCTAATAAAAGAGTAACTAAATTAAATATTTTAATTGCATAAATTCCATTTTCTTAGATCCTCAATCCAAAGCCAATTTTTCAACCAAAATAATTTAATTAGTTTTTGAGTTGAAGTACTTTATTTCTTATATTAGTTTCCTACTCAAATTTATTTTTAGTTGTTTTGATTGTATATTAAATTCTATCCAGAAATACATAATCATTCTTTTTAAAAACTTATTAATCGTAAAATAAAAAGTAAATATACAAAAGCATAAAATAAACGAGAAATACTTTAATTCAAATCCACAAGTCATTATAAATCATTTACTTTCCTCATTGAAACTTTCCAAGTATTAAAAAGTATGTTTGCGTTTTAACAACTTAGCAACATGTAACAGCTTCAAAACACTGTTTCGTGCATTACTAAAATGAAAACATAATTATCGAAGCTACTTATTTTAATGTAAATAGGTTTTTGGTTTTCTTATCGTGAGTCACTGTATTTTATAATTTGAGAATGAATAAGTATTTTAGCTTATGAATAAATAGTTAGTACCATGAATAACTTAACTATTTTTTGAATCTAGTTAAATAATATAAATAACTTATGTTAACTTTATTACAATATTTTTATGATAATGATTTTGAAAAATTTACTAAACATGTTTTCAAAAATTTATGTAATTTTTTAGTAAGGAATTCCATGAATAAATTAATGTTTGTCAGTTTTTTGTCTATTACAATAAAATGTTAGAGACACAAATCTTGATGCAGAAACTGAAATAGAAATGCGATTCAAAAACTAACACTTTTAATTATTATTTATAAGCAATATTGTATAAATATTAATATTAATAAAAAAATGTCCAATGTAAGATAGATTAATCTATGTATGCATTATAAAGAATTTTAGTGTAATCTGTCAAACTTTTATACTTGCTAATGTTCAATAATGTGTAAACAAATTCTATGTTGATCACATTATTTCATAATCTACAGGCTATCTGAACAAAAATATCTGAACAACTGGTACAGACATTCAATGATGACATTGCCACGTAGCTAAAAATTTCCTGAAATTTTGGCAGAACTGTGGTCTGAATGGTGAAGCTGGGAAGTCATTGTAATGGCTTTCAAATATAGATTCGAACGTGGATATTTTGTTTTGAAACGGAATGAACTTTGAACTGCTGGTCATGTTTAAGTTCATTTTTATGAGTAAAAATGTTACAGTTAAGTACAAAGGTGTCCTTAAAATGTTTTGCAGGACATATTGAGCCTTTACAAAATGAATATTGAACACTGCGAAACAAGTACCACTGCACACAGATCAGAAAACTTATACTTTAATTTAATATTAAGAAAATATTTGATTTAGAAATGAAAGTCTATAACGAGTGCGATATGCTTAAAATATAAAAGTATTTAATGCTTATAATGTTTAACTATTGGACAGTATTTTAGAAATGAAAACTCTTTATTTATCTATATTGTATAGTTTTACATTAACTATAACCCTCATAGTTTGAATTTAAACTTGATATATTTGTTATATTATATCTTATAAATTGGCAAAATTCAAAAGTATGTAAAAATGGGCAATTCCATGTTAAAAAATAGCTGCAAGCAAAATTGCATGAATAAATAACTCACAAAACACTGCCGTAAATAAAACGTTTAGTCAGATTCCAACTGCACCAATAACAATTATAAGTACAAGCTTCATTTTCCAGTCTACATTAAACTGTTAAGTTAGATTGTACTCTTCTTTTTTTTCAGTGGTGTTAATGCAAATATTATAATTTGCAAATCTTTTCTTAGAATTGAGAAACAATACTTCCAATAGCAAATAGTCTAAATAATGTATATCAAATGAATCAGAAATTGATTTTTACTGATAAATTAAAGTTTGAATCAAATAGAATCAACATTTCCTGATAAGCAACAAATAGATGAATTTTCTCTTGTATGCAATCAACGCTTAAGCCTGGTAAAGAATCTATGATTTTTCAGACATGTGCAGTTAGGTATTTAAAACAATAATTCTGTAAAATTTATAAAATATACCATAAAGTATGTATTTTACTGAAATCGAAATGTTTAAGTGAACATACACAATTATTCTCTGGATTTTTGGACTCACATAAACAGAAAAAATGCATTTTTAAATTTAAACCGTCATGAAAAATTTTGAAATTCTAACACATGAAACAATTGGAATAATTTATCTAATTTTAATAATCAAATTATATTTTGAAATAATTTTTAAGCTTGTTTATTTATTCATTATATAATATTTTTTTCGCAAATATTTAATAACTAATTCTCTTTTCCAATTATATCGATTTATTTCAGAGCAATTCCCAACATTTACTGGTAAATGGCTTTTAAAATATTTATTAAAACTTTTGTGGTAAAATCAAAATTTACCATTCATTTTATGACTAAATAAATTTTATTAATAGTAGAATAAAAATTTCCTTATTTTTCCCATAAATACTTTGAGTAATTAGTCAGCACATTGAGCAAATTATCTGGACTTAAGTATTATAAGATTAAAAATGAAAGCTAAAGGGCTTATACAAATTTTATAGAACTAGATATGTATCAAAAGTAAAACATGATTATTTAAACTAACACTAAGAGCTGTATTAATAATTCAAGAAGAGTAAAGATTTTTTGTCGATATTGAACAGTAATTATATTGATTATTTTGAACAGTAATAATAAGTAACTGTCTTTTATTCTTTTACGGATAATGATATTTATCAATGAACTCTCCTTAAATTCTTAATTGTTTTCTCCCCTATCATAATGTTAACCTTTATTTTTTTTCTATCCTTAAAAGATTTAGACTTGTAACAGAGATAACTTAAGTTAACACTTTCATGTATTCCTACGTTATTGAGAAACATGATCTCGTCTCAATTTGATGAGGTTAATATCTAAGATGGAAACTCTTACTTTATATTTCCCTTCTAGAACCATGATAATAAACTATCATTAGTTAACATGTATTATTTTCATAAATTATCATTCCTGACCTTTCTTTTCATAAAAAAACAACGTAGAACAGGAAATGATTTTCTCAGAAAATTGCTTAAGAACACTGAGCACCACGTCTTAGAGGTATTGTTTACATATCAATAAGGACGTCAAAGGTATTTTATGCTTCTTGTTAAACTACATTTAAGTTCAAAACAATTTCATTAAACACAGAAAATATTTATATATGATATTAAAAAGAAAACATAAATATTTAGATATCCATTATATAAGTTATTAAATAGCTTATTGTTACAATATATATTCTCACTACTGCTTAATTGTTTTTTGTACTTTAAATATATATTAATTGCAGATAAGATAATTATATACTTCTTCAAATATATGATTCAGCTATTGATATGATGTGATGCTTATAATTTTATTTCATCAAATAAAATTTCAAGCATTGAATCTTTAAATGAAATATCGAATCTAGTTTATACATATACAAACATTTACATTTCAGCTAGACTTAAAATTATGATATTCCTATGCATTATATAAAGCTATGTTGCACGGGCTGTGTATTTGATCGATGTTATCACTTCAAATAGTTTATAAATATTTTCAGAATAAAAGAATAAATTCAAAGCAATATGTAACTTTGATCATATATTATTGCCCCAATATTCTTGAAACTCGAATAAAATAGAAAAAAAATTTGGGGGAACTATTATTTACCCAATATGTTTGCCAAAATTATATATATATATATATATATATATATATATATATATATATATATATATATATATATATATATATATATATATATATATATATATATAAGTCATGGATAAATTCATTTCTCAAACTTAAAATAAGCTTGCATAAAATATTGAATTTCTAAAATATCATCTTGATATATATTCTTCGAAAACATATGCATAAAAATAAAATATACTCCAGAGTAAATTGGAATACTTTGGAAAATGAGGAAGAAGAGCTTAACACCTATCATATTTCTCTTTGAGAAAGAACGTATTCTTCTTTGAAGAAAGGCTGTTTGAATCTTCGAAAAGTTTTCAGTAAAACTTTTGAGACACATATCCTACTTATTCTACCAATAAAAGTTCAAGCTAGACTGGAAGTCTTTATTTCTACAGTTTATATTTCAAGTTTATGATATCATTCGCTTTCTTGCACACAACTCCCCAAAAGGGTTTCCATTTTAGGTAAGATATTTGAATGAAAAGATAGTTTTCTGAACATGCTATTAGAAGTCCATTCAAAGAATCACAGTCTTTGAACTTGTTCTGTAGAGAGAGAGAGTTTTCCCCCCAAAATGTTCAGATTAATGCATTTTTATCATTCTCTTAAATTGTATTGTACATAATACAGGATAATTTTAAATATAATAGATTCTGTGGATTATATTTTTGCAAGACAAAATAAATTATGACTTACTTTTTAGACCCTACGTAACTACTTACATCATGAATTGAAATGAATGTTCAATAAATCTATACTGAAGTTACTCTAGTTAACAAATAACAGAACAATTTTATTGAATTGTATTGTATTAGAAGTATTTTGAAAACATATTAGGGGGAACCACTATATGTGAAAGCTTAAAGTGATGTAAAATTTGCTTCGTTCCTATTAGAGGAATTTTTTTGAAATTAAAAATTCTATTGAAGAATAAATTTATTAAGTACTTTTGCATGAAAACTAGAAACGCAAATCCAGTAACCACAATACAAAATTATAAAAACAATTTATAACTTGTATAAATTTTGAAATATAAAACCTATTTCTTTTAATTATTTATATTTAAAATTTAATTAAAAGGAAAACTCCAGGCATTTTTCTTTAATATTTCAGAGAACTATCAATAATATGACATATAAATTATTTTGAGCTTTTGTATGTATTCTCTTCGATGAATTTCTGTATTTTAATTTGATTTTTAACAACAGATAAATCTTTGTTATGTATAGAACATTTTGCAACATGTGAAAGACATCTTTTTAAATGTATATGAAAATAAAGCAAAGTTAATATATCAGTTTATAGTTATTGTATGGATATTAATCTGCAAAATATACAATATTACAATCATTTAACATATTATGAAAATTATAAACTTTTAAATAAACTTATAAACAATGTATAATTTTCTGAAACTGGTAACTTAAATTTATAAGATTTTAATTTCATATTATTTTTTTTAGATTCTATGAGCAGTGGAGTTATGAAGAATTAGTATTTTAGTAACATACAAATAAAACACTGACAATTGTGATTTTTACAATAATTCAGATTTTTTACAAGATGTAATATTCTTCAATTATAGTGTTATATAAATGTGCATCCTACAAGGAAGTGACCCACAGAAATTCAAGAAATTATTTGCAAGAATAAAAATCAAATTTACAAGGACATAAAAATGTTTTCCTTGTGAATCCATCAAAGTACAAAATAAAAATTTGAATGGGCAAATTCTCATCAAATATGCTAAAATGACTTGAAGTTCAATCGAAAAGTTATGAAACTCTATATCTCTTAAAAAGTATAGTTAGTAATGCACTGAAGGATAATTATTACATTTGTGTACAAATACTTCTTTTTTAATAATCATGTAGTTCGATGAAATCTCGCGCTGTTATTATATCTAGAAAAATAAGAAGTTTTTAAAAACAATCATCTTTTTCTATAAATAAAATTTGAATTGAAAAGAAATGTATTAATATATCAAGTAATCGATTTAATTTTCACGCAAAATTGTAAGTTTGCCCTACTTTTTCTTATGGATTAGTTATAAAAAGAAAAGAAAATCTAATATCTCTTAAGAATAAGAATCCTGAAGGTGCTTAATTATTCAAAGTGAAGCTCTGGCTCCCACTGTAAAACAACCTCCTTTTGCAGCTTCTATATCACAAAATATGCACTCGAGTATTGTTTTATGATCTAAAATCTCTGAACAAGATGTGAAAAGCTTAAAATTTTTTAAAAGTCTGAATACTTCATGTAGTAATTTCTTTGTATTTTTATACGTGCTTCATTAATATTTTTATAAATTAATCTTTATACTTAAAGAGAGATAAATTCATAATTTTAAGAAGTCGCTTTGAATATACTTATTTTTCCTTTCTAAACCTGTAATTTTTAACTCAAATTTTAAAAACAGATTTAGAATATAATCTAATATTTCTTAAATCACTTTAAAATATCATTTTGTTAGTTTAAAAATTCTTTTATAAAAGTATTTCTAATAAATTAATAGACCATTAAGACTTTTTTTTAAATATATTAACTTATGAAATTCACCTCAATAAAGTAAACAATTTTCTGAAATATAGTTTGCTAAATAAGGAATACATTGTTATAAAGAGAATTTAGCTAACAGAGTTGATTGCTTTCTTCAGAAACTGAAGTATTATCACTTCATTAAAAGAATGTCTTGTAGTGAATCACTGCTATAATTTATTTTTATTTACTTTCTACACTTCATCACTATTAGTATACGACATGTCATTGGTTATGGTGACACCCGCGCCTGACGAGCCCAGTGTGGACAGTGGTAAACTTCAACCACAGCAAAATGTTGACCATGAAGATTCCTTACCTCCTCCTTTGTTACCAAGTTTGAGCATCAGTGAATCTGAAAATGATAACGAACAGTTTATTTACGGTCGTCAAAATTCTGTTGATTCCACCATATTGTTTCCTCCAGTTTACAACAACAAAAATGCTTTACAATTCGGTCGAATGCATTCGGAACCTGAAAGACCCTTACCTCTGGTGGAGTTTCAGCTCTTGGAACAGCAAACATCCAGCAATTCTGCTGACGTAGAAACGAAATCAGGATCTCCACAGGCCAATTACAGATCTTGCCCAGAAATCAGGCCAGAGATTCAAGTCCAGCCTGCTAGACTCCAGAGAGATGTCTTACCAGAACGAGGTAAGAATTATTTTCTGAGCAAATTCTTTGAACATTACACCTTGCGCATTATAAAGTTAAAAAGAAAAAAAGTGTAAATGTAAATTTCTAAAAATGTAAATGTAAATTTCTAAAGAATTTTTCTTCTCTTTTTTATTTTCATATTAATATCATTAAAGTTCAATCAAACAATAAGTCAATGTACTTACTCGTTGAAGTAAAAATTGAACTCAATGTTTAAGACATAGAATTATTATATGAAACTAAGAAGAATATGAAAAATATTTAAATTTAGAAACATAATTATATTTACTTTTTTCAAGTTAAAATGACAATTTACTTTAATTATTATAATAGCAAGACTAATGACGATACAAACACAATACATATTTATAGATGAAATAATAACCCAGAAATAGTTTTCAAACTAGCTTAGATTTCAAACACCAGTATATTTTGTCGAAAATCCAATTTTTTGCTTAGAATTATTTGAGACAAAATTTTTATTTCTGGATGACTTGAATTGTAGAATCACTCGTTCGAGAAAAAATATAGTCATTAAATTAAATTAAACAGATATTAATAAACCTTCAAATAACGACAAATCTTGGAGTGTAAAATGAAGAGTATAATACAACTTTAAACAAAATCAAATCTATTTTCCAATTTAAAACAACGAAGATTCTTAGGTATAAGTACAATCACTTATTGCTAAATTGAGAAGAAAATGAAGTTTTTCACAAAAATACTTCCCATTTGCTAATCTTCAACTAAAATGATTTCACTAACTAAAAATGAGGAATAAACTTACTAAGAGAATTTTCCAGAGAACTATTATAAATTTTAAGTATTCTAAAACAGTTATAAACTTTCCATCGATTCTATCTTTGAATTTTAATTTGTTTCAATAAATTTATTGCTTAGTTGATTTTTAATTAAAATACTTCCTTAATTAATATATCAATTTCATTATATTTGATGAATTAAATTACTAAAATATATTTGAGCAGTAAGCAAAAATAGTTTGGGCCATTAAATTATAGTTGTTTGAATCAGTAAAGGTATATTATGGTTTCTATCTGCAGTACAATCTATGTCTAGAGTATAGTGATACAATTTTGTTTGGGAAGAATATTTAAGTTCATCATTACAATGGAAGTATTATAGTCATTAATACATTTTTCTTGATTTAGTTAATAATTTATTTTATAATATAGTAGAAATCTATTCCAGTTGTATTGGTATACTAACATTATTGTGTAAGCTGGTCTTGTTAATAATCTCGATCAACATTGAAAATGATAATGAAGGAACGAAACAAATTACGATAGTGTTCCAACTGTAGCTATATTTAAATACCCTGCTGGACAATTGCTAAGGACGGATCACAAATCGCAATGTAGCGTAACATTAAGCGAGACATGAGGCCTAGAAGGATAAAAAATAGTTGCCACACTGTTCAGACATTATAATAAAGAATATTTATTGTTCTTGAAAGTACAAAAGCTGTGAAACATCTGAAGGAAAAAAAAATTTCATTTGATGCTGCATATGAAAAAATGGAACAATGCATCTAAAAGTCAGCAGGCACCTTGAAGAAAGGCATCAGTATGGGATATGTCCACCGTGGAGTGTGATGCAACATTCCACACGTCGTATCACACTTTGCACAACATTATCCAGCAGCTGTTGAGGCAATTTATTCCATTCCTCTGTGCATGCACGGATGAGGGTGTTCTTGTGTGTCGGAGGATAGTTTCGACCAGCAACTTACCTCCCCAAAGCACCCAACACATTTTCAATGGGGTTTAGATCTGAAGAACATGATGGCCATACGAGGCGTTGAATACCTCGCTGTCTAGACAATCCTGAACAGCGAGTGTTCGATGACATGTTGCGTTGTCGTCCATAACAACAAATTTATCACCGACAGCACCACGGAAAAGACGAGCCTGAGAATGTAGAACTTCATTAATGTATCGTTGGCCCGTCATAGTCCCATTCGCAACCACATGTAGGGGCGTACGGCAATTGATCATGATGCCGGCCCACACCATGACGCTGCATGTCAGATATCGGTCCCTTTCTTGGATATTTTATAGGTTATAAGCAGTACCACTCTCGCGCCCAGTTGGAGTCTACAATCCGATGGCAGACTGAACCTACTCTCAGCTGGGAATAATACGCATGCCCAGTCCTGTTCAGTCCAATTGCGTTGCTCACGACACCTTTGCAAACAGGCAGTACGGTGCTGTCTGGTCAATGGGACACGCACAATAGGTCTGCGGGTGTATGGTCATCCTCCATTCAAACGTCTGGCAACAGTTTTTGGGGCGATTTGCTTTCCTGAGGTAGCAAGAAACTGATTTGCCACCTGCTGATCTGTAGTGTCCCTGTTCCTCTTTGCTGATAGGATGATATATCTGTCTTCTGCAGGCGTCGTACTTCTAACCCGGCCTCCCCCGTGCCGCCTACTACACATTCCAGTAGTTTTAAATGACTTCTATAGGCGTGAAATAACGCTGTGAGTGATGTCGAACTACCTGGCAACATCTGTTATTTTTCGCCCTTCTTCGATCTTTCCAATAATTTGGCCACGCATAAAATCATCTAAGTGATGTCGGGAAGACTAGCTAAAAATTTCAAGATCGTCTATTAAATCTTTCCTGTAAAACTTTGACTTGAAACAACAACGCGTCAAAACCTTTAAAGCTGTTAGGAACACTATCACGTGATGAACAGACGTGGAAAAAAAATTTGCATACGCATACTTCTTCTTACTATATCACGCACTTATTCTAATTTTCCACATTTTTCTTCCTTTCATTTTGTGGTTGCTATGGATGATAGTGTTATCCGTCCTTAGCAATTGTCCATCAGTGTATTAGTTTCATAGTTTTAATGCAAACCATTTGCATTCATTGATATTGGAACGGCAGATAAGACATATATTGTATGAGAGCATTCCAGAAAACAAGGTTGTTCTAATATTTATTAAATAATTATCAGCAAGATTCAACGTATGTAAGACGGATCTTGTTTACTAAAGTGATATATTGATTAATAACATAATTTTATTTAGCTGTATTAGATTTTTACAACACTTTGTAAAAAGCTAAAAAAATTTAACACTATTATACAGCTTCATTTTTACTATTTTTAGAAAATTTCATAATAAAGCATATTCGGAAGAGATTCTCCAAAGAAAAATCAAAACAATAAATTCAGGATTGAAACTGAGAACTGTTTTCTGAATATTGTAGTCTTACCATTAAATCCTAGTAAAACCAGTTAAAGTAACTCATTCTGCCTCAAAGTAGTTAACTCAACTTTAATTCCTATTAAAAATGCTCAAGTGGTCGATATAATTCGCTAATGAAAGCTCCCTCCAATCAGACAATCTTTCTGACTGATATGTGCTCATGTTTCTTCACAACTTATAAATTTGCTATTTTGTGTTAAGTAAAACATGCACTTCGAATGATGTTATTATCTTTAGATATCTGTAAGATCTCCAAATTAAAATTCAGTCAAAATTACAACTTCAAATCTACTTGAAATTATGTAATCTTATAGACTCAATAATTATCAAAACAAATATTATCATTTAATTTTCTGTATAATATTATATTATTTTAATATACTTAATCTAGATTGATATAGATGTTACATAATTTCAAATAATTTTTAATTTTATATTTAATTTTTAAAAATATATGTATACACAAAAGAACTTATTCATAAAAAATTACATAAACTTATCACATTTTATGGTATTTCCAGTCTTAAATGCATATTAAAGTAAAATTTTCAAAATTATGATATATGCTGTAAAAAAATATAACACAACGCTCTCTCTCTGGAAATTATTTGAATAATTTACTGAATAAAAGAAATTCTTGAACATCAAATGAGCTTGACAGCTTTTACTTCTAATCCTTATTTTTCCAGTACAATACCATTAATTTAAAAAATTATCCTAAGACTATTTATCTATTTTCATGTTATTGAGTATAAGAAAATAATTGTATCATGGTTTAAGAAAATCGACTAATATTTTTTTTAATATTATTATGTAGCAAATATGTATAGTAACTACATTCGTGACCATAAGTTAAGGATAATGCAAGTTCAGGTAAAGAAAGAGACAGAAGCAAAACAAATGTGACTTATTGGTGAAGTCCATCTACTAAACAGAAAGTAAAGAGAAAAAAGATGCTATATGCTTGAAATCATTAATAAAAATTGTGATTTTTACTCCCTGGAGCAAATATCAAAAAAGAACCTATTTACAAAAACCAATACAACATGGTTGGTATGATGGTTAATACAAAGTATGCCCTCCCCCAAGACAATGCAATACGTACAACGCCTAGGCATGCTAAGTATCAAATTATCGATCTGTGATCTTGGGAAATATCACACCACTTATCAAGCAAATATCTCTGAAGTTCCAGTAGACATGTGGGAGGGTATTTAAAGGGTTCGATTCGTCGGCCAAGCAAGTCCCACCTATTGGATTCAAGTCCTGTGAATACACTGGCCAGTCCATATGGGTGATATCCTCCGATTGAAGGCATTCGTCTACAATGTTTTCAATGTGAGGACGGGTGTTGTCATTCATAAACAGAAATTCTGTATCCAGGGCAACCCGAAACAAACGTGCATGTTGTTCCGGAATGTCATCCCGATAGATTTGGCCTTTCATAGTTACATTCTGTACATGCAGGTTAGGTCTGGAACCCAGAATAATTCCTCCTTAAACGAGCAATCCCACACCATCGTAACGGTGTCGTTCAATGGTGTTCTCTTTGTGGTAACGTGTACCTGGCCCTCTTCATATGAGAGTCCAGTGAGAATCAGACTGAAAGCAAAACCTGGACTCGTCGGAAAACATCACACAAGACCATTATTGCGATGTCAACAATACATGCTCTCTACTCCAGGCTAACCGTATGCGATAGTGAGTTGCGGTAAGTGGAACACATCCAACATGGCTACGAACATATAGACCTTTGTACCCAAAGCTTCTGTTCATGGTCTGCTTTGAAACAGTTGTACCGATAGCTGAAGAGAGCTAACGAGGCAGGTTTGATGTTATCCTCCTTCTGCTTCTTTTAGCAGTAACTGCCTAATACCGGTCCTCATTCTGCGTTGTATAATATAGAGTTCTCTGGCGACCTGTGCTGTAATGTCCACTCACATTACCATCATCTTGGAATCGTTGACAAAGCATGGATATGACACTCTGGCCAAGTTCCTCGGATACTTCCAGATGGGTAAGTCCACATTCCAGACGGCCGATAATTTTACCACGTAAAACATCATCCAAATGCTTCCTTTGTGCCATAACTATACGGTTATTGACCTGAAAGGCTTTTAAAGCGCTTGTGAACAATTTTCTTCTTCTTTGCAACCATTCCTTATGTATCTCTCTCTTACACTCTTGTCATTGTGACGGATTATCTGCGCCATCTGGTGGTTTTTTGCAATTTGCATATTATTCTTCAAGATAGGTGTGATAATTCTACATGAGAAATTTTTATTTAAGTTCAATTTCTGTGTGATTCTTAATTTATGGACATGAGTGTAAGTAAAAGATAAAATTCCTAGTGAAATCAAACTGAATATTAAAAATTAACAACCTTTTGAAAATAATAGATAATATACACAATAAAATTTTAATTTCCAGAGGCAAGACCACATCAACTTAAGCGCTTCACCAAGATAAACTGCGAATGAATTCGCCAGGATATCTTAGGAGAATAATAGTGCTAAAGCTTTGAGCTGCTTATGAGATAAAGCAAATTATTTAAGATAATAATAAAATGAAAACATAATTCAAAAATGAATTAAATTTGAGAAACGCTATAAAAATACTTTCATTCAATGATGCACTCACGAAAATATGTACTTATTAATACTCATTAAAGTAAGTATTATATATTCGTACTTTATAGATAATACCATAATTACAAGATATTGAATTCTGTAAAAAAATAAAAAATCGAAATAGAGTTCCTTTTGTTAACAAAAGTAATTGCATCCAGTTGCTCTTTTTGTTTTCAAAATCAAATTAATCTTATCCCGATAAATATGATTAAGTAAATATTGATCTAAATTATATTATAAACAGTTTCAGTCCATAAGGTCGTCATAAAGTTAGAAATGCACCCCTTTACTTAAAATAAATTTTAGCATTTTATTGATTTAATTTCATTTTAATTCTTTGAAAAAACTTTTATTTTTAATATTCATATTTACTTAAGGGTTTATATATGTAACAAATGTTTTATATTTCAAAAGTATTTTTCGAAATATAAATGAAAAATAAATTCTTACACTATAGATGTATTCAAAAATATTAGTATAGAAATTACATTATGAAAATATAATCAATTGAAAAAATAAAATAAAAGGATTCTTAGTAGTTAAAAAGTGTACTATATCTTGAAAATATATAGAGTTGTTTTCAGAAAATATTTTGACACGCAAAAAAATATGTGAAAGGGTTTTGACACGCAACGCTAATTCTGTTTCGTTGATAAAATGCGAACGTCAATCTTACATTGTCAAAACTTATTTATTACTAAATAGATTAGAAAATTCTGAATCCTGGCGTAAACAATTTTTGTAACGGTGGCAACTATTTTATTTAATTTGAATTTATTATATATTACAAATAATGTTCTTTAATGTTAATTTTTTAATATGTGTAGAATAATTATTTTAATACTGTAAGTAATTATAATAAGAAATTTTTCAAATAAGTTCAAATAAGAAATTTTTTCTAGCTAGAAAAAGAGGTTTTGATTATTAAATAATTATATAATTATTTTATATAATGATTTATAATTAATTAATGTAATTATTCAAAAGTTTTTGTTTATAATAGTATCTACTGTCGCTTTTAAGAAGTATTTTAATAAAATGTTTAATTTAACTGTACATTTTTTGTAAATATAACCATTGTGATAAAATTTTCAGTTAATTTCTCTATAGTTAATATTTTATCTGTCATTAAGGTTTATCAGGTTTCAGTTAAAATTCATTCAGAGTAATTTTTTATTAAAGGAATTGAGCTGTAATTATATATTCAATTATGGGGAACGAATAAAATGCCCAATTTTTTACGTGCAGCTGAAAGTGATATTTTAATTTTTATTGGGTTCAGAATCTCAGCTTGATTTTAGAAAATTGTCTTAAATTTATTTTAGTAAACAAATAAGTAATGTTGTTACAAACACTAGTGAATGATATCAATATCTAAGCAAATATTTTTTATTTTATTAATTTTTATGTATGCTATTTTTAATTACCTTTTTCAATTTTCGATATTTTTAAGCAACTTTATTAAATTTTAAAATATATATAAAAAGGAATTCGAAATAATAAATTACTATTTTATTTTAACCTAAACATATTTTTGTCTCTCCATTTTGAAGGATATTTATTTCGTGTGAGTTAAATAAACACAAGTATAAATTTTGCGGCACTTTGGGTAAAAATTTTAACTGCTGTTTCTTTATATACATTTAGCACGCATTTACTTTAAAAGGTGAAAGAGTTAATTCTACTGGTGTAGAAAAAAACTGTGCTTTAAAAATTCATAGTGAAAGGGTTGTGAAGTAGGGCACAAAATGAATGGGTGATCACGTGGGATAGGAGGAGTCTTGGTTGCTGTTGGCAACTGAGTGAAAAAAAGTGGGAAGCCCTATGTTTTGAGCTCAGAAGCACACTCGAAGCAGCCGGCAGCATGCTTACTTGGTGGCGCAGCACTAAAGCGGTGTGTGTTGTGTCTTTTCAGAGCCTGAGCGGAGACTCCTGAGACAGCCGCCGGTAGGGGGCTTCTGTGCAGGCGGCCGATCAGGGCCGGTGGTCGGCGGCAGAAGTCACCTGTGGCCGCCTCACACGAGGCTCGGCCTCAGCTCGCGTCTTGAGCACTCCTTCCTCACCAAGACTGTCTCGCGGGAGAGCGTGGCCGCCTCCCTGCGACAGCTGTATCGAGATCCACCACTTCAATCGACGGGCAACGACTTCGCAGAGATCGCTGCCGATTCCATGCGGGTCAATGGCGCCATTCGCCAGTTCAAGCAGCTCCGCAAGCCCGTCACTTACTCCTCCAGTATGTCCATCGAGTGCTCCATGAAGGGCCAGAACTCGACGGAGAGCGAGACCACGGCGATTGCCCTGGTCAGCGTGAACCCCGAGCAACCATCCCTTTCAGCGGAGAAAAAAGCTCCTGCCTCCGGCTTTCACAAACCCAGTGTCGGTTATCGCCTTGGCCGGCGGAAGGCGCTCTTTGAGAAGCGTAAGAGGATCTCTGACTATGCCTTAGTCATGGCAATGTTCGGCATCATCATGATGGTCGTCGAGAATGAACTTTCGGCCGCCGGTGTTTATAACAAGGTAAGTGCTCTTCTTCCTTCTCCTCTAAATTTCTTTAAAGTAGTTGTTTTGGTGGCAGGAGAAATGGGTTTATTTACATAGCTATCTTTCTCATCATATTGGTTTCTTTTAAATTGTTTGTATTATGTTTTGTGAGGCAGGCTCTCGACTTCCCATTATGTGAGGCAGGCTCTCGACATTCCATTAATAATTAATAATTCTGGTTACAATCTAAATAAGATCAATTCGTAACTCTTTCGATTTTCTACGAGTTAGCTTAAAATACGCTATAGCGTATTTTAAGCTAACTCATAGAAATGATAGTATGATTGCTATAGCAATCAAATCAGAATTTTTGTCAAGGATCTATTCCTAATTCCTTTTCTCTAAAGAATTCATCATACTGAAACAAATGTGTGCCTATATTAACCACAATATTTTCGCCAAATTTTATAGGATTGCTAATTTTGTAATTGTAATATACGCTTCAATATTCATCTAAAATTTTACATTAGAAAAAAATTTAAGCGATAAGAACTACTGCCATTTATATCTCTTTGTTTATATAAAATTTTACATAAACATAGAGATATAAATGACAGTAGTTTTTATCACTTAAATTTTTTTCTAATGCTCAGTTGCCATTAGGATATACATATTCATCTCTAGAATGAGTGAAGTGATGGCATCGCATTCAGGGGGGTACCCAATTGGAGTGCCATCTTCTGGCCGAAAGTGAGAGGGAGAGACATCCGTGCCTGAATCAGGATTAAAACCTAAGACCTGCTTTTCCCACTTCCCCCACATTCAATTTGGAATTGCAGTGTTATTCCACTCCTTCATTATAAAATTTACTTGAGCTAATTTATATTACCCAAATATTAGATCTTAAAAAAATTAATGTATGTATTGTTCGCTATGGCAAATTATTTCTATTTCATAATTTTATAGCCTACCGTTCCTCTAATTTCCTTGGATCAAATTCTATTTGCACAATACCTAAATCCCAAATGAATTTTATAAGCAAATAAATCTGATACAATAATTTTTTAATTAAATTACGATTGTCATTGTCTTATTATTTTTAAGTCATGATACATTAATATCTTATGCTGTACATAAATGCAGTAGTTTAAACTAGCCAATGTATGCAACAATTTGAGGGATAATATATTATTGTGCAATTTCCTATATGTTTCATAAGATTATACATATAATGTTTAAGTGTGAATTTAAAAATAAACAATATTTTTTAATGTGAGTAATATCAAAGCAATGTTTTTCCAAATTATAATCATAAAATAAATTATATCTTGAATTGAACGTTAATTTTCTAAAAACAGATGAATTCGAAATTATAGATTTTGTGATTATACTTTCTCTCCAATATTAAAATCTCTCAAGATGTTATGTCAATGATTAAAAAATTCATTAATTTTTAATTAAAATTTGCATAAAATCCGAAAAAATTATGATTTATGTTTATTTTGAACATTAAATGTTATTCCATTTATGAAATAAACATTGAAATATATAAATTGTCTAAACTTATTTGTTTATGTAAAACATTCACCATAACATCAGTCAGAAAGATGCATTCTACTTTTGAATATGTTTAAAATATAAATATGAAATTGTAAACTCATAATAGAAAATTTAAATGAGAAAACTAAAAAAAATTAAATTCATTATATATCTTTGAAGACTGTTTCATTCTTTATAAAAATACATATTTATAAAATATTTTAAAGTAATAAAATAGTTTGTAAATCTTCTGGAAAGTTGAAGAAACTCTAAAACATTATTTAAAATGCTGGAATTTTTAACAAAAGTAAATCATGACTTATATTATAATTATGATTCAAATTTATAGAGTATTTAGTTATGATTAAATACTTATTTGAAAAAGTCAAAATACCCTAAATGTCGCAGATCTGATAATATTTATAGCTACATATTATATATATATATATATATTAAAAAATTGTCTCTCTCTCCAGATGAATCAACAACAGCTTTATATTTTCATATTTAAGAAAAAATTATCTTTCTCTTTTTCAAAAATTCTTCAAAAACTATTTATTGAAACAGTTTATTTTGTTTGTTATCATTTGAAATAGAGCTAAATAGAGTTTATTTTTTTTTTAATTTTAAAAATGATATACCTTAAAAAATCATTGCATTTATTCATTTTTTAAATAACTTTTTTATATCTACATTTAACACGCATACATCATTTTCATTAAGACATCGTCGACGAAGTCAAAATAATTGGAAAAATTAATTAAAATTAGAAAAGCAATATCGATATTTATATGAATCCTGATAAATGTCAATAAATAAAGCATTTCTTGGAGTTTTTGATAGTTCAACAAGATTTCTTTTCTTTTTACTGTCATTGATTAATATGAAAAATCTAATAATTATAAATTAATCTAAATATTAAAATGAATCTAATAATTATAAATTATCTCAATTTGGCTTACCTAAGATTTTTATTTCTTGAAATGGTTTAATACGAATAAAATGATTACTGAACCTAACAAATTAAAATAGTTTTAACTGCAGATAAAATTTTAGTTGCTTTAATACAAAAATGCATTTAAATTTATTCAAAATAATATTGTAACTAGCATTTTTGATTACTAAATAGTGTAATATAACTCTTATTTGCTATGTTATATCCAAAATATTTTACTAAATCCTTTGAATTGGTTAAAAGCTATTATGACTTATTGCTCTGTAAATTCTACTAATATTTGATATTAATAAATTCAATAAAAAATAACATATTTATATTCTTACATCCAAAACTAAAATTAAATCTGTAGAAAGAAGACAAAGCACCCTTTGCGATTTAATTTGTTTTCAAATGTAACATTTTTTTAATTTAAACAAATTTAATGTTGATCAACAAAGTTGGCGACCAATTCTCATAACTCCAATATTTTTCACCAAAGCCAAGGTGCCAAATGCGCGGCAATAACATGTGGAAAAGAGCCAAAGTTTCTTACTTTAAATACAATCTTGTCCACAAATAACAAGGATATTTTTGTGATAAGAACAGATGTGCGAAGAAGGAATATTTTAGAAATCAGAACAGGAGAAATGTCTCCGGTGATTTACATATATATAGTTTTCTTCATTTAAAAAAGAGTTTACATTTTGATCCGGCTCTGGAGACTTTGTAACTAAAATTTTTCTTGGGAAATTGCACATTTCAAGTTAAAAGCTTATAAGATGCAATGGAGCATTGTTTAAATTTGCATATTTCACATTTGTGTATTCACACCTCCATGTGCTAAAAATAAAAAATAACTTTTACTGATAGAGGTTTTTTATTATTTTTTTACAAAATTTTAAGTATGCTTGCATCGATTTTTTCCTTTAGAAAAATCGATAAAATGTTCTCATATTTTGTGTGTGTGTGTATCTATGTGTATGTGTCTGTGTGTGTGTGTCTGTGTGTGTGTGTGTGTGTGTGTCTGTGTGTGTGTGTGTGTGTCTGTGTGTGTGTGTGTGTGTCTGTGTGTGTGTGTGTGTGTCTGTGTGTGTGTGTGTGTCTGTGTGTGTGTGTGTGTGTCTGTGTGTGTGTCTGTGTGTGTGTGTCTGTGTGTGTGTCTGTGTGTGTGTGTCTGTGTGTGTCTGT
Source organism: Latrodectus elegans (assembly GCA_030067965.1). Taxonomy (NCBI): domain Eukaryota; kingdom Metazoa; phylum Arthropoda; class Arachnida; order Araneae; family Theridiidae; genus Latrodectus; species Latrodectus elegans. Next base: position 38,625,514 of record CM057817.1, on the reverse strand, counting down.
GTCTGTGTGTGTCTGTGTGTGTCTGTGTCTGTGTGTGTCTGTGTGTGTCTGTGTGTCTGTGTGTGTCTGTGTGTGTGTGCGTGTGTGTGTGTCTGTGTGTGTGTCTGTGTGTGTGTGTCTGTGTCTGTGTGTGTCTGTGTGTGTGTGTGTGTCTGTGTAGATATATATATATATATATATATTCCGTACAAAATAATCTTAGTTTATTTTAAAATTTCAATATAAGAAGAACCGTTAAATTTTTTTTACTATTCATATAGGCAAATAAATATGTTACACTATTAAATATTTCATATTCCTATTAATCAAAAAATTTTTACATATCGTAATAAGATTCTTTTAATCAAAGAATTAGATATTTAATTTTTGACAAAAATAATTTCCGTCTCTTAGTTATTATTTTCTTCTGTGGTTAGTTTTCATATGATATATCAGAGATCGTGATATATATGCGTACTGATTATCAATTTTTATGCCTTGTATTTTTTGTCTTCCTTTGTTATTTCTTTATTTACATAAATAAGTAAATGAAAAGTTCCGTTTGGGGGGATATTTTGCATATATTATAGCTGTATTTGCATCTTTTTATTCTATGCCATAAGTGCATACGTATTTTGAATGCTTTGTCCTAAAATATGTAACAAAAGAATTGTATTTTGATAACTTGAACGATTGAATTTTATAATGATTTTGCCATTTTCTTCACCATCGATAAAATCTAGTATTTTTTGAAGTTTGTAACCGATTACATCCTTATAATGCCAATAAAAGTGAATCGAAAGTAATCTCTCATATCAGTTGCTATTTATTTAATACCGTTATTATTTTAACTTGTTTCTGGTCTTCAAGTTTGAATCGCACAGCTAGATTTTCTTTATTAATTTTCTAAAGTATAGAGCATAAATTAGAAATAAATAGGTTTTCCAAGTAAAAATTTTATTATATACCTTAAAAGGGTTCTTACATCATTACGAGATCAATGATTATCTCAGTACAAAGATTTCATTATCAGAAAATAATCTAAAAATTATATGAATTAAGAGAAATTAATTCCATTTTAATTTTATTCTATTATATGTAATTAAATCTGGTTTGAAATATTACTCAATATGCACTGCGTATAAAAATATACAAGTAATACATAAATAATTCTTTAAATCTTCAAATTAATGCTAATTAAAAGAGAATTAATGTTTTTATCCCAAGCCACATTAGAATATCGGTTTCTTGAATTATTAGGATATCGACTTTCCATTATTAAAGAAATTAAGCGGAAAATTATGAGAACATAAATTCTAACATCTCTATTGTTAATAGACAACTTTGAAAGATGAATAACTTAGACAGAGGGGTCATCCATCTTTCATTAAATTGCAGTTGGCAGCCTCCTTTCATTAATGAAGAATTTCACTAATAAAATGAATTTTTAAGACGGAATTCACACACAATTTAAGAATGATTGTTTTTCGCAATTAGTACGTATTCATATTAAATAATCCATATGAAAAGCTCAATAAAGATATTTATTATTAGTTTGAATCTGAATCATACATAATTATTAAAAATAAATCCACAACTGTATATTACAATCATCTTTAAACTATTTCTAATACTTTCATTGGTATATATATATATATATATATATATATATATCTTACTTCATTATTGAAATATATTCGTAATAAAATTATTAATTTGTTGAAATAAACAGTTTTTAAGAATAGATGAATTTTCTTAGCAAAAGTGTAATTTTAAAACAAAAACAATTCCTGTCATATTGTAAATGTAGTTTAATTAAAAATAATATAAAATTATATATTGTGTTGTGAGTGTGAATGCTAAAAAAATTAATTTCGATTTTCGATTTTGAATCAATTTTTAATTATTTTTTTTCTTTTTTTTTATTACCCCAAGATATCCTATAAGATATAGATTTAATTTCAAAAAATATTATATTACTCACATGATAGTTCTAATAATAAGATATTCACTTATTTTACAGCATTCATTGCTATTGATATTTTATAAATAGTTTTAGATTTGTACTATTTTTTTCCATTGATTTTAGGAATAGTAAAATGACAAAATTACCACTTTTATTTAAAACTTTGAAAACCTGAGAATTATTGATGTGTTCTTAGAAATTTTTTATATATTTTAATTATTTCTATATAAATTTTTTAAATATTTCTTTAACATTATGGAACTTTTTCTCACCACATAATAGATTTCAAGACTCTAATTTTATTATATTTTAGAGCAAATAATAGCTGAAAGCGAGTCTAGCTTTGACAACTGACTTTCTACTATAAAAGTATAGCTTACTTTGAGAAACAAATTGCCCTACATTATTCATTTATTTACTTTTATGTAGCCATTATGTTTCAACTCTCATAGATTCTAATAAAAACTGTAAGCGTTATATTCACACATATTTATTCTTGTCAAGTGATTACTTTATATCGCGAGAAAGGTACTTTCAATTTGTTTTCTATTTTCTCTTTCTCATTCATGAAATATTTTTATATTCTTTAAAATAAATTTGTATTTAAAAAATATTCACTTTTATTCCAAAAAATAATTTAAAAGAATATTAAAATGGTCCAATAAACGTAAGCCGTATTCTAAGAAAAAAAAAAGGAGCCAAAAAACTTTTTGAACAATAAAGTGATAAATAGAAGCAAAAATATCATGGGTTTAAAAATAAAAAATTAGCATTTCAATAATTTTTAGACTATAAGTAAATTAAATTATAAAGCTTATGGGGTGAATAACGCAAGTCGTTAAAGTACTCTCGTCTAACCACTCATCATTTAAATATTTTTATTTTTGAGAAAAAACCGATATATAAGAATTACAAAAATATATCGGTGAAAATAAATATATAACCCAAAAATGAAAACATATTCTCCTTCAATGAAGTATGAGTAATTTAATTACTAAGAATGCGTGTATGTAAGTTTCCTTTTCACATTTTAAATCTACGACAATTTTCTCGCGGTATTTAAATTGAATACTATCTGAGAATTTACATTGTTATTTGTATAGCATATATAAAACTATATTACTTTTGTTAATATTTGCTCTTTGAAGTCATATATTGCATTTAATTTTTAAAATATGAGTTGTTTAGTGTTTACAGTAAGCAAAATTGCTTGTTAGCTTACTCGACTTGATATTAGACTTGAAGAATACATAAGAACGTGTATTCTTAATACATAAAGAAAGAAATAAGCAAGGTAATCTTTCAATGTTACATTTTTATAACATTTGTTGATTTACATATTTTTAAATCGGAAAATAATAATTTTGGTAAACAGAAGATATTTGAAGCTTACGGTATTTATGATTCAAATGTCATTAACTAAAGCAATAACGCGGCATTATAGCACCGTGGCATTGGATGTGGTGGATATAGAAGTTCAGCTGTTTATGTATAACAAGGTTTAGTGTAGAGAAAAAAAATGAGACCGAGCTTAAAAATGGAAACAGATCATCTAGTCCCACAAATCTGGATTTCGTTTATGAATGCATGATTGCTGAATTTTTGTTCGCAAATGCAATGGTATCATCATTAGCGTAATGAAGCCTGTGTTAAAAAGGCTGCATTATACGTGGTAAGTTCGTTATATTTTGAAAAAATTTAATTACTTCCAAACTCAGCTTTGGTTTTGTTTGTTTTGGTTGATTGGGATTTATATAGCGCAAGGTTTTCAAAATCAGCGTCATGGTATAAGTAGCTATCTTCGCTTGCATATTCTGTAAATCAGAAACTGCGTGGTAAGTTGACGGTTGATGTGTGAAGCTCTGAATGCCATCCAACTTCTCATGTTGTGCACATTGTTAAACATTTCATATCTGATCACCTAGAGTCAACTATTTTTTAACTGCACGACATCCAATTACTTAATATCGTACATATTTTGGTTGTAATTACCAAAAATCAGGTATATGACAGTAGGAGCAATTGAATCTAATGAACTGTGATTATGCATCATAAGTGTGATTACAGAGTCATTCCATAGAATGACATTCTCTAGACTGCAACCTAAATTCTGTATCTATATCTATTTTTTATTCACAAATGCTCTTATACCATAACACTGGAATCAGTTAATAAGACTACAAGTTCACTTGATGTTTTTTAATCTTAAAATTTTAAAATATAATTTATTTATTCTTTATTGATCATTCATTCTCTTAATTAAATATCTTTGCTGCCCATTCATTCTTCGTTGGAATTAATAATTCAAGTTTATGTACTATTTCATATTGAAAAATCTTTATTTTTAAAGGCTTATTTTGTAAAAGAAAAAAAGTTCCTGATATAAAACTTGACACATCTAGAGATTTATTTTGGAAAATTAGTGATAGTAAGTGGAATTCGATAATATGAAACAAATGACGAAAATCTTCAGTAATTAAAATTAAAATATCTTCTAATCTTTCTAAAAAAATGCATTAAAAATGTAAAAGCGTATATTTTATGGTATTAAGGAGCAAGACACGAACACTAATAATAAATATTCTCAAATCATGATATGAAAAATCAATCAAAAATATAGAGAATTAAATGTATAATAATATTCAATTTCTTAATTCACATTAACAATGAATTATTTGCGTTAATACTACTGCTCATAAAACGTGTTTGCTACTACATATACTTCAATTATAATTTTAATTAAAAAAATTATTCGCTATTTACTAGTGATCATAAAATAATATGTTTAATACTATTTATTTCAATAAAAATATATATTCTTGAAATACGATAATTTGGAAAAAAAGAATAAATCTTTATTTTTCCAGTGCATATTTTTGATAAGCTAGACATGGTTTTCTGAAAATTTATAAAACTCATTAATTAAAATCAATACATTTTTGTCATTGAATTTAATAAAAAGAAATTTATGATTTAAATCCTGAAATAATGTTGAATTATAAAATAAGCTCAGGAGAGAGAAGAGACTTATAACTGTATTATAAATTATTTATAGAATAATTAATTTCCAAAAAAATTATAATTACATAGAATTTTTTATTAAAATTTACATAAAAAAAATTAGTTTTTGATATCAATATGTAGTTAATATATAGTATAAAAATTCATTTTCCACTATATTATGCATTCATCTCCTGGAAAATATAAACAATTCTAAGAATATTATTTTTTAATAATCAAAATCAAACATTTGTGTAATATATTCAGATATGCTCAATGAAATTTATTATTTTAAAATATTTATCTTGAATTCGTGATAAAATAGGAATATTTTACGCATGATTATCTGATAAATAATAATTTTTATTTAATGTTTCTTTCTGAATTTTTACTGAAAGTTGATTAGGGAGCACTCTACTAAGTAAGGTAAAATATTTCAGCTCATTTAAATATTTACATCTGCAGTTAATAAATAAACCATAGAATAAATTATTTATAAGTAAATTGATACGATACAGTTTATGGGAAAAAATAATATGTATGTCTTAATAAATTATTTAATTTGAATTTTCAAAAGTAACCTATAATTTTTCATATAAATATATACAATTGATTTATTAGAAAATTTAGTTGAGATTGTGTTAAAAATTATATTAAAGGATTCGTGAGATTTCAGATTACTTATTGAAAGAATTGAGCAGATGATATGTTTACATTTTATAAATTAAAACATTCTTTTAAAATTATTTAAGACCGTAGAAGCCAGGTTGGTTAGGATGCTCGTTCCCGCTATCGGAAAGTAGTGAGTTCGAATCCCAATCCAACCGAAGATCCGTAGTGTTCGCATCGTGGCTGGGCCTCGTTAAATATGTCATTGTCAAAGTCCTCCTAGTAAGCCTATACAACTTACTTATTTCAAATGCGAACCGACAAAACCATAATTAACATTAGTGGAAATTAGATCGCTATAGAAAGTAGTAAGAAGAAAACGGTAACAAGCTCTTCGCTTACTTATCACAAGAACTATTCTCAAATAAAAAATCAGAGCTCAATTTAATAAGGCTTGTTTCCCCTATCCACCATTGATGCTAAGAAACATTACCCGTCACTTTGCTTAAAATCATATGTTATAATAGCTCCCATACTACTTTGTCTAGACTACTTCTACTAATCTGTCTACTGTGTCTAACTTGTGATCATCTTAAATGTATTTACTTTGACAGAGGGAGAAAAATCTCCCCAACATATAAAAAAATGCTGTGACTATTCAGCTTGACCGGATAACATTCTGGGTTGCACCGTACTTTCTTAAAAGGACTTGATGTCCAATCTCCTTACCCTTATAGATTTTTTGGCAGTCAACAATTTCTGGAGCTGGCATGACATATGTCAGATTTTTTGAGAATAAGCAATAGCAACTAATATGAATCGAATGAAGAAATTCTCCCACACTTTTCCTCCAATTGATTACTTTGTGTTATCAAGATGGCTTAATCTTGGAAACTAGTTTTTTCATTGGCGATTTAATTTAATCATATAAAGCAAATCTTTTGGCGAACAAAGAAGTCTGAATGCTTCTGTTATTTTTATTTGATGTTGAGTATTGCAATGAAGAGTTGAGAAATAAAGTGCATTAGTAAAGATTTTTTAAAAATTATCCATACAAATTATATTTAGTTTTAACTTTTTCTATTAATTAATATTGTTAATATTAATTGTTAATATTTTAATGGATAATGAATTCTAAAAGCACAAAAAATTAGCTCATAAAATTTAAATTTCAAATAAAGTAGTTAAAACAACAAATACTTGTTGAATTTAAGTATTTTATGTAAAAGAGCTTTAGGTTAATTATGGCTCATTTTATGTAAACTGGTGAAAAACATAAGCAATAATTCAAAATTTTAAAAAGATATCCAGGTAATTGTTGAAAAAGGAATCTTGTGATCAGTACAATGAATACGAAATTCAGTAGAATGGTCATGTGTATGAAAATGTCAGGAACAAAGTGTCATACGTGATGAATGTGGTCGTCTCTTGCAATTCGAGACAATTATAAATGGAGTAACATAGACGCAATTAAAGACGTTCCCGGCAAATGCAAGTTGATGTTTTCGTAAAATATGGTGAGAAGGAATCCCTTGGATGATTTCAAACATGGAAGAATGATCTTAAAACTGGAGAAGGGCCTTAATGTGACCAAGTCTAGCTGAAACTTTTTGGAATTAACAAAGTGCCATTTCGGCATCGTGGAAAGCTTTCCAAGCCATAGGTACATCTATTAGAAAACTTGTTGGGAGTACCCCAAGAAAGCTACTGCATTGAATGACTGATGTCTCGTCTTGCAGGTGAAAAGAGCCTGAAATCAGCCCCCTAACACTACTCCTAAGAAAGTAGAATTATTTGAAAATGTTGTTAATTTTTTAAGTAATTTTTTTACTGTCTGTATTCACTGAAGTAATTCGCTAAAATTTCTGTTGCCTCAATGCATAGAAATAGTTTAATATTAGTTTTCCAGAACGATGTTAGAAAATGTAGCATCTATAGTAATTGGTTAAATTCCATATTCTAGCTATATAACTTGGTTTAAAATAAAATATCTTAATTTTGACATCATATATTATAATAAATAATTCAGGTTACTTGAAGTTTTTCTAATTTGCCTTTGACTTTAGGGCTCTTACAATCAAATATCTTTTTTTACCTAACAATAAATATACATTAATACTTGAACTTCCTGGATATCAAGATGATTTTTGTAAAATTGTGTCTTTATTTTCTTAACTTTTGTTGATATTTGTTGAAAAATAGTTACAAATGGATATAAGACAGCAAAATGTTAAATCTGGTTCGATGCCTTGAAGATGTTAAAGTTATGAGTTTTAGAAAGTGATTGATTAAAATTTATAAAATATAATTACAAGCAAAATATTTTGCAATGGAAATCATTACTAAAAATTTAAGAATTGCATTTCTATTAAAGGCATTATATTTACTTCCTTATTTTTCTAATGCATATTTGGAAATTTAGAACTTAGTGCAATTAAAATTACAATTATGTTTTGCAATGCTTACGACTGGCAAATAATTGTTCTAAAAGAAACTACTTATTAAACTTATATACAAACATATTCATAAGAACAACCCTTATTACAAAATTAAAATATGGGTATTATATATTTAAAACTCTTGATAGAGAAACAAACAAAAGTTTCATGATCTCATTTATTTTAGTATTATTTCATATTCATTTTTTTTTATTTATATTAAAAGGAAATTAAAACAATCTGTGTCTTTAGTTACAAAATTCAACAATGAATTTATCTCACATCATTATTTCTTTCATGAAAACGTTTATTAAATGTATGTAAACTTGCAGTAGTTAGGATTATCCAGCAAATAATCTATAGTTTTACAATCATCAATACATACAGTTTGTAAAAATAAGTTTCTCACAACAAAAATAAAAACCTTTCACAAAAGTTTTATCTGTTTCTTTTTTAAAGTAGAGAAAAATAGAGCATGCATTTAGAAAAAAAAAAAAAAACGTTTTCACCTGCTTCTCTTTTTCACTGATACAGTTCCTATTTCTATTTCTAAAAACTGAACGCTAGTCTAAGAAACTTCGATCTACATTACCATTTCTAAGATTCTTTAACACAAATTTTTGATATACTATATATAGCATTAAACTCTCTGATGTATCATTTTAACTAAGGAAGAAACTCTTGGCTATAATATTATAATGATACGAATTAAATATAATAATAGGAATCCAAAGAATTCCTTGCTTTTGATTTTTTTTTAAATTCTGTACTATTTAAGTATAGATTTTATTTAATATTTTTTTATTTTTTAAAAGATATCATAAAATCATCTACTATTATTTCACCAGTTCTTGAAACATGAAACTTGATTTGATATCTGAACTAGACTTAATGTCTAATGTACTATTGCCCAATATCCAGCCAGTCTAACTTTAATAAGCAGTTCAGCTCTGTTTCGCCATATAAACGCGTGTACTGTATTACTAGGAGTATATCCGAACAATAGTTTCAATATTAATAGCTTTTATGCCCTATCAAATCAAATAATGATGTCATCCAATAGCTATCTGAATGCAGTTTTATATGCAACTAGCTTACTAATGAGGCTATATTGTTTTGTTTAAAAGTATTCTTAATGAAAGCAATTCTTATGCATTGCTAATGATAAAAACTTTTATCTGTCTTTGAGAGGAATTATATTGTGCTTTTGAATCACAAGAGAAACTTAAAAATTTTTCAGCAGTATTAAACCTTTAAAAATATTAATACAGTATTCATTTTTAAATGTATGTAATGCATGCTTTAATCATGCAATGCATACTGAAAAAAATGGAATTTAATTTTACTCATCAATCAGACTCAGAAGATAGCCTGTGTCTATAAGCTGTGTTCAATCCATCTTGTACCAAATTTCAAATCAATAATGTATAAAATATGTAATTAAAGGCAAAATAATATTATGCGTACTAAAAACCATCATGGGTTTGTTCTATGTACAGAGAATGTATTTTAATTTACAACATGTAAAAATAAAGTAAATTTGCATTCATAATTAACACTTTCCCAATTAACAAATAGCAGAGAGAGTCCAAATAATGAGGAAAATATTGACCGGCTTCTCAAATGAATACTATTTCTCGCATCAGGTGGCATTTAGCGGTAAAATGTGAATGCAGTCTCTGTAGGGGTGGAGTTAGCTAATTAGTTGTTTTCAAAGTTTAATGCTATTCAATTAATGACTAATTATTTAAATAAATTTATATATTGTTTCTATTATAATAAAATAGATGGGTGTAAAATGTTAACTAATAAACTGGTATTTATAATTATACATTATCAGAGATCTATATTAATTTTATGGTTTAAAAATTTTATTGTTAAATTATATATATATATATACTTTATGATTTAGAATTTTTTTCAATTTGTCTTTTTATATTATAATATTTCTTATTATATTTTTTCTAACAATATATTTTTCAATATACATTCATTAGCATATATATTCATTTCATATATCTGTACATATTCATGTATCATTTACAATGTCTATATATATCTAATCACAACATGTATATTACATAAATAATTATACAATTTCTAAATTTATATTTCATTACTATTTTCATTCATTTCAAAGTATTCTTTCTGGTTACATACACTTTTTTGTTAATATTTATTACTTTAATGTTAATATACTCTTTATGTTATAATAATGTACTTTCATAGTATACTCAAAATATTTATGTTTTTTATATGTATCTCTTCATTTTTATAAGCAAACAAAAAATAGCTATAAAGAAATAGACCACTATCATTGTATTATGATGCAGCGGGTAATTATTATCGTTAAAGTACGCAATTAGCATTCATATAAGTGCTGGAAAGTCTTTATGCCATAGATATATAACAGAATATTTTTCTGTAAAAATCAAGGTTTTATTCAATAAATAATAATAAAGTGGAATAAATCTGTTTGTTTACACATCATGAAACAAAAATAAGCGTATATTTGAATTTTCATTTATTTCTTACAATCAAAACTTAAAAGAAATATTATGATTTAATTTCATTAACATAAACCTTAAAATATTGACATTAATATTAAAAATAAGTTATCGAGAGAAAACAACCTGTATATGAATCATTTCAGACATTAGTTAACAAATAAAACAGAAATCGGTTCATTTATTCTTGAAAATGTATGGTATATCGATCCCTTGTATGGAAATGTGATTGTCGTGCTTTTAATTTCAGTAATTGAACATACTCTAGTGGGGAAAACACCATTTTAATCAAAAGTGATTTTTTTCCGCATATTTTATTACAAAACCAGAATTGCATAATATATCTTATCGCCTATATTCAAGTTTTAAAAAATAATTTATATTTTATTTCAGGAAATATTGATTTCAAACTCGTAGAAAACACACACACTAACAAAATTTTCTTATTTTAAAATATTCATATTTCCTCTAGCTTTCTCAATAATTTAAAACAATCCAAAATAGAAATAGGTACAGTTTTTCCATTTACATATTAATAATTATCTTTTCCTTTTGCATCACAAAACTCTTTTGTGCTGCGAATTATAGTCTTTCACAAATATACTGTTGTGTTTTATAAATTCACATTTCGTTTCCTGAGGAGCATTTTCTTTTGTTGTGTTAAATTTAAAAGGGAATCAAATAATACGCCCTTAAAATTTACAAATACTGTAAATCATAATACCCTTTTAAAGTGTAACTTTTAAAGCCCTGCACAAAATGTATGTTTTCTCCCTATCATCATATTCATTTCTTTAAAATTACAAATACAATACAAAGACCAAAATATATCAACTTTGTAACAGACCCATATTAACAATATTGACAGTAGATGGCGCTGCTGCCCAATATACTTACAACATCGAATGAGATGAGGATAGTGATGTGAGAAATGGCAAGGAAGAACCATCCGGTTCCTAAATACGTTTGTTTTGTACCACCCTGGTACTATGTAACCTTGATTTTATTTTATAATTATTAAGTGTTTTCTTTTTGTAACTAATCTTAATTATGTGTAATGTAATAAATGTTTGTTTTGTTTTAACTTCCGTTATCTTACGTCGCTACAAAATGGCGCCCAACATGGGGCCTTTCCCACTGTTTCCCATCTAATTGGATATGAGTTTTAGCTCTATTGAGTTGTTAGTTATAATTCCACGTCGGAATTTATTTGATTATGTGTTCATCTGGAATGCATTCTATTTGGAATTTTCCCGTGTCGTCATTCGTTTTCATCCAGAAATAGAACAGATGTATTAAGATTAGTTACAAGAAGAAAACACTTAATAATTATAAAATAAAATCAAGGTTACATAGTACCAGGGTGGTACAAAACAAACGTATTTAGGAACCGGATGGTTCTTCCTTGCCATTTCTCACATCACTATCCTGATCTCATTCGATGTTCTAAGTATTTGTGCAGCAGCTCAATCTACTGTCAATATTGTTAATATGGGTCTGTTACCACTTTATATGTGTTATTATAGTATATATATATATATATATATATATATATATATATATATATATATATATATATATATATATATATATATATATATATATATATATATATAAAGTGTACACACACACACATCTCTACTTTTGCCTTAATATTTTAATTTATTTTCACATTTTTGCTATTATAGCTAACCTGTTTTCTAAGTTTAATTTAAATGTTCAATGGCTGCGTTTGCATTTTATCACTCTTTTTTACTTTCTTTTCAATTGAAATTTCTTAAGAAAACGAAAAATAAACATCTAAAATTACGAAATAAAACAAAATATGCTATACTTTACGTCTTTATATTTTAAGTCCCCACTCGAGCTGAATAGGGAAATAAATGAAGAAACAAAAAATTCTTGTCGGAGAAAAAGAAATGTGTAAGCAAAGAATATTTTTTATCCCATGTTAAATGTGAGACAGACGCTTTATTGTTAACACTTCAAGAATAAGAAAATCACAGAGACACAGGGTTTTTTTTTTTCTATTTTGAAAAGCCCTTATTTTTATTTTCTTATCTTCAATGAACAAAACAGAGAGCTTAGGTCTGGAAGATAATATCCAGGATGACTGTCATGGGGTGATGAAGTAATTTTCGTTGCAACTCGCGCTGAAGGAAAGATACTAACACTTTTCATTCCTTGCACCATCCCCATAATGCTTGATACTCCTTGGCACCACTTTCGGAATATTATTAGCGTCAGAACTCAGAATGTCTCTCCGTGGTAAAGTGTCTGAAAGAAGCAGGGTCCTCTGACTCCCCTTTCCTTACAGAACTGTTACGTGTCCCACTTGGCGACCGGAAAGGTTTAAAGAAATAGAGTAAAACTGATGTTTTATCAGATGGATGGCAATGGGTGACGAGTTACGACACTTTTTGGGCTGTGAAATCGGAGATAAATTCGTTGTAAATGACACAGCTGAAGCGAAGGCATTATCATGCAAGGAAATGATACAAATGCTTATTCGATTCAATTTCTGCTTAATGGTGAAACTAACAAATTTAAGTTCATGACATAAACTTTTTTATTTAGAAAAATTTTATATATTTAAATATATGTATTAAATTTTAGTGTTTCTACTAAATATTTTTTTTTAAAGTGAAAAAAAAAACTTAGAATTCTTTTAAAGATTTTTATAAATGCATACATATTTGAAACTTTTTATTTCAAAATTGGACATCAACAATACATGCTCTTACATAAATTAAATAAAACTTGTTATTGCTCTTTAAAAAAAAATCCTAAACTGTAAAACATTAAAATTTCAATAATTCGTAATTTTTTTATATTATATTACATCTTAAACTATATTACTACTTCAAGATGTATTTACTACTTCAAGATGAAAAAATAACAAAAGAATTGTATTTCAAATTACGATCACTAATTATAATATTAATATTTTTTGTCTCGTTGAACAAAAAATAAAGATTTTACTTTTATATGATATAAAAGATAATGTTCTCAAAAAATATTTATTAAGTTGTCAAAATTTAACTATTTTATTTTTAGGGAAGATACGTTTCTTTCTTTCACATCATATCTCATAACATAACATCATCACGCAGATCATATAACATTTAATTTCATGTCTTATCACTTCAAGTCGAAATAGTTTTCAAAATATTTCTTTGCTTAAAAGTTTCTATTGTTTTATTTTCATGAAAAAATAAGCCTCATAAAAATGCCTCAGGATATTTTTGCCTAATAATTGCTATTTTTCACTTACACTTGCAATTTTTAAGCAAATCGAAATAAAGAGACAAAATTGCTATATATATATACTTCAATCCACATTAACTACGTAATTTTCAAATAATTTGACTTTTTTTCAATAAATCACAATCCGAATCTACAGATTATTATTTAGCAAAATCATTTGTATATTGACCTTTTTATACTGCAAGAGTCTTGCAGATAGGTATGATGGCTTCATTACCATAAAAATAATATAAAGTTAAATTGTATGATGGTTAATGTATGTGATGGTTAATGTAAAGATGATATAATATACGAGGCTGTAATAAAATATACTATTTCCTCTATGTAGAAATATATATATGTATATATAAATCCATGACGTGATATATAACGTCAATAGAAATTTGTATAATATAATTTAGTCATGATTATACAATTACAATCATCTAATAACGTCATTATGATTGCATTATTAGTATTACGCCTTAGGGAATATTGATACTTTAATATATGTATATATATAATGAAAGATTGTTGTACAGATAGATATCTTAAATAAAAAGTGGATTGAAAAAAAACATAATAATTATATTTATTATATTTCATTCTTTAGCAATTTATGAATTTTTATACCATATTTATGTTACTACTCTCTGTAAAATATTTTAACTTCCTTGAGTAATAAAATCAACTATACTCTCTGATCCATGATATTTTTCACTATTCTTTTCTTTCTCCTCCTCTTATGTTTAAAGCATAATTCAAAATTATTCTAAATACTTATTGCAGTAATCTAAGAAACATATTTTGAAATACTTTACAATTTAAAGTATAAAAGAACGATCTCTACAAGATGTGTATATATTGTTACAAATGGAATATAATTACAAAATCTATAAGGTAAAAAGCCCTATTTAAATTTTATAAATTTTAATTTAAAAAGAATCATAATTGTACTACTCTAAATTTATACCATAGTATTTATTATTAACGTAAAAAATCCGAAAGGGTTGTTTTATTAATTACAGAAATAATTTTCTCTGACGGGTTGCAATGCAAATGTAGCCGTAATTACATCGTCTTAATGAAATGAATTCTCAGCTAGAGGAAATTTGAATGAATTAAAAATTGCAATTACGAGTGCAATCAGCGACAGTGAACAGCAAAGAGGTAATGAATATTTAGCACTCATATTTCGTGTTAAATGAATTGTACTGTATATGTTATGTTTCACTAGACAACAGTTAATAGCTGCATATAGCACTACAAATGAGAGCTGTTTTAAATTGTAAATTAATATAGAAATTAAATGTGCAGTCTATTTGTGTTTTAATAATAATTACAATGGTAAATGAATGAATGTTTAAAAATTCTAGTTATTTCCTGGTTTATTATTTATTTATTCATGTTTAATTAAATTGCATATTTATCTGTCGAAACACATGTAGACTTCATTTATCAATAAGAAACTCTTTCAAATCATTTATTAGATATTTATGCTAACATTTTTACCGAGTCAAAAATTTAATGATGTTATCTTGCGCTTTCAACGCAGTATAGTGATTCCTACTTAAAGATAGCATCGTCAATAGAAGGCTATAAATGTGAAAATGAGAAACATAAAATTCAGATATTTCAATTTATTATATACTAACAAAATTATGAAAATAACCATTAATATTGGTTAGTTTTTAGGCTACGTCAGTATTCTGTTTTGTGTATACCCATTCAGTAAGAAATAGATTGAATTATCAGGGAAAATATGTGCAGCTATTGTGTGTGAATTTCACCAGACAATCATTAATAAATGGTTAAATATTCCAAAACTTCGATACTAGTAAAAGTAAAGGCAATGCAAACTTCTTAACGTGCTCAAAAATCATCATTGATGATTATGGTTGATAATTCAATAATACACTAGTAGCGAGAATACATACAGAGTTGATAAAAATTTTTTTTGAATTACCAAATGTATTTACATGAATTATATTCACTTTAAGAGAAATTTATTTCAGAGTAATTCGCACATGAAATTATCATAAAATAAAAATATTTTATAAACTTTTCTTTTTTGTCAGAAAAATGCTATAATATATATAACTGATAAAGATAACGTTGAATTTTTGAGTTTTTAATAATTTATTAAAGATATTTCTGATTAAAATTATTAGTGCAGTAAATTTTTCTGAAGTTTCCTTGTAGATTTCATTACAATACATTTGCGATAAGAACACTTATAGGAATGATTATTTAACTTTATACCACACAAAAGTTACAAGTGAGGATAGAGATTCTAGTGTCTATATTGTGTTCTCAGAATATCCTCCAAAGCCTTGCTTTTTATAGCAAGGGAAAGCAAAACACATTTCTGATCTACACTCATGTTTAAATCTGAATTCGGGGCTATACTGGATAAATGGGAAAAATGATATCTACTTATTCAAACTATTTGGTAGAATTGATTGTACTGAGGAACCAGAAAACCTGTAATATTTTAGAGTTTAGTTATTAAATATAGCGCAAAAAAACTTTAAAAAAATAACATCTTTTCTATAATTTGTATGCTGTTATTTAGTAAAACCAGTTTTGATTTTCTCATAACTAAATAAGCTTTTTTTAACATAAGATAAATAAGTTGTAAGATATATTTAACATAAGATAAATTAGCATAGGATAAATAATCTATTTTTAACATTTAATATGTGCTTTATTGTTATCGTTAAACTTAAATATAGCAAAACAAAACTTTTTCTAGTAAACTTTTAACTACAATGCTGTAAACACTTTTCTCAGAAAGTATTAACAAACGTACAGAAGTTTTTAATGTGTCTAAGGGCTTGAAAATGTTTTTATGTAAAATTACGTTTTATTTCTATTATTTTGATTTCCTTAGAGAAAAATTTATGAATCATCTTCTTATTAAGAATTCTCTTAATTGTATTGCATGAAGTTAATAGTCCTTATAATACATATCCCGTTTCTAAGTATTCCTGTTTGATGGAAAGTTTTGAATTCATCTCTTTGTTCTTTTTTTTTAATAATTTATATCTGCTATAAATTTATGCAATAATAATACTAATTATAAACTATTTATAATTTATCCAAAAATTATCTTAATTGTATTTTTATTCAATTTAGTATAATCCTAATAAGACACAAGCCAAACTGGCCACAGAATGGTAAGTTCTCTGGCCGTTAGTTCTGGCCGCTGATTCAAATCCCACTTTTCTTTGAGTGCTTCTCTCCTAGAGTATGGATGTTTGTTGTGGCTTAAAATCCACTTTTAACAGTAGGTGTTGGTCTGATTAATCCTCGTGTATATAAAAATAATTGTTGAATGATAGATCAATCATCCCAATAAGACATGAAAAAGACGTTGAGTAAGAGAACTAATGTAGGCTGGGCTATTAAATTTTATAATTCTAAACTGCATATTTTCATTTGAAGTTATACACACGATAAAGATAAAACGCATTAAAACGTTTTTTTTTTCAGCATGGTATGTGTCATTTATTCATTCTACTGTATGGTATATTTAAATAAAATGCGAAATTTATTTTGCAGATAACACATTATATAAAAATCAAGGGATTAAAAATACAGGCTCTTATGAAGTGTGGATTATAACATTATCACAGTAGTCAGTGTAGCCACCATTATTGGATCAGCATAAAATCAAATATTCTTTGGATATATCCTCGATATATTAGAGTACATGTAGTTGCAACATATTGCCAAAGTTAATCCGGTGTAAAACAAATATTGCTTCTCGAGACCATTGTTGTGTAAGCATTGACCACAAGTTTTCAATTGGCACCAATTAAGGAAGCAATTCAATCTTATGAGTAAAGAAGAACTCTTGAACATTGCATGTCACTTGTGGTTGTGCGTTATAATATTGGTTTAGGCCTGATGGTAAGCACTGAAGTTAAGGGAAGATTACGAACTCTAACACTTCGCAAATGTAACATTGGCATCTCAGCGTACCAGCAATGAGTGCTAGAGTGACGCAGGAGCAAAATCCAATACCACCCTTATATATAAAATCGAGTGAAGGACCAGTGTGGTGTTACATAACACGTAACAGTTAAGCAGTTTCTTATCACGATGTCTTCAGACTCGAATCTAATCATAGTAATGTTCCAGACAGAAACAGGATTTGTCTATAAGGAATACTGTTACATTTCGTTGTCCATGCTCATCATTCTTCGCGTCAATAGTGGCACAAATGTCTGGGATTTTGAATAAAGGGTAAATGAAGCAAAGCATGTGAATATTCCACTCAGTTGCAAAGAAAGTCGAATGGTACGAGAAAACTCTGTCTGATGCATAACAAATTGAATTTGTTGAACTGCACTTCGTGAGGCGGGCAAACGATCCATGCGCAAAATATGCTTGTCCTCACATGTTGGGTTGTATTAATTTGAATGTGATCAGTCTCGTCTGTCCACTTTTCTGTCCTGCACCCTACGATTACAAATCCACTTTATAGTTGCTAGATTCCGTCTCATATGATCACCAACTTCTCTGAAGTATAATCCGCAATCTCTATCTCTAAATCTGGAAACTTTTTCGATCGATATTTTCTACGAGATATAGTTAAACAGTTTACTTAAAAACAATAGCTGTTAAGTTGATAATCTCTTCTACGTTTTTATAACGCTTGTAAAGGTCACAATATGCCCCAGTGATACGTGTATAAGATTCAATACCAATAATTTGCTCATTTCATTGCCAAAACACATCATGTAAATTTCACATCCCTTATATGCTATTGTTGCATTGGTGTTGAAAAATAAATGATTCACATTACTTGCCCATTTCATGAAATGCTTCTTGTGCAGAATATTCCTCGAGATTATCTATTGTAAAAGTGTTTCTCTTTATTTTTTAAATAATCGTTAAGTCCATATGCTTTGTCTTTGAAAAGCAACAAATGAAATTATTTTGATGAAAACTAGACAATCGTATATTTTTTAGATATTTTAAAATTTCAGAAATATTAATTCAGTTGTCGACTTTTCACTTATCGACGTGGATTTTCTAATTGGAAAATCGACAACCTAACAAATGAAATTAAGAGAGATCTCGATGCATATTTGGCATTGTACTAAAAATGTAATCATAGCTATTGTAGGGTATCTTTTAATCTAAATTGAAATAAAATATATTTTTTACTAAAAACTGCTTAAATCATACATGTAGCACATTCCCTTTAAAATAGTAATCAATTTAAATACATAAATAATTGGTTGGAATATAAATGTATGAGCGTTTTTGTTAATCTTTAACTAATTATATAAAGAATAATTTTTATTTGTGTAGGGTCCCCTATAAGATTTTCTGATCTATGCTAACTATTTACATGATATTATCTGTGCTAACTATTTACATGTAAAGTTCTTAAAAAATTTGTTAGTTTCTCTCCATCCCTCCAAAAAATCACTTTTTTTTATATCGTAGTCCAACAAAAGCTCTCTAATTTTTTATAGTCCGTACATTCCTAGGACATGATAGAAGTGCTAATTCTATAGTAGACAATGGATTTCATTGATTTGTTTCGAGACAGACAAAACGGATTGACTAGAATACGAAATAAAAGTGAGGTAACAGGTGTTTTACTACAGGATGATGGATTACCTCTCTTTCTTTTGATTAGTTGAAAAGAAGCTTTCTCTAAAACTTTAAAGGAAACTCGGTTTTTTAGGAGAATAAATTAACTACTTCTTTCTCTTTTAAATGATAGATAAGTGCTCTTTGTAAGAATTTCAAAGTTTATAAATTAAGGATATGATAAAAATAGCAACTGTTATTTGTGTTGTAGAGATATATATATTCATGTACATGCAAAGTGATTTATGTGTCACGTGATCTGAAACTGCGAAAACTTGTTTATTCAACTTTTAATTCAAATTCTAATTATTGTTCTCTTTAAAAATTAATTAAATTATTTCAATTTTTAAATACATATAATAAAGTGTTCAACTGATGCATAAAACAAAATTTCTTAATGCAGCAAAAATTCCTTAGATAGGACAAAATATAATTGTTAATTGTTGAGATTAAAATATATAATTTATGAAACTTAATAATTTTTAATACACACAGCATTGAAATATTTTATAAGACTTGTATTTTGTAGCTGTGTAACGCAAAAAATAATTTAACACAACAGAAAAAACCTAACTTATACATGTTGCTAAAGTTCTAATTTGAATTTATGATGTATTTTTTAGAATATAGCATTCATTTTTGAATCATCAAACTCATTAAAAAACTGCAGAACTTGAACAATTTATTCTATATAAAAATATTTCAAACTATTTATTCATGCAACTACCTCACTGTCACCAATTTTTTTGATTTTCCGATATACTTTAATATTTTCTGAAATATTCTCTGTGAAAGATTACATGAAATACGGGGTAGCTATGTTGAGGAAAATCAACTATAATTATAACTTTTTTCCAAAAATGAAAACTAAAATCTTTAAAAATGAAGGTAATATTAATGTAGAAATGTATTGGGTCAAATGAATTCTGTATTATTGTTATAATTTATTTTTTAAATTTAAAATTACTGAATATGCTCGATAAAATTCACAGTTAAGTTAAAATGTTTGTTTTACAATCTTGTTCTAACAATAATATTCCATCCTATTAACTTTTCTCTGAAAGTTTGCAAAATTCTCTTTCACACCTGAGATAACACCTTTATTAGAATATCAAAAGATTCAGAAGAATAATTCTTATTTGAGTATAAATGAAAAGTCAGACGTTTATAAATTTGGGAGACGCATAAAATAGTTTGATAATGTAAGTATGAACTCCAAAAGTTTCTCCATTTATGAAACGATTACTTTGGCTAGAATGTAATCTTAAAGATACAAAATTTTATTTTCTATTGAAGTTAACCCAAATCAACACAATTTTATCTGAAATTTAGCATAAAGTACTTTAACAAAATCAGAGGTTTATTATTTTTCAGCTGCATCACAGGAATTCTTTAATAAAATCCCATAAATTCCCCTTTATTAATAAATTTTTCAAAATCCACCTATGGAAGAATTGCATATAACTACATACGACATTGAATGACATCTACACACCATTCAATTATCTTTTGATCAATTTTAAGTTCATAAATATTTAGAATTTTCTTACAACAGCACAATACTCAGTTGTTTGTTTAATTAATGCATAATTGAGTTCAATTTATAGATCGATAATTAAACTTATAATCATAGATCTAATTTATAACATTCAAACTTTTGAAATTTCTTTTTGCCATTGATATTTATAGAATTTGTATTATAAGATTTTTGATTGATATAACATAACATATAAATGAGAAAAATTATAAAATCCATCGTTACTAATATAACATCTTGTTCAATTCACGAATGAGCTATTAGGAAATTCTTGAAATTAGTTTTACTCTAGTAGAAGGTCATAATTTAGTGTCTTCACTTATATGCATCAATCATTACAAAGAACCAAACTGCATATTATATTAAAATACTTTACATCTTTAACATATTGATCATTTTTTGTTTGCTTTCCTTCAGTAATAAATTATTAACATATTAATTAGATCTACATTCATGATAAAGAATATAGAATAAAGGAGTTCATTCAATATATGAATTAGACCATTTGGGATTAGCAACAACAACATCAGATCTATATTATTATTCAGCTTATAACAATTTTTCACTTAATTTACTGATGTGTTAAATTTATTAATATCAATAAACTTATAATTAAATACATAGACTTGTTAATTAATAATAAACACAGAAATATAAATGGAAACTATTTCCTCCAAGTTTTTATGTAAGTTTAAGCTTATGTACCTATATTCTTATATTAAAATTACTCCTTGAAAAAATTGTTCATCTGACCAATTAATTTCAATATTATTTTTATAATTATATTATTATTTGTCTATTCAATTAAGTTCTAATTATTTTTATAATTAAATTTAAAAATGTTACCACAGAAATAATTTGAACTTATTCTTATTATCAATGTGTGTGTGTGTGAACACGGTATTTAATATATTGCTTACATTTAATAACATAATTGCAATTAAATTAAATAAGAAAACCTCGATTAGCTTTGATTATCAAAGCAACATCTGCAAAAACTATAATAGTCCTAACCATTATCAGTTGTATTTCAGTAATAATAAAATAAAATTTAATTGGATTTATGAGCTATATAAAATGTATGGAATAATTTCTGTTACTTTTTAGTAATTAAATACAGTCCTTGTTTGAATAACTGATTTTACGATTTTACCGTTGTATTCATGCATCTTGTTGATTTCCTCCCTAAATCATAATAAATCTCACTTCTTCAATATTAAAGCCGTTTGCTTTAAATTTTTTTTAAAAAAAATTTAAAGCAAAAGACTTTTTTATTGATTTCATTTATCTGTGCTTTTGTAGTTTATAAGAATATTGCATTGAGATCAAAATGATTTTTGTATTGATGTTTTTGAATTTGAGGAGAATTTTGCAAGGATAAAAATATTGAAGTAAAGGCAATACTTTTTGTACGGTTAAAATCATAACAGTTATTGATAGTAGAAAATTATTATCTCAGTAAGCTAGAATAATAATAAGCAAGAGTTAATTAAATTATTTAAAAATAAAATTTGAAAATATTGCTAATTACAGTTATATATATATATATATATATATATATATATATATATATATATATAAAGCAAAAAATATAAATATATATGTATATAAAGTAATAAATAAATACAATACAATATAATAGGAAATCTAGCTAGCACAAAAGCAACTAAAGAAAGATTTGCCAACATAAATAAGGTAAAACATGAAAAATATGAAATTGGAAAAACACTAAAAAATACGAAACAAATGAAAAGAAGAAGGCATAGGGACCTCGTCTTCATCAGGAGGGAGATGGCCAGATATGCGAAAAGAAGCCAAAGTCAGCAAGCCAAGTTGCTGACTTAGGCTTTATGTATTCATTTTTTTAGTGTATGTATGTTTCATTTATTTTTTACTGTATGTAGGCATGTTTCATTTATGTGTGTATCTATAATTTATGTAATTTATCTAATTTATTATATATTTT
Source organism: Latrodectus elegans (assembly GCA_030067965.1). Lineage (NCBI taxonomy): Eukaryota > Metazoa > Arthropoda > Arachnida > Araneae > Theridiidae > Latrodectus > Latrodectus elegans. The sequence goes on along the minus strand of CM057817.1, from coordinate 38,602,653 downwards.
ATCTAATTCTCTGCATTTATGTTTCATTTATTAGTATTTATAATTTTCTGCATTTATATTTACTCAAATGTTTTACCTAAGTTCTTTAATTCGAAGACTCTTTGGGGGAATTGCTCGAAGATCTTTAGACATTTGTTCTTCGAGCATGTCGGAAAAGAGTGTTCTTTCTTTTTGCATAGCTGGCCATCTTCCTCCTGATGAAGACGTGGTCTCTATGCCTTCTTCTTTTCATTTGTTTCGTGTATTTTAGTGTTTTTCCAATTTCATATTTTTCATGTTTTATCTTAATTAAAAAGATAAAATATGCCGGAGTAGGAATTCATATTTCAAATTTGGTATCTATTTATTGAAAGCAATGTGTATTTCAATTTGTTTTGAATAGTATTTTTGAATTGGAAATGAAAAGGATATTCTGACAATTACCGATTTTTGGTCTTTGGTATTTGTACCTAAACATAATATTTATTAAGTATTGGGCACACATTTTCAAAAGGAACAACCATTAAAGAATGTCAAAATATTGTTACTCGAGCTAGTAATATTATTTTGACCTAAACAAGTAATTTTTCAAGCATTCTATTGTGTTTATTTAATTTAATGTAAATATCAATTACATATTACACTCATCTTGTATAATAAAAAATATTTACCTCTCTAGTGTCATATTTAATATTACTTAGTTAAATATCATGCGTTTTCCAGCATCATGCATTTATCTTAATGAAGGTATGATTACGAAAAACTAAATTATTTTATGAATCATTTTATGTGTTCTTATAGAAAAATTAGTATTATTTTATACAAATCCTAAAGTGTAAATTTTTAGAATATCCAGGCTATAAATATTTTATAGTATGTATTAAAAAAAAATCTAGATATTTCATTTTTATTAAGGAGTGAATGTTTTCAAATCGGTTTAACTTTGTTATTCTACGTGATGTGTTAAGAAATGGATAAATAAATTTTATAATATAACTGTATGTATAAGTTTTATTTCCATAATTTTTTTGATTGTTACTTAGCTGTTGCATAAACTATTATTTTACTTTGATAATTCTCATTGTGTTCAGATAGTTGAAAATAATTTTACAATGTAAAATTTCAATAAAAGCAACTGTTGTAAATTTGATATAGATTTTAATCTTTCATATTTTAAAAGTACTTGTAATTTAACATTTATAAACTATTTTTCAACTTGAAAGCTAACTTTTGATGATTTTATAAATATAATAAATTTGAAATCTTAGAACCTATTTTATTAGTTTACAAACCAATATTTATACAAACTTACGATCATGCTTACTATTATTATCATATATGACAAAACATTTCAGAAATTAATTATCAAATTTTTTCATGGTGAATATAACAAACTTGTCCCAAGTTTACATTGTTTCTCAACAAATAATCATATTTGTTAAGGTATATTGTTACCAACGATAAATATGATTTTATACCTGTAATATCTTCTACAAGTACTAATTTTAATTTTAATAACTGTAGATAAATAAGAAATTATGCTCTTTTAACTTATTAGTGGGATGCCTAAAACATCAAGTGTCATGTAAAAAAAAATTCAAAATAAAATTTTTTTACACGACACTTGCTGTTTTAGGCATCCCACTACTAAGTTGAAAACATTAATTTTGTGTCCTTGTTTTATAAGTTATATAGGAAAACTTTATATAACTTATAAAACAAGGACACAAAATGAACGTTTTATACTAATAGATATTTTATTCGTAACAACCAACCTTCTGTTTTCCTTTCAAAGAAGAATCAAGGGAAACTTTCTTCACAAAAGGGATGGAAAAAGAATTAAGTTTACTTTCTAGTTCTTCATCCTTGTTTTATTTTACTTCCTCTTCGTTTAAAACATGAACGAGTAATCCTTTTCTTCCTTTTTCTCTCTTCGTTTGCCATCACTTTGCGGCAAAATCTGCTTGAATCCGTTCTTCAACTAAATATGTTTATAAGAAGAAAAGGAAGATATCTCAAAAAGAGAGGGTTTGACCTTTGATATTTTCTATTTTTCTGAATGGATTACTAAATTTTCCTCTGTCTTCATTTATTATTACAACTTTAATTGAAATTAGGTTGACATTGTATCCTACTTTTTTTCCTAATCTCATGTTACAAAAATAGACTGACTAGCTTTTAGAAATAACTCACTTGAGTGGGAACTGTAAAAGCATTCACAGAAACAGTAAAAGGAAATATAATCTGTTTCATACTTTTCATTTTTTTCCTTCGTATGTCCAAAAAACAAAATTCGTATTAATCAATAAAATAAATATCTTGTATTATTTCGTTTAATGATAATTTATTTCCCCTGAGTATATTTTTAATTATTTATACTAATTAAGAACCTGATGAATGAGTTTATATTGAATAAATTGCAGGAATGGAATGAAATACTTTAGAAGATTATCTTGGTAATATGCTTGATGTTTCTTTTGTATAATTAGATATTCCTTAAATAAGTTTCAAATTTTATAATCTATATAACAGTGATTTTACTTTTTATAGTTCGATAATAGATTATTTTTCAAAAAACGTTAACACGAATAAGAAATTCTAAGTTTAGGAAAAATAATTTAAGCAAATTAATTGATTTTCTTATGATAAAAGCAGCGATTTCTTTTGATAATATTTTTCATTGTAAAATGTATTAATACAAGTGTTAATAGTAAGAAAATGAAACAAAAAAGCAAATTTCCTCTTAAATATTATAGTTTTTTTATTGATAGATAAATAATACATAGTGTTCACTCTTGTTTTTACGAAAGAAATAAATTAATATTTTTGTTTTAATAGTACTTAACGAAATTAAATAAATTTAAGCTATAATATGATCTTATTAGTGGAGATATCTCTACCAACATATAAGAGTATTTGTAAAAAGTTTTTTAATTGAAAACAACCACAGAGAAAAGTAATTAAGTTATCTGTCCTAAACATTTTGTATTTAAGGCGCAAAATACCGCAAACACTCGTTAAAACAAATATTTTCTTGTAATCTATAAAATTATAATTCTTGAGTTATGAAAAAATTGACCTCATTGAATGTTAATTTTAAAAATTCAAACTTAAATAATACTTTGAATTACTATGTTGAAAAATGTCATCAACATTTTTTACGCACATTGTTAAAAGAGTTTTAATACTATAAAAAAGTTGTCACATATTATTTCAACATACTTGCTACATTTCTTACCTTATTGCATAAATAATACACATGGATGAATTAGTTAAGGATTAAATAAGACATTATTTAAAAAAATTTTTATAATATTCAACAAACTTGTTTATTAAGTTTAACTTACTGAATTTAATTCCATAAATTTATACATAAAAAAATTTCTTCACTCATTCTTTAATTTTGTGATTGATTTTACAACTTAGTTCATTCCAGGAATTTGCCTGAACATCTTTTGGGACATATCTCAAAGTGGGTTCCCATTCGAAGCAATCGCTTCTGCTCATTGCCTCGAAAAGTCCCTAGTTTTCAACTTTTTATCGCTGAAATGGTAAAGAAGGGCATAGCTGAACGGGTAATGAATAAAGGGAGATCTATGTGGGAATGTCTTCAATTAATATCGTGGCAGACATTCTTTAGAAGCAATGCTTTTCATGGTGAAAGTGAGATTCAAACAGCAGCTTTAATTTAACTAAAAAGAACTGGAAGCAAACGTGCTTTGTGGAAAAGGATCTGATTAGATTCAAAATTAAACTCTTCAATAAGACAAAGTTTGAAATCTTAAGAATTTCAAGCAAGGCTTCTTTGTCTTGATAGATCTTGCTAACTTGAATTTATTTAAAATTCCGAGCTATTTAAAAGGAATTCATTTTAATGTTCTAATGGAATTTATCATTTGTAAATTTTATCTATAAATATATAACTTTAATTACATTCTCAATTTCAGCAAATAGGAATACTTTTTTCTTATTTTTCTTACAGAAGTTTTTAAATTTGAATTAAGGCTTTAAAGTTTCAATCTAATATTATTAATACGATAATTACAGTTCATTGCCGAAATTTGCCAAAACTTACTAACTTAAGTTGAATATATCAATATATGAATATATCATTTAAATGTCACATTGTATTTATAAATTCATTTTTCATATTATGTATAAATATTTCTGTTCAGTCTTGTCCAAAAGTTGATTCTTCATCAATTTACGTTCCAAATCTAGAGATTTACCTGAAAAGAATTATTACTACTAAATAACGGTATTATTAAATACACGTTACTGAAATTAAGCGCAATAAGTTAATTGAAATATAGTACACACACATATATGTATATATATATATATATATATATATATATATATATATATATATATATATATATATATATATATATATATATATATATATATATATATATATATATATATATATATATATATATATATATATATATATATATATATATATATATAACGTACTGATACAACCAGAAGTCTAAGTCATACTAATATAAGAAACCAAATCAATTATTGACCTTCTTTAGGAGAAATTTATTATGATATTAAATAGAATCTTATGATAATTTACACTTAGTTATTATATATTTAATGTAAACAAAAAGATTTCTAATTTAACTGAAGAATATGATTTAGTATACAAATAAATTAATTCTGTTTTAGAAAATACTAATTTATAATATTTATGTTTCTTACTCCTAACTAAAAACATTTTTGTATCAAATTAATAAAAAGTAAAGATTTCTGGCATCAGAATATAATAAAATATTATTTATTCATCACTAAAAAAAAGTAAAACATAACAGATTTTAAATAAACGTTAGTCATTTGAAATTTGTAAATAATTATTGAAATCATTTGTATCTCACATTTTTCTCCGTAAAATAAATAAAGTTATGTAAGTGCCATCAAAATATTCATAATACTTGTTGTCTCAAAGATATAGAATACAATGTCGCTAGGATATAAAATTTCAAGTGATTAGATTACTCTTTTAATATATTCAAATATTCTTATATTCTCTACTCTGAATGTTAAGATAACTTATTAAATTGATATTCATGTCTTTATTAATTCCTTTCCATTATCATTCTGGTCCCTTATTTATTGATAATTTCAATAATGCTTTCTGATTATTCTAAGGAATAGAACTCTCAAATTTAATTGTAATGAGCCTTAATCCCCTTAATATTTTTAATAAAGTTTTTAATCCTTTTATAATTCGAGCTTACACGGGAATTCATTTCAAATTTTCTTCGCAGCAGCTGTAGAGAATAACAAATCAATTTCTGCGACAGATTGTATTTTCTCAAACCCCATGGGAAATCTTTGACTGTTGATGTATATTGTAATCCTTCTATTCGTGTCAAAATAATTTCCGTTGTTGTTTCTGAATTATATTTTATTTCATCACCAAAATGTTTTTGTTAATTTGTTAGGATAATATAATGGGACATTATATATAATTATTTTATGGAGTTCAATAATAATGTTGTGTCAATAGCTTCATTATTTATTCCTTTTTTAAATTAAAATGTATTTAAAATAAACTTTTTGAATGGCTTGCAATTTTATGTTTCTTTTAACTTACTTTAGTAGCTTATGTAATCGAAACTTCAAGCAAAAATTCTTTGTAAGAAGACTAAATGATTGAGAATTGTAAACTACTTTCAGTGCCATTATTTAAAATGTATTAAGCTATTTGGAAAAGGAAGACGTACATTTACTTAAAAATAAATTTTACTAGAGAATTCCTATAAGTTGCACATAATTTAATATTTTTTTGCTTAACAAAAGTACTACTTTTAAAACATTTAGTTTTGGAAACGTTATAAGTAATTATTTGAAAAATAAAGAACGGCATGAAAAATTTGAGAGAAAAAGTGTTTAAATATTCCAGAGATAAAAAATATCCATTGGTAGTTTAATTTTTTTATAAAATAATGTATGCTTATGATTTTTAATTAAATTCCGATTGTTAGATAAAATGCATTTGCATAGTTTTTTATCTTCATTATTTTTGTCTTCTGCAATATGTTAATCTCTTATACTTTATCTATATAGCTTTACTCGAAGTCATCAACCACTAATTATCATATTAAAGAGTGATAAGCTCGTATACGTATATGGGAAAACATTAGCATTCCATGGAAAATTAAAATATGGTCAAAGGAGTTGTTTGTTATATCTATTACATTTGAACTCAAACTAAAAAGAGTAAAGGAAGTAATTACAACTAAATTCAACACTAAATTACCTTTATTTCTCATAAAAGCCTGCTGAATATATGTCTATTCTTAGTAAGCAAGTGAATAATTATTAATTTTCATTTCTGAAATTTATTATAGTCTTCTGTTATGCACTTTTTCAAGAAACTTTAAACTTTAATTAAATTTATATTTCTTCGTAAAGACAAATTTGAATCAAAAATTCAATTTTTTAAAATTATCATTTATAATAAAATTATTTTTAGCTAACCTTTTTACACAGAATTCCTGTTATTGACTACAAACCAGTATTTTTAAAATTCTTTACTCTTTCCCAAAAGTAAACAAAGATTGAACATAATTATCTGCTAAATTTTTAGACAATAGCAGTTTAATTGAAACAAGAATTAATAGGAGATATTTAAGGATTTGGATAAACACTTTTACAAAAGACTCTTGTAATTTTGTCATTTGATGATAATACTTAAGTTTATTTGGGTTCTTGAAACCAAACATCAAAAAAAGACATTGTTTTAGTTCTTTCTCACAAATGGTTATAGTTACGAATGAGAACAATCACAATTTAAGTATTAAACATGATTTTAATATCAATATATATCAGTGTTCTTTATTTGTTGTTTTAGAAACTAGCCCTTTATTACAATAGATTGAAATCTTCATTCAATGGTTACAGTCAATAGGAGCATTTTAGTAATTTACTTTTGAGAATGGGAGTTTTTTGTCAACTTTGTTTTATGTATACAATTTTGAAATAAATTAAGCATTTTATTATTCTATGTTTTTTTTCATTTAATACTTTCATTTTAATAAGTAAATAGTTTGTGAAAATGTACTAATGTGTTGCATTATAAAACTTAATAATGATTTTCTTTCAATTTTCGTATATATATATATATATATATATATATATATATATATATATATATATATATATATATATATATATATATATATATATATATATATATATATATATATATATATATATATATATATATATATATATATATATATATAAATATATATATACATATGTATGTATGTATGTAAGGAGATAATAATTGCCTTCAAAATAAGAAAAAATTATAGGCATGTAATCTTGATTCCTTCAAAATAGTAAATCCGTTCCTAATTCATTATATTTAGAATTGAATATCTAAACAAAGGATTTATAGCAGTATATAAATTAATTTAAGCTTTGAATGTATTTATTTTTTAAAGTATTTTAAATTATATAATCAAAATTTTCAATAATTTACCATTTTATTGAAAATGTTTGTTCACGTTGTTAAGAAAAGTGATAGAATTGCAAAAACTTATGCTTCTTCATAAAAAGATTCTTAGTTATAATTTGGTGAACTGGTGAAATTTTTCTGCAATCAATATATATATATATATATATATATATATATATATGTTATAAATAATTTCAGCACTAAGAAAAAATGGTTTCTCTGGTAATGAAAACTTCATATTCTATGAATTTAAGAATTAAATTTCATGTATTTTAACATAAATTTTAAATTTATTGGTAACTAATGTTCATAGTAATCTTAAAGAATGATATATCCTTTCAGACTACTACGTCGTTCTCATAAATTTTCTTGATGAAACTTATCAAGTATGTGTATACTCCGCGGCACCAAGCCAAATGCTCCTGTATTAAAGCTTCCACGTGCAAACGGTTGTCTCGCAAAACCCCATGTGATGACAGCTTCCATAGCAACCAGGATGCTGCGTTGTCATGGGAACCGTATCCAACTCTTCTCTTTCTAGAGCGTACATGTTTCCCGGTGCGATAGACCTTCGGGAGAAAAATTCATACAAATGAATTTGCGGACTCTCCGTTCGCTCTCTTTTCAACACGAAGCTCGAACTATAAAGAGTTTGCTCTTGTTGTTTTTTATTGCTTCTATTTTACTCTATGTACTATGTGAATCCTTTATAAATTTATTCAAGGGCATTAGCTTTAAAAAGAGAAAGTCTTTTGTAAATGTGAGAAGGCATCTAAAAAGTGAATTTCTCTCTCTGGTGTGAATAGTGTCATTCAAAACACATTAGGAGTAAATGGTATGCTATGCTGCATAATAAAAAGTTTACATTTTTTATAGCATTTACAAACAATATTGAACTTAATTATCGAAAACGTATATTCCCTTCCTATCACTTCACTTAAATTTTATCTCCACTACTTCACTTTCGAAAAGAATGTCAAATATTCTTTTTGAAAAGAAATAACGTGTTCCGAAGAATAAATTTATTCAGAATATATTTCAAATTATAATTTTCTAAACAATATATTTCAAATTATAATTTTCTAAACAATATATTTCAAATTATAGTTACCATCGTCTATCTTAATTTTATGTTTTAAAGTTGTAACACATAGCTCTGAAAACACTCCCATAATAATGCTTTTTTTAAAACCAATGGCAATTTAAACCTTTGTAAGTAAAAAGTAATTTAAAAAATAAAATTTTCAGCATATTGTAAATAATGCATGGAAATAAAACACTGAATATGGATTGCCAAATGTTAAGATTTATTTTTAAAAAAATTAAAAAAAGAAATTTAACTCAAATTTTTAGAATAAATTAACAATTTAGATAACATTATTTTATTATTTGTTTGTAGAAATTCGATACAATTGTATTCAAGCCATTTTTTAGTGTAGTGAACATTTTATACAGCATGTATTTATTTATATGAAACCAAACTAATAAAAAATAAAAATTTAAATGAAACTCTTAAAAGCGTATAATAAGTGTAAATGTGTAGCCTCTTAACTATAATACAAAAATTTTGCTGATAGATATGAGAAGAAAGAAAAAGGAATAGCTATTCTAATAAAAAAAATCTAAATTTGGACATTTTCAAGAATAACTCAATGGATTATACTTTCCCCACATTTTGTATAAAAAAATGAGTAACGCATTCCAACAATTTTTACTCAAAATTGACGTATGCACTGTAAATTTAAATGCTTTTTTCATTCAATCACATCAATTCTTCAAGTCAGACCTTCGAAACTTGAAGCATTAATGCTATTGAGTGAATTAGTTAAAAGAATGAAATTTTCGAACTAATGACAATGAAGTTAGTCAAAAGAATATTTCAGTCTGCTTGATGGTTGAAATGATATGATAATTGAGGGATTTTAGCAGCACTGATTTAAAAAGATATAATTAGTCACCACAATGATTCGGGAGAATGACTCGCATCCCACACTTTCGAAAGTATACTATTAGATAGGCAATCACATCTACGCCAACAGTATCGACAATTCGGTGCTATTTATCATTTCCTAGGCATGGTCATCAAAGTTCACCATTGTAAGACAATCTGATTGAATTGCACACGCATTTTGGAGTCCATCTCGAAGAAATGATGCAGTAAAAAATGTTCATTGCCTCATTTTTTCAAGTTAATGTCATTTGGATAAGTTTTGATCCTGAGCAAGAAGGATATTGTATGATCGTTATTACTGTCATCTTCATCCAAGAATCATAGTTCTTCTCAGAGTTGTTAAGTGCATTAAAATTTGAAGCAATATAGATATTAGTGATCTTATTCAGCATTCGTTATTTGGTAATATAGTGTCATAAAAACTGATATGATGCTTAGACCATCCTTGAGACAACTAATAACTTTTAGACATTGTATAAATACTCTAGAGCGGACATTGACAAAGCGTTTTGTCGTTGTCACTGTCTATGATATCAGAGCATCCATTTATCATCAAAACAAAACTTTACATGATTCTCACGATGATGTTCCCAAGGATATATTGTCTTTCCATAACTTGTCATTATCTGAGAAACAACTCTTGCTCAAATGCAGCATGTTTAAGATATATTGATTAAATAACTTTAATCGTCCTGAAATATTTTGTAAAAAACTCATCATTTGCTACATCTTGATTAGAATCTGCCATATAAAACTATCGGAAATCTAATATAGAGTATATTCCACATAGCATCAACTTCTATATTTAGCAGTTTTTTATTAATAAAAGTAAATAAAATCTCTTGTTTTGAATATCTAACAATTTATTCACATAAAGGAAATATGTGTTCATGATAAGTTTCATGATCATTTATCAGTTTTTCATTAAAGTTTTATGAAGAATGGTTATAATTATCTAATTATTGAAATGCATGAAAATTTATTTTCCGTTCATTTTATACTTACTATTATAAAGTATTTTACAAAACATGAATTTCAAATTAAAAGTATTCATTTATTATGATTATTCCAATAAATATTTTCCTTAAAAGAACAATTAGTTTTATTAGTAATAATAATTAGTTTTAAACTATAATAATAAAGGTATTAAATTATAATTAGTTTAAATTAACATTTCTTCAAATTAATAAAATTGATAATATATGAAATTTCAAGACAGGTTTAATACGAAACAAAGAGGAACCAAATGGATCAAGATTTACAAATCGATAAATATTTCAAACTGGGTTAATAATTAGAAATATTCTTTCAAGTAATTTATCAAAAAATGTTTTTTTATAGTAATATTTTCCAGCGATTTTTAAACATATTTTTGCTTTGTTTACGTCTAAAAGTTTCATACATACGTATATCGATTTGCTTTCTCCCACACATTAGAAAAACTTTTTTATTTAATTTTTCTTTACAAGACCACATTCATATTTTTTAATTTGCATTTAACAATATTTAAGCAAATAGACACTTATTTTACTTCAACTATTGGAAATATAATGAAATTTGAATAATCACTGGATTATTCATTGATTTTTTGTAAAAAGTAGAATAAAGTAATAATAAATGTACATCACACACACTGTTTAAGTCTGTATTTCTTATTTTCATATAAAATATTTAAATAGAATAAGTTTATAAAACAAATTGAATTTCTCTGTCCCTTCTATTTTAAAAATACTTTTTTTCCGAAAATAAATAATATAAAATTCCGAAATAATTTAAAAAGACAATGAATTTATGAATAATTTGAAATGATTTTTATTTATTGTTAATGTCTGCATTTAAAATTTAAAAATTGTTCTATACCACAATAAATTAAAATAAACCTAGCGTAAATTTAATCATTGAAATTCGTATGTATTTTAATAAGAAAAATTGGTTGCCAATAAAATATTACTGTATTAGGAATGATTTACATTATTACAATTAATAAAATAATAATATTTCACTGGAAATAATCCTTTTATATTAATTTTTAAAAATTTTGATATAAAATACTAAACTGACTCATATTTTATTAAAAATTTAAAAACTAAATGTGTTTAGTTTCTAATTATATCATGTATCCAAACTTGAATGATTTTTGATAACTAAACAAGTAACAATATTTGCTCTTAAATATTTATATTGCATTCAGTTTTGAAAAATATGATAACTGCATTTACATATATATCTGCTTATATATACTTGTTTTGAAATATAATTTTATTAAACTAAATTGATAATTACAAAGAAGCGTTGCATAAATGATGTTTATAAGATTTTTTGTGTAAAACAATTGAAATTTTGATTCCAAAAAATTTTTTTACTAAGCTCTATTAATAGTCAGTGAATAAGTTCATGCACTGAGAATTTATATGCTATTTATCCTTTCGCAATTTTCATATATTATGTAATAACAATAATATTTTTAATACTTCGAAATTAATAGAAAATTTATTCGGCTTACGTTTCTTATTTCAATATGTAACTTTATATGCAAAATTTCATATTAAAGGTTTGAAAGATATCTCAACTTGAAATGTAGTTTAAAATTACAAATAAATCTCACTAGACTTGAGAAAATATATATGTATAAGGAAAAAGCGTGTGCAAATACTTACAGTTTAAATTATGACAACGAGATAATAGTTTCTTTCCATAAATCCAGATTTTAGATAGCTGTTTAAATCGAAATGTACGAAAAAATTACAATTTTTCATAAATCAGTAGAAAATTCTCTCGTATATTTTTTTATTTCAAGTTTTGAACGGTTGGTGACTACTTTATAACTTTCATATGCATGATTGATATTTTAGAAAAGTTTTTCTTATTGTTATAAAGCTGAACTTTCCAGGAGACCATAAATTTATAGCTTCGTGTTAAAAAAAATGTAGGGAAGAAATTTTGGGCAAAGCTCCAAAACTCTTTTGCGCATTCATTTTACTAGACATTAAGGTATGAATCTAAATTCCTAACAGGAATTTAAAAAGCAATATAGCTTGATAGATGAGAAATTCTGCATATAAAAATTTATTTTTATAAAATATATATTGCTTAATTGTTGAGTTCTCAATGAATTCTCTTCAGTGAGACAACTTATTATATTTCACATTTTATGATAAAAAATTTGGTTTCATTAAAAGAAATTGCAAAAACTTATGAGAGAATTTTTTTGCATTTCCAATATTTACTCATCAAATTAACAAAAATCTTTTAAGAAATGACATATATCTATGTATACATTCATAAAATTTAAACAAAATCCAAAGATTCCTTAACACTGGATATATGGCTTGCTGATGTTTTTATGTATAATGCTTTTGTAACTGTATACATATACATATATATATATATTATATTATATTATATAATTTATATATAATTTATATAATATATATATAATTTAAATTAATTTCTTTTAATTGTTTTAAAAATAATTTTAAATTTACTTAATGGTTTTGAATGTTAAATATGTTTTAATTTTTTCCACTTTACCTTAATTAATCACAATTAATCTGAAATTCAAATTTAAATTACAATATTAATTTGTTTTAAAACTATGTTAATATTTTAATTGATTTATATCTATGTCTACATCTGAATTTTAAAATTAAACTTATATCAATTAATAAATTGAATATCATTTTTAGGATTTTGCATTCAATACACACAAATTCCAAATATTACTATGTTTTTATAGTTTTTATTCATTATTTTGGACATGTTACATTGTTTTGTCTCCACATCACAAATATATTTAAAATTTCTACTTAAAAATTGTTTTAATATAAATAGAGTTGTTACATGAAGTAGAAACCTAAAAGTTATTCTATGAGGAGCCGAGCATATAAAATGAATTGTTGTAAAAAATGACTTTTTCAAAAAATATATTGTTAAATTTCGAGAATTTGATAAAAGCTGCTATGACAATAATTATCTTTAGTTTAACTAGGTTTCAAATTCTTAATTTGCTTAAAATTCGATGATAAAATCAAAAATGCTACGAAGGGTCATCAGTTTTTCGTTGTTTCATGTACATGTTTTGTTGAACATTAGAAATTGCGATTCATATTTTACATTACTGCAAATTACAGCAATAAGCAAAACCGTTCAAATGAAGCAAATAAAGTTTTAAAGGCAAAATTGGTATAATAGCAAAATTTTGTCTATTATATCTTCAAAGTACAATGTAAGTAAAAATTTGTTTTAAGAACTTAGGTACAAAACATGAATTGACGATGCTTTAGAGTTTAAAATTGATTACTTGTGATGAACTTACGACTTATTTTTTTTTTTTTTTTAGCTTTTAATTTTAAAAAAGATTAAATAAATGAAAAACAAAATAAAAAAATGTTTCTTAACATTTAATTCCATTTTTGAGTGCACTATTTATTAAAGAATATTAAACAAATGATTATTTTAGTGTGGAAATCGTTAACAGCACCATTATTTTTAATGGAGGTATAAATAATTTCTACATTTCCCTTCATTCGGTCGTAGGGATTTTATTCACTAAGCTATAATCATAAATATTTTTTTTCAATCACTTTAAAATATACGTTTCCAATATATTTTTTATTTAAAATTAGATTTTCTTAAGTCAAATTTCTTCATGTGCTGATTAACAATAAAGTGTTGAAGCATATACTTTACCATTATTAAGCTGAGAGAATATTTGAATACTGCTCAAAGAAAAATTAATTAATTATTATTGCTAATTAGAGATTAAGGAAACTAACCACCAAAATTTAAAATCCATTTATTTAAAAATAAGATTAAATCAAGCTCAGTCATAAACAAAATAATTCTAAATTAATATTTAGATGTATAGGAATAGTTTTTGGGTATGTGTGTAATCGTATATATTTTCATCGAAATGTACACACAAATTTCACAGTATTAAACTTTTTTATAATAGTACAATATTTTTAAATCGATACAAATTTGATTTAATAGTTATTATTAAAAATATGCAAATTTGATTTAATTAATACTATTTAAAAATCTCTTCTAAGGAAAGAAATCAAATAAAGTAGAAGTAATTTGAAAATTCAAGTACATTTATTAAGAAATTATTTTCTTTCCAAGTATTTTACATAACCCTGAAATATTAAATTAATTTGAGAAAAACAATTAATTATTATAAAATCAGCAGAAAGTCTTGTAATAATTGTTCCTTAAATAGAAAATATCAGGATAGGAAGTTAAACTGTAATAATATTTCCAAGAGTCTATTTTCTTTAAAATTAATAAATACATTATTTTATTACTGGATTGTGATTAAATGTATATTCATAAATTGGTATTTTTATATATCACCTTTGATGGTACAATTGCTTTATATTAGAAGAAATATAACATGTATTTAATATTGAATAAATTATTAGTATTAATAGCAGAGGAATTGAGATGATTCGAGTAATTTCATAGTTTCTTATATATCTGAATAAAAGCCTGACTATTAGTAAGACAAAGAAGAAGATAAATATCCTTTTAACACGGTGACGGAAAATCGATATGTGGCCTTACTGCTCATTGAGGATGGGTAAATCTTTTCCTTTTCTCTTGAAGTTTTATTATATGTTCTAAGGCATGTTGGAGTACTTTTTTATAAAGCTACAATGGATAGTATTTTTCTGATGAAATAAATACTTTATTATTAAATTGCAAAAGCAGTATAAAGCAATAACTGATCCCACCATTCTCCAGAATTTATTAAAATAACTATTTGATTTAAGAATTAAAAATATTGCAAAATTCGCAATATGTATATAGATATATAGACTGACTCAGATTTTCATATGGAATCAAGACTTCACTGATCATAAAAATTGGCTAAAGTAGATTCTTGTAAGTTTTCATACAACGATTGAAAATGTTTTCTAAAAAATATGCAATTGTAATTTCAAATGTCCCTGCAAAATTGAGAGTTATTTCATGTTCACGTTAATACCATAAAACATGCTTACATTCAGATGAAAAAGGAATTTACAGCCACATATATTGAACATCATTTTTAATTATTAAAACAATATTTATGATCAATGCATTTACATTATTTTAAATATTATACATCCATTCGTAATTCCTTTTATTATAAAAATTACATGTCTTTTATTTAAAAAAAATTGCAATAAAACTTTAAATTTTAAAATAAAACTTTTCAAAAATTGAAATAAACTAAAAGATTTTCAATGAAAATTAACTCCCTAAGTGAATGTATTATTTAATTACATAATTGTAATAAATTGATGATAATATAATTTATCAAAAAAATGTTAAAGTATTTTAAAAAGAAAAAGAATTTATAGTTTTTTTTTCAATAATTTAACATGAAGATTTTTTAAATGAATAAACTTTACAATTTTATGACCACCGAATTAATTTTATTTTGAAATTTTGTGAATCTGAAATATTTTTATACTTTGCTTGATATTTTTATTAATGAGAACAGCAAATATATCATTAGTTAAAAGCCAAATTATATTTATGTTTAGAACTGAATGTTTAAAATATAATTAAGTATTTGTTAAAATATTCTATTAAAGTATGTATTCATTGGCAAAGAGTTGTGATCCTATTTTAATTTGATTAAAGTATAGCTCTCTCTCTCTCTCTCTCTCTCTCTTTCTGCAAGTTAAATGTAACTTTGAATATATATTATACATATATATATATATATATATATATATATGTATGTATGTATGTATGTATGTATGTATATATACATACATATATATTTATATATGTATACATACATACATATATATATATATATATATATGTATGTATGTATGTATATATACATACATATATATTTATATATGTATACATACATACATATATATATATATATATATATATATAATAAAAGAATGAAATACGTTATTTTTCTTATTACTGTATGTGAGCATATATGTGAAACATCCGTTTTTAAGTATAATTTTATCCTGTTTCATTTTTTAAGTTTTTACTGATATTGTTTGTTAATTTTGTCAGTAAATGGAATTTTGAAAAATCAAACATCAATTTTCTAAAATGCTGATAGTTGATGTTTTAAATTCAAAGGTTAAAATATAACTACACAACTCTCAATTGTCATCCCTTATCTTGAAACAAAAAGATACATATGCCTAAAAACAAATAGCATGATGAATTCAAGAAAACAAAAAATACTAAAACTGAATAAATATCATGAATAAAACTTATTTAAGAGAAGAGTTATGAATATTATTAAAAATTTGAAAGCGACAATTTTAAAGTAGAAATTATCATTGATTTTAGAAATGATTGAAAGAAAAAATTCCGAATTTGCATATTCCCAGTATTGTTTCAGAATTATTGATGTTATTTTAAAATAAATAGTCTGATCAGCAACTGCCTTTTCATTTTATTTACATCCTTCTAACTCTGTTCTATAAGAGTTATATTTATTTCTAAACGTAACACATCAAAAAATAAAACTTAAGTTTTAGCTTTCAAAAAAGAATTTTAGCTTAATAGAATTTTCACTTTCTCCTAGTCACAAATGTTTTCCTGATTTCATAATCTTTACTTTACTTTAAATATTTTTATTCATGTACAAAACAAAAATGAATTCATTGGAATATAAAAATGTTTTCAAATTCATGAATATCGTCTCATTACGTTTTTCTACATACCGTCCTCTATTGGTTTATAAAATATTCATAACATTTGCATAACTGCCTTTCTGCTTTTAAGAAGGTTGAAGGTGATGCTATTCTAATTTTTGCTGATACTAAGCGAAATTAAATAATTCTAACAAAAGGTCGGAGGCTTTCGGAAGCGTTTCTAAACAAAATATGCGCCCGACTCATAACTAAAAGCAATTAATTTTATGCCTTTTCCTACTGCAATTTTTTTACTTAACCTGCCGTTTTATGATAAGGTTCTACCTCTTTTATGTTCCATTCTTTCTAAATTACGTTAATATTCAATTCAGTGCATCAGTGCATTTAGTTTCTTTTATAAGTAAATGCTTTAAGTTTAGAATCTTGGATTAATCTTCTATATTTGATTAAAGGGTTAACATCATTTTATTAAGCATTCATTACGCACTTTTCTTATGCACTTTATACTACCCCTAACTGAATAATTGATATATTTACAGATGGGCTTATACGAAGAAGAAATAACTTCAAGAAATAGCACATTTTTAATCCACCCTGTTATAAAAGAATGCATGACACAACCTAGTAAAAACCTAGTAAAATATATAATTTCTTGTGTGTGTGTGAGAGAGAGAGAGAGAGAGGTTATAGACAGATTTTATCAATGAAAAGAAAAGGTGTCTTAAGTGCGTCTGGAGTGTACTAAACTTTGCTGTTATTTCTGATATAGATTATTTCATCTGTACAGAATTCGTCATTCTTAGTGATTTCGTGCTTATCATAAAAGAATTGAGATTAACTTATAAACTATTTAGGACGTTTCTTCAATTTGTGTATTGTTCTTATACTTAAAAGAAATAAATTAATTTAGCTTTAAAAAGTTATGTTTAAATAAATAAGATGCATTTTATACGTAAATATTTACATAAAAAATCTGGTAAGATTCAAAAGAAAGCTTCACAGATAGTTTTTAGCTATATGCTATCATTAAAAACTCATTTGCTCATTTTATTTTTTTTTAAATTATTTAATTTTCTTAAAAAATTTCAAATAAAATATTCATTTATCAAGCTTTTCATAGTAAGAACACATTTTATTTTTAATTATATGGTGTGAACACAATATTTTTTTACTTCTTTAGGTTCTTTAAATAAAATATTTTCCCCTCAATAATTTCAACAAAACTTTTAATTAAATTTCTACTTTGTTTTATGCTCTATTTTGAAAAACTCTCTGGGAGTCAAGCTAATGACTATAAAAAATTTTTATGAAGTTATACCTGTCTAAATAATTTTAAGTAATCATATGTTTGCATTCTTGATAAAAGAAAGATTAAAGTCCTATTTTTTCCCTTTATAATTCAAATCCTTATGCCATCATTACTCAAAATATTCTTTCAGTCTGCAATAATCAATAAAATGCATTTAATAGTTGAAAAATCGAAAGTCTTAAATGCGAATTAATATTCATTGCGTGGAAATCAAATCCCACTATAAATTTTAATATTTGAGGAATAATTTGAAAAATACATTCGAAGTTTTACATTCGAATATATAAAAATATTTAATCAATGACGTTAAAAGAAGCATTATTTGTAACAATCATACATTTTCGAATCCCACATTTAATGCGAAAATAAGTAACAACCCCAGCCTGAGGCTTTTTTCTCCAAAGGCATTCAAAACCTAATAAATTGGTTGCCAAAAGCTTAATGAATAAAACAAGTCAACCTAAATTATGAAAGAATGGGTTTCTGAGAAAAAGAAAAATTGCACATGTTGCCGTTGTGATCATTTGAAACTGAATCTACCTTGGTTATGTGAGTGGGTAACGACTTTGGCATAGCTGGGTGGACTTTTGTATTTTGGTAAAATACATTGATGACTGTAACAAGGGAGTTCCTTAATGAGAAAAGACTCAAATTGCTCAGCAAAATTGGTATTATTCGAGAAGCAAAAGAAACTTTATTCATTCATTGTGGCAATATGCTTTCAGGATGGCAATATGCTTTCAGGATGGCAATATGTTGCTAAGTTTCTAGAAAATGGCATCACTTTAAGAATAAATTGAACTGCGATATTTTATGCGATCTGACAAATGTTATACACGAGAATAAAGTTATTGGAGTGTTATAAAGAATAATTAAAATTCCATTAAATATTATTTTTACGTATAACTTTACTCGCTGTATAAATAAATGCTAATTAGTTAACAAAATAATATGAAACAATCAATAGTATTGTCTAAAAATCACAATTAGTTTATTTAGTAAAAATCATGAAAAAAATTCCTTATTTAAGAAAATAGGTAGAATAAATTTATGCGATTTAATTTGAATATATTGAAAAACTTAAATGCGTCAAAAATAATTTTTGGCATGTCGTAAATCAACATAATTGTGAATGCTTATTGCTTTTGATAAAGCAATAAATTCTGGTATCTTGCCTTTAACTTACTAATAAATAACTTTGTATGTTTATGGATGATAATTTTCAAGGTAACATTAATATAAATCTCTATACTTCTACATTAAACACACACACAAAAAATATCAACTAGCAGTAAATAACTAGAAGAGCTTTTCAGGAAAATTTTTAAGCTACTGATAAAATTTGCTTTGGATGCTAATTGAAAGTAAAATTTAAAATATAAATTCAAAATTATATTTCCATCACCATGACGTATATCAAGAAACAGGTTTTACAGTCTGTAAAATTGAAACATGAGTTTAAAGAACATTTTAACAAACACACTCGCATGTGTATTAAACTTATCGATATTCCTTGAACATTTTTAAAGTCGTAAACTGCATTAATTACATTTAATTTTTGACATGTTCTTTAAAACTAATTAATATATAAATTAAAATAAATATATTTTTTTATCTTTCAATATCGAATTAGAAGTTTTCGCAATTGTCTTTAAATTCTATAATTTACAAAAAGGAAGAAAATGTTAACTTCAGATTTTTTTAATTGTTGATTTTTATCAATGTGCATGTGACATATATAAATTAAATAAAAATCATTTTAATTCAAAATAAAAATGTTTTTTATCGATAACATTTTTAACTTTTTTTATCATTTTTATTGATATCATTTTCGAAGTTTGAAACATTTTTCATGCAAAAATAAAAATGGTATGAGATGATTTAGTAGTTTATTTGTGTCAAATTTTGATAATATTTTGTTTCTTTTCCTTAAAAGGATTTTTATTTTACATGTTGAGAGTATTACTTAAATTTATTTAATTACGTTATTACATATATAAATTCAAGAAAACTATTTCATTCTTGCTTTCGATACATTTTATGTGATTAAAAACTATTGAATGAGATGCAAAAACATTGATTACCAGGTTGATAAAAGTATAAATTTTTTTCGTCAAAATGTAGATCAATCAAAAATGTAGATTTTAATCAAAATGTAAGATTGATATTAAATCTTAGCAAAGTTAGTTTAGTTAAATAAAACTACATCTTCTATTCAGACTTGTCCTAATATCTGTACGTATGTATACAACGTTGTTTTAGAATTAATTTGTAAAATAAAAAATGAATTTTTTCATATCATTTTAATCCAAACTGAGACTATTTAGCAACTATCGGGTATAAGAAATTCGAAAATATGAAAAGTTATTATATATATTGATACCATGATTTTCTATTATTTTTTCATATACGTTATAAAATTATAATTGTTTTCATACCATATAATAAATTTTCACAGAAACCGAATTTCTTACATAATAATTTCATTCAGCATAAAAAAATTATGGATAGCAATAAAATCAAGATATATAATGTTTTATGGGGAAATTTTCATCTACCAGACGTTTATTTTTCTTTTGACATGTGGGACATATTAGTTAAAAAGTATATAATAAATAGGAAAACTGTTAACGTGTTAATAACCAGGAAATTTTTCATTCCATCGAGAATGATGACATTTTCTTTGATGTTAAATATTATTTTTATCAGCATGCAAAGTGGTATTTTTCTACCTTCATTTTGACAAGATACTATTTAACAATTCATAAAGATACAAACAACCTATCCTTGAAAGAAAGTAAAACCTTTCAAGATGTAGTTCTTTAGGTTATTTAATGTGTCCACATCTTCTTAACACTGAACCAGCCTTTCACTGTATCAGATAAAGATTGGTTAG
Source organism: Latrodectus elegans (assembly GCA_030067965.1). Lineage (NCBI taxonomy): Eukaryota > Metazoa > Arthropoda > Arachnida > Araneae > Theridiidae > Latrodectus > Latrodectus elegans. The sequence continues at coordinate 38,581,410 of CM057817.1, read as the reverse complement.
TACTTGATTTCTTGTAAACAAGAGCATAAATTTGATAGAAGGTGAGAATGAGCTCCTGCAAAACAAGATAAATTTTGTATCTTACGTGTTTGTGATACTTAATAGTAGAGGGACACTTTATGCTCTGATCAAGATATAGCAAAGTTTTGTATTTATTTTTTAATGGTACAAACATGCATTTAAATTTTTAATTATTTATCATTTCCCTGAATTTCTGGTAGAATAAACATTCAATAATAAAAACAACATATATTTTACGAAATTTTCAATTTTCTGTTGTTCTTACTTATTCTTGAAGTTCGTTGCATGAGTAATTATTCTGAATATCATTAAGTGCTAAAGCATATAAAGAAACTATCGTCAGCTCATATATATATATATATATATATATATATATATATATATATATATATATAGATATATATATATATATATATATATATATATATATATATATATATATATATAGTTTATTATCATACAGTTGGTAGTTTCTGCATTTTATCTGTATTATTTATAAAATGGAAAAATAATAATTATAATTTATTTATTAAATAGTTATATTTAGATTTAATATAATTCAAAAATTAATATCTGCATAAACTATTTTTTACTGATTATATATGCCAGGTACATATTGTATAAATAGTGTAACAATATGGCTATTCTAATATAAAATATATCATTTAACTATTAATATTGAAATTCCATAATTGTAAGTATATATAAAAACCATGACAATAACACTTCAAATATTTTTGCCCCATATACTACAATTGCTCAATAGATACATTCATCTCTCTTAGATAGAATGATAAAATTAGATTCACAAAATAAGCCTCAAAAACTTTTCAGCTGCATTATTATAAGAAGTACAATACAAATATTAGTTTAAAGCTGTCATTAAATTCCACCGTTAATAGAATAGGGGTCTCTATTAACTTTCAACACCATGAACAAAGATTTCTGAACAGAAACATCCATTTTGTAAGCAAAAACAATGATGCTTTTGAGCATATTTAGAATAAGCATATTGTAGCAAATTAATTGAATGAAATTAATTGAATAAAATTCAGCACCGAATTCATATATGTATGAATCTGAATGAGATTTTAGATTTTTTGATAGAATCCTAAGTAGGTGTTTTTATGTCTTTCTTGACTTAATAAAAATATTGAATTAACAAATTACAAGGGGAAAATATTTAATTCAATAATTCATGATTCAAATTGTTCTTTACATTCAGATTTTGAAATATTTCATTAAGATAATAATATTCAACGAAAACAAAATCCCTAAGGCAACTTCAAATGATTTAAAATAATTGTGATATATTATGTCAAGAAATCTGCTCTTACAATCTTTAATTTTCTTTAATGTCTTAAATTTTCTGGATTTATCTTACAGTTTCCAAAATATCGCTTTGATTTTAAAAAAAATGAAAAAAATTCAGATGGTTTTTGTAAATTCCTAAAATTCTAACAACACACATGAATTATATTGAAAAAGTTTCCAGTTAAGGGCGTGTTTTTTCAGTTATACAAAAAAATTAAACGTTAAAAACATTTTACTGAAAAGTGCAATTATTTGCTCTGAAGAAGAAGTTGTTTTGTAACTGATTGTTAATTGGTTGATTGATTGTGTGAAGTTGAATGGCACAAGATCCTGTATAAGACAAACTGCACCAAGCACATGATATAACATTAAAAATGTATTGATATAAAATCTTATAAAATAAATAATAATAAAAGTAAAATTAGTCTATATACCGTGTTGTAATTTAATAGAACGTAAAAAGGCGAAGAGACTACGGTGAAGAGTTTCTCCAATAATCTCTTGTAACGGTAAAAAGGTAAAATCAAAACATATATTACGAAAGTGATTAAAATCAGATAAGTCAATTAAAATATGCTGAAGAGTGTACGATTCTTTACATGTAGCACAATAAGTCTTAGGCTCACTAAAAAACAACTGCTTATGAGTAAAACGAATATGCCCGATCACAAACGAGCGAGTTTTACATCAGATGTACATTGTGGTAAAACTGATAAATGGAATTATATTTGGAATAAGGGAATGTAATCTGTTTATAGTTTATAAATTCCACATCTTCTGTCTTTTTTTCATAATTGATTGATAACACATCCGGTCACCATTTATATTATACGTGACTAACAAATACATTAAAAATCATACTAACTGTCAACGCGTGTGCGAAGAATGTTAAAGTTATATTATAATATCAATATATTAAATTTAAGTGGTTATAAATTTGAATATTCATATCATAAGTTTTTCTATCACAATACCTGTATAAAAAATCTGAGAAGAAATCTTAATTTTGAATAAAATAATAACATTAAATAAATTTTTATGATTCTATTTCCACAATTATCATAATGTATATGTAATAAAATTTCTAAATAAAATTCTCCATGTTATGTTTCATTTTAAATAGAATTGTAAGAAAAAAAATGGAATTACATTTCTTTTCAAAGTTAATTTTTTAATTAAGTTACAATTTATCACTCTCTGGGTTTAAAATGTTTCACTTCAAGAAACTTAAGTCACGGAGTTCCAATTAAGATGAATTTGTTAACTTGATTAAAAAAAATTCTAGTGTTTTTTAAAAGTAATTATTTAAATAGAATACACTCATTCTCTAGACGATTTAAATTGAAAACTGTGCCTAAGACAATTTTCTGTAAACATATTTGCAAGGTATTTACCTAATTAGTCCATCAATTCAAGCAAATTTTCATACATACTCCAAGAGAATCTTTATTCCTACTGTTGAAATAGATTTAGCGATATTTATACCTCTGAAACTAATCTCGAATATCTTCGAAGGTTCGGCAAGCTGTGAAACTGAAGAACCCTTTTAGCTCTTTTCCGAATTTATTGCACAATCTCTGATTGATTATTTGCTTCCAACCATATATGAACTGAACTGTCCTCGCAATCCCATGCAGAGCAATGGTGATTTATAGTGTTTCGATAGTCATTCATTTCCAATAAACTCTCTTGATGACAGTAATTTTTCCTCACTAGATATAGTCGTTCATATTATTGCTGGAGTAGTAATATGTGTGATAGTTGATACATACTTTTGTTATACTTCATACTAGTCATACTTCTTTTGTGACTACAAACTGAAGTATACTATGTATGCACACATACAAGAATTAATGATGTTGTAGATTCATTCAGGTTTCAAATAAGAATAACAGAAACATGAATATTGTTTCTAGAAAGTAATGCATTATAGAATTATTAGTTCAAAAATTATTTAATAAGCTCTCAATTTTTAACATTTTTTGCAGCTAAATACATAATTAAACTACAATTAGTTTCATAGTAAATCATTTACATTATCATAAATATAGTGTTTATGGGCTAAGGTTTCCTTTCTTTACTTCATGAGGGATCTCATGAGGTACTTTTGTGATAACAAAATACATTAACATTTATAGTTATTTCAATTTTCTGAAACATTTATCCTTTTCTATTGTAAATTTATTTTTATGCAATTAAAATGTCTTCAGTTAACTGGAAACTGGTAAGAATAATCAAATTCTTTTAATCACTCTACTAAAGCATTTTTCCAGACATTTATTTTTAAAAATTCATACATTTTGTAAGGAATATTTAAATGTGGATCTCATAAAAGTAACGGAAGAAAATTTAAAAGTTGAGTATATATATAAATGTAAATACATTTATAATGGATAGAGATTACAAATATTTAATATAGTTAAATACTTTATAAATTTACACTTTTTCTATATTTTCATAAATATATCCAATATAGTTACTCAAAAACTTAAATTATTCACAATCAAATCTTTTAATTTTGTTTTGCTTACTTTAATTGAAATTGAAGGAGCATAAAGCTGATTTAAATCCAAATCAAACATACATTATAAATGAATTTCATAAATTAAGTCTGAATAATACTTGTGAATAACATTATTCCAGAAACATGATTTATAATAAATTACTAAGATTAATCAAAAATGATCAATAAAAGCAATACAAAGAATTTTTAACCTTTTATAAAAGATAAACCGCATTTGTTGGATTTATATTTTAGGAAATAGGTGCTTTCTTAATTGAGAGAAAACTTTTGCAGATTTAGAAAAAAAAGAAAAAAAACATAAGCAAAGTCTATAAAAGCTTTGTTCTGTGTTATCATATTAATTTTTTGACAGAAATTTAATACTTAAATGTGACTAAATTGGTCTTTTCTGATTTTTTTATCGATCTTAAAAATCGAAAATGTGGTGTTTGAGTCGTTAACTGATCCTTGCAAATAAACTTATACTTCGCGTGAGAGCTGGACGGAGTAGAAAAAAAGAACTTTTTCTTCCAAAGAATAGGAACTTAATACTTTTTTCTTTGCTTTTCTAAGAGACTTTAACTATAGGGGGAAAAACTTTTTTCTTCATTTTAACCCAATCAGTCCATTAAAAGGAATAAAAGTGGGGATTTCTGTCAGCTGTAAAAAAGTACGCAATGAAAATGAACATTGATTAGCTTGGTTATTGCACTTAAAAATTCCAACTGCCTCAACAATTTTACGCTCGAAAAGATTTCAGACATTTTTGGAATTAAAAATTTTCTCGCAAGGGAAGATTCATTGTTTTGCTATTACAGAAGATTAAGAAATCCAAAGTAATTAATCAACAATTTTTGATAGTCACTTAAGTTTTCGAAGCATAATTAAATTTATTTTGCAGATTTTTTCAATTTTGTAGTTTGGCACAATTTACCAAAATATCACATTTGCGTCAAAGTATTACATCAATCGTAATAATCAATTACTTTTGAGAATTCTTTTGTTATTTTATTTTCCTTTATTTTAGGTACACATGTAAGCTGTTAAATAAAATTTATTTCAATGTTTCAACACATTTTTCTCAGTTTAATAGCGTTTTATTTTTAATACACAAAACTAAAAATTTTGACCCAAAACTTGTATGAAACAATATATTTTTTTATATTGCTTATACTTTTGAATTTGCTGATATTCAAATGTTGATGATAATGAATTCATTATCAAGCACACTAGTAATTTTGATAGTAAGACACAGTATCATTATATCAGCATTATTTCTAAAAAATCTTAGGTTAATATATACTCTGAAACGTTTTACTACGTAATTTGCTCTATGATAGGTATCCTTATTTGTTCTTCTGGGAAAGATAAGAGAATAGATATTAAAAAATAAAAGCAATATTTGACAGCTCTAATTAAAAAAGCTTGAAAACCACTTGAATGTGTAATGCTAATAAAAATTTCAACAGATATTATTAATTTTCTTTTATTTCATAAAAGTTACGTTAAAGACTATAAATATTTTTAGAAAAAAAAAGTAGGAAATTATAGTATTTATCAATTTTCGCAGAGTAATGTTGATTTTGTTAATCTAATGATGAAATTTTAAATAACAAGTCGCACTATCTCTGGATGAAACAATGTGACTGAAAAGCATTGATTCTAATATCACAAAAATATTTTTTTAACAAAACAATGAAAGAAATTTCATTATTTATCATTCCATATCCAAACAATTATCTTTGGTTACCCATAGTAAAACTAATCTGACAAAAATAATCATTCATCATGAAAATAATTTAGAAGAATTTCTAAAATTTCTTGTGAATTTAATTCTCATTTAAAAAAAATTGAGAAAATTTATCAAATATTAGTAGATTTTATTTTTGGAAATTATAATTGCGTTTTAGTTATTCAACATTGAATTTTAAATATTGTAATTTATATTTTAGAAAAAAGGTTTTATTTGGAATCAATCAAGAGGCCAAAAACATGACCGCTTATCATGCAATGTAGATAGAAATTAAAAGTTATTTATATTTTAATAAAAACCGTTTATTTTATAAAAATTATATTTTAATAAAAATTTTTTAACATATTTGAATATGAATAATAAAATTCTATTTATTGATAAACTGTTTCGACACCTTTTATGATTTAATATATTTATCTAACTTTTTCTGGTAATTCAAATATAATGTTGAAAAATATGACACATTATAAAAGTTACATATCTTTTGTAATTTACTATAATGTAGCATACTCCTAAATTTTGTTAATTATGATTTAGAATTAAATTAAACGCAAAATAAATATGCTTTTCTATGTGAGATTTTTACACAAGAATTGCCAATTATCTTTCTTCAATTTCTAAAAGACTAATTTCTTCACGTAGTAAGAAGATTTTTCAGTGGTGATTTTTTTGGCCAACTATTTTCAAATATTATTACTGATTATTTTTCTTATATCTTGAAATTAATTTAAAACTGTAATTGGCAAATCAATAATTAAAGCATATTATAATATAACCGGTGTGGGAAACTTTCAAATAATGGGAAAAATAAACATGATTATATTTCTTAAATCCAAAGAAACACACCAAGATATTTTTATAAAATAAGAGCAAATTTTCTAATTAAATCATATCTAACATCAGAAGAACTTCCCTGTTCATTTTAAATGAAAATCTTATCATAATTATTTTTAAAAGACCAAAGTGTAAAGAAAAGAAAAGTTATTTTTCAGTATATTTCCTGATATTTTCCGACATAATTATGTTCGAGTTATATTCAACAATGAAAAATAGATTATGCAACGATTTTGTAGTAAAACTAGCTTGACAGTAAAATGAGACTTCAGTCTATAAAAAGTTTTATAATGCTTAGAAATGCATGAAAATTTTTTATTTTAACAAAAAATTTGAAAAAATGTGTTTTTGGTGAATACACGCACAAACTTAATTGAAGGAAAATTAAAACAAATATTTTTTTTTTAAAAATGATATTTTAATGGCTTGGCAGTTCAGGAATTATTGAAGACATTTAATGATTAAAGTTAAAATCACATGAGACTATAATTTTCTTGGATGTTAGAAGACATTAAATATTGCATATATATATATATATATATATATATATATATATATACCAGAAGTGCAATCAATGCATTCTAAATTAAAGAGGAAACTTTTATAAATTTTGTAGTTATTTTGCGATTATTTTACATTATTAATATATCTTCTCCTTAAGGGGAAAGTGACTAAGTCAATAAAAAACTTTTAATAAGTCAATAAAAAAGTTTTTATTGACTTTTAAAAAAAGCAGACTACGTATTTAAAGATTATGGCAAAACTTTCTATTTATTAAGATATCTAATTATATATTTGAATGCGTAATAAATAATTAATTTCAATTACTAACTACATTCAATTAATATTTACAAAAAAGAAATATATTGTCATTGATATTTAGAAAATATTAAAAGAATTCCATCTTCGAATATATAGTGACAGAGAAGATTAGGAAAAAGAAATATTTCAATTTTAAACTTTTTATGGTGAAATACTAGTTTCTATATTTTTGGTTATATATTTTATATAATATGTTCAATATCTTGTAAAATTTTATAAATTATGTCACATATTTTTATAAAATAAGTTATTTTATTTCTTATTGTGTTTAACTTTGTTAACTGGCTTCAATAAAATGATATACTGTAAAATTGAAAACAACGTTAGTAAGTTATTGGTTAAATCTTCATCAAAAATTAAAACGAATATGTTTTAGTAAATCAAAATCACAATATATATACATACATATATATATATATATATATATATATATATATATATATATATATATATATGTGTGTATGTATATATATGTATGCAGATATATATATATATATATATATATATATATATATATATATATATATATATATATATATATATGTATGTATGTATATATATATATTAATATGTATGTATGTATATATGTATGTTTATATATATATATATATTATGTAAAATTAAAGGAATTATCCGTTTTAAGGTAATTACAACAACCCTTTATTACTGCTGAAAATATGTCATATTTATTGTGCGTATTTTATTCTAAGGCAATATTATATTATTTAGTTACATTCCGAGAAATTTCACTTGTTGAATAAAATCCTCAATTACTCCTTAATCAAAATTTAAAACATTATTTGAATTATTGAATTCTTATAATGAAATATTTCTTAAGCATTACCAACATACATCAAGATGCAATTCTTCTTAAAGTTGTATTGTATTATTATAGCAATTTTAAGTTTCCATCAAATAATTAAGACCAAACTTAGTGATCACATGAAGGAATATCAATTTTTGACTGAAATCAATCTAAATTTAAGTACTTTTAAAAACTTCATAAAATAAATTTAGAAGTTCGTTAACATAAAGTAAGCAAAATTAATTATATATTTCGAGTTGTTTTATCCATTATAAAGGAAACGTTCTCTGTAATTAAAAAATATATCTTACATGAGATTTTTAGAAAGGAATATATTGCTTAAAAGTATTCAATGATAATTACAATAAGCGTGTTGGTACAAATTATCTTTTGCAATTTCACTAAAGTAAATAATTACCAATTATTTAAATAGCATTTAAATTTCCAGTTATATAACAAGTCAAATGATTTTCAATTACTTTTAAAAATCTTTGGTATATAAAATACTATACATTAAGTATGGAATTACTTTTTTCGTACGGTTGAAAACAGTCAGGGCAAATGATTAGTCAATGACTCAGGCACTTTATTTTGTAATTGGTAATCATGTTAGCTTTAGTATTGTATATATATAACATAATTCCGGTAGCTTTAGTGCATCTAGTAAACTGATGATCACTGACTGACTGCATAAATACCTACTTTTACCACAAACTGAATTAGAGCTAGTTCCACCAACTCAGTTTATTTATTTTACAGTCTTTTCTTCTGGCAGCTTACCAAAACGAAGGGATTTCAGCTTCTTTTTTTCTTCTTCCTGTCACGTGTTGTGATTGGCTCTTTGAGAATAAGTAGTTTAAGGATAAATGAAAGAAAAGAGAAAGAAATAGTTTATTTACTGGCTTTCTTTTAAACGCACACATTGATTTATAACCCTATCTTCAGCGAACTTGTGTTTTTTACTTACTCTTAGGATTCAAAACATCAAATTTGTCATCTTCTATCCTTTAAAATGAGAGTTTAAACTCAGCGAGCTACAAACAGCTATTACCTCACTGTGTATTTTTAGCACATAAACCTGTCTCTTTAAAGTCTGGGTAATCGTAAATAAGATGATCTGCAATTAAGAAGTGAATTGTTTTTGCTTAGTAAATTTCTAAATATTTGCTTTGGATGTATAAAATTACAAGCATTGTACTTTTAAATGTAAGTGAAACTTTTCTAAAATATAAATGTATGTATATTTACCACTAATTACATAGATTTGTTTACAATTAGGTACTTAAATGTGGATGGCTGGTGATCTTCTTTAAATAACTTACAAAAACTTATATAACATATTATAACAATGGCAGCCTTCACGAAAATAACAACAATATATTTTCCAGAAGATAATTATCTTGGTTGAAACTGCGTTCTATTAGTTCATCATTCAAAAATCTTATTTTATGAAAATTGCCAAAAAGAAACAAATAATTCTCTGTGTGACTAAGTAAATCGATGACAGACGCATTTTTTTAAACAACTTGCGAAACCTCATACAATATAAAACAATGACAATCATTAAGGAAACAATATCTTTTCAAGAAAACTATTATTTTATTCAAATAGGGTTTTGTAAATTCATCGTTTTGAAACCAAGTTACATGAAAATTGTATACATTTTAAGAGAGAAAAACAAATAGATATTTTAACGTTATAACTTAATTTTTTGCAAAAAGTATTTTTTACACTACAGAAAATAAACTTTGTTTAAATTTAAAAAGTGTATATATATCAAAAGAATGTTATATCATTTTAAAATTACATAATACAATACGAATAAAGCAAAATTTAATCTATATTCAGAACAAAATTTCCTATTGCAATGAATAATGTATTATTGTAATATGTATTGCATTAGTAAAGTACAAAGATTTGTAAAATAAGAATATATTTGAGGTTTGAATAGGTAAATGTTAGGAAAATAATAATTATGGTAATTTTCAATATAATAATAATGTAAAATATAATTTATATATAAAAATATAAATCACATTAAAATCATTTTATCTAATAAATCTTTAATATGTATTTTAAAATTTACATGTTTTATCGATACTTAATCTAGAATGTAGTTAATGCAATCAAAATTAATTTCATATAAATAACGAACGAGTTGTTTTTAATATGTATATCATTTCATATCTTTTCATGCATAATCATATCATAAGAAAAAGTGTATTGAATTTTTTAATAAAATTTTGAACAATACCTTCGCTGAATAAAATTAGATTTTGCCAATAATATTAAAGGTAAATTAATGAAATTAATTTCATTTCTCCTCTTAAAATATTGATCACCATAACAGTATTTTTATATCACGTCAAGATCAATAAAAAATTATTTTAGAGAATGCTGCAATTTAATTTTATTTTCGATTGCAAATGCATTATAACTGTTATATATTTAATTAGTTATCATTCGCGTGCATATTTTTAATCATTGCAAAAATGTTATATAATTTTATTGGAATTGTGAAAATAACATAAAAATTAATCGTGTTTTTTTTAATAAATAAAAGAGCATATTCACAAAATATTTACTAAAATCTTTGAAAAATAAAATTATGAATTTTAGCACTCAGTATTACTCAGCATCACACAAACTGTTTAGGTGACATTTTCTCCACTTTGTAAATTTTTGTACAAAAGTTTATATCGAAAAGTACATAAAAATAAATGTTTTAATAGGAAAAGAACTTCGATTATTAATAGTTTCTTTCCTCGATTATACATTCTGTTGATTAAATAAATGACAATTATCTTCTAAGGCTGTAGAACTTATACTATAATCTGACAAACTATATATTAATCAGATGTTAAATTAAACTTTTTGTACTTCATATCCTCTAACTCAAAAATCTAATTACAGATCATTCACACAATTAAAATTTAATTTATTTTAAAACTAATAAATTAAAAATTGTTTTATTTAAAAAACTTTTTTTAATTTTTGAAAAAATTTATTAAAATTTAAGAGAAAAATAAGTTCAAAATTTTATAATATTTCTACTCATTCTATGACATTTTAAAGCCACTACTTTTTACTGTAGTTTAAAGTTTCTTCTTTGTATAGGGGTTTATTTTTTACTTAATCTTGTAAAATTATTTTGGTAAAAAATAAGATTGAATTCAGAGAATAATTCTTATCTATTGATGTACGGAGCATTACGGTCCTTTAAATAAAAATTTGGAAAAAATTTTAAATATTTATTTTCATAAATCTCTAAAATTTTTATTTTTAAACTCTTTTCAAGCTAATAAATTGAATCGCTGTCAAATATATTATCGATTCACTTGATTGTTAACAATGAAATATTGAAAAATATTTCAGTATCAAAAATGCTAGGACAATTTTGTAAATTTTAACTGTAGAAAAAGTAAATAGATTATCTGTAGAACTGTAGAAAAGTAAATAGATATAGTTAAAGTTAATCTTAACAAAAGTTCTGAATTTTCTTTATCATATTTTTAATAAGATTTGTTTCAATGAAATATTATTATTTTTTATGGTTTTGATAAAAATAGCTTCAATTTATATCCATAAATTGCAATCAGTGTTGAGATTAAAATAAGACATCAGTATTTTTGTAATAGATAAACTTCAATATATCTAATTATATTTCAGTTCCTCCACTTACAATTTAATAATTAAAATTATTCGAACTTACAACTGTATCTGAGTAATTTCAAGATAACTCATAGTTGTTAACCTGAAAATAACAAAAAGCAATGTAGTTGACTTAAAAACACATAAGCGAGTCAGTAAATTCTTTTTCATTAATGTCTTTTTCAACACGAAAGTTTCTAGGTGAAAGAAATTGGATAATTCTTACAAAAGTGTTTGATCCATTTTAAATTGGATACTTTCATGAAAATATCTTTGTAACAAAGTCTTTTCTTTCGCTGTATGCTAGCCCAATTTTTTCCTTTTTCATACTCTCTTGTAAAGTTGAACAAATAGCGACTAGAATACATTGAGAGAAAAAGATTTCTTATTCTATTTTCACTCATATTATAAAATAGATTTAATTCCACTAAATCCATTGTTACAATTCTGTCTTTTTGTCTCAGTGACTTGATAAAATTGCGATGATAAAACATTTTGCAGAATCGCATTTATTAAATATTGTTTTTATAAGTTAGGAATCTTCTATGGTGTCAAGAACAACAAGATACTTATATTCAATTTACTATTTATGGAATAAAGTTAAAATATAATTTGTTTTTAAAAATTTTCAATAATGTGAATGCTTTATGGTTTACTTTCAAATATCGAAGATCATTTCTTTTCACAGTTAAAGTTTGGAGAAATAGTGATATTGATACAATATATAATAGAGAATAATTATTACATCTTTATTAATTACATGTATTCATTTCCACATTAAATATATTTTAAAAAATAAATATATTTTATAAAATAAATATATTTAAAAAATAAACTTTTATTTTTTAAATATTTTTATTTAAATATATTTTTATTAAAATATATTTAAATAAAAATATTTAAAAAATAAATATATTTTAAAAATTAAATATATAATTGTAAATTTATTAACTGGATATGCAAGGTGAGCATATCCAGTAATAGTTAGGAAACTATATTAGATGAATTTTTCTAGAAGCACATTCAAGTACATTTTCTTCGAAAGTATTCTCTTAAAAACAGAGATTCGTGAAAAAAATTTTGCTTAACCTTTTACGTAATATATTTCCATATTTTTCTTAAATATTATTTTTGAAGAAAAGGCCTATATTCTTAATAAAAGTAATTAGTTTTAGACTATTAGTACCAGGAATCTTAAAATGGACCTCAGATTTCCATAAACACACTTGAAAAAGAAACAATTGTTTAACAATAGTATGCTTTATATGTATAACAGTAATATAATTTATACTTTAAAGTATTTTAAATGACATTTTGTATGAGGTATACAAAAATATATGAATTAGTTTTAATTATGTGGTATCGTAAACTATCCTTTGTTTCAATATCACCTCTCGTAAGCTTACTTTTGGATAGTGTGAAATAAAAACATTGATCTAATTATGATTCTTTTATATATCTATTGCTGTATTTCAGTTGAAGAATGAACTAAGATGATCTGCTTATTATTTAATTAATAGAAAACTTACTTATTAAAGAAAATTTTCCCAAATAGTTATTATTGCTACAGTCTTTCAATTAACTTACCAGCATTTTTTATGACTTGGCCACCTCCTATTTCAGCTTTCAAAATTGATATCGGAAACTATTATCGCACTGCAGCAATTATTGATTAGTTAATAAAGAACAGTTCATAAGAGCAAAATTATCGCTATCTGGGATAAAAAAAATTTAAACCAAGCTTCTGTGATTTATAAAAGAATTACAAATAGGAAAATCTAATTTAAAAAATTTTCTTTCAATTTTCCTGGCACGAAGAAAATGCCATCAGCTGTTATGTTATTGACAATCTATATATTATATTTATTTCCAAGTCCAAAAAGTAATAAATTGGTAAAAAATATCTAAGTCACCTCTTATTCGTGCAAATGAAATCTATATGTATTGTTTATTAATACTACAAAAAATTTATAAAATACGTTTTGTGTACATTGTTTTTTGTAGGAAAGCTTTCTTGGATTTTAGTAAAATTTTTCTTATTCTTTCGGATCTAATTTTCTAAAGCTATAGATGAATGTTTAAAAAAAAATATCAATCATATTTTGTGCCATAATCACAAAAGTAATTCCGAAATTCTATTCATTGGATTAAAAATTTAATAAAGTTATAATGCAAAAAATGAAACCTTTATACAGATTTTTATAGGTTTTTGATAATTGTTTTATTTCTATTATAGTTAGAAAAATCCATAATATTGTATTAAAATATCAACGAAAATTTTTTAATTAAAATGTCTGTAAATATACTTCAAGAATAAATCTTCTGCTTAAATATTATTTGAAAGTTATGAAATATTATCAATACATTATTCAAAACTTTTCTGAAATAGAAATATGTAAAATAATAATGAGTTTAAAACACAAAATTTTCATTATTTCAATTTAAATGTATTTCATAATGACTTGTTGAATTTCTTTTTTGGATCCTTGAAAATTATTTAAATTAAAAGTCTTATATAAAAGTATTTGTATCACATAATATTATATTATGCATTTTTCAATAAGAGTTGGAGCTATGAGAGCTTTCGAAGAACTAAAAACTTAATTATTGAGTAAATTATAATTTTAGCTAGATTAGATTGTTTATTTTGAATTCTTGGAGACTTTATTTTTATTAATTCAAGACTGGCAATTTATGTTTATGGTTCTAATTTTCTTCATCATCCTAAAAATTTTTGTTGGCTCAATTATATCAGAATAACGTTAAATGTGCATTTTTATAAGGTGCGACTATAAAAATTAGATCATTAGAAAGGAAACTTTTTCCATTTTCTCTTAAAGAGAGAAATTCTCTTTCCCATTTTCGTCCATGTGGAGAAGACTACTTCTATTTTATTACTTCATTTTTTTCTTTTATCAAAATATTAAAGTAAATCTTTATAAGATTTTTTCCTAAAATTACGAAATGAATTTTCAGAAAATACTTAATACAATAGGAAAGTCAAATCAATGTTAAATGTTTAGCACAATTGAATTTCTTACCTTCTAACTTTATTTTCTAACTTTTGTGATTCTATTATTTAATAATAAACACAATATTTATACATATATTAGAGTAGTTAAATATATAACCTAATTAATATACTTTTTCGACCAAGTTTAAAAATTACTGGTGATAAGTGCAAAATTATTAATTTGTTGCATAAAATATCATAAAGAATAAATCTAATTAAATTTTTTCACCAACTATGTTTCCGTTTTTAGTAGTTGTAATTTTTTTATCGAAGCACCGTATATAAAAGTTGACTACATTGTTAAAAACATTTAAACCAAGTTCTCAAAACAACCTAATTAAATGCAAAGGAAGGGTCATTATTTCCTGTCAACCATAAGCACGGAAGCTGCAACGTCTCCGTAATGAGATATTAATATGAAAATTGGAGCAATCATATGTGTGAAGAATAAAAAACTTCCCTTGCGTTACAAAAGCATACATAGAAACATTTGGGGCTAATAAAAACGGTGAAAAGGTATTTTCGTGATAGAAAAGTAAAGTACGCCTTGACCTTGTTTTTTAGACTTCTTCTTTTGATTAAGGTTTTGGGGAAAGGATTGGATTAATTAAGTTTGAAGTACATATGAAATGAGGAGGAATAAAAAGAAAAGACACGAAAAATTCCCATTACTCTGTTATCATAGGAAACGTCTTTTGATGTCTACTTTCCGTGTGTGAGTGGCACATGATATTTTTTTAAAAGGAGCTGAGATTAAATATTAATAAACTGTAAGGAGCTTGGAATCCATCCAGACATTAGAATATTAAAATAAGAGGTGACAACCGTGCTACAATTAATTCTTCTTTTAGTTCAAATGTCGTGTTTATGCATCCCTTGCCTAGAATGATAATTATTGTTTAAAAATAATAAGAAAATCATTAAGAGACAGGAAAATATGTTAAAAAGATAATTATGTTTATAATGCTTTTTTGTTTCTAGAAATTTACTTAGTTCATAATTTATGTGATGACCACAAATAAATGCAAAGCGTGTAATATGCAAAAAATAATAACATAGAATTAACACAGTTTTAGTCGCACAAACTTTTCATTGTTAACTTTTGAAACAATTTCAATTTTCAACAGTCATTTCATTTTTTAATACCTTCAAATTTATGCCATAAATTTAAATAGAAATTATAATTGTACAAAATGCACAGCTTTAAAGGACAAATTATAACGAAATTATGCTTTTATTCCAAAAATTTAATGTAATACTCTTATGAAAAAGAAAGAAATTCTGTTTTGGATACCAAACTACTAGTGAGTTTTTTGTGACAATATAAAAATATCTATGAATGAAATATGTACAATATGGAAACATAATGATTGTTTCCGTAAAAAAATTTAATCTACTCATTAAAAAACTTTAAAATTTCTGTACTATATTTTAACATGAATTAACATGTAAAAAGAAATATTTTTAAATCGCTCAGTAAAATAAGTTCAAATAAAAATCTTTATTTTAAAAATAGAGATAAGAGAATCAGTTTACATTTAAAATTTATTATTAAATAATTTCTTTTATTCTTCTAAAATCATTACTATCATTTAAACTTCTTAGAACAATGCATAAAATTCCTTTGTGTAAACAAAATTAAAAAAACATTTTAGCACTATATAAATTTATCCCATGAAAAAATCTTTCTCTGTGTTCTAGTAATCACTAACTATCACAAATTACAGTATCCAAAACTTCGAATCTATAAAAGGACTTCAAAGTAATTTCAGGAGTTTGCACCATTAAGCAGAGCTCAATGGAGCAAATATATTCCACATTATTTCTCCGAGTAGAAATTACCTACAAAAGGACAATGCCTAGCAGAATAAACGTTAGATATTAATTTGGAACGTTAGATATCACACTCTTAGTCGCTCTGAATTTGCTTCATAAGCTAAAGTGATAAATTTCTAAAACCTAAGCCATTAGGCGGCACATTTGCATTAATGTTCTTAAAGCGAACGCGCTACTTTGAAATAAAGATATCAAATTATTTTGCAAATGTAGCATCAAACATCCAAAGTTTCTCCATAAATTAATTTACTGGCAAAATCTTCTATTAATATTGTAATAGCTTAAATAGTTTTAAAATTTGATTAGAAATTCATGATTGTAAATTACAAAGTAATTTTTATGGAAGTTATTTTTTTTTCATATTTTTTTGTACATACATGACAAAAAACTTGAATTTACTAATTCAATATATATATATATATATATATATATATGCTTTAACGAAAAATATATAATGTTTGTAGAAAGGTACTTGGTGATAAAAATTCCGCCACACAACATGTAGAAAAATATATATATGAAAATGATCTATATACAGTAGAAAAAATACAAGTTTAGCCAAATAAATCATGAAATTTACGACAGTAAATTGCTCTCTTTCTTCGTCAGTGAATTCCACAATTTATTCGCATATTAGCAAAAATTTTCTCACGATTATGATATCACTTTACTCAGAAAGTTTGTAATGTATTTATTTAATTAATAGAATAATTGCATAAATGAATGAGTTTAATTTGAAAAATGTTTAATAATTACAAGTGGTGTGATAAATAAGATGAAAGAAGTTTAAAGAAAAATAACAGTACATTAATTAAATGGAATAATTTTATCTAATGTTAGGAAAAATGCATTTGGCATGTTTTTTGTAATCATTAATGTACAATTATAATACTTCCAGATGCATCATGGTCATTGCATCCTAGAAAATTATTAGAATCCCAATATTAAGGCTTTGTTTAAGGTAATAAAGCACCAATATTGTGTAAACAATATTTCAATAATATTTTTGACTTAATTATTTGTGTCTATTGGTGATATTATTATATGCATACTTAATAGAGGTGTATTAATATCATTTAATATCGCAAACAAACTGAAATGAATTTTTAAACTTACGAGCAATCAATTTCACATAATTGCTAGATGTATTGAATAGAGCTATTAGAATAATAATACCAATAAGCTTCAAAATTTAAAAAGATTATTAAAAAATTAATTTTATTACTTTTCCAGATGATATTAAATTGTTTGCGAAAGAAAAAGCTTTGATTTGATACACCTCTAAATATCTTAAACTAAAAATATTCTTTTTATGTGTATGGTTTGCGTCATAAAGTACACTCTAGTGATCATATTAATATAATTAGGATATATTTAAAAGTTTTATTATTATATTTGACGCATTTATATTTAACACAACTGATATAATTTACAATATTGATATAATATGCCAAATATGAATAAAACAAAAAATAATAAAATAAAAAATTTTTATACTTCTTATATACTTTTCTTTCATTTTTAAATAAACTTATATTTTTATCACATAATTGTATAAACAAAGGGCAGTCAAGAGAGATATTATAAATTTTAATTTTTATTTTAATCAAATGAAGTTCGTATTAGTTTTAAACAAGCATTTCATAAACAGATTATGTAAATATACCTCATTATATTTAGCGACAAACACAGCTACATGCGTTAGTTGTAGCTATGTTTGCTATTTTATTCTTCCTACAGATAAAAGATTTAAATAAATTTCCAGCAAAAACCTCAAAATCAGCAGCTCTCCTGCGTTTGATCGCATACTTATCTTTTCCAGATGCGTTCTGAAATTGTAAGCGCTCACAACAATAAAAATTATATCTCAATATATTCTTGTTAAAATAATCTTATCTCTCGCCAAACTTTTCTCTTTATTCTCATAAAGAATGTCTTTTTCAGTAGTATTTCGAATCAGAAAGATTCAATGAACCATGAAGACATACCTTAATCATTCATGGGGAATGACCAAAAGTAATCGGGTATTGTAAAAGGCTAGTAAACACGACATCGATTTATTTCGGTACCCTGCATTTATGAAAAAATAACAAACAATTTTACCCCGAGAAAGATTTTCTATTTGATTAAATCAAAGGTTTACCGAAAGAATTTATCTATAACCCAAGTGCTGTTAAGATGAAATCCCCAAGTATATAGATTTTGTTTTATTTTAGACAAAAGTATATGGATTTAATTTTATTATATGGATTTAGTTTTAATAACAGTGACTTTGGAACGTATTGTGATTCATATTTTAACGTCTGAAACTGGTTTTATAAAAATTAAATGATTTTTTAAAACGGGTTTGTAAGGTGACTACAAAATTACATATTCAATGAATATTGATCACAACATAGTTTTAATATTTTCTGCAAAAAATATTTTTTAATTATTAGCAATATATTAAAAATATTAAAAACAATGGCACATTAAAAATGTTTAATATTAAAGTAATTTTTAGAAATAAGCTTTGATTATATGGTCATAGTCATATCATATTTAGTTATAACGTTTTCCTTATACCCATTAAACTTCGTGATAAGTTTTAATCCTTGAAAAAAATAATTGTTAAATTTTATACTACTTACTTGTACAAACAGTTCCAAAATATGAACTGAACATGATAAAATAAACGCCTAATTTAAAAAGTCAATCTGAATTTAAAATATGTCAGTTTTTGCAGGAATAGATGTAAACAGATGTTAATGTATCACCTTATAGTCGATCATACCTTCATGTTGAAAGATCTACTAAATAGAGAAAGAAAATGAAGAAATAAAAAAATGAAAAAATATAAGAAGCCAGCATCGTGTAACTTGACGTCGTTTCTTTTTGAAATTCCTATTCCAAATTGAGAAGCAGAAGATAATTTTTTGAAAGTCTGAGAATGATATCTGATAATATCAGGAAGCTGCGAATCAATCATAATGGAATGGGTGGAAATAAAAATTTAATTTAAAAAAATGTAACTAGCATCATAAAAAGGACAATACTCGGTGAACAATTCCTGAATACGTTCTTATGGGAACCTTTATCAACCAGACATTCCTCAAAATTATTTACATCCAATACAAAATAACTATTTAATCAAAATCTGTCTTATAAAAGTATTTGCTTACTAAAACTACCTCAATTTATAGAAGATAATATGTATAAAGATATCTAAATATGATAATGGGAGGCAAAGAATGAAATAATTCTTTACATTCAACATTAGTCTTGAAATATTTATCGTAAGCATATACTAACAGCTGAAAAGTGTTTAATGTTAGAAAAATGTTATCTAAAATATAGTTTTAGGTCATAAAAAACATTTTTATTAGTAAAATTAAATCCTTTTATACATATTCTATGTTTTTGTTATGATGTTTCGTGAAATTACGTTCAATAAAATAATACAATGCAAATAAACTTATAACAGTAGGTGTTATTTCGTTACACCGCATAAGTGAACATTTTATTTGTACATGAAAAATGACTCCAACGATTTTATGTTTCTTAATCACAACAATCATCAGTCCCCGAAATAAAAATTGAATCCACGGAACTTCGATCAAAATATCTGACAACTCAACAAACATTTCGGCAATGTACGCTCAGTAATCTTAAAAAATATTCCCGCTAAAAGATTTACACATGAATAATGTTATTTTTGAAAATATCAGCCTCGTATAACCCAATCATATTGCATTTTATTTTATTAATGCATTAAAATTTCATGTACTGTGTTAAAGCTAGAAAATAAAATAACTGACAAGAAGTTATTTTAAGCAAATACCAAAATCAATTTCTTTTAAAGTTATACATTTCGCGGATAAATATTTCAACTACATCTAATTAGAGAGCTCATAACTATAATGTCAGCTTCTTCCGGACTACTATTTTCCTTTTCTCATCACAACTCATTGAAGAAGCAAATTAATAATCGATTTAAATAATATAAAATCATAAAATAGAGTGTTACAAGATTCGAAGGAAATAATTATAAAAAATTAGCATTATATATGAAAGCATTTCCATAAATTATTAAAAATAATGAGAAATATAAAAATTATTTATTTCAGCTAAATAAGTTTTGATATATTTATTTAACACTTTAGGTATATATTAATGGTTAAAATAAAAGAAATAATTGAGTAATTTTATACAATTGACAAACGAAAAATTCTGAAAAAGGCTACAAAATTAATTTTGATACACTTATTAATTTTTTAATTTATTCTTCTATTACTTTAGGGAACAAGAATAATAATTTTCAAATTATGGGAAAAGCAGCAGAATAAATATTTTCTGAGTCTCCAAAGGAGCCCCAACAAGATTCCATTAATTTTCAAAATATGTAATAAAATTTTCGAGTACACTTTTAATAACACTTATCTATGGAGCGAGTACACTTTTAAATTGTTTTAAAATTAATAAGTTAAGCAATAATTTTATTTTTAATAAGAGTAACCACCTAGAAAATTGTCTTAAAAAATATTCAACCAAATATGCATTTGGTTAGTTCAAAGCATATTTCCATATTAAGTTCCTTTTATAATTAAATCGCAAAATATTATTACATGATTTATAACTTCCTCTTCAAAAACATTATTACCTGCTAAAATTAAATTTCAGACAGTCTTTTATGAATTTTACTCGTGGCATGAGTACTGCAGTTACCTAAACTTCTCTAAAGTTTACTAAGCAAACTTTAGCTTAATTATTGTAGTTGGTGAGTAAATATTAATAAATTCATTCAATAACAGTTGCTTGTTCTAAGAATACGCAAACTGAACAAGTTTTAACTAACTCATCTACATTTAAAGGCAGAGAAATTAACCTAAGAAACCTTAAATTAAGTTTACTTCTTGACACAAAATGGCGATTAAAAAAAACTAATTATAAAATTTATTTATTTTGTGCTACAAAAATACATTTTTTTTATTATTGTGTTTGATTAATCATTAAACACTTGTATAATTACATTTAATTAAACACTTGTAGGCAATAATTTGTTATGATGATAATCCTAATATTAAACTTAAAATTTCCTATTTCATTCCAGACAATCCCCGATAGAAATGTAAAATATTAACAACACTAATAATATTTTGCGAAATAAAAATACACTCCTTATGTTATCATACCAGAATATTGAATAAAATTTGCTTCTACATGAAGATAAAATTGGTTCTGAACCTGTATACATCCAACGAATATATTTGAAATTAGACTAATATTAATGTATGCTACTTCTGTATCCATGACTACACAAAATGAACACTGTTTGAAAGGAAAACTTGCTCAGAAATTTCAAACTTAAATTATAGTTTAAATATAGATTAATGCAACAAATGAAATAATGATTATCCCAGTCAAATGTTAAAAATATCCCTAACTATATAAGATTTAAAATTAAGATTTAAGTGCAATAGTATAGCAATATTCTAAAAATAACAATGGAATACGTTACTAGAGTTGATTTTGAATAAAAAAAACTCCAAAATAAAATAGTTTGCCCCAAATTATCAACAAAAATTGTGGGTACATAATCTGAGTATTTTCACTGAATTTCAAATTTTGAACTACATTTACATAAAACTTTTTAGGAAACCTCACAGACTAGTTGCTTTCATCAATATATATTTTCCAAATAATAAATCGCATACCCAATACATATTCTGCCTTTATCAGTATCTCTGGAAAACTGGATTAATTATAATTTCACTTTTATTAGAAAATAAATAAATAGTTCGGAGAACTTAATATTTGAATGTGACCATCCATATGTTACAAGAAACAAATAAAGTAACAGTCTAGTGAATACATATTTTCCTAAAAAACTCTTTTTATGCGTGTAGAAACTTTATAGACTTTGAAAAGTTGTATTTGTGATTTATATATATATATATATATATATATATATATATATATATATATATATATATATATATATATATATATATATATATATCAAAGACATCTCAAGTTATTATTTGATCATAAATGTGCAATATTAAATTGATCTATTTTTGCTAGCTCTTAAACTTGAATTTGATTAAAATAGATTTAGTGAATTATATATGCAATAACTTCAGAAAAATATAATTTACTAAAGTATGATTTAATGAAAGTTTTTATAATTAAACAATTTTATGAATTTGAAGTGTTATTCGCTACTTGGTATTATGTATGTTTTAAAATTATTACACACACACATTAACAAAGAAATAACATTTGTTTCTGAGCACAATATTCGAGGGTTAAAATTCTAATTTTTAAGAGAACACTGTAGTATGGATTTATTTTAATTAACATCTAGAATTTATTAGACTAATTAATATAGATTTAATGTATAATTTCGAATGCTTTTAATAATAATAATAATTAAAATTTTAAGTACATTAATTTTTAAAAAATGAATTGATATTACCTATTAAACTAAGGAACATGAAATTTAAATGAAAGGTAATTTTGTTTGTATTCAATCAGAAATTTTAAAATTATAATTAAAATATCTATTTTTAGCAGCAAAAGATAAATTTAGCACTCAAAATACATTTTTTTATCTTGTGCCAGCAAGGCTGACAATTTGGGGTGCACTGCTCCACTTTTTCACGGGGAACTATATTTGTTGTGGAGTCCGACTGCTTCAGTACACACTTGCCATAGGGACCCGTTTATAGGGTAGGCAACCATTCACACCTCATTCATACACATAAAGGGCAAAGACAGCATAAAAAGAGAAAGTACATCCTTGCCTGTACCGGGATTCGAACCCAGGACCTCCTTATCCGCAATCAGGCACTCTGACCACCAGACAGGGTGGTTGGCCAAAATATATTTAAAAGCAGCATAACGAATTTCCATTCCTGAAAAAGTTAATGTATATATATTGAAAATCCCATGATAAATATAATTCCTTTTTAATGCAATAAAAATTTTCCAACTTAAAATAAATAATCAAATTATTTCTAAATATCATGTAAAACCGAAATTACGAAGGCTCTTAAGTTATCTTAAAGGTTATATGATATTATAGAAAGAGCAACTAAAAAATGTGTATGCAAATCATTTTTACATACAAATTTTAAGTACGTCAACATTAAAATGTTTTTAAACTAAACTGTCTCTACAAACTATCAAAAAAATGCCATGTTCATGTGCATTATATGGTAACACTTTATTAATATAATGAAATTTTTGATTTTTTTATTATATTACATTTACTTTTTTATAATCACATCCAATCTATGAAAAAAACTAAACAATTTAAATCGTATGAATTATATGATAAATTAACCATTTACAAAGTAAAATAAATTGCCATCCCAATTCTAAAAAGAAAAATTTCTGTAGAATTAGTTAGCCAACGTTAGAATTGTATTTCTTTCAAAATGTTCTAATAAAGAATGAAATACAATATACTAAAAACCAAGAAAAATAAATTAATAAAAAAGCATTGGTGTCCAATAAAAGTATAAGCGGAAATAAATTTATTTTTCTTTGGCATGAAAAATAGTAATGCGAGTGGTGTTTGTTTTTGAGCAAGCCATTTACACTTTTCAATGTTTTTTTTTGGATAAATATATTTCTAATAAAATGATCCAGAGTGAAATAACAGGGGATAGCTTAAATATTGGGTTGATTATGTACATTAGTTCCCCTCGTATTTTCGTAAATCTCAACTTTAAAAATTGTAACTAATCTAACTGCTTGAGCCTTATTATAATTTTCTGCATTTCCTTTAGCTTCTTGTTTTTCTTTCTATTAACATAAATTATATTTTCATAATTCTTTTTTATTTAAGATTTCTAAGACTGAAATCTTTCACGAAAACTTATCTATTGTTTCCTCTCCAGTTTGTTTTGAATGTAACCAACTTTTCGAAATTCATTTTTATCTCAGTAAGATGTAAAATCAAAACTTTTCAATCGACGCACATTAAAATATAGATTTTGTAATCAATTTTTCCGCTTTCATTTCCCTCTGTAAACGTTTTCTTATTTAAAACAAAATGTGTTAACCGTCTTAATCTGATAAAAGTTTTAAATGTGTTTCTCTTCTTATTTTTACCATTCTTCTTAACCTCCCCCTTCCAAGTTAATATTGAAAATTGAATGGGACAAAAGCATGCAAAAGGGGCAAAGTTTTATTTATATTTTGGTCTTTTTCTTCCTTTCTAACTCTCATGTGTTTTGAATGATCGCAACTGATGGCATGGCTGGAGATCTTAAATTTGATCGCTGTGGGACCTATCACCATGGCAACACAATTTCTTTTCTTCTTCATCACACTTTGAAAAGATCTCTTTGCAGCTGCCATGACCTTCTCTCGCTAAATTTAACTGATTCATGTTTTGGAATTCTCAATTTTTATTACATCTTTTGGATATTGTTTTAGTTTATAGAAACTGGCAGCTTGTTTGGATCAACTTAAAAGGAGCTGAAAGTTGCTTCACCCTCAGTAAAATGCGTTGACATACTAAGCTAAACAAATCTATTTAT
This sequence comes from Latrodectus elegans, assembly GCA_030067965.1. NCBI lineage: Eukaryota > Metazoa > Arthropoda > Arachnida > Araneae > Theridiidae > Latrodectus > Latrodectus elegans. Next base: position 38,556,327 of record CM057817.1, on the reverse strand, counting down.
TTCAAAGCCCCTTATCACTTTTACTATATAACAAATCTTCAAATTGATGGAGCTAACATTTTTTTAAAGAAAAGGAAGCTCTAAATTAAATTAAAAGTTTTTATTAATTACATTTTTGGATTTATTATCCAGTTTAAGTTATATTCCTTCCTCATCATTGTATAAATAGATCTTAATTTATTAATTCAATTCAAAAAATTCAATTTTGTTTTTTAAAACATTTTCTTCTCAAAATTACTAACATTTCAGTTACATTCTGTACTTATTTAAATATTTTTTAACCAAAAATTATTGGAAAATTTAACGCTCCATATTTTTCAAAGCTGAAAATATTATTACTAATGAATAATAAAATAATAGGATGTTATAACAACAGTGAATAATGCAATAATAGAATATCACAACAATAATTAATCACGTATTAATAGTATTAACATTTTTGCAATTCTTAATTTCTAGTAAATTTATCAAATGTAATATATAAAATCCCCTAAATTTTTGTTCATTAAAAATGTATATATATACATATGTATGTATATATATAAGGATAGGATTGATATTCGCATTTAAAATATTGAACTTTGTTTTTTGAAGTAGTTATCCAGATACGGTTATAACATGTTTACATTTTCAATTAAGTGAATAAGAAGAAATGCAATTATATCTTTCCTTAATTAAAAGGTTAAAATTTAATCAGAATATATTTGTAAAATATATTTAATCATTACCCTGGAAATTAAAATATATATAAACAGGAGAAAAATTATATCAATAATCTGAAAGAAATTGAGTTGATATTATTTCATTCGTGATAATGGGAAAGTATTTTCAATTTATTTAAAATAAATGTTTATTAGAAATGGAGTTTGAAAATTAAAATATTTCTTACATTTACTAATAAAATTTTTGATAAATCAGATGAAGGAATATCTAGAAATAGATATTATGCACTGCAATTCACTTATTAGATTATTCTGGGAATCAAAAGAATTTCAGTACTCAGTGCAAAATAATTTTATTTAAATTTAATTATATACATATATATATATATATATATATATATATATATATATATATATATATATATATATATATATATATATATACATATATATATATATATATACGCATTTACTATTTATTATTCATATTGGTAGTTTTTAAATCTGAAATTGATCTTATTAGCATGGACCATAAATTTACAAAATTTTCTCATAAAATTCAATTAAATGAAAATTCTCTTGTATGAATGCATATCAAAATTATTTGAATCATGTAAAAAATTATGAAAGTATCTGAATTTGAATGAGTGACTTGTTAATGCAATACATGTATGAGCCAAAATTGATGACAAAAAATTAGATTATGATATACGACTTTATAATAGAGATCGCAGTCACTATTAACGATTTTACTTAGTACTATATCCGCATGTGAAGGTTTAAGCTGAATTCTAAAATTTTAAACTGTACATCTCCGAAAGCCAATACTTGTTTTAACTTATTAATAATGTAAGGCACAGAGAAGATTTTTCCAACAGCTGGACCGTAGAAAAGAAAACTTCTTAGGAATTGATAAAAATCTCAGCATTAAAAATACGTTTATAGATGTGATTAATTTTAATTATTTATATTTAATTTGAATATATTTTTATAATTTTTATTTTGAGAAATGAGAAAAAAATCTTTGTAGGATCCAATATTTATGTCATATCAACCAATTTTAAAAAATAACTTAAGAAGGATGTAACTTTTTCTCTCGGAAAACTTTGTTTAAAAGTAAATATTTCTGCAAAAATGTTTCAACAAAAATGATTGTTTTATATAAGAAATAAATTCTTTTATTACTTATTCTGAGATCTTTTATTACTTCTATCATTTCATATATTTAATGCTAAGTAGAAAATTGCATGTTTTGTTTACGTAATTTAAAAGATAAAAAAATTATAATTTGAACTTCAATTTATTAAAAATATCTCAACACAAAATAAGGCATTTTTTAAATCTATGGAAATGTTTATTAGGAAAGGTTCAAAGCTGATAAATTGATTCGTTTTTATCACAGGATAAATGAAAGCATGGTATTAATAATCTAAATTCAAAGCTTTAACATGTCTTCATCCACTTTGTAAATCCATTCTGTCACATATCAATTTGATTATCAATTCACCAGAGTCAATATGATCATGAAAAGTAATATATTTGAATACTTTTTGTCGTTCATTTTTTTTGCAGCTTGGTCAATATAGCAATTTAGTATTTGATTTAAGACAAATTCATTTTATGAAAACAACTGCAAATGAAATTTTTAAGGCCTGAATGTCCCTATATCTTCTTTTAAATATATTAAAGAACAGATTATAATAATGACGAGGAATATAAATTTATAAAAAATCTAACAATATAACTGAAGTTCTTTTAATTAACATAAAATATATATATTTAATAGGGTAGCATATATTATAAATACCTTAATATTTCTAATAAGAATAAACATTTTCTTACGTAAATACAAATAAGTTTTACCAATATTTTAGGAAGATCCAAAATAATACAAATAAAGTACATGACTCAGTTGTAATATTAAATAACTATTCTCTTTATTATTATAGTTTTCAAAACTATTCAAATATTTCTCAATAAAAATACCGAAACGTGATAGTAAAATATATCTAAACTACAATTATAAGCATACATATAATATATATGCCATAAGAATGCACTTAATTAACTACTTGCTGAGGAAACTAATATAATTTAATGACTATCATTGTTAGTCACATGTTAATTGATGCAGTTTTGATCAGGATATGGAAGTTTTGACGTAGTTAATTTAACGGCATAGAAGTTTAAAACAATAAACTTAAGTCATTTCTAAGTATGGTATAAAGGAATATGGTATAAAAGATAAGTGTATTTCCTAATATTTTGTCATTAAAATGATCTAAGCTATTATGATACCAAAAAGGTAATAGTTAAATTATTGTTATAATGTTCATTTTATAAATCCAACACAATTTCAAATAATTAATAATTAAAAAAGTTATTCCATTTTATAAATTGAATATTTTATAAAATTTCATACATACATTTATATAAAGAAACATAATTCTTATGAATAGTTTTCTGGGATTTCAAAGATGCCGTAGGTTAAAAAAAATAATCTGAATTAGTAAAAAAGTAATTTTGAAATGCATTTTGGAAATATATATTTTCAATCTGAAAAATAAAATATCACTGATTGTTCATACATTCAACCGCAAAAAATAGCTCTTTCGATTCAAAAAAAATATTCTTGAAGAATTTTGAATTCTATATCCTCATAAAATTAACTAAGTTCAACATAGGTGAAAACAATTTTATTAACATTTGTTATATTTATATAAGAAATTTTTATAGTTCTACAAAAAGTAAAATATACATATAACTTTAAATAAAGTAATTATTATCTATAATAAATGCTCGAGGATAAAAGTACAATACAGACTATTACTATTACTAGACTAATTAACACTTAGAAACAAGTAATAGAAAAATATAAACTTAAAAATTTTATTATACCTAGTTTTTATTATTGAAGATTAATAAACCTAAATTATTGACTTACAGCAAAGGCGTGAGAACTGATTATTAAAGTTTGATAAAAAAAATAATAAAAATAAAAAAAAGCCTACGCCTTATCGAAAAACATCTTCTTATCTTTAAGACATTTTCAAAAAACTTATTAGAAATTTCATCAATAAATCTGTGCATGTTGCATGATAATATTTTGCCAGATTAATTTCATTAAATCGAAAAAATTATTTTAATTAAATTAAGATGATTGAATTGTACAAATATTTTAATTGATTTATTTGAAGCGATAGATATTTAATTGAATAACGGAGAATAATTAACAACGAATTGTTTTAAATGAAATTTCGTCTCGTCATCTAACAGGATGGGGTGCCAAATATTTTAAAAAATGTCGTTAGGTGTTAAAGTTTCAGAATCATTTGCTTTCACCAACTTACACTAACATCACAATGCTCTTTGCGCTGTTGCCAAGTGTTTTGCGTTCTTTTCTAAGCTTCTTAAATTGTTTTCCGATTATCGCGACAGTCTCGCTTATTCTCGCCGGTCTCATTTGTCAAAAAAAAAAAAAAACAGAGAAATCCTCTTCCTTCTCCTCTTCTTCTTCTAGTTAAGCCTGCCCCATCCTGCTCTTCCGCTTCTTGGCGCTAAACAAGAATGTGGAGTAGGAGGAAAGGGTGGCCAATTAAACGAACCGCTGAGGTACCACTGGGCCAAGGTCAATCGCTGAGTGTCGTTTCCACTGCCTTAGCCGCATATACGGTAGCGTTGCCATAGCGACCTTTCAGCGCCCTTTTGCTCCTTTTATTTATTTATATTAATCCTTTTTGTGGGTTGTTGCCTCTCACTCTTTTAATCAAAGACATCCTAAGCCTCTAAATGACTTGATATCCAGACTTTTGTTACGACCACAGTAATTTGTGTGCTAAGTGGGAAATAATATACGCTTTTAAAGATTCTTATATGAGAATAATTTAAATTATTGATGTGCCACACGAGGAAAAATATAAAATATGTATGTATTGAACATTAAATAAGGAAATTTTTTATATGAAGAAAAATATTTTTAGCACAAAGATTGATATAAATTAAAAAAATTAACCAATGCACATGGTATATATTTGATGAAATATCTCAAGTTAATTTTTGAAGTAAAATCGATCAAACTTCTCTAAACGATAAAGCATTTTAATATGATAATACGCAGCAGTAATATAATAAAATTAATACGATGCTTATACCAAAGGCAAGGATTCTGTTACTTACTTCTCTTTTGACTTAAACATCTAACCAACCAAAAATTATCGCATTCCTTTAAACATAAAATTATTTAAAGGTTTTGAAAACTTTTAATTTTTCTTGAATTTCTAAATTTCAAAATCTGTGATGTTTGACTCAAAATATTCCTTTGTTTATATTGTTTATCAAAATGTCATTGTAAATTTAAAAGCATGCATTCATTTCTATTTATTTTCGCAGAAGATGCATTTGATTCTCTAAGAAAACCTTTTCATTAACATTGGATTCAATGTTGCGACTAACTAAAAGCTATAGCAAAATAATTATTTAAAATAAAACTGGTAAGAAAACAAGCATAATGAGAAAACAACAAATCTCAAAGCATTTTTAATGAAATTTATTCTTAATTTATGTAGAGCACAGTATTTCGTAAAATCCAGGAGAAGAATTCTAATCGTTTTCATGTGAAGGAAAAACAATACTGTGAAAGAGGCGGATCTATACGTACAAGTATTGTTTTCCTATAAAATTAATTGAAAATTATGAATTTTTCTCAGCTATGAGAAAACTGTAATTTTATTTAATTTAAGTATCTTAAGCATATACATTACACCCAGAGCGAAAACATTTTTCATTCATTTTGAAGTGAATGCTAAAATATATTTGTGTTGTTGTACTGCTAGTTTTAGAAATATTCCTTGTACTAAGATTTACTTCGATGTTTTATTACATTTAATTATACTCTGTGAATTAATAATTAATTCTTCATTAGTATTAGAATTAAATATTTACATTATTAGTTAGTTAAATTTTGCTTATATATATATATATATATATATATATATATAAGCAAAATTTAACTAACTATATTATATATATATATATATATATATATATAAGCGATTCAACCTTCTCAACTATTAAAATTTCCATAAAATCAAAAACTTTTATAAATGATACCTACTAAACGCAAGACCCTAACTAGTATTTCTAACGATTACTTTTATTTTCTTCAAGATATTTTTTATTTTAAAACATTAGTAGTTTGTTTTTTTTTTTAACTTGGCAATAAAACTCTGCTTATCTCACTTTTATTAAGATATGCTACAGAAACTTGTTTTAAGGGATTTATAATTTCATTTATTTAAGCATCAATAATTGAGACACGCTTTAGTTGTAAGTTAAGCAAACAACTGGCGTGACTATATTTTCTTTTTAATTAATTTTTAATATTTTCAGTACTTTCCTTTTGATTCATTTCCCATTATTAATATTTTCAATAAATAGTATTATCCTGAAGAATTATATATATATATATATATATATATATATATATATATATATATATATATATATATATATATTCACTTTCGTTTTTTTCTAAACTTTTCTCTAATTTTGTAACAAACAGGATTAGTTAAAAATTATATCTAATGGAAAATTATAAAAGTATGTTAAGAAAATATTTCTGTAAAATAATATTTATTTTACTATTTAACATTAATTTTCTTCAAAGGAAACATTTTATTTTAAAATGAAAAGTATATATACAATAGTATATTGGCATTGAATGTTGCATATGTGTAGTGTCCACGTATGAAAATAAAAAGATTTTAGCTTTTCAATATTCAAGACAAAAAGCTAAGTCTTTTGCAATGTAATTGCTTTATAAATATATAATATAAATAGATTAATTTATATAGTCATAATGCTGTGTCTTTTAGGTGCAAACACACATGTTAATATAAAGATTTCGCAGCTGCATTTCAAACTTTATTTGATAAGTAATCACAGAGTTCCATGCATCTACTTTTTAAAATATATTTCTCCTCAGTTGAATATATACAATTTAATATATTTATTTTCTATGGTTTTTTTTATTACTTGCTTTTAAACAATCGGCATAAAAATTATTTCTTTTCCAATACTTTTTCCATTTAAAACTATTTTATCAAATCAACAAATTATTAATAATGTTTCCAGTAAATAAGTATGATATGACTGATGAAATAGAAAATCGATTATAAATTTTCTGGAGTTACAATTTGGAAAAATGTGTTCAAACTGAAATGTAACTTTAACAATTCGTTTTGGCTTAAGTTGAATAAAGTATGTAAAATACATTTTTTAGTTTTATGCATTTTACAACTCTTATAAGCATTCATAGAATATCATTGAAAGAAAACGTATGAAATCGCTAATATTTACGTATTATATTTCCCCACCCCCAAAGCCATCAGAAATTACATAATGTTTTCGATAAAAATGAAAAGTTAAGGTTTATTTAATAATTCTTTGAATTCGTGTCTCCTTGTTATGATATAAATTACCAGTTATAAGCACTTTTTATAACCGGTAATTTATATCAACATTAGTAACAATTGCAGGAAAAAACTTTACACATTCTCACACACATAATGTTCCATCAGCCACATAATTTTTTTTCTTAAGGTACTTTTAAACCTTATAGCTCAACAAAGTTTTAAAAAATGGTACCTAATCATTTCTAGTAAGTTTTTCAATTTACGATCAGGATGGATCATGCTTTTAGTTTTTATTACAAGATTTATCACAAATTCTATCCACTAATTCACAAATTCAATGATTTTTTATTGAAGCATCTATTATTGTCCAGAATATTGCATTACTTGAAACATTTCATTGTTAATCAATAATATTTATGATAAAAATGTGTCTGTCTAAGAAATATACTATAATATTATTTAATTTTCCATGGTTGACATAATAGGAATCAGAAATTTATTTCAGTTTTCGTAAGAGCAAAAAGTAATTTTGGATAACCTTTAAGAAGAAAAACCTTTATTTATATCATATAAATTTAAATCTTTAAATGATCTTAAATTTTAATTTTTTTATCAGATCATCAGATAACTTTTTTATCAGATCTTAAATTATCAGATTCTAATTTTTATTTATATTATTTAACAATGTTATTATTATTTTATATTATTTATTTTATTTATTTATTTATATTATTTATCAAAATAAATGAATCAACTTTAAAATTAAAAACATTTATTTATTTTTATTTTTAGTTATTTCCAATTAAAAATTGCACAAATTAATGTATATTTTTGGTTTAATCACACATTTTAATAGGAATTTTACACAACTGTATTTTAAACTTTGACAATATATAAAACTTCAAATTCTATATATCTGATTTTCTAAATATATTATGCTTCAATTTAACATACGTTGTTTAATAGGTTTATATTTGATAGGTCCTTTTCAACTTCTTTTTAAAATATCGGTCTGAAAATTACTTCTTTTCCAATATTTTTTCCATTTAACTCTTTTATATAAACAACAATTATTAGTTTTTTCCTTAAATGAGTAAGATTTTATTCATAAAATGGAAAATCGATTGTAAATTTTCTACACTTTTAACTTGGAACAGTATGTGCAAACTGAAAATTATCGCTTAACAATCCATTTTTTCATATTAAAATAAAAAGTATATATAAATACACTTCTTAGTTTTATACACTTTACAACTCCAATAGACATTTATAGAACATCATCCAAAAAAAGCATGAAATTACCTGTATTTAAGAGTGATATTCACAAAAACTATAAAAAATCATTAATGTTTTCCATAAAATGCAAAGTTAAGGTTTATTTATTAATTCCTTCAATTCGTGTCTCCTGGTTACGGTATAAATTACAGGATATAAACACATCTCCAATTGCAGAAAAAACTTCACTCATTCTCATTAATGTTCCATAAACTATAGTATATTTTTTCTTTAGGTAATTCTAAATATTATAGCTCAACAAATTTTTTAAAACTGGTACCTAGTCTTTTCTTTTCTACAAGTTTGATCGATTTACGATCACGGTGCATCGTGTTTCTAGTTCTTATTACAAGATTTATTACCAAAAATTTCCCCTAATTTACAAATTCTATGATTTTTTTATTGAATATCTATAATAGCCAAGAGTATAGCTTTGCTTGAAACATTCATTACTAATCAATAATATTTATGATAAAAATATTTCTGTCTGAAAATTATGTGTTTTAATACTATTTAATCTTTCATAGTAGACATTAAATGAAACAGAAATTTATTTCACTTTTAAAAATTCATTATGCAAGTAATTTTTAATAATTTATAATGAAAGAACAATTGTTTTATCAAATATTTAAATTCATTTAAAGTTTAAAAAAATTAAATAAACTTAAATTTTACTTATATTTTCAGTTTATTTCCTAATTTTATTTATGTTTATTTAACTAAAATATGTACAACATCATAAACATTAAAATCAACTACATATTTATTTATTATTTTTAGATATTCTATATAAACAGTGCACAAATAATTTTAAGAACTTTATTCACTACATTTAAACTCTAATCTCGGATTAAAACCATGCTGATCAGTATAATGACCTCATGTATTCTAAGGATTTTCTAATTTCTTTATATACTATTTCTTTATAACTCTAAATAGACATATAAATAAATAAATCCCGTTTAAAATAATACTAGTTTTATTTAATATATTTTGCTTTAAAATACAATATTTAAAGTTAAAAAATAACATTTAAGAGCATATATAGATAGATAGATTGCTTAAATAATTGACATAACTGTTCGTTATAAGCGAAGTAATAAAATTTATTGCAATAAAAAAGAAACAACCTCTCAACTGAAAAATTTTATATATTATCTTCTTAAATATAAGCAAATTTCTTAAATACGATAAATAATTTTTAAGATATATTTTTGATTTGTTAAATTCAAGCCATATTTTATTCATTTAAAAATAGCATTTCTGATTTGATGTCTAATAAATTAATGTAAATATTATAAATTGATTTTATTAGATTTGGAATTCCCTTGCTGTTATTTCTCAAAATAAGTATGTTTTTAAATAGTGTTAGAATCAACAAAACATAATACCACATTTGATGTGAAAGCAGCAGAAAATTCCCTCATGTATTTAAACTTTTAACTAATTTTGGAGGTAGATATCAAATATTTTCGGGTTTTTTTTCATGATAGTATGTGATTGTGGAAATAATCTTCTAATTTTAAAGAAATTTTACATGCCTGTAATATATATATACACATTATTCCAAAAATATTAACTAAAATATTAATCATTTAATTACCAAAATATTATTAGTAACATTTCAAAATTATTTATTAAAAAATACATTTTAATCCATAGTATTTTTTAAAAAATAATTGGAATGAGTAGATATTAGTTTTAAATTTACTATACTTAAATATATAATTTTACTATACTTACTCTCAAAGAAAATATTATTGAGAGAGAAAACTAATAAGACTGATTAAAATTTATATAATTAAATAAAATTACAAAAATTTCAGATATTTTTATAATTATCTTATATTTAGCCTTAACGTATATTCCCTATCTTCTTAATATTGATAATAAATGGTCTGAAAAATTTAAGTGTAATCGATTGACGTTAGTTTAATTATGTGTAATACGAATCGCATTTCTTTTCTTCATGAAGAAAACTATTAAGAAACATCAGTGTAGAATCTTCAACGTGTTAAATTACTATCATCATCTTAAGTGAAAAAATTTTTATAGATTTCAAGGACCATTTAACTAGCATCGATAATTTTTTAAGTAATATGCAGGGGTAAATTTTAATTTATTTTTATGATTCTTTTAATTTTGTTGAAATATAACTTATATACTAGATGGATAGTATTTGTTTCCCATTAAAATAATACTATTTTGCTTTTTTTTTTTTTTTCATTTTGTATTAAAAACTCCAAATCCGATAGTAATTTAACTGATTTTGATAAATCACTAAATTACACAATAATTAAAGAGCAAGGCTAAAAATATGTATCCAAATATTAAATCATATTTACATATTATTTCAATTCCTTACTTAAATGTGAAATCTTGATTTTGGGGAAATTATTCAATCCTTTCATATTCTTATTTATTATGTTATTCTGTACATAATTCCTAGCGAATTGTAGCGATTAACGTTAGAATTTTTCTTTCACATTATTTAAATTTAATGAGTCTTGTCATAATTACTTAACCCTGTTTCAATACTTTTTACATTATACTCTTATGTTCACTTATAAGTTCATTTTACTTATAAGTTTAATTTTTTTCCGATCCAATTCTTTTTATTTATAACTTAATATTTGTCAAATTTTAATAATTAGCGTCATACTTCAGAACTTAACTTTCTACACATTTATCTTCTGTAAAAATTTAAACTTGTCTAAAAATTTATTAATTTACTGTACATTTAGTCGTCCTAGACAGAAATTTTTTTCTTATTATATATATATATATATATATGTAGATAATTTAGTAAAATATTCCAATAAAAGCAAATAAATAACTTTACTTAGGGGGTTAAACTATACATATAGTTTATATATCAGACGTTTATTTTTAGGAAATTATATAATATATATATATATATATATGTGTGTGTGTGAGTGTGCGTGTGTGTGTCTCTGTGTGTGTGTGTGTGTGTGTGTGTGTGTGTGTGTGTGTGTGTGTGTGTGTGTGTGTGTGTGTGTGTGTGTGTGTGTGTGTGTGTGTGTGTGTGTGTGTGTGTGTGTGTGTGTGTGTGTGTGTGTGTGTGTATATATGTATATATATAATTAGTAGGCAGAAGGCTTAAAGATGGTATGGAAAGAGTTTTTATGTAAAATAAAAAGTAAAAGAGTTCATCTGTGGTTTTAACTGCTAGAAAGAAAAATATAGTAGGAAAGAATTATCCTCGAACAAAATTCAAATAGCTGTAAAACCGATAATTACAATTAAATTTAAAAAATATTATATGTATATATATATATATATATATATATATATATATATAGTATAAGTGAATTAGATCAGAAATAATTGCAACTCATTTAACTTTATATCATTTTTAATAATTGGTATAGATTACTATATTTATACTGAAATATGTATCTGTATCAATATTTATTTGATTTAAGATATGAAGCTTCTGTTTGATGAGGCAAACTGTTTTATAAATCATTAAAATAATTTAAAAAATAATTAATTGATTTTTAAGTACCTATACTAACTATTTTAAAGAATACATATCCTCAAAAGGGTTTTCATTTTTATCACTTTTTAGAAAGTTTATATTACAACTTTTTTATTCTCCAATAAAGTAAACTTAGAACCAAAAACTCAAATAGATTATTTTTTTAATTGAATCACAATTTTGATGTATTGAACACGTAAACTCATTATTTATTCCACTGTAATTATCGGTTTTACCAAGCTATTTGAATTTTTTTCGAGGATAATTCTTTCCTACGATCTTTTTAGAAGTTAAAACCACAGATGAACTCTTTTACGTTTTATTTTACATAAAAACTCTTTCCATACCATCATTGAGCCTTCTGCCTACTAATTAAGAGAAATACTTCCTTTCGCCAACATTTTAAAAAACTACACATACTCTTTGGATCCTCCAGATGAACTTTTTTCTCGGTGGAAAAAATATTTTTTAGAGCTCCAACTAATGGCTTTACAAGAGAATTATTACTTTTTTTACTTTCTTCTATTTGAGAATATCTATGTTCGAGTCACTTTTTTGACCAGAAATCATACTTTTTTCAACTTTTGGTGGATATGTTAAACGTATAAATTCAGTTAATTTTGGACTTGTGAAAATGTTATTATTTTTTATAGTAAACAAAATGTTTTAATATAATAAATGCCGTGATATCTCTAAAGACATTCATTATATTTATATGATACCTTGATTTCATAAAACATTTAAATTAGCGTTTCGAATGGAAAAAAATATTTTTCCTTTTTCATTTTATAAAGATCTAAAATGTGAAGATTATTAATCAATATTTACGATAACCATAAAAAAATTGAATTTTTGTGTACTAAAAATGCAATCAGAATGCTTAAAATTATTTTACTAAGTGAGAAAATTAATAACTTTTAAATATATTTCATGATAATAATAATTAGATAAATAATGAATGTATTTGAAATAAATTAAAAGACATTCTCTTATGCATATATGTGGAAAATAAGTTTTGTATAGTATTTTAAAATAAATAATTCAAGAATGAGAATGGAATTCAATTAATGTTTACCAAATCCATGATCCTTAATAAGTTTTTTCCATTGTTTAATTAAAGATATATTTAAAAACTGAAATTAATACTGAAATTTTAAATAAGCTTATTACTTTTAAGAATATTATACCTTTTCTTGAAATGTTTTTACATATATAAGAATAATTTATACTGAAATTTATTTTCAATAAATAAACATTTTTCTTTTTTTATATTATGTATAAAGTGAAAAGTGAACGCCTTACACGCTAGACTTCTTTGCGAATAACTGTTGATATTATTTTAATATACATTCATAACTTTACATGAGATAAAAAAAATTGTGATATGTTTTTGATTCAAAAGTTCGTTATCCGAATCTTAAGTAATTTACAATGAATTTAAATTTATAAGCACACAATTTCTTTCAATATTCACCTATAAATTTGTTCTTTTTTTAAATATGCTCATAACAGTCTTTATTCTTTTAAAAAAAAATGTTTGTTACACAAACATTTTTTAACATTTACCGCGATGTATTTGATTCTAAAATTTAGAATTTTTCTTTTAAATTTTTATTCTGAATGAAGTATTTTTTAAAGATTACCCTTATTTTTGTGATTTTATTGCAATTTTTTTATTTACATTTAATGGTTAATTTAAAGAGTTTAAAACTATTTAATTAATTAATTTTAAATTGAATGTTATACATTGTTTCCACAGTTTTCACTATCTAGAAAAATAATGAAAAACTCTCATGTATGCGAAACTCTCAAGCAATCATCAGAATCGCAATAAATAACAAAATTAAAGCAAAACATCAAATATTAGAAAAATACAAAACATTGGATATTAAGATTAGAGTAAATATTAACATTAAATATTTTAAGTAAGTAAAAATTTCTTTTATATTCAAAATGGATGTTTTTTTTTTTTTATAAAGTTATAAAATTAAAATGTCACTGATAATCTCTAAGTAATTATTGCTGAAATACATCTGCGTGAATCAAATCTATTTTACATTTAACATATATGAAAATTATGTAAGTCGGCAGACGACACATAGTCATGTATTATAATGGAGATGAGGCAGAAAATGCATTAGATCTTCAAGGTGGATGCTAAGTATCCTCTATCTTCGTCATCCGTTTTAACTTTGGTGATGTATAACGTAGTTCCTCTCCCGCAGCCTATCTGCAGCAGGCCTTCTATTATTGCGTGTCGAATGAGGACCATCCAGGAAACGTCTGTCCAGCTTCTCAAGCATCCTGATTGCATTCTCTATATATGAATGCAATTTCGCAATTATCCGGTAGAGAGTATTTCGATATTATGAAGTCTGGACTTCAAATAATGTACACGCATTAAACTTGTCATATTAACTGTCATTTTTCTTGTGCGGATTCTTTTATCTTTGCATCTACATTACTGCGTTCATTTGATGTTATATTACTAAAAAATTTTTCCTCCTTCTTCTTTTTATTCCTGAGCATAAATAAAAAAATAATGTGAAAGCTATTAAAAAACTACACAAAAATCTAAAAGAATTTTAAGATAATTTGTTAACTTATAATTGTCATTTTCCAAGCAATGAGATTTCATTATAGAGAATCAGGCAAATTGATTTTTTTTTTAATTATAGTATATTTATTGCAAGATTAATGCGATTGTTTTTAACCAATTAATCTTTTTGAAAAGTAAATAACGTAAAAGTAGAAACTAAAATTTAAAAAATTAAGTATGTGTTTTCGATTTAGCTGCTCAATTCTACTGCATCAACATGAATAGACAGAAAATAATTTCTATAATTTTAGTGGTTCCCCCTCTCCTTAAAATGTATAGCAAATATCTTTTGTAAAACCTTTTAAACGGTCTATAACATAATAATTAAAATGTTTGAAGCTTCAATCTGCTTTGTAATTAATTATTTGTAATGCAAGTAATATAAGTTATAAAAGACCTCCTATAAAATTCTAATAAAATTTTACTCAGCATGTATTTTATTTAAATTTTATAAATGCCTGGATATTACCTCCAAGTTAGCAAACTTTATTTGCATTTCATTAGAATAATTAAGATTACACTTTATTTCCAATTTAATTTAAGAAATATCTTCTTGTAAGCGTAAATTATAATTATTCTTTTAAATGAAATTAAACTAAATATCAATTAAATAAATTGAATAATTATTTAGGCGATCGAAAAGTACAAGTTTCTATTTTTTAAGAAAAACTGAAATTTTAAACCTTCTGCTATCATGTTATTATAAATTATAATTCTTTATGATATCATCATTCCTAATCACTAAGTAATTCACTTATCAATTTAGCAATTTACTTCGAATAAATTCTCTTTTAAAAACCGACCCATTCTTTTCGGAGAACTCGTTTATTTTTACTTTATTCTCAAAATGACTCTTATCAAGCATTTTCAACCTCTGTTTATCAATTTTATGGGCCATTAAGTACCGATTATTTTTCTTTTAATGGACATCTTTGCTATGATAACTGACTTTAATACATATATTAAAAAGTTGAAACTCTTTTCTAGTAGTTGCCATCTCGCCAAATAGGTGACTCAGAAATCTTATTCAGAGTGTTCTGTAGGGAGCCTTATAAATGGTAAAAGATACTTCCGGAATGAGACACTTAAGTGTGCGTGCAGTAGATAACTTTAAGTGTCTGTCGGATATACTGAAATAAGAAGAGTGTTGTGCTGTACTTCCGAAGAATTCTATACTCTGCTCTTTCGATATTTTTTGTTATCCCTGAAACTGAGATTTTTGCTATATTTAAAAAGGAAATATCAGTTCTTTCAAAAAATCGCTCTGATTAAATTAACTGATATTTAATAAAATAATTTAATATATTTCAAATGAAAGTAATTGAATTAATATAAAATAAAATTTTAATAAATAAATATTTAACGAAATCAATTAAATTAAAAATTTAATAAATTAAATTTTTATTTAATAAATAATAGTTGGATTCATAAAAATAGTTTTTTGTAAATAATCGAAGCTAAATTTAGTCAAGATAAATGGAAACATTTAATCTTCTCTTTTCATAAAAATTCATTAGAAATATAATTTTATTAAGAGTTTATGGTTCTGTGTTGATTTAAAATGTTATACTTATTTATTTAAAATAGCTATTTCGCTTTAACGAATCGTTATAAACATTATTGAAAATGTATTAAATGATTCACAAGAATAGAGAAGGAATATATTATACAAGAATTGTGTACATTTAACTTAATTAATTACAAATCCACAATACTTATATACATATACACAAACTGGTGAAATGATATACTTCATTAAAACAATTTAATAAAAAATATGTAACTATAATATCTTTTTGAAAAATTATGCATTTAATGTGAATATCTGCCTAAATAGTTCCATCACATATTTTGAGAAAATATTTATTAAGTCCATAATTATTGATAACTTTTTCGGAAATATAAAAAAAAAATAATAAAAAGAAAATAAATAAAATGAAATGTAATTATTTGACTAAAACCGCAAAACAAAAAATAGTTTTCCTGCATAAAATTTCTATAAATTATTCAAATCATATTTGTTTGAAATTATGTAAACAAATTTAAACAATTACATACCTTAGTTTAATTAATTCAAATATTTTTATCAAAATATAGGCCAATGAGTATTATTATTGTAAATGCGCACTTAATAATTTTAATATATGTTGGTGTATATACAGAATTTACACAAAAGTTTATAGATATTACTAATACGTTAAAATCTTTCAATATTATCTAATATTTAATTGCCTATATTTTTCATATCAAACCTCTTAAAGGAATAAATTTTAAAATTAGTTTAAATTGACTAAAATTTAAATTTAAAATTATTTTCAATTGAAAATTTATCTGAAATGCTTTTGCAAGTACTTTTTATGTTATAAAAGTTTTCAGTTTGATATTAAACAAATTCATAGTACCTCTTCTTAGATTTGAAACTACCTTTTAAAATTCTTCAATTTTTTAGATACGTAATTATCTACGATTTTAATGGATCTTCTTTTTTATCTATAACAGAAAAATAAATATATATGATTAATAAGAAAAGAATAATAAACTGTGTGATTTTGAACAATATAAAGAAGAAAATCAAGTAATTTAAACTTCTTAATCACTGAGCATTATTATCCATTTAGTCACAGATGATATGAAACTGTACTAACTAAAAAACTACTGTAGAATCTTGATTTCTTGATTGTAGATATCTTGATTTATTGAGAGTAGAATCTTGAGTTCTTGGTTTTAGAATTGATTTCTTGATTGTAGAATCTTGATTTCTATATAAAATATGTTATAAATGCTGTAGTAGTACGTTTTTTAAGAAATCTTATCTCGCATATTCAATTTAATGTGCATTATATAATTATGGTTACTGTTTCAAATACATCTTACAGCAATATATTATAATCTTTAATGGTGCATTATTATGTAAATTGGTTACCGTAATGATATCACAATGCAAAGTTCATAATATTTCTTTTAATTAAATGAAGAAAATTAAGAATAAAAGGAATGAATTGAAAATTTTCTAACTCTAACAAATTTCTGTCATACCTTTACCTAAACAATCAAACCTTCCATCATACCAAGCTGTTTTATACTTTGCTGGATACATTGAGAGTCTATTTGAAATTCGGCTGATATTTATTCACTTGATCATTTTTCTAAGAATTATTAATTCTCATAATTTATTAAAATATACTATCTAAAATTTAACACTTGCTAATAAAATAGGAATTATTTTTATTTTTAATAAAATAAAAGTTATTTGGTTTATTTCACAATGGTTTTAAACACAACATTTACAAGATGTAGTATTTAATCTAGCGATAACTAAATATTAACAATATTTTTTATTTAGTTTAAAAATAATTTAAGGATTATTTAGTTTAAGAAGAGAAAGATAAACGAAGCAGTTCAAAATTCACTGCATTTCATTTATCATTAGTAACATTCTCAGTAACATCATTATCTTTTCCCTGTCATCAGTATTAGACAATTATTTTACTTTAGAAGTTGTGTCTTTCTCATGTTAATAAACAAAACTAATTGCAATAAAAATTATTTAAATTCGACAAATTGTTTTAAATAGAAAAGACTATTCGAAAAATAAAATTGTTTTGCTTATAAAAAATTAATTTTCTTAACGAAAATGAAAAATAAATCTCTAACTATTCGCAGAAATCTATTTTAAATTAAAATAAGTATTTCAAGTTTTATACATTCTAAATTTTATTTTATCTGAAGTCAGTATAAATCTGTAGTACTACAACGGTAAAGTATAGAAGCAAGTAATTTTTATTATTTAATATAGCGTAGAATCACATTTAATTTAAAATCTTGTAATCTGTAATGTTGAATCAGGTAATTTCCTCAGTGATTTTTTTTTTCGTTTGTGTATCTAAATTTAACTACTCTATCTGAAATTTCATTCTCTAAAACAGGAATAAGTAGGAAAAACAGTTGTAAATTTAAAACAGAAAAAAAATACAGAAATATAAACTCAGATTGCTTTGCATTTATTCTTATTCATATGTAATAGTTAACATATGTAAAGATACAATATATTAAACTAATAATATAGAGTGTGTTTGAATATATAAAAATTCCGTTCTGAATATAAACCTTATTCAAAATAAAAGATTTTATAGAATATAGACCTATTTTGGTAATATTTAGTAAACATAAGATTCGCGTTGCAGTATAACAAACCCTCTTCTTCAAGATGAAAGCTGTCAGGAAGACCAGTGGAGAATATCTCGTCAGAAACAGGATATTGTACCAGAGATGATTTGTCATTTTATTTCTTTTGCTCCAACAAAAGAAATAAAGAATATAGAAAATTGTAGCATGGAATCATAATTGTCTTCTCTCTTTTACAATAAACAAAGTTATTACTGAGCATTTTCCATTAATTTTCATAATAATTGATTCATTTTTTATTTTGAATAATATAAGATATCAATTTATGTATGCACAATACTACATAATTTAAATACGAAACTCAATTTGTATTTTCACAGCCTCATTCTTGAAGAAACTAATCGATTATATTTCATTAATTTGTAAGGCCATCTAATCATACTGATAAATTTAAATGACAGAATTAAATTCTTTAAATAATAAAAAATATAATTAGCAGTAGAGGAATAATTTCCTCTAACTGAGACATTGTAATTTCCTTCGCCCCTTTTTCTAACTCCAATATTAAATTTAAGTGACTAACATTCCCAATAAATTTATTGGTGATCCGAATACTTGTTTTCTTCACATTTTGAGTACATATTTTTATTAAAAGTTAATTATTCCTCACAAAAGTAATAAATTCAAAAATTATTTTAATTCAATTTTACATTTCTTAAATATTCTGAATACCTGATTTTATCGATTTTTAATAACATGAAATTCAATAGAATTCTATTCCAGTTCATTTTAGTTTTAAATTTCGATTGAAAATTGTTTTAATCAAACTGAAGCATAATATTTTTAAATATTATTACACAGCGTCAGAAGGATAATTTTAATATGAAATAAAACATTTTTATGGTGAAAGATATTTGACGTTTAAACTTCATAAATAAATATTAAAATACTAGTTAGCAATCAATATAGTTCGTGTTTATTTTTTAATTTCTTATGATAACAAAAAGGATTATATTCGTTATCTATCCCTTTACTAGATGAATTATTAATCATTTTCTATCCGAAGCGCATTAACATTTGACATACTTGGGATGATTAACTGAAGATGAGCTACTTCTTGTGCGGCCTCTACAATTCTTAGTCCTAATCAATCAAACGTAAATAATTTGTTTGACAAGTTATGCAATACTAAGTTCATATAAATTACAAATATTCTTCTAATGACACAAACAAGATATTATTTCAAAAAAACAATTTCAAATTATTTAGTAATTAACTGAAAACACCGAAAAAATCTATTAGTCAAAAATAACTCGTATAGATATATCTATAGCTTTTATATGAATTCATCTTTTTTCCAGTTCTTTTTTCTGTTATATCTTTATATATTATTAAATCTCCTTTCAGCTGTCTTTCTTCCTATATACTTTTCTTGCATGCTATTTTCCAATAAAGTTAAAACAGAGCACCCTAAATTATTTGAATTTATTTTATTACTTCTGAGGGTATTATCAATGTATATGAATTAATACTTGTGTTTTTAATGCATCTAAATATTTTCTATTGATTTAAGAGAAAATAATTGTGTTTTTCTTGAAATTTTTATCATGCAAGAAAATTAATTTTTGATGCTTTTATTTTTTAGCAGGGAATATTATTAAAATATATTTATTTGATATTCTCACACCAGAACAACTATAACTGAAATAAGTAAATGTTTGTATATATATATATATATATATATATATATATATATATATATATATATATATATATATATATATATATAATTTAATCATAGCAATTGTTTAATATATCTACAAATTCATTTAAAAATCTGAAAAATAAGCTAATTTATTTTTGAATTTTCTACAACTTAATATTTATATAAAAACTTAGTTTATCATAATTTAAATTTATTTATAAATACTCATTTTGTGGATATATGTAGCATATTTCCATCTACCACAAATGAATTTTTATAATACATAATAAATAAATTTATATAACCCATAATCACACATACTATGAAATATAAAATTTATAATTTTTCTATTATTATATAGCATACTGAAATCAAATAAATATTGTCTCATTCATTATAAATTATAAAAATTTAAGAAATGTCTTCAAATCTCATTATTATATCTTTTTCAATATAGAAATATGATTTCATTTGTAAAATAAGAAGCTAATTTATTTATAAATAAAAAATTCTTCTTTTTAAAACAGAGATTTTATTATTTGGTCAAAACCTCATTTTCTGCATACTGTTAAAATTTAAATATAATTTCTGATAGTAATAGTTTGTCTTTGTTTCTTATCCTATTTGTCTTTGAGGCAATAGACATTAGAGTAATAATGTAATAAACATCAACTTTAATGTCAGATATACATATAACTAATTCTAATGTGTAAAATATGTTATCAATATATTAAATTTCCCAATAGTTGTTTATATTGAGAGGAATTTTATTATCTTTATGTGCATGATAATTTTAATCATTAATAGAAGTCATCAATTAATCAATTTAATCAAATTGCAAACCTAAAATTTAACAATTCTCACTCATACTCTTTATTTATCAGAACTCTTCATTCTATCATAAATAAGGATAAAGGAAAATAGCTGCAGGATATTCATTTCAGTAATAGTTTCGTTATAATTTTGAAAGTGATTTGAAAGTGAATAAAAAAAATAGTTACCATTTACAAAATGAAAACAGTGAATGTTTGGATTTAGGATTTTCAGTTAAAAATGATATGGTTCTGTTTTTTCTTTAGTTTCTCATTATCGCTTTGTCAAATGACTTATTTTAATGAGATGGTAACGTTATTTCATTTACAAATATATTAAACTTAGCTTTTTTATTTTAATTATGTATCTAGTTATTAATATATTTACAAAATTTACATGATTTAAACTGTAAATTGTTGTTTAACAGCTATTTTGTATAAATTAATATTAAATGAAGATGATTACTTTAAGATACATTTAATTGCCTTCAATCATTTAAGTTTTAATTGTTCAAAGCAAATCTTGGCATTCAACGTGAGAAATATAATTCTTAGTTAGACTAAAAAAAAGACTGTATATTACAAGCCATTAGTATAAAAATATAACCTATTCATAAAACAGATAAATTATAACTTAATTTTTTTTCACTTGATACCTATAAAGTTACAATCTAAGGGAACTTCTAGGAAACTAAATACAAACATTTTTTAATTCAAAAAGACTATTTGCTTTTTAAGCATTTTTAAGCAATGTTTTATTAATTTCGGTGAAGTGAAAAGTTTATAACAAACCCATTAAGTTTGTAAATTATGTAGATCAAATATGAAATACTAACATAAAGTAAATGTGAATAATGAAACCCCGACAATCTCAACGATATTATGATTAAATGCTAGTATGAAACAATAAATTGAGCACACAAAAGCTTTCAACATCAAAAAAAGAATCTACTTGAAATATATTCATGAAAAAGAGATAACTCCTTTTCATACTATGTAATTAATAATATTTTTCTATCTTGCAAAAATTATAATGGACATTTTTTATATACAAAGAATAATCTCACTTATAAATATTTTATTCGCATGATTTATGAATTAAAATACCAGTTCATAAAATTTCTTACTATTTTTATGATTTTCAACTACTTTTTAAAATGAGAATGGTATGCTTTTACTATCGGGTGATTTTGTATAAATTTATTTTTGCTGAATTTCTATTTAAAACTTTATTTAATATCAAATAATGGGTTTGTTCGAAATTGCAAAACAAATTCTGTTTTTTTTCATGTAAGTATTTAGTTAATTATTTCATATTCTGTCTATTATTTCCATACTAAATAATTTATATATGTATAAACTATTTTAATAGTTTGTATTTTACTTGAAACTGCATTATAATTTTATATATGTAGTTTTTAATAATTAAACTTAATAGCGATATAAGTCTTTACATTTTAGTTCATTATATATTCTAAAACTTTTTTAATATATGATCAAATAGCCGAAACACCTTGAAAAATATTTGTAATTAACCTGAATGAACTTAAAACTATTACAAAGTGTTATGCAATAATTTTTTGTTCAATCATTGTTTTCAAAAAATGTAGAGAAACATAAAAATGAAGATTAAAAAAAATAAAGGTAACATATAAAATAAATCGCAACAATTTTATTAAAGTTATCTGAAAAAACTCACATACTTTTGAGTCTTGCATATCTTCAACTCAGGAACATAACCACACTCTTCAACAAATTGCTCTCACACAAGATTCCTAAGAAAAAAAAATAACCTCTAACCACAGTAACTTCTAAAAGTATTTCAGATCTCTATTCATCTGTTTCTTCACTCATCTGAAATTCTCACAAAGCAATAACTTAATTTAGACCTTGAGGGATGTCGCCTGAGTCTCTCATAAAATGTCTGCCATTGTGGAATCTAATGACGCTAATTGCTTTTTTGTTTCTATTTTCAGGCCTCTGTATTTTCTACTGCTATAAAAACCTTGATCTCCGTCTCTACATTAATGCTATTAGGGCTAATAGTTGCGTACCATGCTCTTGAAGTACAGGTAAGTGTGTTACTAGCTCCAATCTTAGTCATTCCTTCTGGGGGAATTACTTTTTTACACCCAATGCATAGCGTTTAAATTTCATTAGTGCAAGATTTAGTTTGCTAAGCTGTGCCAGCAAGTGATCTGGATTGCTGGTTTTCTAGGAACTAATAGCTTATAAATCCCTAGAGATTAATAAAAAAGAAGAAAACATTTTTTAAAGAATTATGAAAAAGAGAAAGATGATGGGGCTGATGAAAAAATTTCAATCTTTTGTAAAATACTTAAGTTGTAAACGATTGGAAATTTTTCTTCACAGTCATTTCATAAATCTGCAATCATAGTAAACTATCACTGAAAGATAAGCAAATTAAAATACTTTAGAATCTAAAAAAAGAATCTGATACACACCAAATATAGTGTTAAATAACCAGGATTTGGTACTTTATCTGAAGCACGATTAAAGGATATATATGTAAGTGAGTCATACTAAAAGTAATTGCTTATGAAGTATTGCACATTCACAAACTTATTGAGTTGCATACGATTGTATTCATTCGCTAAATGCAATAAAACTGATTTAAAAAAAGAGAAAATTGTTATGTGTTGTAACTCAAGAAATTAACTACTATTTCGAAAATAGAGATTAGAATAGAGATATCGTGAGAAAGAGATTCAGAAATAAAAAAAATTACTGAACAATAGAAAATATATATAAAATATTTGGTAAAACATAAGATAGTATTCTCATGTTGGTGATTTGAACAATTCAAAAATTGTAAATCATTATTAAAATGTTGTATATATCACATATATGAATTATAAAATACTTTGAAATGTGGATTGTATTTATGTTTTATATAATTGAAATAAAACCGAGTACAGTGCACTTATAAACGTTATCAAATCACGTCATTTTATATTAATTCCAATGCTTCAGACTGCTGATTTAATTACACATCATAAATTTTCAGAGAAATTCATTTAGTAGTAAATAAAAGAAAATTATTTATATCAGATTCCAATTCACTAAAATGATTAAAATATCCCAATAAATTTATTTGCGACTGTTTTGGGAAAACATTGTTCCATGCTATAATTAAATAGTTGTATACTAAATCAATAATTTGCCAAGTAGAGGTTATCAATGATTTACAATATATAATTACCTAGATAATTAGAAAAGGGGATAGCATAATTATAAAATACTAGAAACATTTTAAAATGCTGTGAGCAGCAGAATCCAATAAAGAGTTAAACTTCAAAAGCATGATTATATTGCTTAAAACTGAAACTATAAATATAAATATTCTCTTAATAATAAACGATTACCTACCATTACTACTTGTTTGAATATTTCAAAACATTATTTCATTAAAGTTGTTATATATATATATATATATATATATATATATATATATATATATATATATATATATATATATATATATATATATATATATATATAAACATTTTTTTTATTTTATCGCATATTAAATACGAAACGAATACTTGAATACTTATTGTTTACCTTAAAAGTATCTGCTTAAAATTAATGTTAATAATTTAAAAGTCATTTTTCTCATACCTCTCTAAGTTGAGAGAGTGTTGCTAAGAGGAGAAATATATTGCATTAAAATTTTAAAACAATTCCAAAGGTAAAAAAAAATGATATTTTTATTTCTATCGTTTTAAGCAAGTTATTTCATGTAGTGTTTTCCACTATTTTCAAAATAACTTAAAATGTAGTTTCTTTTTGACATTAATGGAATCTCTTAGAATGATAAATTTTTATCTTCCGACCGAAGAATTTCTTAAAGCCATAAGCCAAATTTATTCTGTACGTATTGCAGTGGTTACAATGTGTTTTTCACACTTTTTACCTCATTCCATTTATGACAGTTTACAATTGCTTCATAGACCATCAGACGGCAACCCTTTGAAAAAGAATTCCAGCTTAAGCACCTTTGCAATGCAATTTTCAAGAATATGTTTAATATTTTAACCCTTTCTTTACTTTTGTAGTAAACGAAAATATGATAGTATCTATTTCCATCATGGATTTAACACAATTTATAGCTTACATTTTAAAATAATAACTAATTTCCTACAATCTTTTATGTCATATTAACAATTTATAACTTGTAACCATTTTTTTAATTTTTTCATTTTCATTTTGTTTTTAATGAATAAAAATGTATGTAATAAAAAATGTTAAATATTTATTTCTAAAAACTCTACATTATTGCTCAGAAATACTAACTTTTTGAAGACCAACAGGGACAAAAATAAAACCAATAATCGTCAGTGACGAAAAAAGTTTTAGTAAATTTTAGAAAAACTGTAACAAAATATACAACATATTTAAATGTTTTCATTAATAATCACTTTAAAAATAATATAATAAGGTTATCAGTTTAATTATTTTATTTAAATTAATTATTATTTAACATAACTTTTCCCTAATAAAATGAAGGATTTAGTGAGGTAGGGATAACAAACAAAAAACCAGAATTTCGAAGTCTGCATTTGCTAAGAACTTAATTTTTAGCAAAATTCAAATTTAACTTAAAATATTTCCCCACACACTACATATGAGAAATATATTAAATATTAAATAACTTAATTTTTATATAATGCATCAAAACTATCGTTAAATCTTTTATTCTATTCATAGCAAAATTAAAGAAGAATAATTTATGCGTCGTAAAATGTATACTAATGACTATTTAATTAAATACATTTACTTATACCTTCTATCTGTATAAATGGGTGGAAGTTAGTTTTACTTTTTTCTCTCTATATTATTTGTTCTAGATTAAGTACTAATTAACTATAATGGTCTTAAAATAATTGCATCGCTTATTATTTCAGAATAAATTTAAAACCTTAATTAAGTTAATTAGTTATTTTTAATTAGATTAGATGAATTTCACGATTCGATTAAAATTCAATTAGTAATTGGATTTTTAATTGACACGTTATTTCTTAGTTCGAAATTTTTGACAGCTTTTATTACTTTTTTCATCTTAGTGAGAAAATATTAAGTGGTTCTTTCTATTTACATTCATATAATTTAGATTAATTTCCTTTATATATTTTTATATCCGTAAATGTACTTGTAATTTGGAGACGAAATTTATTTTTACAAAATTTGATTAAAATTAGAGCTACGTATGTAGTTTTACAGCATTGCCTGTAATTATTATTTGAAATATAAATGACAGACCCTTATAACATATAATTCTTATCGACATAGAGTTTTTTCAATCCAGTAATTAAATTTTAGCTTATGTGAAGTGTTTTTAAACAATAAGACAAACATACTTCAAAATAATAAATATCGTATGATGCATTAGCAACTCTAAATTCATTTTCAAAGTGAGTCATTCAATTCGTAACTTATACAGTTTTTAGAACATGCCTTTTAATTATATTGCATCTTTAAAATTTATTAATTGATAAATATTAAAATTTAACTTTTTTTCCGTTACAATAAAATATTTTAAGCTGTATGTATTTAATACATTTTAAAAATTAAATACATTTTTAATTATCTATGAATAAAGCTTCTTAAAATACAATAAATAATTATAATGTAAATAGCATTTTCAATGTTTCAGAGAAATTTCTGTTGCATTCCTTAAGCATGAATATAATTTGGAAAATTAAATATTCAAACGTCAGCAATGTACAAAATAAAGTTTTAACTAACTTAAAAATATTTCCTTCAAAATAAATCATATTAAAAATGGCCAAACGTAATAAAGCGAAAAAATATTTTTTCTAAGATGTAAATATTATTGTTTTAGATTATTCATAAAATATATAGATGATACAGAATCAGAATATTTTTGAACATTTTTTTAAATTTAATGATATTTCATTGAATTTAGTTTTTGTGAAATACATACCACCTGCTTTACTTAAAAATTTTAAATAATTATGATTGCTAATTTGTAAGTTAGTATAAAATAACTTCCTCTTTTTTATTTTATAAGATTAACTTCATCTTTCTTATTCAGTAATATATAATTAATACTGAGATTAATCCATGACAATTTCCTGTTAAATGTGCAATAAAAATACGCCTGGAAAGTTATTAAAGTAATCTCATTTTTATCAGAAGGTTAAATGGTCTAAAATATTTTTATATTTAAATCTAATTATATCAAAATATTGATTCTAACATATTGTCTTATATTTTGTTTTGTGTTAATTGTGTTTTGTATTATGTATAAGAACATGATTTCAAAATAAAGTAATACGGTTATTTAAGACTTTTTAAAGGAAATATGTACTGAAAATCATATTTTTGTTTAATGAAAATAGTTATAAAGTCATGGTTTTTAAAATACCTTCCATTAATGTAACAAAAATGTACAGTTAATAGTTAAATTTATAAGAAATTAACTACAGATTTAAAAATCATTTATTACATTTAATATTAAAATTTGCAATTAGAAAAAAACTGTGGAAAACTTTGTAGATACTATAATTTTTTTAATTATTTTCAATTTCCAATATGAAATGGAAATAAATAAATCAAAATTTTATTTTGAAATGCTTAGTAACTATAATTACAGTAACCTGAAAATTCTTGTAAATATGGTGATTAATCTGCTTATTGTTAATTTACTGATTTCCAAATACCTAATTACTAAGTAATCAACTTAGATATGATATGAAATAATACAAAAGGGCTGATAAGAAATGAAAATTCTATAAGAGTAGACTAATATTAAAAATTAATTGATAGACTTTGAGATTATGACTAAACAGATTTGAATGAAGTGAGTTTAAGATCTTAAGTATTTTCAAAGGCTCAATTATACAAGATTTTTAGAATAAAATGTATGTGTGTGTTTCCGATGTCTTTTTATGAAATAAGTTTTTTGGAAATTAATCTTGGTGTAATTTTTTGATTAAAAATATATAATTAACTTGTTTTAAGGAATTAACATTAAATAAAAATAGTTTGAAATTAAATGTAGTTTTTTCGTAATTCATTATTTTAAAAATAGCCAATATTGCTTCGTTTTTAATTTTTTTTTCTTGTTCTAAAGAACTATTTAAACAAGTAGATGCCATAGGAACGTATATTTCAGCTATTTATGCTCTTGTAAAATAAATGAGGAAGCAGACTTTTTAACTGTTTTATTTTAGAAAAATATTTAAAAGCTATTTGAGGATCACTTAAATCAACCTCTCTCTCTCTCTCTCTATGTATCTTATATAATTATCTCTATCTGTTTTTGTAATTATCTTGTTATCTCTATGTATCTTTAAATATGTCATTTATATAACGGCAGCATGAAATTTATTCCTGCAGAGAAATCTATTTCAATATAAAGACACCAGATGCTTCCTCAAAAGCTCTTACAGATAAATAGAAAAAACTACATTTTTCTCTTTCCTTTAAAACTCCTTTCTAAATTTGAACTACTTAGTTTTATTTAAAAGGTTCTTATAATTCATCATTATCTAATTAATAACACGTGGTTCTAATAGTCATCTGAAGTAAAACATTTGCACAGTAATTAAATTTACAGGAAAAATTGGTAATCATATCCCATTTAACATCTCGTTGCATCCAAAAAATAAGTAACTTAAAAAGTAATTAACTTATTTAAATCATTATCTTATCCATTTATATCCTGTTACTCATTATCACACACAATCTTAATTTTATCAAAAATGTATTCTATATCCTTTTAAATATTTTCTCTCTTTTTTTCATTAATGACACATAACGGTTTCATTTTATATTGCAACTGAAATCGGTTTCTGATAAATAAATAAAAAAATTTCAATCATTCTTTAGAGCATGAGTTATCCTCAAAATCTTATATGAATTTCTTACTTTACTTTCTAATTTATAATAACATTCTTCCAATTTCAATTTTAATTCTATGCCTTAAAGACAAATATTTTTTTTTCAATTTAAGCTAAAAGCAATGGATAGCATCAAATATGTTCTTTCTGCTTCCGGTAGTATGTTGTTCCTTTTACGTAATAAAGAAGTTGTAATTAAAATTTTTAGTTAAAATACTACAAATTTTTAGTTTAAATACTACAAATTTTTAGTTAAAATACTACAAATTTTTAGCTAAAATATTACAAATTTTTAGCTAAAATATTATAATTTTTTAGTTAAAATACTATATTAACTTGAAATTTGGGGAATAATTAATATGAACCTTTCATGAATATTCCACATGTTGTACAAACTAATTTAGATTAACATTTAAAATAGAATAATTACTCAAATTATTAAAACAATTAAACACACATTTATTATAAGATTAAATTTTAAAGGTTTCAAAGATTGAAATTTTTTTACAACCTCAAATACTTATGTGTATAAAATTTGTTTACTTTTTTTAAAAATTAAACCATAATTTTCTTAAATATTAAAGCTCGATATATTTCCTAGTTATGTGGTTTTCTCTCTATGAAATTCCATCCAAGATATCTGAATACAAGATAAACATATACTTTTATTTTAAAAATCTGAATTCTCTGTTCTCGTATTATTCTCTTATAGTTACAAAACACTTTATTTACAAAAATATAAATGTAAATGCATATTTGAAGAATATATTTTATTTTGTAAGAATACATATTTATCATCAATCTAACACTGAAATAAAATAAAATATATGCAAGCTTTAACATATAGGGAATAAATTTTATGAAAGATTATTTTTATTTCTCAATGTTATTCTAAAATTTGTATTTGAAAATATTCTTTATTTTTGGCTTATATCAATAAATAAGAATTTTTAACATTCACGAAATATTAATATTATACATGTTTGTTTTTATTTCTTAAAACATTAATGTTTTTTTTTTTTTTTTGAAACGGCTTAAAACTGATTTTATGCTTTCACACACACACACACACACACATATATATATATATATATATATATATATATATATATATATATATATATATATATATATATATATATATATATTATACGAGGGTTACGCTGTTTTGAGATACGCACAGACGAGAATTTACAAATTAAAAATAACGGTTTAATTTTAATATACACAGTATATTAACACAGAAGA
The DNA here is from genome assembly GCA_030067965.1 of Latrodectus elegans. Lineage (NCBI taxonomy): Eukaryota > Metazoa > Arthropoda > Arachnida > Araneae > Theridiidae > Latrodectus > Latrodectus elegans. The sequence continues at coordinate 38,526,097 of CM057817.1, read as the reverse complement.
CGGATTTTTACTGACTTACTTGAACTTGTTTAGCGTAGGATAAATTTTAAACAAAAGAGAAAATGGAGTTGACGCGAGAATATTTTCACGCTATGATTTTCTACGATTTTAATGCAGGATTAAATCAAGAAGAATGCATTCAACGGTTGCAGTTAGCATTTGGTGATGAATCTCCAGCTCGTGCTACTGCATTCAGATGGTTTAGAGAATTTAGAAGAGGTCGCAATTTTCTTCAGGATGAAGAACACACAGGAAGGCCGCCGTTGGCAGTAATCCCGGATAATGTGTCTGCCATACGAAAAATGTTAATGGATGATAATCGCTGTACCTATCAAATGATACAGAAGGAACTTAACATTGGATCCGCAGCCATACACAAAATCTCATTCATGAAGAATTACATATGAAAAAATAGTTTGCCCTTGGGTTCCCCATAATCTAACAGAGCGCACCAAAAAGAGAAGCGTGTCGGAATCAGTAAAGAAACTCTTAAAATGATAAATGATGGTGGCCACCGCATCATTTCTAAAATTGTAGCAGATGATGAAAAATACACACTGTTTTTTGACGTTCCAACACGTCAAGAAGGCAAAGTATGGGTCTTTTAAGATGATCCCACGCCGACAATGGGGGAAAAACAACGAGCACTGAAAAAAAGTGATGTATGCCGTTTTCTTCAGAAGTACGGGATTGGTCAAAGCCATCAAGTTGGAAGGACAGAAGACAGTAACAGCAAATTAGTATACCACTAAATGTCTTCTAGAAATTCTACAAGAACTGAATGTTAGGGGACTAATGCTTCACAATAACAATGTATCTTCACATACAGCCGGATTAACAGTTGAGTTTCTTAAACAAAAACAAATTAAAGCGACAGAACATCCACCGTATTCACCTGATCTAGCTATGTGCGATTTTTTTTTATTCTTTAATCTAAAAAAGAACTTACGTGAGCGTCGTTTTCATTCAGAAGAGATTGCTGTGGCTATAAATACATTTTTTCATCTATTTCAAGAAATGAATGGCTTGAGGCATTTAATCTGGGAAAAATTCGTCTACAAAAGTGCATTGATGCTGGAGGAGAGTACTTTGAACTCACCTAAAATTTTGTAAGTATAACTTTAAGAACCTAGTTGTATCTCAAAAATTTCAGAGTGACACTCGTATATAAATATATGTATATATGTATAGACATACCTACACACACACACACACACACACACACACACACACATATATATATATATATATATATATATATATATATGAATATATATATATATATATATGAAAATATATTTATATATATATATATATATATATATGAATATATATATATATATATATATATATGAATATATATATATATATGAATAATATGAATATATATATATATATATATATATATATATATATATATATATGAATAACTTTCTGTCATATTAATGTCATTTTTAATCTTATTAAAAATTTCTTTAAATGAGTTACTGAATTTTATCTAAGGTGTAATGCAATAAATTTCTATTTTCCTAACTTCTGAACTTCAGTTTCATTGATACTTGAATATTTATTCTATATATACAAATTGTCACCGCACTCTTACACATTGCGACTGTAAAAAACAAACACAACTATACAGGTTTTTAAAATTTGGGCTGTAAACTGAAGCATTGCTGAAATAAACTCAAAATAATTCAATGTATGTGTATTAGAAAGTAAATATAACTAGATTCAAGAATTAAACTGGAAAAATTGCAACAATATATAGTCATGTGATAAAAATGGCTAGTTCAAGTAAATTTATATTGTTAAAGTTTGACTAGTGAATACTTAATTGTTTAGAAATGATTCATCATTATAATGAAGATAGAAAAAGATTAATCTATTTTTATTTGTTATAATAATCCCATATTTCAATTGAAAAGAATTTATTTTTTCTTGTGTTTCCTCATTGTGAATCGTTCGATAAATATTTCTGACAAACTTCTTTCAATTAAGTGGACTCTTTTCAAGAAAATTCCCCTTTATTCTAAATAATTCATTCAAACTAATTTTTCGTAACAACAAAGTAGGACGACAAAAAATAATAATTGTAATTTAAAATTTAATTGTAGAAAGAATTAAAATGTATCAGCATTGAAATATGTTTATGTAATTAAAGGTATCGTACAAGCACTTTAGGCAATATTATATTGTTTTTATTACACAACAAAGCAATACTTTCAATTTCAGTAAATGAAATTACTAAACATAAGTCCTTTTGGTGCTAAATTCTAATCGCTTTTAGCTTAAGAATCCACAAATGAATATGCGATAATTTTTCATTACTTAATTCGTATGATATCATAAAAGTAATCATTTCCTAAGAGACTTTATTAAAATTGTATATTTATGTTTAATCATCATTGCCTGAGAATTTATTAATTTTAATTTTTTCCCAAATGATTATATGTATGCTATAAAATAAAAGTAATTTTATTTGACCATATTTTAAAATATAAAAAATATATAAATGTAGATTAAATATTTTACCTATTTACTACAAAATGTATATAGAACGAAAGTAGAAAATTGGATTCAATAATCATCCATACTTTTTATCTCTCCTCCTTTCACTCGCCAATTCCACAAAATAATAAATTTATCCTTAATTTTTTTAATTAAAATGACATTAGTACTATTACTGCTTAACTCAACAGTATCAAGAACCTTTGATTTGATGCTAATACTAATTTTCATTCTCAGAATATTCAAGTGACATCTTTTCTTATCTCTTGTCATAAGACTTATAAAATCTATAGAGTTTCATTCGACTAAACATGAGCCAAAATATACTCAGAACTGTTACCAGAACGTTTTCAATAATTGTGACTTTCACTTCAATCCTTAAGCAATTATTTTTATCATTTTGGTAAATAATAGTTAAACTTGGACCTAAACGATATTATGAATTGCATGACTTAGTTTAGTGATTCCAATAATATGAATTTAGCACTCATATTTTTAATTTTTTTCATAATTTTTAAATTGGTATTTTTCCAAGCACCTCTTTTTGAAGTTACAGAGTGCCTTAATTTGATAATATTTTTTTTCTTACAGTAAGTCGTGCGCTCATTAAGTTTAGCTGAAATGCTCAATGTGTTGGACGACTTTTCAAGATTTAATAAAATCATACACTTACTTTTTACTGAGCGTCAGACGAATTTTTTACATTTAAATATAATACCTAAACTACTTTTTCGCTCTCATAAAATTCTTAATATTTCTCATACATTGTTTTTAAAATGATCCAAACAATAAGAAATTATACAGACAGTAAATAAAATTTCTCATCGCAAACCTTCCCCAGAAAATTACTCGACAAATCTTCTCATGCAGTCATCTCCTGCTTCATAAACTTTAAAAGTCTCTGTTTTTATGTTGTGCTTTCACTTCGATATCGATAACAACTTCATATTGAATGGGAAAAAAAGGAAATCAAATCATTTCTTTCTTCGTCATGAAATCATAAATACTACATCAGTTTTATCGTCCCTCATAAACCTTTTTAATAGTTTCTGGCATCTTATTACTAGATATATATTATAGACAAGAACTCTGATAAAAAAAATGGTGGTAAAATTTCCAATTTCAATAAAAATCTAATTGTGACTATTAGAAAGAAACATTTCGCATATTTGTGTAAAAATGCATAGCATATTTAGGAACACAATTATACATAAATCAATTCAAAATAGATATTGATTAAAATAGATATAAATCATTTGCCAATATATTGGAAACATTATGCAATTTAAAGTTTTTCAGTATTTAGTTTGTTTGAATGGCTCTAATTCCCTTTATATGTATATAATTTTAGGAAGAAAACAATACTGATGTATATTCATTATTCTGAGGTTAAACGTACAGTAGCTTAAAGCTTTTTAATTAATTTCTGCTGCTCTTAGCAAATAGTATTTTTCTACTATATTTGTACATTTATAGAAAATAGAGTCATATATTAATCTTTCTTACAACATTGGTAATATTTCTGTATAATTATTTTTGATTTTTAAGTTATTTTTGTGATTTATGCTGAAACTCCATTTTATGAAATATTTTCTTACAATCTTATAAAATGAACAGAAAATTTTTATAAACGTCTAGATTATTCTCTTACTAAATATTACCTAAAAGGAATATTTATGTGAAAAACGTTTTACCTACATATTCTACATTTTTAACAATATGACATAATACGATAAGAGATAATCAATAAGATTTTCTCTTTTATTAGAGATATAATTCCTAAAAAGATTTCTTAAAAGAAATGCGATATTAATAACTTGTTAATACTCGATTTTATGTGAGGAAGCAAACTATAATTCAATTATAACCAATAAGTTAATCTGGATTAAATTTTAAATTTTAGCCAACCTTCTTAGATAGATTATGCATTGTGCTAAAATTTTAATGCAATGTATGTTTCTTATTTTATGAAAATCTTTAGCTAAATTATTTTTTCTTAAATTTCTCTTTTTAAGACATCTTTTAAAGATAGCTTGCTATTTAGAAACTTAATTATAATTTAAAAGTTAAATAAATATCCATTTTGATCAAATAAATATTTTGTATAAATACATTTACTTCTTCACTTGTGATGGTTATTTTTAACTAGCTATTCACTTATTTTCCTGCATGCATTTATCACTTATGTAAATATGAAAGTTGCAACATGTTTGTTTGGCAACGGCCTAAACATAAGGATATCAAAATATTTTCAAAATGTTTTTCTCTTTCTTCTCCAAACAAGAATGCTTAAATGAAGCTTTTGTTATCACGCACACAGAATCTATATACACACCCTCTCTTGTATTCAAGATCTGATGTAAAAGAAAGCTAATATACGCGCCCTCTATTCACATATTTAACTACTTTCATTTCTATTTTGAGGCGTATGTAGGAAAAGTTGTTACAACACAGTTTACCTCAAAGTTAATAAGCTTGATGACTTCGAATCCATAATAAGGAACTCTTTTAAATAGCCTTAATTAAAACACATAAAAATGTTTAAACGTCATATATAATGGATGTATAGAGTGAATATCCCAATTTTAAGAAATAAATAATAATATAAAAGAATTGTTTTATGTGGTACGTTTAAAACGAATCAGTCATGATTTTTAGTGCTATACGTCATTCCTAGCATTTATTATAATTATTAAGACAGAAACTGTTCGTGAAAAATATAAATAAAATATTTTCTGATATAACCTAAGAATATGAAGAGTTGGAAAAAAACACACAAAATCACATTTTTCAAAAGGTTTTTTTTATATTTTATAAACGATACTTTTTACTGTGAATATCAGATCACGCTAAGCATTGCATGAACGTGTTTTAGTTGTCATAGGTTATCTTGAAAAAACATTTTTTATCTTCGCTTGTTACGAGATATAAAACAAATCAATATGTCAAAATGTTACTAAAACTTTTTTCTTGAAGAAGCATATTTATCAACAAATTGTGTCTCAGGTTATTAAATTTTTATTATGTTTTCAGAAAATGTGTTTCCAAGCATTTTATCAGTTTCATTACTTTATCCCCGATGTAAATAAATATTTGGGATTCTGATGATTCTCATCAAAAAGTGTAGAAAGTTATATTGAAAATACATAGATTTGAGATGCATAAGATAGTAGTTTTTTTCAAAATGATCAAATAACGACTACTGAACGATATTCAATTTTTTTAATGAATTTTCTCATAAAACACAAAAATGGAAGCATTATTAGGATATGAAATCAAGCATCTAAAAATTCAACTTAAAATCATTATAACATTCGTAGTGATGAGAATACATATTTAGTATTCTCGTCACTTACTTGTAAGATTAATGTCTGCTAAGATATATAATTTTTTACTTGTACATATTTTTACTGACAGTATCAATGAAATTTAAATTTAATTTCATATAACCTTTTCTCATGTTTATCCAAATTGTCAATTGAGTAATCAGCGATTTAGACTTCAATTCGATAGTTCGAGGATCACTCCCCCACTATGGACATGCATTTTATTTATTTATTTATTTTTGGAAATGATTCATTAAGCTATTTTAACCCGTTGTATCTTGTTTAAACAGCAGTATTTTCCAAGTAAATTTAGAGAGACCCATATACCAATTTTCCTATCCTTGAAGTAGCATTTTATTTGTTCTTTTTAATAACTGTTTAAAAGTTTAATGTTCACGATTTAGTTCAAATTTCTTAAATTAGTTAATATTAATTCTTATTTAAGTAATAATGTTTACACCTAGTAATATCTGATGGTATAAGATTATAAAATTAGCCGCTGAATTTCTAAAACAATCCTATAGCTAAGTAAATAACATGTTAAGTAATTGACACTAAATTATTCATTTTTGCAATATAATGTTAGGTATAATCTCGTTAGAAATTTAGAACTGTATTGTTATTTTATAGACAAATACTTGAAATATAAAATATACGTTTTTAAATATATTGAGTGGAATTCCTATCAAACGAAATGTATTTACATAATTTTACTAACTAAATTTTAACCAGTCTTAAGAAATTAAAATTAACTTATATCGAAATTAATCTAAATTAATCGGTAAGTCAAATTTTTTTCAGTCAATTAAACATCAAAAATTTAAATTTGAGATCGCAATCAAGTTAGACAAATATGACATTCATCCTGTACAGAAAATCACTCAATTTTTTCCATAGTATATCATTACTTTTTCCAGATAAGAGTAATAAATGAGTAATATTATAATTGAGTTTTTTAATTTTGGAGGAGAAGCAACTTTTTTCATTTTTGTTAGAAATTCGAGATGATGAGTCAAGTATTGTCACAAAAATCTTTACAAAGATCTAAAATTCCTACCTCTTTCCATTTAAAAATCACTTATTGTATGTTCATATCACTCTAATCTTTTGTAACTTTCAAAATTATTCATAGGTTTTCAGAAAAATGTTATCGTGTAACGAACAATCCTTAATTTTCTCTCAGATCTCTAAATTTCTAATCCCACTCAAAAATAGGCAAAATTTTAAAAAAATAACCATCGAAAATTAATATATCTTTCTAAGTAATTGGCATATATGCTTATAAAGGTATATTAATTATAAGGCATATATATATCTTTAGAAAATTGCTATTTTTTAGATACTTACAAAGGGATTTTTCCTTTAAATATTTTAGTAAATAAATCAGAAAAACCAAAATAACAGTACTTTACATTTGTATTTATTCATTCTTATTTTAAATGCATAGACAAACTATTGAAATAAATGAGTAAAAATTAAGGATAAAATATAACAATTACAATAACAAAACATTAATAGTATTCCAATGAATTGCTGTTTATCTTAAATAAATATGTAATTAAATTACACAAACAAAACATTTTTACGCTTGTAATTTGTAAACTTACAACCAGTCACAAAACACATTTAAACTACATTTTTCTATAATTATGCAATTTTCAGTATTTTATAAAATTATTATAGATATTTTTTTAATTTAATAAAATTACAGGATTGATGTTTCAAAATATTAATTTCCTTTTTATTATTTTCACATTCCTTAATTTTCACATTTTCCATTGAAATCTAAGTCTATAGTCATTTCCATGAACTGTTCTGTTGCTCTAAAAAAGATTTTATCCTGCCACTGTACAAGCACAAAATTTTGTTAATTTTTCCCATCAATACTAAAATTTTCTAATTTATTTAATTCTCACCGAAAGAATACTTCTGCACTTTAAATTCTCTTTCTAAAATATTATCTTTTGTAATATTCAGTATAAAAATTTGCAATATCTAATTGACTTATGTAATATTTAAGCTAATGAATAATTTCATTTATTCAATAATAACTTAATTATTGCATAAATATGGCTTAAAATTATTTTAGAAATTATATTAAAAACAGCAAAACTTTTTGGGTTGCTTTAAATTTTTACCAACTTTTTTCCCACTTGTGCAGTTGTGTTCAGTTGAACAGACTTGGAAGAAGGGAGTCTACCGAGCTTTTATACCATGCAGAGACACGTGGCTATTTCTACGGGTCATTAATTTTAGCTCTGGCTAGATATCTAGCGTGTTTGACTCTAATGAGATAGGCTGATGACGTGACAGCGATCGCTTGAGAACCACGATTGTGTCTAATTGCGCTATTGAAACTGAAGTTCCCTCTACTTGCCCCTACTGTGAAGAAGCTTAATTACTTTTCGTATTACCCCCGGAACGAATTTTGTTGTCATCGATTACCCCGGAGGTCACCCGTGAGCAACCCAACCGCTTGAGAGGACCATCAGTTCTTAGATCTTTACTCAGTTGAGCTACTATAAATGGTAATAAAATGACCCGTGATTCTTCCTTTAATTGACAGGCAATTGTAGGTTTCAGAATACAAAGAAAAGCGGAGATTGAGCTTCTCAGTTTCTTCTTTCTGTATTTATTTATAGTATTAAATTATTTATTTATAGTATATATCTTTTTCTGTGTATTTATTTATAGTATCCAAATGAATGGGAAAAAAATTCCCCGAATTATTTTTGAAAAAGTATGGTTTACAAATAATGTTCTGATAATCGAGAAAATTTATTTCACTTAAAGGAAATACGGGATTTATTCATCCATGATATACGTATGTCACCCACACCATTACATAAACTCATTTATATAAGATTTCGTTTTGAAATATTACTGTGACTTTATGAAAGTCATACTAATAATGCATCTAACTTTCATATTCATTTTAAGTCATTCAAATTTCTATTTGATGTGAAATATCTTTCATTTTTCTTATTTCCTGTGCATGTTCTAAACTAAGTCTTGTCTACAAGTCCTGAATTCTCATCATGGAATTTTTCAATTTTTATGCTTTTTTGGTAAATCTAGTCTGGAGTTATTTGAATTAAGGTACCAGAAAATCATCTGATTTCATACGAAGAAAAGATTTATCTGACTATTCATTTCTTTGTAAACTTTTACCTTGAAGAAGTGTTTGTAAACTTCTCCAAAGTCTGTTTTCATCATAATGATCTTTTTCTAGAGAACACTTAAAATTACTGGAAATATATATTCATGCATTTTAAATGGCTTTCAGTAAATTTCACATTGATAACTTTTAAACTCAACTGTATAGATTTTTCATTTTTTCTTTAAACACTTTTCGCTTTATGCTCAACAATATAAATTCCTAAATAGCTTCAATTGTCCTTGAATAATGATTTTTATTATGTTAAAATATTTTGCAACTATTGTTTCTTTTTAAATGGAAGTACTCTCTTCCGTAAAGCAATAACTGAATATTATAAAAAAAATTTTAGGAATCTTCAAATTAATATACAACTCTCGAAAATTATAATTATCTTCTTAAGTATAAAGCAATTTATTTGAATTTGAATTTTTCTGTATTTGTTAAGATTACATCAAATAAAAAATACCTTAAACTTGAGTAGTTTTATTCAACATTAACATACCTTTTTTATAAAAAGTATGCTGCGTATATCTTTATAAAGCACAATAATTAGTTTTTCCTTCAAAAAAATATATTTGCATTTTGCTTACAAATCTAATTAATAAAATTTTTAAGTTGTATTTTTATAATATCCAGTATTCTTTCGCAAGTTATACTTTTATAATACCAAGTATTATTTTGAAGTTATATTTTTATAACATTAAATATTTCCATTATTATTTTTCTTAAGTCCTCGAAATTAATTTCAAGGATATAAATTATATGATGATCGAAAGAATACAATAGTGCTTTATATATAAATAACTGGTTAAGGGGCATCATTTTGTCAATATGAGTGATTCTAAAGTATATCTGGGTTTTTTTGGAACATTTATAATTGATTTATCTAGTAGTTTCTTTTGCATTCTTTGAATGAAATCACAAATTCATTTTCAGTGATCGCTGCAATTTTATAATTACTTTATTAAAGAGTTAGATTACCCTAATTGTGTGTGTGTAATAAAAGAGTTATAGGAATTTTTGACTGCTATTATTATAAACATTAACTTGCTTAAACATTTTCTCGGTTGAAAATATTTATATTTACAATTAGTAGAGTGAAGAAGATTTATTTAATGACAGTTTTCATTGATTTTTAATAATATATTTAAAAGTTATTTCAGTATCACTTTCTTAAATTAGCCTTTTTGTTATTGTTTTTACTAAAAATTTTGCCTTTTCCTCTTTTGCATTCAATACCATTTTAATGATCCACCTTATAAAATATGTTTATGAAAAATGGAGAAGGACTGGGAATAACAAAGTATTTTGATTGCTATGAATATTTAACCCATTTACATAGTACAAAATGAATTTTCATGACAGACACCATTTATGTGAAACTAACAGTTATATGAATTAAGCCTTTCATAATATACAGATTCTTATTAATATAAATATATTTTTACCTCAAATATTCTTGTTACACAGTTACAGTCAATTTGGTATAGTTAGAGTACTAAAAACATTTTTGATTATTTTAAATGTGGTCTCTTATACGAATAAGTCGATTTATAATCAGAATGAAACATTTAGAAGCTACATAAAAAATATTTTTATTTATTTATTTATTTGATTTTCAAAGAAAAATTAGCAGTTAAAATTCTATCATCGGTTACGCCATTAGCAGTCAATATTAACATGTTTGAAAAATTGTGATTTTCTGAGCAGTAAAAGCATCTGAGGACACAGTTCACTTTCACTGAAAATTATTTGTTTCTCAACATATTGTTAGGAAAATAAAGAGACTAACTCATAAGCATCTGGGAAATGGTGATGAAATAAAACTCTCTTTTCGTCTAACAAAGGCAACTTATTCTATAGTACTTTAATACAAATATGAATCAAGTACTTTGAAAATATCTGAAAATTATACCTTTGATGGAACCTTACAAATCAGATTGAGAAGAACGCTGGGATTGTGTTTACAGTTTCTCTTCAAAGAGACTGAAAACTGTTCTAGAGCATGTTACTTCGCTGGGATTGTGTTCTTTACATGAAATTTACTATCGAAGATGAATGATATAAAACCGACCCCACCCTTTGTTAAAAGCTCGTTTCATCCATAAAAACCACAATATTTGAAGTAATTCGAAGAAATGGCTCCTACACAACCTTCTAAGAATTTGTAATTTTTTCTTATATGTTATTTTCTAAGTTGGCCTTAAAGTTTTCATTCAGTCTCAAATATTCATCGGTGAGTTCTGTAATATTTTCTAATCATAAAATATTTGCAAGTTAATTTTTCTACTTTTTTACTTTTATTTAAGCTCAATAATTATCAGTCAAATGGTATTTTAATTCCTCAGTTTAAATGTTTCCATTTTCTCAAAAATGTCTACTGGCCTTAAAGTTTTTACTTAGACTGTAATTGTGAACAACTCTTAAGCTTTATCATCTACATTCATTCAAAATATTACCAAACTTCCTGAATGCTTTTGACTGCACTCTCTTACTAAAGAGTTACAAAATTTAATACAAAGAAATAATACACATTCTCTTCAAATTTCTTTAGAAGTAAGCTGCCAATTAAACTAATTTCGTTGTGTATTGACTTCATAGTTATTCTCAATAACGATGAATTGAGTACACATAGTTGCTCTCACACCTTTTCTGTTTAGCCTTGAGACTATGTTTTGTGTCTGATTCAAGCCTTTAAGTCTTAAATATGTGAAAATGAGAGTGTTTCTTGTCCCTAGAAACTTTAGAGATATTCAAAGAATATCTAAATTGTAATCATAGAATTTGAGATAGAAAAAAGCTTACTTTTGATTACGATAGTTTATTTAAATGAAAACCCCAAAATGAGACAAAATATTCAAATTATGAAAAATAAAACAGAATTTAGAATTTATCGGTTATTTTTAATTCATGATGTGACACTCAGAATTCATGGTTGCAACATATAAGTGATTACATTTTTCTCATTCAATAAGAAAGTTTTTAAAAATTAAATTAAAATTGTTGTTTGCAGAAAAGTATTTTCCTACCGAAAATAGCTTGCTTATAATAATAAGAAAGATCTTTTATTTATTTATAAGCTACATTCTATTCTTATTGAAATAAGAATACAACGCAGCTTTAATCTTAACTAATGTGGAAAAAAACAAACTTTTAATAAAACAAACGAGCAATATAATGCTATCATTGTTTTACACATCAACAAATTCTTTTGAAAACAAAACATTTAAATCCTCTTATTCTTTAAGATACCAATACAGGGAGAATCTCAACCCTCTTCCTTAATTAGAACCTGTATTACTTTTGTTTTCTTCATAATATACTTATCTTCTTGGGTAGAATAAGAAATAAAAAAAAATAAAATCTTTGATATGAATAAAGGAAAAATATTTATAAATAAAAGAAAATGTTTCCTTTATGTTTTTTTGTGCCGACACTATTAAAGACTATGCTCTTTTTTTATGTAAAATTCCAACCCAAAATTTCTTATGCATTCCATCAGATGCTCACTTTTGTGACTTTCAAATAGATTTACTACAGTCAAACTTGTATTTTGTGTTCTATTACTGATGTTCGATCCGGAATGGATTGTTTTCTTTCATCTCAAGAAACAATACACTATTTGTCATAGTAATACACAGAGCCCGAATCAAGAAACCCAAAGGAATACATTCCTTTTTTAACTTGAATTGTTGGAGAGATCCCAAACAAGATTCTTCTATAAAGAAATATATTTGATCAGATATATAGTAAGTTAGGTAGACAAAAAACTTTTCGTTTGAGAATCTAGGTTATTAATTCTATAAATCAGAATGAGTTACTAAGAGTATTAATCTTATTTCATCATACATTTTCTGCAACAATAAATATTGTAAATTATAAATTTGGTTCAATTTCCATTGAAAAATGTTTATAGAAACGCTCTGAAAAGGATAAATTGGTTATTATATATAGAAAACAAATTCATATAATTTAAAGTTTATTTATAATATATTAGAAATACAAATATAAAATCTAATTTACATCTTATATGTTACATGTATAATATGTAAATTATCTAAAATGTGTTACATATTGTTAAAATAAAATACATATTTATTTCTAAAATTTTATGAGAGCTGTTTTTGATCAAAAATGTTTATAATATTCCCCATCATTTCTAATTGTGATGGTTTAGTTGTAACAAATAATATACCAGATGAAGATGGGATTTTACCAGAAATAATATACCAGATGAAGTTGGGATTTTATTTCATAGCTGTGTAATTTATAACATATCATTATTTTTTAAACACTTCGCATTGTGTTTATAAAAAAGATTGATTTAGTTTTTTTTTTTTTTTTTTTTTTTTTTTTTTTTAGTTTGTGTATGTTGGAATTCACTCTTTATCTAAATATTAATAAAGTCTCACAAAATTTTCGTTAATTTTGATCATTTACAAAAACATATCACACATCTATGATTGGCGATCAAATATTAAGAAAATCAAAATTATGTTTTGGATAATTTTAGTCATTCTTTTACTGCATCAACCAACAAGCAAAACTACACTCATTAATTTGAACATTTGATTGTTTTTCATTAACTCTGCTGTTGAGCTGCAAATAAAGTTCTACAATGTATAAAAATGACTTTTAGATGATAGTATCAATTATAAAAAATTGTAAATATTTAAGGATAAACTATGTTCTTTTTAACACTAAGGATATCTAATGAAAATATCAGCAAATAAAAGCAAAAACCATATTATTTTATGTTCCTGAGATTTATTTTCGCTATACAATCAGAAACAAAACATTTTTGTAAATGATTCTAAATCTATAAATATATAATTCTTCAAAAACAAATTGAATAAAATGGCAAATAAAATAGCTTCACGTAACACACACACATATATTATTTCACTTAATATTCCTGAAAAATAAAGCTTATTTTATAAGCAAACCATTTTATTCAATTTATATTCCCCAAAATATATAAGCTTTCAGCAGTATATGTTTTTTTCTTTTGTTATAACTAAGAAAATAATTTAAATGCTTTAAAAAAAATGAACCTTGATAAGTAAGCAAAATAATAAATGAATTAGCTTAAGTTTTTTCTCCATCTGTTTCCATATAACCATTTTGTTATGAATTCAATTTAATCAACCAATTACAGATTTAATTAATTTTTTTAATTGCCTTTCGCTATCTTTATGCGACAAATAATGAAAACAATAAAATTGATTCAACAATTACTCTATGCGATGTTTTATCCTCAGTATTTTTGTATTCAATAGAAAATAAAAGTTATTAACTCGCTTACTCCAGTTTCTTTTAAATAATAAATATTTTCCCCCTTTAAATTCAAATATTTATAAACACAATTTGTTTTAAATTATTATGTATCTTTAATTTTCTAAATTTTAATTGAAATAAAAAAAACATTTTTAAATAATAATTTTTATTACGAAAACTATGTTAAATAAAACAAACTTGAAAATTATATTGGTATCTAAATGCTTGAAAAAATCTAAAAATCGCAATTATCTTAGATGAATGTATTGTATCGATTCTAACAAAATGTGAAAATATCGGTCTTATCTGGAGATATTCTCTAATCAAATTGAAAGTGTGATTTTTCTAATCCATTTGAAAATGTGCTTTATTATAGACATATAGTAGTTTTTTTTCTCCAACACAAACTTTAAGTGTATGCCCCCCGCCAAAGAGAAAAAACTACAATCTTATTGTTATCATGGATGGGATAGATGCCAAATATATCTTGAATGTTTTCTGAGAAAGAGAGATTTGAATGCTTAGGATCTCAGAAAGTAAAGAAGAAAATTACAGAGACTTTCTAGTTAAATAGATCTTAAGCAAAAGAATTAAATAATTAAAAAAACCATTAAAATTAAATAGCATTAAAATTTGAAATATGTTAAAAATAATTAAGCAACAAATTATAAAAATAAGGTTTTTTAATAAGGAAATTCGAGCAGTTTTAAATTAAACGCAATCATTCATGATAATATCACTGAAAGAATACTTTTAATACTATTAATGAAAAGATTTTAAATTATATTTCTATAAGCAATTGTTTCTAATATAAAACAATATTTTAATTAATATTAGAAGGATTATTTTAAAAATTTCAATAAAATAATAAATTTTTATATTTCTAAAATTTTGCCTCAATTTACTCTGTTTTTGTATGACTTGTATGATTCATATACAAAAATATCCACGCAGAAAGAAAGTAAAAGTTGTAATATATTTGACGTATTGTTTTTACATATAATTATATAATCATCAAAAATATAAACTAAGTCCAAAATTAATACATTCTTAAATTTGTTGTTAAAAAACACAAATAAAATTATAATTCATCTACTTTCATGAGACAAAGACTTTTTCGTTTATTTGTTTGCATATAGGATTGCTGTATGTATATAGGAAAAAATAGAATAATTTGTTTACACTTATATGCAAACAAATTATTCTATTTTTTTTAAATGCAAAAGAAAAAATCTTTTTATTGGAAATCTTATCATTCATTTGTTATTCTTTTTCACTAAGTGAGAAAAATCTTATAAATTCCAAATTAACCAAACTTCAAATTTTGAAGAGATAAAGACATCTGTCATGTTAAAAATATAAATCATACAGCAAACTAGGAATGCAATTAGTTAAAATAAATGAAAATTACTCCGAATGAAATAATGTATATCGATTAACTATTAAAAACGCATTCCGCTCGCCGGTCATTACTAGCTTGATTATTTCGAAAAATACACCTTCACAATATATTTCGCGGTGCGCTCTAGTGAATCCATAAGTTCCTCTCCTCAGAACTCTTCTCGCTTACCTAATATTTAATGATTTCCAACTCTGAATTGTGCCCTTGTACGAGGGAATTTTATCTCGGCGATTTATGCAGGGCATTATATTTAGAAAGTAATCGAGCGTCATTCGAGCCATATAAGCTTCGACGAATTACGCCGTCGGGTAGCTGCCCGTCATATGGATAACTTTCTGAATGACTCAATTTAATTGAAATGGAATACGTGATTCTTCAGCCATAAAATGTATTACGCTGCAAAATATTTAAGAGCAGAGATTAAAAGATGAAAAAAAAAATTTTTTTTTCGTCTCTTCATTTTACTTCTGTTCTTTTCACTTCAAAAAACCAAATTAAAATGAGTTATTTATCGTTGATTTTGTTAAATAGCATACTTTAACGAGCTTAAATTTTGGTGAATTATTCATAAAGAAAACCCCTGTCAGATATTCTATAATGCAGAAAACGAAATTCGTATTTATATTTAGCTTTCTTTATTTTTAAAGTGTGATTATTTAAGCCAAATTAGGGAATTTTGTATTTAGAATAAACGCATCAAGTGTTAACTCACTTTGAAAAACTGAATTTATAAGAAATTATAGAGATATATTTTAAGCCTATAGATAAGAATATTGCTCAATACAACCCCTCAGACAAAGGGTGGTAAAATTTTTTATTTTATCATATATACCAGGAAATCGTATATAGCTTCTGTCGAAGAGAAATATTCCCAGCATTCAACTTCAGTTATTTGTCCAAAAAATGTCATTAATCTCTAATCATTAGTTGTTGATAGATTAATGTTACTCTTGGATGATTAATTTTTTTATTGTAAAAAACATTTTAACTAAATTTAAAATTACTTTTCATAAAATTTTGATTTAAGACTGAAGTAACATAAATTTATCTTTCCTAACATATTTGGGCTTCCTCTTCAAGATCTAAAAATCTCTCTCTCTCTCTCTCTCTCTCTCTCTCTCTCTCTCTCTCTCTCTCTCTCTCACACACACACACACACACACACACACACACACACACACACATATTTAAATTCATTGTTCTTGTTCACGCCTAAAGTTTTAGTATTTTAAAACTAAAGTTATCAGAAAGAAAGATAAAAAGATTTTTCAAAAAAAAAAGTAACAGTTCTAATCAGTAAATTAAAACATTATTTCTTTAATATATATATAGGTCAATACTCAAATTTGTAATTTAAATTTATAGTGAGTTTATTAGTGATACATTATATCCTATTTCACCCTTGAAATAATATTTTGTGAATATTTGATGATTTACGATAAACAAGAAACTTGAATGAAATAAATTTAAATAATTTAAATATTGTTACAAATAGCTTTAAAACTTATGCGTGTGAATGTTTTACGTGAGGTATTTTAGAAAAGAAAAGATGAAGAATTTATCTAAAGATATTTTATCTATTATGATCAAGCTTTTAAATTTTCTTAACAATTAAATTAAATCAACACCAATACACACACAGGATTCTTAAATTGAACTTCCCCAACTATTTAGTCATGCAAAGTTTTGTATACTGTATTGTTCAAAATGACGTAAAATTCGGACATTAGATACTTAAGACCACTTGCTTATTATTATTTTTTAAATAGTTCAAGAAATCCCCGATGAGATACACTTTAGATTAACTAATAGTAAACCTTGTCTGCAACCCGGAGAGGAATGTGAAAAATCTGCATTAATTCCACTAACATGCCGAGAAATAAGTCATTTCAAATGTGCAAATTATGCAAGTTGTTCTTGACAGGCCTGTTACAAAAATTTAGAAGCTGTGTAAACATTTATTTTTATATTTGAGTGAAAATATGCACCATATTTCAATACTATATACATTGGTATAATCTTAGTCATTGAAACACACTTAAGGAAGCTTAGCATGGGTTAGTGATTGGACAGCCCTCTTTAGCTTGAATGATCTAACACTCTATCTTACCGAGGCCTTTGTTGAATAACAACATATGGATGTTGCGTTTCTGCGCTCTATATGCAAAATTGTAAGGTTATGGGAGTTTCTGGGTTTCCTCGCCGAGCTGGCAGCCGAATGGTTAGCGCTCTTGCCTTCGGTTCAACAGTTCGTGGGTTTGAATCCCACCTTGGGCATGGATGTTTGTAGTGGTTCGGAATCCACTTTAAGCCGTAGGTCCCGGTCTAATTAGCCCTCGTGTGCAAAAAATGACCGTTGAGCGACAAACAAACAAACAAACAAATTCTGGGTTTCCTCCTCGTAAAATGAGAATAAAGCCAACTACTTATAACTCAGCGGGAAGTTTCTTAAATGTTTACAATTCATCTGATAGGTTATCCATGATGTTAAAAGTTACCCAATTAACTGCAATGCAAACAATTTCTGAATCATAACAATGATCTTGAGGATAAGATAAATTGTTTATTTTTATATAAAAATATATCAAAAATCGATGAAATACATACGTAGTAGTAAAAATAAGGATATCAACAAGTGATCAAATATCAACAAAAACATCAATAAGTGATCAAATATCAACAAAAACATCAATAAGTGACAATTTGTACGCTACAAACATCATTTAACTATTTTACATAAACATCCTAGCAAAGAGTTTTTAAGGTATACAGAATCCACAAATTTGCTTGCTTTACTTGCTAAGAGCCAAATTTATTTAGATATGTCGATGATTTTCACCGTGACATAATTAGCGTATTATATCATTGGTTTTCTCCTTTCACATTATTTAACCCACTTTTACAAGAAAAATGCTCTCATCATAATTAAAAAAAAAATTTCACGCAAAGTCTTTTCTTTTTTAATATCGATATTATTCCTCTGTGAATTAAAAACATTTCTTGATAACCATCCAGTTCTATTAAACTTCTCATAATCAACGATTGTTCGTATTTTACATTCCGCTAGTCTTATAGCACAACCTATCTTTAAATTCTCGTACACTTATTATTTTATAAATCACGATTGCTTGGACAAAAATGTAACAATTTTCAAAGCTTCTATTCCCACACGTTGTGATAGTTATGAGGCTGTACATTGTCTTATAAATTATGTGAGTAAATTTAATTGGGAAAATATTGTTTAATATATTTGAAAGTTTGAACATAAAATATAACTTTTCTGTAAAAAATCATTACGAATAGATTTTTATATTTTTCATTCTCAACGGCATTTCGGAGATTTATATACTTTAAAGCTATTTTAGTAGAAATATTTAATTATATAATTATAATAGTTTTAATTATTATTTAATTATTGTATAAATTAATTATAATGTTTTTATGACAATTTTCTTTTGTACAGCAAAACCACACATCCACAGATGTACATGTATATGTACTTATACAAACGAATGTATAGAGATTTTGACTTTTGGCAACTTAAAATATTTCTTGATAATTTGTTAATTAATTATTTATAATTAGCTAATTAATTCTGGTTTAAATGCTAGTATTCAATTTTAATCTTCAACCATCTAAATACTGAATTACACATATATGATACTGATTTACGCATATTTAATTGAGATATGATCCAACACCTAAGCAAACCATCACCAATTAAACTGTAACTTTTAGGTAATATAATATAATCTACATCGATAGATATTTTTATTTAGTAGTTAAATTATAAATACTTTAATGTAATTCTAAAGCTTGGGAATTTTTATAAGTAATCCAAAATCGTTTTAAGGTTAAAATACTATACTGAAAAACAGTGAATGAAATTCATATGTTAATAATTAATAAAATGTTCAATAGAATTTAATTTTTCTTAATGTAAAGCTTAGAAGTTGACGTAAAAATGACATTAATACGCAAATTACTGCGAAAATATGTGCTTATTATTCTTAAAAATTGCAAATGAATGTACAGAAAATGAACTATTATCTTAAGAATGCAAATATAATTCTTTATTTTTGTGTAAATGCATTGTATACTATTATAACTATTATAATATTTCATTAATGCAAAACATCTTCCGAACATGTTTAATACAAAAACTTAGATGGAAAATAATTTCCTGGTTTTAAAAAATCAAAAAGTTCTGTCTATGAATAGAAATACTTCATAAGGAACAGAAAGGAAACAACATTTTCAAAAGTAATGACTTTTCAATTTATAACAAGGAAGTAGATAATCGAATGAGTTATCTCTTTGAGAAGAAAGGAAAATAATTGGAAAAATCATAGAAAATCCTGCACATTTTTATGTTATCACAGTTGTGAATTCAAAATTGGTAAAGAAGCTTGTTTGGTAATTCTAAAAAATACGCTTAGAGAAGCCAGTTATCACTGAAATAGATCCAAAAATATTATTCCATAACATTCCAAAAATAAGTCAGAAAAAGAAACTTAATTTACTGAAAGTTACTTTTATCTCCCAGATTTCAAAAAAATGATCTGTTCAATTTTCTAAATAAAATGTAATTCATATTGCGTGTGATGATTCATTCTAACACATCAAAGAACTCTGGTATTTTGATAATTAATCATAGCTCAAATGCTATAATTTAATATTAGTCTGCGATTTTTTTTTTAAAAAAAAAATCCAAAAAGCTGGTTTGCACGTATAGTTTGAATTTGGAATTAGACAATCATCATTTGAATAGGAATTGAACATGATCCAATTTTTAAAAAAATTATCAACACTTAAATTGTAATTTATTTTTTTATTAATACGGAGTACTTATTTTTCATTCATTTTTTATCAAATTCAGTATCAGATTTAGTTGACTTTCAATCGTAAGTAACTTTGCAATTTAATTTGTGTGCATTTTCTAAATATAAATCAATACTTTTAAAAATCATAACATACTGAATTTTAATTACATAAATTCTAATTTTAAGATATAAACAGTGATTATGTTTGATGATACGATTTAAAAATTTGAAAAATATGAATTACTAATTGAAATGAAGTGAACTATATTAAAAACATGCGTAGTTCCATGAAAATTTGTTTGTTGAAGAAAAGATAACAAAAAATGCGAAAAATACAGAACTTTATGAGAACAATAAACACAACTATTAATTTTTTAAAAGGATTTAAAATCAGAGATACTTCAAGAAAATCTTTTCTTATCATGACCATCCTATATAAACTTTAATCTACTTATGGAGCTCGCCTTCTTATACGGGCGTCTCAGTCCCAAGAACCCAGGGATCTATATTCTCTCTCTGTTTTTCCTCTCTTCTTTTCCTTATCATTTCCATCCTTCGACGGTAAGCGAGGGAGCTCTCTATGAGTACCTGTAGCCGCGCTGATTGCATCTTGCTTCTCATAGACTGTCAAGATCCCTATGTGTTGGCCATGCGTGGCAAACTTTTGGACGAGTGGTACACTGTGATCCCCACTGTACCAATCGGCTGGTACCAAACTACAGTCGTGGCTTGTCTGCTAGGGATCAAGTGAAGGATCAATTCCTTAGGCTTGGCGTTAAGGGTGGTCAGGGTGGCTCCCAGCATATGGGTGTTGACTTGCATTATGGTAAGCACTGAGGGTGAAAATATCCAGAGCTGGTGGTTGCCATCCTTTGTAGGGTTCTTTGGTTGCTGGTATCGTCGAGCTTGAACCATTACAAATATCATATGGATTCTATGTTTTGCGTCATTGAAGTCAATTTATCTACTCGTTACATGTTGATAATCTCGCCAAGTATCACCTTTTCTGATGCAAAAACTTCTAACATCAACTATTAGTGACATACAAAATGTTAAAGAAAATTATGAACGGGAGATATATTTGTTCAAGTTGACACAAAACAAGCTTCGATAATCAGTAATTTGAAGAAAAAAACTGGGTTTATTTTCAGTCGAAATATCATTTTATAAGGCCTTAAATGTATCTCCTGGTGTCCTTTTTAACCCCGATTTCATGCATGTTACAGAAGCAGAATTTTTGGAAGAATTAGTTGATCAAGGAGTTTATGCTGCACGTTGTATAAGCATTCGACATTGCGGTGGACTTAGCCTCACCCAACACATTGTCTTTTATTTTCAGAAACCAGAGTATTATCAAAATCCTTAAAATCAGGTTATATAAATTACAAACTGTGGTCCGTACATTCCTAACACTTTTAGATGTTTTAAATGTCAGAGATATCATTCCCAACAAGCATGTAAGAATACTGATCCTATGTGGAGAAAATGTGCACAATCTGGTCATGAAACTAATCTTGTACTTCAGAAATGCTCAAGTGTTGGAACTGTACTAGTGTATTTTTTAAATCTTTTCTTTATAGATCTTCAAGAGAGAGGTAATTACAACCAAGATAAAGCAAAGTAATACTTCCAAGAAGCAAGAAAAGTAGTAAAAATAGAATACCAAAATTTGGCGTTTCCAATTCTTCTACTTTACAAACAGATTCAAAAGTAAAAAACAATCCAGCGAATAAGAGTAGTTTATCAATATCTGCTCCATTTTCAACTTTGTCATCTAACGCGATTTTACAACAACTTCTAATATCACAAAGAAATCTACTTTAATTACCAATAAGTCTAAGACTGATTACACAAATATTTAAAAACCAAAATCTCGATAAAAAAAGTATTAAAAGAACAATTGATATATCCTTTTCTGAAACAGATTTGAAAATTGGAGACCTCTTCTACTTCTCAGACCGTTTCCAAAATGTAGAAAATATAAACACAAAAAACAAAAAAACAATCAAATAAAACCTGCTCTGGATGACATTAATTTTCAGAAACTGTCGTGGCTCTTGGAAAATATGGAAACTTTTTTATAACATTTATTTGTCTCCTTTTTCTGGCTTTCATGAATTTGTGTTTTAGTGTGCGTATATTCTTCTAAATTAGTTCTAAACCAAGAATTTACCTAAGCACTTAACTTTTTTAAACATTACTTTGTTTTTGACCTATCTGAGGGTCTTGAGCCAGTAAAATCAAAATCAAATCAAACCTAAATTTTAATGCAAACTATTGCTAAACTTTATTCAAATTTGCTGATTCAACTTGTTTATAGAATTGTGAATGCTCATAGTAATTAATATGACAGTGGCCGTTACGATAATTGCAAAAGAAACTATTGAAACGTTTTTGTTACTTTTTAAAAATGCTACTTTAAATAGTTATTGCATGAAATATGATAATTTCTGATAAAGATACGTATTTTCTCATTAATTTACATGGATAACACTTTATTAGTTGACTTGGTTTTATTGTCGATTAACTGTCATTTTTTGCATATGAAAGATAATTAGGCCGGTATCTACTGTTTGAAGTGGATTCTCCGAATAACTACAAACACATCTACTCATCTCCGATTACTTTTCTTGAAAAACATTGTGAACAGAAGGGTCAAATGCTCTAAAATACTCCAAATGAATATTAAGTTTGAGTTTAGTTCTCAATCAATGTTTACACTTATTTTTATCATCACGAAGACATAAAAGGTTGACTCGATCTTGCCTAACCAGATCTACAGCATTGCAGCAAAACACATTGTCACGTGAAATGCGTTGCACTTGCATTCCTCAACAGCAATTTGTATGCAATTAATAATTAGTCATACCGTTTGCTTTGTACATATATTTTAAAAAATGGTAAAGAATTGTCAATAAATAATTCTAATGTTAGTATTCAATTTTTATCAGCATTTTATTAAAATTTAAAAAAACATGAGCTAATGGTATTTTCGCTTGAATGAATTTTTTATATTATTTTTTAAAGTCAAATTACGGTTTTTCTTAAATATAGTGGCTTATAATTGTAGCTTGCAGAAGCAGATATTTTATTTCGATTCAATTCTGTTTGAGATAATATTAAACCGAACTTTATTCCCATGTTATAAGTTAAGAACTCTTTCAATAGTAATATGCGATTATTAAGAACATAATCAAAGCACATTCAATGTTTTTTTCAAACATATTTCAGAAGATACGATTTACATTGAAACATCCGAAATAAAATTTTTCTCTTTTGATTTAAATCACTGACTTAGTATAGATAAATTTATCATTTTTACGTGTGCTTATCCTAGCACAGAATTAATTTTTAGTATATGAACAGAATTTTTAAAGTATAACTACTCATGGAGAATTTTATAAAAGTAAAATTCAGACATGCTTGAATAAATATATAGCAACTCTTTAAAATTTTGATTAAATATCATACCTGTTTCTTTCAGCTGTATTCAGCAAAGTATTTCTTTTCAACTGCATTCAGCAACAAAGTTTTCTCAGATTACTTTCTCTCGAAAATTTTCCTTTTATTTCTTTGTATGTATGTGTCCTATTTTAACTATTGTTAAACTTCAATCTCTTTCATGTTGAAGAAAATTTAGAATTTAAACTTTCAGCTATAATTTCCTCTTCTCTCTCAAATGGCTATATTCTATTACACTTATATAAAGAGAGAGTTGTGTCTTAAGTTAATATAAAGTGTTACTTTAGACTTTCCTATTGTGTTTCAGGGTTGAAATTGAGAAGTCACTTTGGGAATTTTAACTTTATAAAGCTTATTTTGTACTATCATTATTCCTTGCGAATATATTGTTTTTCAACGGTAATGACTTTTAATTTTTTGTTTCTTAACTTTGAAAGTTTTTTTTCTATTTTCTAAAACATTTCTCTTACATTGGAACTTACTATAAAATTTCTCTTATCTTAAATTTTTACAAAAACTGTTATTTTTGAGATAATACTAAATTTTTCTAGAAAATATTCTCCAATTTTGAAAACATTTCATTTTATAAAATTATCTAGAAATAATCGTCTTTATTAAACAGATATACAGGTATTTTCTCACTGAGAAATTAGAACGCACTAATAATTTACAAATAAATGTTATTAACATTTTTTAAGTATTTTAAAAATATTTTATTGGTTATCAAGTTGATATAATTCAAAAGAAAAACACGTTATACCTATAAAAATAAATAAAAATTTATATTTTTAAAATTGCGTCACACTTTTTAAATAATTGATGTTGAGTCAGCTTTAAAGATTAATAATTGTTTTTCTGTATTTATCACATAAATTTTAATTTTAAAAAATGCTTATTTATTAATATTTTTGATAAAAAGTTTTTAACATCATGTATATCTCTGAAATGTATATCATCAATTAATGAAACTAATCATCAATCACTTCGTTTCAATAATTGCTGAACTGCAGAAAAAATTAGCTAAACAACAGCTATTCAGTTTGTTTTATAAAATACCTTTTCTTTTGTATCACATATTATTTATTTAAAGAATACTTAAGTGAGACTGAAAACTAAATATAAAAAAGATCACTATAATAATGGTATTACTTGTTTAAAGATAACGTTTCGCAGGACTCGAAAGAAGGATTGAGACACAAATAAAGTGCAGTACTTTAACGCAACAGAAATATAACAGCGACAGTTCAAAGTCCCATTAATATGAACAACATGTGACCGAGACATACATGCTATGGCACGCCATACCTTTACTCCTGAGATAGGCATGTATGATGATATCTAATAATCATACTGACTCCAGGTGGTGAACCAGTATGATACGCATATAATGATGTCAGACGAACATGTACACATTTATCAGACATGATGTCATGATAAATAAACGTGTATTGGCAATGTGAGTTTCAATGTCTTTACATACCACATCACTTTGTTATTATATAAATTTCATGCACCTTCGTCATGCCACCTTTGTTCTGCACCAGCTTTAATGTTCGGCAGGATAATATGTCTCATGATATAATCATTTTTCTGTATGCAAACCTCTGATATCCTTTTGAGAACAACATAACAGCCTAAAGCTGCTGTAAGGCAATTTTACGAACTATATCCTTTGGGGGGGGGACTTTTCATAAGTAGTGGGCTGTATTCAAGTATCATAAGTAATACAACTCTGGAAAACTTCCAAACATCCACCCCGACAAACGTTATTACAGAAAGCAGAATAACAATATCCCCGTCAGGTTATTCAACAATGCCTGGAATCAAATTCGGGATCTTTTGCTTCTTAATTTAAAATTTTAATGTATAAAAAGGACTTATCTCACAAAAAAGAACATTTGGCTCAAATGTCATGGGGAAATTGGTGAATCTTTTTTTTAATCTTTTGGTCTTTTAAAATAAACTATGAATCTCATTAAAAACTTTCGTTTATTTGTAGACAAAATAGATTATAATTAAAAGGTACTCATATTTTTATTTAATCATAAATTCTAATGTTTATGATTCAATAACAATATAAGTATGTATTTTTAATTATGATCCATTAAAGTTTGATTAAAGGTCATGGTTGTACATTATTGTTTTAATGTATAATTTTGCTTGACATCATTTTAAATAAAATATTATTTCTTTTAGTTGTTCATGATTGACAATTGTGCCGATGATTGGAGGATTGCGATGACACCTCAAAGGATTTCACTTATCTTTCTGGAGTTGGCCGTCTGTGCCGTCCATCCCATTCCCGGGGAATATTATTTCACGTGGACCACCAAATTGGCCAACCAGAACGGCATAGTTGAATCACGAAAGGTGCCCATTGACGTCACTCTGTCCCTACCGATGTTCCTACGCTTGTATCTCATTTGTAGGGTTATGCTCCTACACAGCAAACTATTCACAGATGCCTCATCTAGGAGCATTGGAGCCCTCAACCGCATTAATTTCAACACGAGATTTGTCCTCAAGACCTTGATGACTATCTGCCCTGGAACAGTTCTTCTAGTCTTCATGGTTTCATTGTGGATTATTGCATCGTGGACACTCAGATTGTGCGAGAGGTAAGATCTCAATATTTTTATACGTATTTTATGGCTTTATTTCCCCCTTTTCCCAATCTAATACAGTAAGAAAATGATTGACATTTTAACCTAAATATCTTTTACTCACTTTTCTACTTTTAAATTCTTTTTGTTAGTTCTTCCATTAAAAAATTGACTGACTTTTTGTGTTAAAAAATTAACTTGTTCAAATTTTAAAATATTTAAAAAGATGTCCTTTTTAAACTGACAGCCTCACTTATAACCATTATATTACTTAGTTAATTTTTCAGATATACAAATTAAAATAATTTGTCGTCACAGAAATTCATGCATTTAAAGTTGCTTAGATTTCTCAAAAACTACTCTTTTTCAAAACACACAAGCAGGAAAAATACCAACATTTCATTAAGTATAAATATAAATTTATTTTCTTAAATCTCTTAAAACTAAATTATCATTATTGCAGAAGAATAAACTATATTTATGAAAAATATTGGCTCACACACATGAGATTATCTTACTATAACTAACAAAAATATATCTCATTAAGATACTCAACTTTTAATTTCAGCATTCATAGTAATTTTCCCTGCAGCTTTAACATTCATACTAAACTCTACAAAAATAAAAAAATTTGTATCATTTTTCATTTTCTAAAAAAAGTTTTGTTTTTTTAAAGATAAATTAAAATTAGGTATTTATTTTCATTTTATATTCTACGAGTTTTATGTAAAAAGATAATAAATGATGTTTTGTTTTTACAGTAGAATTACTTTAATTACTTAGTCCATTTTAGGATTCGGAGACATTATGGTAATATAACAATTATTTCATTCTAACAGCTTATTAAATAGTGTTTAGAGACGAAAACTGCATTTAAAACTTAAAGGTGTGTATACAATTTTTTATTTATTGATTTATAATGACAGAGCATAAGTAAGCCATACGGTAAGTATCAGTTGTGTTTTAAAAAAAACCACACCGGTCAAAAGATTTGGTATGTTAGATGTATTTCTGACCAGCTTGAAGAAGAAATGTATCTTAAATGGAAGCAAAACATGGTAATGTTACTCTGTATTTGAAATTTAGATATATTCCAGTATAAATGTATACTTTATTATTTAAATATATATAATGACACATCTATTATATTTCTCTCTTGTATTTTCTTTTTATGTGTATAATGAATATCTCTCAAGTTACTCACATTTTTTTCAGCTCATTTCAATTACAACTTCAATCTAGAAGTAAATTATAATAAAAAT
Organism: Latrodectus elegans; assembly: GCA_030067965.1. NCBI lineage: Eukaryota > Metazoa > Arthropoda > Arachnida > Araneae > Theridiidae > Latrodectus > Latrodectus elegans. The sequence continues at coordinate 38,498,274 of CM057817.1, read as the reverse complement.
TGAAAATTCCATTTTAATTAAAAGGAATAGCATCTCAAACGTGAGATTTTGAGATGTTTACTTTTCGCTTATTTAATATTGATTATGTTTATTGTAAATTAATAATAAAAAATTAAAATTTTTGTATCCCATGGAAATAATGTATAAAAGAGATTTTGTATTACTTTAAATTCTTTAGCAGGCTAAAAAAACCTTTATGTGGATATAGGCATATCTTTATTTGAAATCTAGTAAAAAATTAATCCTCTAAGTAAAGGCATAAATCCGATTAGACCATACTATAGATGAGAAGTTTTTCTTTTTTTAAATATGTAAATGATTGCTTATAAAAAGGGATTTTAATCCTACTCAGTATAAGTAACTAATTTGCTTAAAGTAAAAAATTTACTTTTTCTTAATTCTTATCTGTAATTTTATATAATTCTTAATATTTAATAATACTAAAACTTAAAAATTGTAATTAGTTAATCTGCATTCAAAAATTAATTTAGTTTGAAACAAAAACTAAATTAAGTTTATTTTCCAAAATTGCTTGATTGATTTAATAACACTTAATTTCCTCACAGTTCCAAGTCAATCAAAAAGGGATCATTTAATTTATTTTTTTATTTTTTAAACAAAAATATTTAAATTTGTTTTAATTTTCTACCTAAAGTACATATAGCAGGAATTTTATGTGAAAAAAGGTTTTCCTCATTTCTTCAATACAGAATATATCTAATAATAAAAAGGAACTTTTTCATAAATAAATCTTTTTCCAATGTATTTTAATTAATTAGTTTCATAAAAATTTTAATCTCATCTTTAAATATCAACGAACGTATTGCTGAAATTCTTATAAAATCACGTTTTAAACATTTTTCTAGAAATCAATTTAAAAAATGCATGCATTTTTTAATGAAATTTTATATTTATAGATTGCTCTCCTAAAGTAAATAACTATTGGTTAAAATTTCAAATTAATTGTTAATTTCAAAAGCAAAAACACCAAGAACTTAACAAACTCAAAATAGCCAAAAAATGCTATCAAATAATTCAAAGTGAAATTACATCTATTCATTGTAATCGCTGGTTTATTAATGAACATTTTATAAAGTATAATTAACATTTTATAAAGTGAAATTAAATCTATTCATTGTAATCGCTGGTTTATTAATGAATATTTTATAAAGTATAAGAAAAAAGATTTTTTCTCATTAAAATATTTATTAGATATTACGACCAGATATATTCATGATTTACATATTCGTAAAAGTACAGATATTATTGACGTGCCATTTAAAAATCAGACACTTTATACAGTGTACCTTGTGTTACCATTTATTTGTGGATAACCAAATTTTAATCAAAAGGGTAACATAAGAAATATGCTAAAAAATTATTGTGTTTTTTTCTTTGTTTTTATACTGTGTGTGAATTTTCATCGTGTCCTCAAATTATAATTTTTCTTAAATGAGCTTCGAAAATTTGATAGATTCCAAATTTTATTCTTCCGGATAAAAATCATGTAATCATTTTTTTTCATTCATGTTTTTATTGATAAATCTGAATATCACTTTCATTCTTTACTATATCATTACCTAATAAACAAATTTTCTTTAAGATAATAATGGGTTCTTTTCTCACATACAAAATTTAGTGTACTTATTTGCAATATTGTTGAGTCATAGAGATTATATCCTTATATTCATAAATAAATGATATGACTTGATGCTTTTTTTACATCATTCTAAAAGAGAGAGATATACTGTTTTTTTATCCACTTCATTCATAATTTGTAAACTTCTGTGTATATTTTCCACATACTTATGTATACTTAATTCGATATAGAGTACTTTTATGTCATTGATCTATTATAGCATATGATTTTTCAGTGTATTCTATTTGAGTTTCAGTGCAAAAATCAGACTTCTTCTATGAATTGAATAAAATGTTAAATTTCTTTGGCAAACAATGCATTATATATATATATATATATATATATATATATATATATATATATATATATATATATATATATATATATATATATATATATATATATATATATATATATATATATATATATATATATTAATATATATGTATATATAGTGTTAAAATATGTTTAATTAATTTGGAAACATAAAATATTTAACTGTAAGAAGAATTACAATTGCATTTGAATCGCTTCTTTTATTTAGATCATTGCATTGTATATTATATACATAGAGAATTATTGCATACTTAGTATCTACCTTTAATTTTTATTGGTTACGTTAATTTTAAAAAAAAATATTTATAGGACAGAAACTAGTATATATATATATATATATATATATATATATATATATATATATATATATATATATATATATATATATATATATATATATATATATATATTACTACATACATATTAAGCAAGATTCTGAGCTTATGCTATAGTTAATTGAATTAATTACAGAATAATAATTAACATACATTAATGAGATGATTAATTGAATAATATACTTAGGGTGTATACCACACAGTATATTTTTGCTTTAGTGTAGATTTCCTAATTTGTTGCAGATAATTTTTTGGGTAATACATGTATACAATCAATGCCTCCTTCAACAAATTATTTTCTCTATATTAAGACTAAAAAATATGCTAATCTTAAATAATAATATTATTATAATCACATATTTTTGATCACAAAACTTATCGTATATTTTGTAAGCAAATATTTTAAAAAACTCTTAACTTAATAACAAATTATATTTTGTACTTCGATTTAGTTTTTAGACCTGATTGTCAAAAAAAGAAAAAAGGTAGATTAATTTTCAAGAGAAAAAAAAATTTACTTCGACATAGTGTCATAAAATTTCCTTTCAAAGAAGAATAACGTGAATATTAATTAATTAATTTGCTCATGCATCTTATGATTAGTAGCGTCACAAATAGTTCCTTTTTATTTTATTAAAAGTATCCCTTTCAGATGGCAAGAAAATAACTTGGAAGAATAATCAACAGATTTCTGTCTCTCTCTTACTAAAAGACATTGAAATTCATGTATGCTCAAACATAAATATTTTTACAAAGAGTGTACAAAATACTTGAATGACAATATGACTATGTCTTTCTCAATACCCTAACACAAATGATTTCCATTAAATATTATTTTACATTTAAGGAATAAATTAATGAAGTAATTCACATGTACATTTCTAATTAGATTTAAATTCAAGTAAACTATTATATTTAATAACGAGTAAGGAAAAATAGGGAAGAAAGATGATAATTTAGGTCTTTTATAGGAGTGGAAGCTGTTTTTTCTGTTATTGACAAATAATGATGATTTCAAAAGGGATAATCATATTATGTATCCAGGATAATTTTAGTTAGCAAATTTATGCTACATTTTTCAGACATATTAGAATTTTCTTGAATATTAAGATAACTTAAACGTATTTTTATGAAAATATAGAAACAAAATCTAAAGTCAATGGTAATAAAAATTTTAATTCATTTTTTTAGTTTTATTACTTTTTAAATGCTCCTTTTACTGTTAGAATGAAATAATAATAATAACCCCTGTGGTTTGCTAGATTTTTATGAAAATTTCAGTTCAATGTATGTAAGAGAGATATCAATAATATATTTTCGCTATAATTCATGGACGTATGCAATAAGCTCTTATAAATCTTTAAAACCAGGCAGAGATTCAAAGTATATGCCAGTTAAATTTTGTTAATCACAAATTAAATCTTGAGAAAGTATATTCTTTATCATATAGTTAGTATTAGAAAAAAAAATTAACATTTTTGTGTTATAATATAGTTCCACTGAAGCTTTATAAGGATCATATGACTTCATTTATCTCTGCGTGATCCTCTTAAATTATCTGTATTGCACAAATATTTTATTTTGAATTTTTAAGAATTCATGTTACCTCTCACTGATCAACATAAATTGCTTCCTCACAAAAATTTACTATTCGAGCTTTTCTTAATAATGTGAGATAATTAAGAAATTATTTTTAGGAAATAATTGATGTCATTTAAAGATCAAGATAGTTATTGCAATAAGTTATAAGGGAACATTTAATTCTTTTTTTGTAAAAACTAAGCACAATTTTAAATTCATTTAGTTAAATTGTTACTTTTGTTACTTTATTGTTACTTTATTATTATTTAAATTGTTAATTTAAGTAATATCTATTTATTTGGTATTAAATATGTGTTCTAATGCTTTGGGATTACGAATGAAAAATCAAACAAAATTCACACAAATTCCCAATTTTTGGAAATCTCGTCTTAAAGTGTTTTTAGTATTTCCTGTTTATCAAATAGTTAACTTTAACGATTATCTTTTTATCATAAAATTTAAATTTTTATAATAAATTTAAACGCAATGATGCTTAAAATTAACTTTTCGTGTATTCAAATTGTTATATAAAGAAGAATTATCGAATGACATTGACATCTGAATAAAAAAACATTTATCTGGATTTTAACTCTTTAAGATTTCTTAAACTTCAACAATGGATTATCAATGTGAAGATACCTTAATATTATATGAAGAATACTATTAACAATATTTTTGATACTCACTTATGTACCGAAAACGTAATTAGATATTTCATTATTGCTTTAATGTTACTTTTTATCTTAAGTCAATAACTCATTCTATCAATTAATTCCTAATGTACATAATATTTTGTGAAGTATTTTATAAAAAAAGTACCTTTTATATAAGAATTAAAAACTTTCTAAATGTATTTTGTGAAAACCTTAAAATAAAATAAATCTATATTCATTAGATTTCTCCGATTTTTCTTCAAAATATCAATTACAAATGTGAATATGCAATCACTAATTATGCTACATAGCATCAGTAAAATTTTACTAAAAAATGCAATTAGAAAGAAAATGATCAGAAATTTAATTTATGATTGAATTTCATTTGATCATTCATTTTCTAGGTAGTATATATATTTATTTTTATATCACTAATTTATCCAAAAAAATACCATCTTGCATTGCATTTAATTAAAAATCCAATATTTATATGTTTAAAAATATTTTGCTCCTTTATTTCTGAATTCGATATACCTTTGATTGAATAAAATACTCTATAAGAACACTTTCCCTTTCTTTAAAGGAAAATAAAAGCCTCTGAAATTTGATATGACTTAATTTAATTTGCAATCACTGATTTTCTATTTGAGTCTCTTAAAGAGCTCAAATGGTAAGAACTGAAAGTTGAATCCATCTTTTCTGTGTTTTTAGCCCTTTTGCAAAGTTTAGAATGTAATTGCATTTCAGAGAGACATTTTTATTGACCCTTAGGCCATAAGAAAAGCAGCAGAGGGGAAATGAAATTACTGGCATAAATTTTTCAAGCCTTTTTTTATTTCCTTATTTTTAACGAATTGTTAGCAGTACTTCTTTCTTTATTCTTCTTTTAAGAACTGGTTAAGACGATTATGTTTCCCCTTTCATGTGATAGATAAGATGCATTGTGATCATTGAGATACATTCATTGACTCCAATAGTAGCATCAAATAGGTACTTTTTCCAAAATATGATTTTAATAATATGCTCAGTTATATTTTAAGTTTATTTGGTAAAAATAAACGTTTACTGAATAAAAACTTCCTTTTTGACATAAATTTCAGGCTGTACAGTTATTGAATCTCTCTTAAGTTCCTTTATGCCTAAGATAGATGATTATAGTAATATCTTAAAATAAATTATAGTAAAATCTTGATTACTCCCATTTATCTAAATAAAAAAAAACATCAATACTTAATAAAGAAGAAATGCTTTCAGGGAAAGAAATAGAAATTTTTAATGTTTTTCTAAAATAATAAATCCATAAATTTATTAGAAGGAAACATTTTTAATATTCCTTTATGAAAAAGTATGCCTTTGTAATATATTGAGTACATAAACTGTTCATGTGTATTATCAAGTAGATTTGTTCAATATTTGTGGCTCGAATTTTGTGGATTAAATCAAAACTTTGGCGTTTATCTGCTAATTGGACAGCCAAGCCATTCATATTTGAGGATGATATGAGAGATCACTGTAATTAATACTGTCAATTCATTATTTTTACTTGACGTTTTATATTATTTAAAAGTGTGCAAATAATTCTTCCTTTTTTATATATAACATTAAGGATGTGTACTGCGTTCAACGTTTAACATCATTGTTTTCATATTTAACTATTCACTCGTACCTCTTATGATTTTTAAACACTAAAAATATTCAAGAAACAATTTTAATAAATTTCCTTTTCATCATTATACAAACAAATGCTCTAGTGCTTCATAATATAACTTGATGCAGTTAAAAAATATGTATAATATTTGTGAAAAATTTAACAGTAATTTTTTTTATTTTTTTATTCTAACAAAAGCACAAAATAAATAAGTTCTGCTTTCCTTACTTTGACGACTACTACATCATTTCCTTTTCGTTACGCGGGGTTTTTTTTCCATAATTTTCTTTCAGTATAACTAATCAGATAATGGCCTTCAGGAATAAACAAAAATAATATACTCGATAAGTTTTAATAGCCTACTTATTTGCTGTAAATAACTAAAATTTATTTTTAAAATTCGTGATAAATATTGCATATATAAGTGTACCAGCTCTGAAAACCTAACAAAGAGTTAGGTTTCTAATATTTTTCAAAATATTTTTTTTTCAATTTTATAATATTATTTACAAGGCACCGCTCTCATGACGGATAGATGGTACATTCCTTCCTGATTTTGCCAAATATTTTTATCTGAATAGCACCTATGTTTTTTCAGCTCGTAAAGTTTGATAATACAGATTTGGCAAAGTAGAAGTTAGTTGCTGCCCTTTTTAAAATGCTATTTTATGTTTTAAATTCGTCTTTTTTATCATGTGACCAAAGTTTCGAGGAAATGTGTAAGAAGAGCTTTTGTAATAGAATGCAGCACAAACCATGAAGCTATTCTTCCACATTCGATTTAAATGCACAAAAATACATCTACAAAGCATTTAAAAATCAATGATTTAGTACTCATAAGATGGTTGTTACACTCAATATTGCTCAGTTAAAATTCGTTTAGGAGGCATTAATATTCCATAAGAAAGTGTTAAGTTATTATAAGAAAATTTAATTATTAGTATATTCATTAAAATATTAATAGTATTTTCATCAAAATATGAAAAAATTATAAAAGCTAAATGATTCAAATGTTAGAAAAACGTCAGACATTTAAAATTTCTTCGCTTATATTCTGTGAATTAAACTTAACTTTTTAACATTAGTAATTCTTGTATTATGGAGAGTTATTAATACTTTTGTAAATTTAAGCAGTTAAAAATCTTTTTTATTTCCAAAAATGAATAAAATAATTTATTATAATCAAAAATTACATAACCTAAATATATTACAGAGTTTTTTCCCAAATTTTGAACAGATTCATAATCACAAAGTGCAAAAATTTGAGGGAAAACACTACATTCTGTAATTTTTCCAAGCTTGTGTTAGAATGCATGTTTATGCTCAGTAGATTTCTTTGAATTATAGTTGCACTGCATAATTTACTTTAAAAAGGTTTGAAGTCCATTAAATTTGAAAAGTAAAGAAAGTGGAAAAGTGTAATTGAAATTAGTCGAAGTCACATTCAAAATTGTATGAACACTTTCTCAAATAGCTTTAAGCATCTAACAAGGCAAAATACACAACATAGCCTCTTTTTTCACAAAGTCAGGCATTCAGAATTTAGATTAGTGAGTTTCTTTCAATATATTCTCATTTTTACTTTCATCATTCACTTGATATACTTTTTCTATGATGTGTAAATGCATATACTCCATGATTACAATTCACTTAAAATTTCTAAAGGTTAAGCTACTGTATATATAGGAATTATTTTCTTATCCTTCAAGTTATTTAGCTGACTAATTAGCTATTTTAAAACACATTTTCTGTTAAGAGATGTTTCTATTCCAACTTATATATCTATCTATATATATATATATATATATATATATATATATATATATATATATATATATATATATATATATATATATATATATATATATATATATATATAAGAGCGTAAATATTGTGTTTCTAACTCAAGAATATTTTGTTTCAGAACTCAATAAATGTAATTTATATCATAGTAGGTCAATGTTTTTGCCCTTGAAAACTTAAATTAACTTAACTAAATACTGGGTTAAATAATTGACACAATTACTATTTAAAATATATTCTCAAATATATTACAAGTATAAATGTGAAGTCAATATTTTGTTCATATTAAGAGTGAAAATAAAAGTGAAAACGAATAAATTATTATACTTTTCTGATGTAAAAAAGTGTAGAGTATATTGTTAAATGCTTGAGCTATCAGAAAATGTTATTTATATTTCAACCTCAGTGATCATATAGATATACTTAATTTGCAAAAAGAGCTGGAAAAACAGTTTTATCAAAGAAAAGGAAACATAAACGTGGAAAACATGAAATAAAATTTGTAATCTGGCCTGTTGGAGACCATGATTACCTACCATATGAGAAGTCCTTCCAAATAACATGTTTCCTTATTTGTTAGAAAAGTATACGAATGGTGTTCCCATTTAAAATAAAAAAGTTTTATTATTTTATTTACATTTGTATTTTTTATTTTATCTATCACCATTGTTAATGCTACTGTATATGTCAACAGCTACTCAGTTCACATTTTCTAGTATATTCGTTCTCCTAAATAAATTCAAAATCTTAAAATCTGATAATATATATTATTTAATTACAAATAATTAACTTATATAAAAAATTGGTATTAAGCAAAATTATCACAAGCAAGATAATTACCTTAATAGGCTCATTTAGTGATGTTTTTTTTTCAACACGAAGAGATTAAAAATACTTGCTTGAGAATATTAACTTTCTAGTGACAGAAAAATGTCTAAACTACTAATACTTATCAAAAATATCATTTGGCTGAATAATTAGATGAAAATTAAAGGCAGTTTGAAATCAGCCAGAGTTAATAATATATTTGTATGTTATATTACGTGTTGTTCTCTGTGTGCATTTTATGGATTTTAATAACAACTTCAAAACTCAGGTATTAAATTATTAAATTGGGATGCATTCCAGATAAAGAACCATAATTATTAATTTATATTACATGAGCCTGTAAATTATATTGACATAACTGATGCAAAATTCAAATTAGGGAAGAAAATTTTATCTGGGAGCAATTATCAGATTAAGGATGTGATGAGTTGGTGTTAATCAATGGAAAAAACTTCTTATAGATATTGTTAGGTATTTTGGTTCACATTTGAAAAAATAATAGTTTAAAATTTTTACAATTATGAGTAGAGCTTAAATATAGGTCTGTTATTAGATTAGAAAAATGTATCTGAGCTCCTCGATAAGCAAGTCTTTATTCTAACTTTTGATACTTATTAAAATTTTCTGTTTAATTTTCAAATTAATCAGCCTTTTGAGTTCTCTGTTGATAAGTCCTGTTCTAGATTAAAAATGGGTATTTCCCTTTATCTATGTTGGTGAGGAATTCTCAAGATAACATATGCTTGGTTGCTCAGAAATGTCATGTTTTTTTTTTTTTTTTTTTTTTTTTTTTTTTTTTTTTTATTGAGATCAAGGGGATTTATGGTTCAAATCCTTTTTTTTTTCTTATATAATATTTTTATATTATATAATTATATATAATTTATATATAATTATACAATATATATATAAATATATATATATATATATATATATATATATATATATATATATATATATATATATATATATATATATATAAATAATCCGATATAATTTCCTGCATAATAGTGCAATTCTTATTTGGGTCTACAAGATAAAAAGATATAGCTAAGTTGCAAGTATTTAATGGTGAATTGATTCACCTTTTGCCAAATAGGTACAGTTTATAAGATTAACTAAGTGTTATTCTGTGGAAGCAGCAACACAATCTGAAAAACTGGCACTGTTCTTACTCTTTCAAAGAAAATTTTTCTTAATTCGAGCAATATCAATTCAGGAAATTTCTGTCGCAATATCTCCTTCACAAACAATCCGTAGATGTGGAAAGTTTGAAGGGAATAAATGAATAAAAAGGATTTATGTAAGAAATATGGAAAGACTTTTGATGAAGAAAACCTTTGCCCTGAGTCTTTCAGCTGTCTCATTTTCCTCTTTTTGTTCTATTGGCTTTCCGTATTTCCAAATTTACTATGGTTTGTTGCACTTAAGATGTCTAATATTTCTAATACAATTGAGAATATATTGAAAGATATGATAAAAGATTCTAGAAGCACTTCCTTTCAGACTAGATTTTGTAAGAAGACGTTATGAAGCATTGGCGGGAGAACGAGAAACCTTCTTCAGATTTTCTCTTTGATGGCCTGATAAATTATGCTCACAGATTAAATCCCAACATTTTATAAATTTCTAGGCCAATTAAAGAATAAATCAGCAATTTTTGGGAGTATAAAATTCTGCATAATGAATCACATTTAAAAATATACAAACAGCCTTAAATATAACGTTAAATTCTTTCATGCACTTCATAACAACATTTTCTCAATATTAAAGAATAAAAAAATGAGTAATTTTACTTTTAAATTCATCTTAATCTGTGTTATATTCTTTGAGTATAAAATCACTTTTTTTATTTAATGTGTTATTTTGATTTGTATATTTCACATCAATTTATACTTGAAATTTAGAAAAAGGGTATTATTTTTAGAAATGTCTCTTTAAAAATATATGCAAAAGAGCCAATTATGTTTATTAGAATATTCTTTGAATGAAGTATTTTGACATAGCTGTTAGCGGTGCATTTTAAACTGCAGTTCTATCGGCAGATTCCTCTCGTTACAATTCTGCTGGTCTGTTGTTTAGCGGTGACTCTGAAAAATTATCTAATAATTTCCGCTTATCCTCAAAAGATCTTTTCACAAAATGTTGTGGATTTATCGAATTGTGTTTTTAAATTTACAATGAAATTAGTCAATATATGTGCTAACTATATAGAATTATCTATGTATATACGTTTCCCTCTGTTGTTATCCTAGAGGGTTATGGGCTTCTGGTTGTGCTATTATAACGCTTATTATTTCATTAATCCGAAATTAAGACACACGGAACGCACAACATTTCTATTTAATAAACTTTTTTCAAGAATTTTATTTAACTTTCATTTGGTTAGATTTTAGTTTCTTGGGTTCTTTATAACTTGTAATTTTTAAAGCATTTTAAAAAATGTTTGTATCTATAAAATGCTCAAATATTTCATGAATCTGCATAAATAAGGTAAAAATAGTAATTTAAAGAATAATAACTTTATTGCAGTATTCTAATATTCTTTATTGCAATATAAAGCTGATATGGTTCAATATGCCCTCTGTTATTCTTTTTTATAAAAATCTATTTTGATACATTACTCGCTCAAATGCACAAGGCATATCACTTTTGATGAGAAGGGAAATAATTTGCTAAACTCCCTCGTTTTAGACAGCTGACCTGTTAGGATTGCTTGGATAAATTCAACTCCTTAAATGAATAACAATCAAAAATCAATAACAACTCTATTAAGTATAGTATACAAATATTAAGTATACCAAAGTAGGTTTCCACACAGATAATGTTATGTAAAGAAATGTTTGCTTTAAATATTGAAATTTAACGATAATTACTTTCTTGAAGGCATAAAACTACAACTTTTAGGAATACATGTTAATGCCAAAAACCCTATGTGGATCACGATAATAATCCTAAAGTTGCAATTTTTTTTTAATTCTTAATAATGAACAATGTTATTAAACTGTAACTCTTGAATTATGTAAAGGAATAATTTGGTAAATATAGGAAATCTTTGTAAGCAGAATTCACATTTATGTATTTTGTTTTGTGTTTATATATTTTGCATATAAAGTTACATTGACAGAAGTTGACACTGACAGATATGTTCTAATTGTACGCCTCAAACTCAGCAATAAACTAAAGAGAAAATAATTTCCACACTTCATTATCACCTAAATCCAATAAATAAGATAGGGTAATTTAAGAGAGTAAAGTATAAGATATAGAAATTACAACAAAGTTACATATGACATGTTTATATCTCGTGCATTGCTGTCTAAATGAGTATTTTTGTTGTGTACTCAACTGCTATTAGAGTATTGCAACTTTACACTCTTTTAGAACCAGTTTGCTTTCATGTCCATCCAGAATTATGTAATGGCAAATACTTCTATCTGTTTGATACGTAAAGTTGTTCATCACACAGATTATCTATTAGTAGAGCTCTTTGAAAGCTTTTCCTGAATGCTTTCTTCATGATAAAAGTGCATTATGAATTATTGACAAGAATGTTTAATAGGTTTGTCATTAACTTAAGAAGGATTTGAAGACTTAATTTCTCTTCTTTCTCTGGCGACGTTGGAGCAATCATTTTAATTTGGAAATCAAAACCATATTCTTAGAAGATAGTGTATACAAAATGTGGTTACTATTTGTTCAGTAATTAGGGTTTCAAAGGGCCTAAGCACTTTCAGTTTCCAAATTGAAATACTTATCTACACTAAGAAAAATTAACAGCACCTTTAATACAGTTGTTCAGTTCCAAAATATTTTATAGGAATTTAATTTTCTAAATGAGTTTTTCAAATAAAATTTTACACCATATCATTTTAATTTTAATAATGTAAGCAATAAAACTGCTTTCCTATCAAATGACAAATTTAAATAATTGAAAATCATCTTCACGCATTGTTTTATGTAAAGCTTAAATATTAGTTATAATTATCAGTATTATTCCAGTAATACAGATGCAGTGGGGCTCATTTTTATCGTAATTATTTATAAAGCATTTAATTTTTGCATAAATGTTGAAAAACGTTATTCAAAATATTTGTGAAAAGATTTAAAACACCCATACCATATTTTATGAAATGTGTTTAAGACTATATTCTAAAAAGCAAGAAAGCTTAAAGTAAATTATTTCTTATGACATGTATAAAAATTAATTACGTCTCTCCATTACAGAAAACTTTTAATTTAATAAATAAAATATTTTCTAATTGCATTTTCTTAAATGTGGAAGTAAAATTAAATGGTCGAATAAATAAATATATTCTTAAGTGTTCCAATACCCTTCTCACCAAAAAGTCTTCAATATGTATGATGTTAACGCCTTAAATATCGAAGCTCATAGATAATAAGATTAATAATTGTTGATAATAAAGCTTAAGTATTTAAACTTAATAAACTTAAAGCTTTATATTCATTAATTTTTAGAAAGCTTAAAAGTTTTATTAAAGCTTTCATTTCATTAATGTGATATTTAAATAGATTATTTATAATAAGGATATGTTTGAGAAACAATCCAAAAATGAAAGTGATTAAATTAAAAAAGACAGAACTTCAGTAAGAGAGAATCCAATAACCATAAAATTACTAAGTGCAAATATTTATTTAAAAATATTAATTTATATATTTGATATTACTTGCTCATAATGTTTCAAATTTAAGCGAATATATGATAGCATTTTACTATCATGCACATTTGTTCAAATGGTCATTATAAAATATGTTATCTGCAGACACAGCATATTTTATAAAATAAAAGAACCGTAAAGTTTAACTGACTTTCAGTGGAAAAAAAATCAATGAAATTCAGAAAATAAGACTGCTTTAAGATTTAAAACAAATTTTACGTTTTATTTTGCAAATTTCCTTAAAGGGAAATTTTGACAATAGAGGAAATGGAAGATAACTTATGGGAGGAGTGAAATCCAATAAAACACTTTTCTTTTATCCTGCCATATGCTATAAAGGGGTTGAAAGCACAGAAAATTTTGATTTTAAACTGTTTATCGACTTCATAAATAGAAAACTCGTATTTCATTGCAAAAGGAGGGATTAAAATCTATATTCAAATATTCGTGAAAAAAGAAGTATATTTAAATATACTCTCTCTCTCTCTCGCTCTCTCACTCTCACACTCTCTCTCTCTCTCACTCTCTCTCTCACTCTCTCTCACTCTCTCTCTCTCACTCTCTCTCTCACTCTCTCTCTCACTCTCTCTCACTCTCTCTCTCTCACTCTCTCTCTTTCTCTCTCTCACTCGCTCTCTCTCACTCTTTCTCTTTCACTCTCTCTCACTCTCTCTCTCTTTCTTTCTTTCTTAAGGATTGCTTTTTTCCTTTATATTCCTAAAGGAACAAGATTATATTTATAATATTTATATGATATTGATAACAATTGAAATATATTGAAAAACTTACTTAATGAGTGTATTTCTCTTTCACTTCCATTCTTCAATCTTAAATTATTTTTCCCAGAAAAAGTTTATATATTAAAGAAAAACTAACAATATTTTTATCTACAAGATTCTTTTTACTTAAGTTTCATAAAATAAATCATGGCTTTTAAATTTTTGGTATGAATGTGGAAATATCCCTGACGAATATTACTTGCCCGTTTTATTCAAATATATTTGAATATTATTTAAATATGAATTACAGAAAATAAAGTCAAATGTTAAGTTGTAATATAAATTAAAATTAGTGTAAAATAGATATAAATATTTTCCTTAACAAAGTAAAAAGTATGTATCCATGCTATTTAATGTATACTAAATGCATTGAATATTGTATTGAATAAGAGACCATACTTAATTTGAATTATTTCATCGGATAGTTACCTATTTTTTATAAATAATGTAGGATTTCATTTATGATATTTGTCGCCATGTGTCAGGTAGTCTAATAGCTGAAGTCTGTTTAAAGTATTTGAATATCTACGACATATTGCCTTCAGAGAGAACTTTGATTCTTTCCTCACGTTTGCATTCACGTATCATTTTTGAGGAAAGACAGAGAACTCTTAAGTCCTCAGTGTGACTATTGTACCAGCAGAAAGAGGAATATACCTCTCTTAATACATCTGGAGCTATAATCGAACCGGAAACCTTCCACTCAGAAGACCGTGGTCCGAAAACTAACTCATAATAAGACCTAGTTATAATATATATATTTTAATTTTTCTTTCTCTTTTAGAATATCCTGTATAATAAAGACGATCACCCCATAGCCATAATTCTTTTACAAGTATAGAAACCAAACTTTCAATAATTATAAAAATAATTTGTGAGTTCAAATTCCTTAATTACGTGAAAGCATGAAATATGATTGTTAATAAATTCGATCCCTATCAATTTTGCACAATATTTAATAAATAAATTTTGGAAAGATTATTAATACAGAGAATTCAATACTTCCAATATACAGTTTAATATAAAGTATGCGGTGAGCAGTAAAATACATTTCTTCAGCCATTAATATAAAAATAACATTGCATGTCTTTCAAGGCTATTATATAATTAATGTCAGTCAAACTCATACGAACATTTTCTAAAATTTTGCACTTACACTAGTTAAAATAAACAATATATAACTTTTTGATAATTAAATTTTAAACTTTTCCTCTGCCAAAAATTATTTTACTTTGATCATTTTTCTTCTATACTCCTCTTAATGTTAAAATATAAAACATGCTTTGGTTTCTGTTTAATGAATAGCTTTAGATGAAAGTCAAGCATGATAACTCCTGTAAACTCCTTAAATCATTTAGAAATTTATTAATTTTTTACCGATCCCTGAACACAAGTAGGATTTTGAATTGACTCCTGGAAAATAGAGAATAGAAAATTAAAAATTCTAAAATTTGCATGAATATTCATAGAAATTTTAGATTTTTCAATTTTTTTAAGCAATACAATGAAATGCCTAGAAAAGAATTAAATATTTATTTCTGATGACATCACTGAATTTAAGTAAGACTACAAAAACATAATGTAAGCAAAACTTTGATCAAAAAGCAGAAAACACCTAGTCAGGGATTTTTAAAATCGCCTATATTTATCATTGATTTGATTTATGAAGAAAAAGAAAGAGATTCATGTATTTATGTTATCGAAAATATTTTTCATTTTTTATAATGAATACAAATCAAGATCTCAGACCTTTGCTTTCAAAATCCATATTCATCCACTTTTAATTTGACTTTTTATGATAACTATTAAAAATTCTGTTAAGATTATTCATGGTTAAAACTCCTATACTCAATAAAAGTTTGACAATAAGAGAGTGAAAAATGAAATTAACAACTTAAGAAAAAATAATTTTGTATATTTGGTTATTTATTAAAATAAAAAAGAGATAGAAAATATCAATCATAAATGATAATTTAAGATCCTCAAAGGATTACTATACATAAATACTAATATATATTCTTCTAAAAGAGTTCAAGTAGACATGCGATTTAAGAAAGTAACCCATTCGCATTTTCATGGAGTTTCAATTCTAGAAATTTCATTTTATTGGAAAAAATATACATTAAATACAGTAAAATAGAAATTAAAATTTATTTTTCAAATTAAATGCTCATAAAAATAATTCAAAATTGGCGCATAGTTGCAATTTGGGAGTTTTGTTTAAAAACAAAACTAATACAGAGAAAAATCCAAAATTATGCATCAGTTATCGATTTGTTTATTAGAATTACCGTTTTACAGTTAAAATTATATGTATCTCACAATATTTCATAATATTCTAATAATTCATGGATTTTAATTGTAAGAAAATGGTTATAATTTTTTTAATTAAGCTCTCATAATTCCTGTTAAGTTTTAGTGAAAACCATAAATTATCTAACCGCAATAAATAATACTGAAGCACAAATTTTTGTATGAGTGCTGTGCATTTAGAGTAAAAAATAATAAAATATTGATCAGTGTATAGCATTAAAAATTTATATACACATATGATGCTCTTAAATCTGGTGTATAATTTTACAATTCTGTCTAATGCAAATTTAGAAAATATTTTCTAAACTCAACCAATTATAAAGAATACTATAAATTAGAATTATTTAATGAAAACAGCTTTTTTTAAATTTGTTAAATCAATCAATGACAACTATTTACAGAATTAAATAAATAAGAAAAATATTTATTAGTTTACCAGTGTATGTAAATATTTTGCAGAAAAAAAATATTATATATAAAAAATTTAAGCATTAGTCTCTTAAATACAAAATACGTTTCTGTTGTATTAACTTTCGTTTAACTAAACATCTAAGCGTCATTGATTTAGGAATTTTTCTTCTAACCGTTAATACTTTTTATTTTTCTCCTCAAAATTTTATACATTAATTTATAGGTTAAAATGAATATCCCTGCTCTTTTTACTTGGTATAATAACTAAATTAATTTGTGAAGGCCAGGACCCACACAGGGTTGTAGTGCCATTGTTGATTGATTGATTGATTACTATAATCTATTATAACCACAAAATGTAACAGAATTGTTTGATTCCAAAGCAAAGAGTTTTATTTTAAAGGTAAATTTCATACAAGTAGTATAAGGTATCGGAAAAATTGCAGTATCGAATTTTAATGTAGGCAGAAAAAAGTTACTAAATTATAAATTTATATTTAAGGTTTTATCATTTTTTATATCATTGGCAAAGAAATTTGACGTTAAAAATTGTAACTATACGTTGTTTGTGCTTACAGTAAATTAGAATAAAGAAAGATGTTTAGAAAAAGATCTAACAGTAAATTAGAAAATTATTTATGTTAAAAGTTGTAAATACTTAAATTAAATCGTTTTTTTTTTTGTAGCTGTACATTAATTTAATGTTTTCGAAGTAATAATTAATCTTTAAAATAATTTTAATTATATCTTGAATTATAAACACATATTACTTTTTATAAATAGTTACTTCTATTATCTTCAAAAATTTGATTAAAAAATAATATGAGTGTTCATTATTTCATTTATATATGACAAGAAAAAATAAGTAAAAAAATATTTATTCAATGTGTAAATTTTAGCCCCTCCAGGAAAAACTTAGTATAGTTCCTGGTATTTGTTTCTATACCTATATTTTTCCTGGTAATCTGTATGAACCCTATGTCTGAAAAAATATCCTTCCTCGGATATTTTACTAGTTGAAGGGGTGGTACAGATGTTTTAATATGAAGAACATTTTATGAACAATTTTCACATTTATCAGAGAATTTTAAGGACAAGTAGATAATCTTAACTTTTAAACTTCTGACTGATTTCCCCAGTACCTTGTTCTACACATCAAAGAAGTACTGATGTTCGGGCTTGCAGTAATTATCAATCACTCATATGGGAGTCCTTCACCTTCAATAAATGTTTTGGATTTAAATTTCACCATTTCACTTATTCTTACGAATTTTAAAATTTTTCTCAGCACAAGTTCGTTTGTATGTTGGCTTGTTTATTTATAGCATACATAGCATGCTTTATATCTGGTTATACATTATCTTTGAATTCTAATTTCCAAACAATATGAAAACGTTTCACTTTAGATAATGATTTTAAAAATGACTCAACGTCCCGTCATATGAAAACGCTTATTACGATAAAAAATTAACTTTAATTCACAGATTATAGATTGGTAAAACTGATTTATATATCAGTGCTCTGGAAATATTTTATATGGATCCAAAAAAAAAATTCATCATTTTTATTTAGATCCATATAAAATATGTCTAATTTAAATTGCATTTTATTCTGCTCAATCAATCATGAAAAATTTATTTTAAAACAATATTTTACAAGATTATTCTTATGCAATATTTATTTACTAGAGAATTATTGAAAGAGTGCAAAACTAATTTTTTAAAAGTAACCTTTAATATTTACCCTTAATAATTAAAAGTAATCCTTAATTTCTTTTTAAAGTAAACGCCTAAAACGCACATATGTGTGTGTGTTGTTTAAAAGCACAAATCTGGAGAACAAAAACTTTTAAATCAAAGACACAAGATTAAAAACACAAATTTAAATACAAAATAATTAAATATTGTTCAATATTTTATTAAAAGCAAACTTATAAGAAAGCAATATAATTAACTGAAAAATATTTAAAATTTAATTAATTCTTAAACTAAATAAACACGCACTGGAACAAGAGATATCTATCCAATTTCTGCAATTTGAATAATATTTACCATGATCAACGTGTTTTAAAATTATAAACATATATTTTTCAAACAAGTATGTGTAAGTGAATTTTGTTAGCCTCACAAATACATGAATATTCAAAATTTTTATTCAAAAATAAAATACTAAATTCTGACGATGCAGAAGAAGTAAAGTTTGTTTTTAATTATAAGCGTCATCAATTTAGATGTATGTGAAAGCATGAATATTCAATAAGACATATTTGTTTTCCTTAAGAATTTTTATTATTTTTTATAATTATACCCTTCAGCTGCTTGCAGAAGAGGATTTTGTTTTTGAACATATTACCTCGTTCCCAGGAATAAAATCATTGCACTTCCCATTTTATTTTTCATGATAAAACTACTAATAAAGAAGAAAACAACTTGAATTACTTTAGTTGAATTCTTTTTCACACAATAATTTTACTGCACTTATTTTTCGTATTATGAAATTGTAGAGCGAAATAAAAATTTTATGATCAGTTGCAACATAAAAAAAGACATTAAAAATATGGAAATGAATACATCCTGTCAAGCAAATATGTAATTCAAACATTTTTTAAATATTTACCTTTACATTTATATACTTAACTTGCTAAAGCCTGCAGAAGATTAATAATGGTGACTACACGAAATGTGTGTTTATTAATTATTGATATAGTTAATCCGTATAAGGAAAATCTTTTAATTTCGTTTTTATTATTTACTTTCTAAAATAAAGTTGTTCAGCTTTTACAATTAAACTATAAAATTTTATTAGAAGACCTTAGCATATTTCATCGATTGTATGATAATCATTCTGATTTTCCGCATCAACATTTTTAAGTTAATATATAATTACAATTTAGAGGTGATTGCAAAAACACCAAAACGTATTTATTTATTTTTTAAAAAACATGTGCATTCCGTTAGAACTTTAGTATTCATGGAGTACTTTCAAGTTACTTCATACCTACATTGTATGAGAAAGAGATTCATTGTATAAATGTACTATTAAAATAGCAGGTATTAATGAAATATTGCTGTTCTTATTAAAGCAATGTAGTAGCATTAAAATATCTTGAACGGCTAATTTGATAGTTCAGATAATATTTTCCGGATTCAAGAGACGAATAATAACATTCCGGCTATTGTTTGGTAAAAATTCAGTTCCGATAGGTATGGAGAAGGAGAAGTATGTTAAAAATTAAATCACTCAAATAGCATGGATTCGAGTTGAATGCTTATTTTGTGGGGTTACCGAGAGAAATAGCTACATCCTCGATACCTCTTAGATACAAGTTCATGTCTTATTTGCAAAAGAATAAGTAAGAATTCAGTTCCCATAAGTATGGATTGTGCGAAGTAGGATAAAAATTAAAATAATCAAATACCCTAGATTCGAGTTAAATGTATTTTTTCGAGGTTTCTTAGAAGAATAGCTACATTCGCAGTGCTTCTGGTCTCATTTGCAAAAGGATTAGAAGAGAATTTTTGAAGTTTTAAAAAATTTAACTGAAATGATTGAAATCAAAGACGAAGTTTTAGATTCATGAGAAACAAGGAAACTGTGAGGATTTATGATTAAGCTCTCAAAATTAGTCGAAGAGGATTCAGCATATTCCACCCCCTCTACTCTTTAAGATCGGAAGAGATAACTTTTTAAAATATTTAAAAATTTAAAATATTAATTTTAAACCTACCGCGTTTTCGGGTCATAGCATCAATGCTTTAATTGCCGATATATTTTGAATTCAAGTTCAGTTTTCCACTCAACACACGTAAAAGAATATGAAAATCAACTGTCCAAAATTAACGAAAGTAATCAACTCCAATTTTTTTATTTCCCCACTCTAAAAATTATTAAATAAATTACTAATACTTAAATATATTAAACTTTTATTTTATAATTTCGATAATTTATAAATATTTAAATAAATCTTTGTAAATAAAACTAGTTCCATTTTATATTGCATATTACATCCTTTTTCCCATCGTAACAACAATTTTGAATAAATAAATGCACAGAATTGTAAATAATATAAATAGGACAGTTCAAGTGGGGTATCACATTTGATAAGACATTATTTCAGTACGCATCTACATTTGTACAAAAGACGGATTATCTTAATTATCTAAGAGGACTTGCATATACATTATGGTATTTAGTTAAAGTGTCAAATAATATATTTTCTAGTTACATGACTCTTATGACTAACATTTAATATATTTAATAAATATATTTTAAGTTTAATTTACTTCATTAGTCATTCCATTTTGAGGCTTTCTACTAAATTG
Organism: Latrodectus elegans; assembly: GCA_030067965.1. Classification (NCBI taxonomy): domain Eukaryota; kingdom Metazoa; phylum Arthropoda; class Arachnida; order Araneae; family Theridiidae; genus Latrodectus; species Latrodectus elegans. Next base: position 38,476,947 of record CM057817.1, on the reverse strand, counting down.
ACTCACATAAAATTTAAGTAAAATTTTGTGTGAATCAGCATAGATTCACGAGAAACATTTTTAAGCCAAATAATTATTAATATTATCAAAATAAGGTTAACTATAATTCCTTCAGCAAAGAGCCTGATCTTAATACAAATGATAGTGTGATTAATTTCATCGACATAAACAAGATTTATAAAAATTAATAAAGGTTAATTAATATACTATTATAAGTTTGCTGTTGATAATTGTAGTTTTGTAAATTCGCTGCTGATTTAAAATAGTGGTATTAGCCGGTCATTAGATTATAGCTTAAAATTACGAGTCAGTCCCACATAAACTCTAATATTACCCAGTAATGTGGTAAATGCACTAAAAAATGCTTTATGTTAAATGTTTGGATTTTAGTATTGATTATTAATCCATTAAAATTAGTTACTTACATAAAGGGAGTTTGAAAATACTCATTGGTTAATTTTTCCCTTTTAATAAAAATTATAACAATTGCAGGGTTTGAAATACACTAATAAACACTCAATTATATAATCCGTAAAATTAAAATGTCACTATAAATTAATTTGCTTGAATTGAATTAACATTCTCATTTAATTACTTAAAAAATATCATCCCGTTCCAAATGACCTAGTTGTTATAGACCAGGTTTATTACCACAAAGTAACTGATTCGTACTTGACTCAGCTGAATACCATTATGCTGACAAGACCTAGATTTACTAAATAGTCTCTATTTAATGACTTGTTGGAGAATAACGACAGTTTTTAATAATAGGTTCCAGCTTTTGTCTCCATTTCCTTAATCAACATTCCTAGGTTTGTCAAGACTTAGATTGTTGCCTAAAGCTCATTATATTATTCAAGCATAACAGATGAAGCTATGTTCTTCAGGCTATTTGTATTCTGTTGTTGTTATATAATGCCTAGCTACTAGGATTTTCATCTTTCAGCACTACAAGGGATGGAAGTGATAGCACCTTTTACAATGGGGCATCCATCAGGTGCACCATCGTTGCCGTAATTCAAAAGCAGGGACACTCAGATTTACCCTGTCAGGTATCATTTCACATGGAGGATATTGTGCCCACGACCTATTTAAACTGCTCCAGCCACCTTTAGTGAACACGGGGGATTTTTAATTGGATCAGGATTTGAGATCACTACCTTTCGATAGTGAAAAGGATAGCCCTAACCAACAAGGCGATTCCAACTGAAAGATTATTTGCAAACAATATCCTTAAAAACCAAATTATATTATATTAAATAATTTAAATAGGTAAATTTCTGTAATTAAAAAGGCAAAATTTATTACTTTTTATCAAATGATTTTTACATACATTGATGAATAAAAAACGCTTTTACAAATATATAATTTTATATTCAGATTTTTTGTATATATATATTTATATATATATATATATATATATATATATATATATATATATATATATATATATTTGCATGCATATGTGTGTAAAAATGCATATATATATATAATTCATATGATGCATATATATTATAAATATTATAATATTTATAAATATGTAGGATAAATATAGCAAAAGAACTAACCCTGTCATAAAACTTTCACTGAAATTCATCAGCATCAAGTTAAAATTATTTTTTAATTATTTACGGCTAATTTTTATTTTAAACAAAATGTTAGGCAAGATTGAATTAATTATTTAATAATTTAAATTGATTTGCAACATGGTAATTATCAGTTTACTCAAATATTCTTGAATAAGTTTCTTTGCAGAAAAATTGCAGAATTTTTTCCTTATTGATATTTATTTAACTGTTTTATAAAAATTATTAACAAAATTTTACATTGTATTATGGTGGTTTATTATGAATTTATAAGAAATTATGTCTTTCTTTCCTGTTACACTCTCAGGAAATCATGCTTATAAATTAGGCAAAATATATCTTTTCAGTTTGATTGATGTTCACTTGAAAAAATATATGTTTTTAAAGAAATATTTATTAAAAATCTGAATGAAGATTGAAATATACAGTAGGAAAAATATATTCTTACGAATAAGTAATTTGTTTAAAGTTATTCACAATGGTTCAAACCTTGCAGAAACGATGGATTAAAAATTTAATTCTAGATAACCTGAATTATTAACATACACAGAGACAGATTTTTAACCTATGTCTTAATTTAAATTTTGTATCGTTTTCAAATAAAATGTGTGTGTTGCTCACTTTTTACTAGTTTTCTTAAATATTTTCAAGTTTTAATTCAATTTAAATAAATTATTCCTTTACAATTGCATTGATTTCTTAAACTTTTTAAATAAGTTTATAAACTTAAATAAATTTTCACATGTATCAATAATTCGTTATTTATCAGGGTACTTACGTATTATCGCAACCAGGTTGGCGCGATTTGTAAGTTTGAGTGAGAAAGTATGAATAGAAATAAAATGTACATTTATTAATTACAGATAATTTTTAATATAGTTTTTTATATTATTTTGTTTTAAAATATAAAATAGCAATTAAACCCTTCCAGTTTCGAATTTGAATAAGTTACAGAATTATTTTTTCAGTGGAAATATTTTGGCTATTGCTTTTAGCACTGATTGGAAACCGTCTTTGCCATTAACAGCTTGAGTTTAGCGCCATATAAATTCGATAAGGTATGAGTTCAAGATGATGACGGGCTGTTCAACTGTTTTTTGTTGCGCCATTTGGCTGAGCCCCACATGCATTCTACATGTTGTGAGTGTACGCTCGTGTCGGGATCCACAAAGTTATATTTGCGATAAACAGTTCCATGCAGAAATCCAGAAATTTCCAACTCACTTGTCTTCTATCCTTTCCAGGAATCCGAATAAATAATGCTTCCTTCCTTGATATTTTCGCAAATTTTTTCTATGAAGGTAACGGTGCTTCTGTTAGGTACAGTAACCAAAAAAGTCTTTTTCGTTTCTCGGTAAATTCCGCCGAAAACCCATTGCTGTGGTAGTACACGCCCAGTGTTATACGTTCGTTCGGTATAATTCCATATCCCTGTAACAATTCAACAGCATCTTTTTCACTCGCAGGTTGATCCCAAATATCCTTAGTTAACGTATTTCTCGGCATTCAATTTAACCAGTAAGCAAAATAATTTCTTTACGAAAAACCATGTATAATACGTAGGGTTGCCATAAGTAGGGTCACCAAATTTGGTGATTTATGCAAATTTTGGCTTGGTTGCGTTAATACGTAAGTACTTTTATCAGTAATATATATAAATGTACACACTTATTTCCTTATACACATAAATTCACTTACTGTATTTAGTATTTCCCATATTTTGCCTCATTTTACAGCTATTTAAAAACAATATTGAATATTTTGGAAAACGTTTGTCATAAAAATCAGCAGTTTTGCGTATGGCCTTTTGCGTTTTACATACTTTTATCGTCTTTTCAAATTAAAATATTTTTCTCAATATTTGAAATGTTTAAACTTTATAAAATTTATTTTTAAATGTTAAATTCAACAAACTTATACAATATGTTGTAAGACAAGTCATTTCTCGAATACTGGTATTCACATTAACATCATGCTTAAGAAATTAATGCTTCTAAAATACAGTAATATGACCTCGGGAAGCAAGTGTATGATTATTGTGATCAATAACAGTAACCTTGTTTTTGCTTAAGGTCTTTGTTGTTAAACACTGTGTGAATTCTACGTTTATAGAAGAAATATAACAACTTTCCACTGATGATTAATTATCACATAATTGTGTTATTACACTACTGTAGCAACACATTTATGACAAGGGGGAAAATATGATTGCACCTCAATACGTTTCGTATATCTGAGACAAAATAAGCACATTTATTGACAAACAAAATGGATTTATTTATGGTTGGAGAAGATCTATACGAAAGTATTGCAATAGCCAGTTATTTAAATACAAAATGTGCTAGAAAACCATGATTACATTTTCATTACAATATAAAGATTGAGAAATTAATTTTTCCAGCATTTTATTAAATGATTAGCAATAAAATATAAAACGTAAAATTTTAGAGAATATTGTTATTTTTGAAAGACAATTCACACTTATATTATCTTTCATTAATTAAAGTATGAAAATGTATTACGACCCTACTGTTGCAACACATTTATGACAAGAAAATGACCGCACTGCAATAAGATCCATACATGTGAGGCAAAATGAACAATATTTTCTCTGTTCAATTGTATTTCTTTTGTTTAATTAACTATAAGAGAAATTCATGCACACAATATTTAAGTTCTTCTTATAGCTTCTAATCTAACTTTCAAGATTCTCTATTAATATTTATTAGCTCATAGAAAGAGGTTAATCAACCACACAAAAAAATTAATCATTATAAATAATACCTTATAATAAGTTTAATATTAATAATTTTTAATAATATCTTATATATATATATATATATATATATATATATATATATATATATATATATATATATATATATATATATATATATATATATATATATATATATATATATAAACATTAGATCTTATCATTTTTAATTATTTTATACAATTAATAAAATGTTAGATTAGAATTTAACAAATTAATATGTTTATGTTTTATTCAACCATTTATCAATATTTTTCCCACAATATTTGAAATTATAAAATATAATTTATAACTATAATTTGTTCAATTGATAATGCTTCCCACAAGCTATAGGGTTGCGTGTATGTATATATATATATATATATATATATATATATATATATATATATATATATATATATATATATATATATATATATATATATATATATGAGGGTTATTATTTTGTTATGGTTATATATATTTTTCACTAATTTTCTTCTTCAGACTGAATAGTAATTTTAAATTCAGTGCATAATAATATGCTTTATTGACCATGTATATCGATAATTTCTCATTTTTTTTATTTATTTCATTTAAAGTGTAGTTGAATATTCAAATTCATTTTTCAAATCTGAATGCGTATTATAAAATTGAATTTTTAGTTTTAGAAAGAGATTTTATTGAAAAATTTGTATTTATATCTTTATTGCAATATTTTTTCTTGGTGATACATTTTCAAGAAACTGAAAACTGGTCCTAATAGGTCATTATTTTTACAATCTGTTTTCCCTAAAACTGTAAAATGTATACAAAAGCAATTTAGAGCCAAGAAAATATGACCCATTTTAACCCAAAATTCTCAATGTGAATTTTGTGTATAAATAGTATAAACCATGATCTAAATTAAAAGCATTTTTAATATTCATTAAAATTATTAAAATAAGTCTAATTAAATAAGTAAAATAAAATTTAAAGTTATGGAAGGTAATTTTATAATCATCTCTGACAAATAAACCTTTAAAAAATCTTTCATATTTTGTTGATATTTTTCCTTTTTAATTAAAATTTTTAAGTTACTCATTTATGCCTTAAGCACAATGATTACATATAAAAATTTTAAAAAGGTTCATAAAATAAATATTCTTGTTACTTATTTTATTTATTTTAAATTTCATATTTCTTTATATATAAACTATTAATTATTGATTATATATTGAATGAATAAAACAAAATTTGTAAAATGTTATCTGTTATTTTCATTTTGAAATATAAATTACTTTTGTGTAGAGGAATTTTTTTTATTAGAGAAGGATTATATTTTTGAGGTTTTACTTATTCATATTTCTCTCTGAGAAAACGGATTTTTATAAATTCTTTAATATTTTAATAAATCATTTAAGGAAATGAAAATTTATAACAACTCATTTCAAATAAACAATCATTAAAGCTTACTTTTCATATAAACAAAATATTGATTTTCAGAGAACAGGTGAGAAAACTTGAATGTTTTTTTAATCACAAAACATTTAGAAAACAAGCTTTATAGATTTTTTGTTTGGACTGTTTCGTCATTTATGATTTTTTTTTTATTTTAATGAAAACAACTGACTTAATATATAAGCAAGCACGATCACCTAAAATCAAATTTGTGTCCATGTGATCTTTGCGTGAAATCTTTCTAAAAAAGAATAATTTCTCATAAATAATCATAAATACGAACTTCTCTGTTTTTTATTATTCAACTGAACATATTTTTAATCCACAAAAATCATTTAAATTTCAAAACGGAATAAATATATTGAAAGATAGAATAGAAAAACTTTACAAAATCCATGACTACTATAGTAATTTATTTTTTAAATTAACTAAAGAAAGGAAACATATTATTCAACATTACACAAATTTTATCATTTTAAACTTCAAATTTCATGTGTTTGATTGTAAATAAGCGAGGAAAAATATATAACGTAATAAGGTTATTTCCAACTAAATTTGGTAGAAATTTTCTTACACAATAAATGTTTATTGTATAATTGAAAATGGGTTTTTAGAAATTCAATCAATTGCTTAAATTATTTTTACTTAAATTATTGAATGTTCTTATGAAGAATATTATAATTCCCGTATTGTAAAATTTAATCATGCATATTTTGTTCGGATGTATCTAAGTTTCTGTTATTCTGCTTGCTGTATCAGGAACTTTCCCATTTACTATTTTTCATAATATATATATATATATATATATATATATATATATATATATATATATATATATATATATATATATATATATATATATATATATATATATATATATATATATATATATATATATATATATATATATATATACTTCCAAAAGTTAAGGACGAAGATGTAAAATGCAAAAAAAATCAATACTGCTTTGATTGATACAAAATTTGGTAGGAAAGCAGCATATATATTTATACATACAATAAAATCAATAACTATATGCAAAAATGAAAACAATATTAAATTTTTGAAAGTTGTCAGAGATAGATAATGACATAATGGAGATTTAAACAGAATTAGGTATAAAGAAAAAATAAACAGCATAAAGTGAAAAAACAAGACATTAATAGGCAATCAATAGGGTTTGTGATCCCCCTTCATCTGTATGCAAAGTTTACACCTTTTGACCATGCTTTCAATAAGGTGGTCAACCTTCCCAGAATTAAGCAGTAGCCATTCTTCTTGTAGAACAGTTTCCAGCTCAATAATATTGACTGGAGGTGAGAAACGTGAAGATACAGCACGGCCGAGAGCATCGCAAAGATTTTCAATGAGATTAAGGTACGGAGAATATGCTGGCCACGCCATACGCGCATTCCCTTCACTCTCCAGGTAGTCATCGACGATGTCAGCTCTGTGGGGACGTGCGTTATCGTCCATTAAGTAGAGCCAACTGCTGCAGCTTACAATCTCACAATGGGTTCTATGACTTAATCTCGATACCGGACAGCCGTCTCAGAAACCCGTTTAAAGAGATGCAAGTCGGTGCGGTATCCTAATGAAATCCCTGCCCAGACCATAATGCTTCCGCATCGGAATGTGTGATGTTCGGTGATGTTTTGGGGTTGATTGCGTGTTCCTTGTTCACGCTATAGCCTTATACGCTTGTCATCAAGAGTAAATCTTAACTCATTAGTAAACATGATATTGCCCCAGTCAGACACAGCCCAATTGATATGTTCTCGGCCCCACTTTAACCGCGCCCCTCTTGGTTGGATGTATAGACAAACACACACTCGAGGTACCCGGGCGTACAGCTTCCTCATATGTAATCTTTGGCGGACAGTAGATGCAGATATCACCTTACCAATGGACGCTGTAACCGTAGATGTCACTCATGTGGAGGTAATTCTTCGATTCCGCTTGGCTAAAATCGCAATATATCGAACTTCCGTGGGGTTTTTAACCCTTGAGCGACCAGCTAAGGGCCTTTGGACAACTGTCTGAGTGGTTTTGAATTGTTGCCATAAATGTGAAATTACAGAATGATGAACACCGAAGAAAAGAGCAACATCTTAGATCGACTGTCCTTCTTCAATGGGTCCCACACTAAGCCAGCACTCAGAATCTTCCATTCGTCTTCTGGAAGTCATAGAAACACGTATGTCTTGAAAACAAATTGTACGAAAGTTTTAAACACCTTCTATCAGCACTAACTATTAACTTCTATAACCCTTCATAAAGCTGGTACCTTATAAGACTGCTTTTTTCAATATTTCTTGACATGAAAGCACAAATGGCTGTTACTTAACATATTTGAATATTTCCATCTACCTCTGCAGTAATTTGCATCCTCTTCAATACTGATTGGCGTCCGGAAATTAGTATTTTCCTCCTCTCGCTTAACTTTTGGAAGTGAGTATGTGTGTGTGCATATATATATATATATATATATATATATATATATATATATATGCTAAAATTTCTTTATCAAAGGCTTGCCTGAATAATGAATGTTAAAAAGTTAATTCTAAAAGCTTTTCAGATGAATTTAATCCATTGTTGTCGATTTTTCTATTAAATATTAATGTTAGCGATTACTGGGTATGGAATAACGTAATCATGGTATTATTTTATTCCAATAAATATCTTGTTCAATTTTACACAGTGACTTTTTAAACATAATAATGACTTGTTATAAAACTAAATTCAAGGCTTCAGAACTTACAGAAACATGCATAAAGCAAGGAATGGTAATTGATTAGCCTAAGCTTATGAAGCCAATTTTAATAATATGAAGGTTGTTAAATATAAATATTTGCACGACCAATGCTTATGATGTAAGGGTAAACTTTCTGTATTTTTTACTCTATGTATGATTTATTTAATATAGCTTCATGTTACTAATTTGTTTTGTCAAATGCTGAGAATCAAAGATTATTATTTTCTTAATTCTATGGGATTTTTACGAAAGTAGAAACAATCAACCAAGTTATTATAATGTCTAATATTGATTCGTATAAAAATTATCTTAATTACTTTTTCATAAATGCGTACTTTTCAATAAAATTTTAGTATTTAAATTCTTATTCATCCCTCACAAATTTAGATGACTGATATTAGCATTCATGTGTAAAAAGTATTATCCAAAGAGCAAGCAGTTGACAGATTATCATATAATCTTTCAAAAATGGCAAAGCATTTTGCGAGTTTAATTTTTACATTTATTTGAGAGAAAAATAATTTAATCTAACTATAAATCTAACTAAATAGAGAAGAACTGAAAAAATGTCATTTAATATAAGGTTAGGTGTTAGTTAAACTAAATGCGATATTAGTCAAAATATTATTTGCAAGAGCTATGTTGCTGTTATTTTTATACCTTTTTAGTCGTGAATTTACCGATCTGGCATAGTTAATGACATAAACGAGTAACTATGTGTTTGACTGTTTGCGACAGACAGTATTATTATCGGAACAGAAAACATTAAAAATAATACTGTTTTCAAAATTGAAATAATTTAAATTTAATCGCATTCATTTAAATCAGTTTCTTTTCAACAACTTTTTTATTAGAGCAGAAAACTTCAAGTATAGTTATGAAAAAGAATGTATTCAAACGTACATAATTTTATTGATTAAATATTTAAATTAGTAACACAAACTGACCCAATCAGAATTATGTTGAATAAATTTACGAAATTAAAGCAAGCGCATATAGTCACATTTTACTTATCTAAATGATTATACTAATAATTGTCTTTCTCTTAATTACAAATTTTACTCTAATGTGATATGCATGAACAATATACACTGCTGGACAATTTCTAAGGACGGATAACACTATCATTCACTGCAACCACAAAATGAAAGGAACCGAAATGTGGAAAATTAGAATAAGTGCGGGATATAGTAAGAAGGTATGCAAATTTTTTCCTCGTCTGGTCAATGGGACACACACAGCAGGTCTGCGGGCGTATATTCCTCCTCCCCTCAAACGTCTGGCAACAGTTTTTCGGGAGATCTGCTTTCCTGAGGCAGCAAGAAACTGATTTGCCACCTGCTGAGCTGTGGTGCGCCTGTTCCTTTTTGCTGATAGGACGATATAACTGTCTTCTGCAGGCGTCGTACTTCTAACATGACCTCTCCCGTGTCGCCTACTACACATTCCAGTAGTTTTAAATGACTTCCACAGCCGTGAAACAACGCTGTGAGCGATGTCGAACCCCCTGGCAACATCTGTTATTTTTCGCCCTTCTTTGATCTTTCCAATAATTCGGCCACACATAAAATCATCTAAGTGATGTAGAGAAGACATACCGAAAGTTTCAAGTTCATCTATTAAATATTTCCTGTAAAACTTTGACATGAAACAACAATTGTCCACACGCGTCAAAACCTTTAAAGCTCTTATGAGCGCTATCATGTGTTGAACAGACGTGGAAAAAAAAATGCATACGCATACTTCTTCTTACTATATCCCGCACTTATTCTAATTTTCCACATTTTGCTTCCTTTCATTTTGTGGTTGCTACGGATGATAATGTTATCCGTACTTATCAATTGTCCAGCAGTGTACTTCAAATAGAGTCTTAGTAAATATCTAATCCTTTGATAAATTCCTATAAAACCCATATGGCTCTGTTCAAATAATGAAATAAAAACATAAATAACATACAAACGTGTTCCCATTAATATATTCAACAGGCATTTTTATTGTTTTAACAATTTTATTTGTAGAAACTAATAAACTATAACTTTATAGATGAAATCTAATATTTTCTGAACATTCCTTTGTTCTTAATGAGCATTTTAACTCTTTTTGGCTTTCTCTTTACTAGAATTTGACATGTTTCTTTTATATCTATATTATGATGTCATAATTTCGTAATTTTTCAATTAAAACTTGCTTTGTAGTTATCTTCTATTTTTTTAAGTTTCTTGTAGACAATTGCTATAAATTTTTTATGGGATTTATGTATGGACTGTGTTCCCAGAACTGGCGATGTGAAAATCTTTTTACTTGCAAAAGTTTTGTAAATTTTTACATTTGTGACAGGTTTATTTGTCAAGCATGAATAAAATCGTCGATTTAATACAAATCACAATACAAGTGCATTCATATAGATTAACATAAAATTCAAAAAATGAACTGGTAATCAAGCATTAAATACAAAAACAACTAAAATAACGAACAGTAGTTAGTAGTAACTGCATAAAGAACAGAAAATTTGCTAAAGTCGTTTACTGCTAAGAGATATTGTGATGCCAACTTTTAAAATAAAATACAATAAATAATGATTGTGCTACAAAAATAAGTAGATTACACTGGCTTAGTAAAAAGATAAAATTTTTACTGTTGTGTTCATTGAAAAATATGTTGAAAGATGAGGAATTCTTAAAAAATCATGTGGTTGAGTCTAATAATGTGAATACATCCGTTAATTAACTAAAATTATAAATACATACAATCACCAAGTGTTTATTCTTTTAACTATAAAAATTTAAGATCTTCATTAAACAATCAAAAAAGTAATCATATATAGTAATAAAAAGAATAAAGCATTATATGTATATATTATGCTTATATATATATATATATATATATATATATATATATATATATATATCACATTTTGCTAATGTTGTGTGCATGTAAAATATGTTTTGAATAGATTCTTAGTAATTTTCTAGCTTTTTGATAAATTCTTATCCAACCCATAAAGAATATTTCAAGATTTTGCTCAGATGCAAATGCATAAAACACTGGTTTGGTAATTGTGCCTTGCGCTCCCAAGACACATGTTCGATCCGCGGAGTATGCAAGGTCACCTCAGATAAACTGAGTATCAAACATACTAGGGGACTAAACACTGGAGTTTAAGCGTAAGGTTGACCATTCAACCGGGACATAAGCTTCACACCCTAGAGCCCTCGACCAGGAAAACAGATATGGGCACTGCAAGCCTTAGCAATAGCTTACCTGGGCTGTCGTGTCACAGGTATACTTTTTTATTTAAATATTGAAATATATATATATATATATATATATATATATATGTATGTATGTATGTATATGTATGTATGTATATATATATGTATATATACATATATGTATATATATATATGTATATATATATATATATATATATATATATATATATATATATATATATATATATATATATATATATATATATATATTATAAATAAAATTATAAGTACATCTAATTTCCGAGTATATTACTTCTTGGTTATTTAAATTTAAGAAATGCAGAAAACTATCTCAAAGAGCAAACATTATACAGCAATAAGAAGAATAAAAGTTTCATAAAATAGTTAAAACAGAAATTAATAGAGTTTAGTAAAAAAAAAATCAGTTAAAAATAGATCTATAGAATTATAAGGGTAAGCTCAACAGATGTTAGTAAAACTTTAATAATATCTTAATTTTTATACATCCTTCAAAACTGAAAAATATGACTGAAAATTTCACATATTTTTCAAAATAAGCTATATTTAAATACATTCAAAGTAAATTATATTTTCTTTAAATATGTTTAAATATGTCTACTTATTTTGAAAAATATATGAAATTATCTGTTTTAAAGGACATAAAAATTAAGGTTATTGTTAAAGTAAATTCCTTTAATTTCCTATAATAAATAATCTACAGTTTGAAAAATCATTTAATTAAAATATGAACATTATTTGCATGTTGTAAAAATGCATTTATGTGTATTAAATTAAAAAGCTTCGACAGGAAGCAAAATTTTCGATATGTGAATCTTAAAAAATAATTAACTATATTTTTATACGAATGTAGGAGATATAAACCGATAAGTTAAGGCACATTCCAAAAATTGTAGAAAAAATTTCTAAGACTATTTATTAGCTGGTAACAATAAGCTAATACACAAATATAAAAAAATAATAAACACAATTTTCTTAATGTGACAATACTAATCTTAGTTTGAATACAATATTTAAATACCTATTCTAATATTTTTAAGTAAATTTGAAAAATTAACTTTATCAAACAACACTTTTCACGTTTCGTTATCTGGTTTTATTCATGCTCTCTAATGGGATAACTATAGATGGCCATGAGTGTGCAGTACACAGCTAGCTATCTCTTTAATGTTTTTGGAGTTTAGACTCTTTTAATGTCGATTGGGGGAATTCTCCGAGCTGAGTCAAAGACCTTAATATGGCAGGGCAGTCAAAAATGAAAGAAACAATTTTAAATTATAAAACAATAGAATATAATCCAATTGAGAATTTTCCAAACTAAAATAGTTTTCTAAAACTAGTTCTTACTATTACATAAAAAATATAATTAGCATGATTAGTCCTTTTAAGTATTTGTAGTTTTATAAGGAAATATCAAAACAATAAAATACAGAAAGTAAAAAAGTAAATAAAAAGTTTTTTATACATAAATATAAGTAAAATTTAAAACTTAATTGCAAAGTTGAATTTCTTGTACCTTTATAACGTGATATTGTCCTTATTACATACTTTAACATACTTAGAAATTCTCTCGCTGCATTCTTATTCTAAAATTATTACAAATTTTTAGTTTTAATTAATAAAAAACATGAACTAATACTATTATTTTTCTTTTAGTTTAGAAGAAAAAGCATCTTTAGTGTATTCTTTAACGGAGAAAATCTGCGTTCATAATGAGAGCTTAAAATAAGTTTTTTAGTAAAAGAACTTCTTGATTCTTCCTGAAAAGAATATTTTTGAGTCCAAAAATTTATACACATAGAACAATATTAAATTATCCATAACATAAAATCCCTTTGAAAAACATTTCTAAGTCAAACTTGGGATTTTAATCTTTAATATTCACTTCGACCTTTTGGGAGTTACGAAAAGTTTAAGTAATTTAATTTATTTTGCCTTACAATGCAAATACTAACTGAATTACTGTATAAATTAGAGGAGAAAAAAGTAAAGTTTAATTAATCAACAAGAGAGTAAAAATCCACTTAGAAATAATGCAGAAAAAACCTGCATAGTGATGTAGAGCATTTATAATTAAGTTAGTTATTTGCACTAAATGGGTTAAGTTTCTTATTTTGAGAATGAAATTGCTTAGTAAGGTATTTAAGTTATAAATCATTAAATTTATATATAATTAAAATTCATTGTGGTTGCTATTGTCTCTTGGAAATTTAATATTATAAGAATACTGAGAGATAAATTCTTTTATTACTATAAATGCGCATGTCGCAAATCAGTCGAACTTAAGTTTGCAAATTAAGAGGTACTTAAGGTTATGGCAACATGTTTCATTTCTATCTCTAAATTTTTGTCTTCTAAAGTCACTAACTAACACAACAAACCAACTCACAAGTCTTAAACCCGATCAAATGACGAGGTTGACTGTTAATTTTGTGCCTTTTTTTTCCAATGGAATATAATGGAAAAAGTTGGGCACAACAAAAATTTTAACGTACGTAGGAGTTTGCAGAACGATTTATTCATGAGGGTCAAGTATTGACATTGCTATTTGGATTGCAGCATTGACAACTATCTTTCGAACATAAGATAGTCCCCCTTCTCCTCCAGCCAAGTTTACCCCTTTCAAATCATTAATGTAATTAGATTCTATCAGAAAAATTATGTCAAGTTAAACAGTGTATGTTAATCTCTGATAACAAGATTTATCTCTATCAGAAGCTTATTAATAATATCATAAGAAAACTTTTAAATTTAAAATGATAATTTATCATAACAAAGACGTATTCCAGTTCATATCATGTTACGCTATTATCTTAATCATATACAAAAATCTCAGTTTTCAAATTTTACCAACAGTTTTCTGTATACAATATAATAAAAGACAAACTTGACATAAAGAAAAATTAATGTGGAAATAAAATATTTAGTTTGAAATTAAATATCAATAGAGAAGAAATTTTGTGACTACCCTTAGGCAAGCAATTTTAAAAATGCCTTTCAATAGCTAAGAGACATAAAATTACCTTACAAGATAATCTTTAATGGTTAGATTTTCAAGTCTGAAAAAGATCTTCGTAAATAAACTTTAATATAAATAATAACTTAAAGTAAAAGCAAAAGTTCTGCACATAAAATTTTTTTAATAAAGACTTATGTAACGCACACCTGATAAAATAATATATTGCTAACTTTGAAAAAACATTAAAATATATTTTTAAATACCTTATAGTTTCTGGAAATCTATAAGTATACATCATATATGTAGATTGTAATGGCTCAGAAGTTCAGTTTTTTAAGCGAAGTCAAAAGATTTAAATATTGATGTTCTCGTTTTTATAGAATAGTTCTGTAGAAGTAGATAACAAATACCGTCTCGAGTATATTCTAATTTCGTATTTGCTGAATATTTCGTTTGTAACCTGGGAAATAAATTTTTATGTAGACTAACATCTGGTCCAGATCTGAACAATATTAAAACGTGATAATGCATGAAGAATGAAGTTTATACAAAAGATTAATTTTTACATATATACACAACTTCATAATATTATTAAAAATCATGTTGCGTTTATTTTTTCCTATAGATTTTACTGAAACATTAAATAAAACTCAATTCTAATTTGACTTTTACAATTCTCTATTAATGTCCTTATTCGTATTATTCTAATATTTTAGATCAATGTGCATGTATATAAATAATAATTTCTTCTCATACTTTTTTAAAAATAAAATTTTAATGACTTTTTGATTTAAATTTCTATAAAAATTCATAAAATATTGTCTTTATTAGTGGTGATTATATTAATGTAGCACATGTGAAAATCATTGAAAAATTTTACCTAAATACTTTGAAGTGAAGATACTGCTGTGGCCGGGTTAGTTAGGGCGTTCGTTCTCGTTATCGGAAGGTAGTGAGTTCGAATCCTGACACTGTCGAAGATCCGTAGTGTTCGCTAATGGTGGCTAGGCTAAGTTAAATATGTTGTGGTCGCAATGCACTTCATGGGAGTCTGGGTGACTACTTGGTCTCTTCTTCTAAATTAAGAAGACCCACCTTTCATGGCTACGATAACGCACTCAGTGAGTGCCCTGCTGTATAAGGTGACACCACTTAAGCTCTTGTAGTGTGCTTAAAGATGGATATCTTAGCATTATATGACAATATTTTGAAATGTATATATAGAAATTGTAGATTAATAGTGAAATCTTGTTAAAAACAAAAACCAGTTAAATTGAATAGAGTATATAATTTGAATATAAATTCACAAAAATTTTGTATTATTTGTTATTTGATTTATGTCTTGTTATATGATTGATAGTTTCAATGAGAATGTCTATCAATTTTAAATTTCGTTGAAGAAAGTACTTTTGTTGAACTTCGTTAAAACAAATTTCGAATCAACCTTGCATGAATGATTCCTCTATTATCAGTGTTAAAAAATTCTGGCATATGAAGGATAAAGTGGTTTTAAAAAATTTTAATATCTAAAAACAGTTGGTTTTATAATCTTTCCTTTCTATAAAAAAATGTATTCAATGCCTATAATTAATGTCAGTTAACGAAGCACTATCACATTTTTAATTCATTATAAGATATTAAATTGCACAAAATTAGAAATAGCCTTTGTTAAAATCAAAACTGTAGTAACTAACTTTATAAGTATTTTAAATTGATATGTATTCCAGTATGACTCATGGTAATAGCAATTTCTCTTAAAAGAGATGACAAAAATCTCCTTCTTAAAATGTTCTTATAATTATAAATTTTCTTAAAATACGAAATATAAACATAAATATATAACTGTACTCTTTTACAGAATTTTAGAGTTTTGGAGCTTGAATGACAACAACTAAGTGCACCCAACTGTTATGCAATGTGAATCACATTTATTTATAGTTTAAATATTATATTTAAAACAATATGTGCTAAAATTACAATATAAATGAGATTATTGTGATGAGGAAGTTTATATTGAATGTGTAATTACTTAAAATCCTATAAAAATAAATAGATTCCAAGATAGACTTATATACCCGGTAATTAATTACAAGTTTACAATGCATTAAAAAGAGGAAAATAATACATGTATAGGTAGAAAAATAAGTATTAGAGGTAAATTAATAGCACTTCTAACGCATTTTAGAGAAAAGTTTAGAAAATAATTAATATAATTATTTTTCCTAAAATCCAGTGTTAAAACTATAATTATGTACTTAAGTCACACCAACTTCCATGTGTTTTCAGTTAATTTTAGTGAAATTTGAACATGCAATGAGTGCAATTTCTTAGAAACTTTCGCTATACTCTTTTATTTTTTAGTGGCAGTTACAGTGGATCTTTTTTTTCATTTTTATGTAAAGTAATGTTTGTTTGGCTGACAATATACGGTCACTATTTGCATGCGAAAGCTAATATAACTGGGACGTATAATTTTAACTTCATTCCGAATAACTACAGATAACTAACCCGAACTTCTAATAAATGTATAAACTGATGAATTACAAAATTGAGTGCTAACCATTCAGATGCCAGTTAATGATAATCAGCAACAACTATGAAATTATTTAATCAAAAGTCTCTCTGAATTTAAGTTCAATTTTAAAGCTTGCATCAAACACAGAAGGATAAGCGTATAGATGATAATGAATTTGTTCTGTTAAATTAATCTAGTCTGAATTGCACAGTTCTCGGGTAATGTATTAAGAACTGTAATTTAGCAGAACGTATTTAATTTAACTGTTTTTCTATTGAATACTTTCATTTTTGAATATAAAAATGAGTATAACTCTTTTACTGTTTATAAGGTAATAACTGAGAATGTACTTGGAACAACTTTAAAACATAGAAAATGCTAAACATACATGATTTTCTGAATTCTGGTTGTTATCTAATAATTCTTTTTAATATCTATTGGCAGTACTATTTCAAATAATACGTAAACATTGGTTAACTCAATCAACTTAGAAAAAAAAAGAAGTTTAAGGTTTCAATTATTCAATTTCAATACAAATTCATAAATTAATATATAGTTATATAATTTCGAATTTATCAATTACTTAGCTATTGGTGTAAATTATCTTAAGTATCTCTCAAATGTTTTACTCATTTTAAATCAATATTATAATACATAAAACACAGTTCTTAGTTCCATATTTTTATTAGTATACATTCAAAACATCATAAATGAGTATTCAAAGACTTCTAATAAAACGTTATATCAATTTAATTTTAACTTTTATGTAAAAATATTTTTATTAATTTATTTTATTCTGCAAAAAATGCACATGCCTGTAATTTTTTAATTCAAACAATATTTTTTTAATATCTTTCATTCTCTAATTTTATAAGCAAATACTTCCCATGAGAGAATAATTTTCGGTTTCTATGAGCAAAAAATGCAATAAGTTTAATTATCATTCTTTAAAGCAAAAACCAAGAAAATAAAAGAAAAATCTTCCTTTAAATATTAAATGCAAAGATAATGCTATAAGAAAATCAACTTCAAACTGAAATTAGACTTGTTTCTTTATGTTAACGTGAGAATAAAACGACTAGTAAAACTTATAACCTTATATAATAGGAAACTTATAAACTAATAGAAAAGCATAAGATAAAATAAAAAAATATAAAACTAAGACTTTAAAAAACTAGACACACATACATATAAATAAATTTTCTAAATTAAATACTCGCAAGAATTAATGAATCAATATATTTATTAATACAAATTTTTTTTATTAATTTTTTTGATTCTGCTGTTTGAGATATTTACAGAACTTATGTCCTTTAAGTATGATAATTAAATTAGTTATTCATTGAATAAAAAATTTTCTAATCCCCAATTAAGATTCTAATGCTTGAAGGCTCATTTTCTTTGAATTACAATTAAATCCTAAATTTTTCTTTAAAACGACCTTATAAAAGATCTATTTGTCTTGGATTTTAATTCCTTTAATCCTAATAGCATTGAAAATCCTAGAATTTCTTTTAATTCCTCACAAATTTTGAATTCCCAGTAAAGAAAAAATCTGAATCCTGATTTTCGAGTAAACAAAAAGGAGTTATTTAAACTTTCAGAGCTTACTGAGAAGATAATAAAATAAATTATGCGCACTAAGATGTTAATAAATAAATCAGGAACACATGTTTCTTTTTCCCACAGCGGAAAACTCCTTCTAAAAGTACTTAGCTAGCATTCATTAATTAGCGATAGAATGAAACTCAAGTACTATTGCAATTTATAACAATGAACTTCTATTTATAAGATCACCAATGAGGCATAGAATAGATTTCTGATTTATAAATTCAAATTGAAACTATTTTACATTAAAAGTAATCTGTGTACACATTTATTTTCTTCCAAACTATCAATATTTTCTAGAGTAATTAACTGAAATCAAGAATTATAGCTAATAATCAGCCTGAAGTAGATAATTCTATCATGAAAAATATTATCTTATTGAGAAAATTTCCCACTAGTTTTAAAAGAGTAATATATTTAATGGTTTTATTACTCTCGCTAGTTTAACGATTATTTAAATTACTTAATAATAGCGATCTAATATTTAGCGTAAAATTATGCTTAATATATTTCCATAAATGTAAAATTTTTATTTTTCAATTGATCGACATGTGTATGTGTGTAGGGATTAAATATTAAAATATCAACTTTTAAAAATATCTAAGGCAGTATTATAACTCAGATAGTAAGAAAATAAACGTAATGGTTAAGAAAATGATAAAATGCTGCGGATAAAAGTTTAGAGTGTTTAACAATGTAATTCTCATCCCAGAATATATAAGAATTTTTACCAAAGTTTTAAGTAATACAATGATGAAATTAAACAATGCATAAAGTTTTTCTTTTTGAATAATCACAGAAATGATTATGCAAAATAATTATGAAGAAAATTGTAATGAGGAAATTAAGCATATAATATGAGAGGTTCAAATATAAAATAAAATATCAATATTTTATTTATAGTTAAAATTTTATTCTTTAAATTACGTATTAAATTACATATTCTTTAAATAACATATTTTTTAAATTACATATTATATAGTTATAAAGTTTTAACTCAAGAATATACAAAGCAGTTATTATCTTTTAGATTAGGGAATTTTACAGCTTCAATAAAAGAAAATTAGAATATCTTGCTTTTTCACATTAATTAGAGCTTTATCTAACAACACAAACTCTTCTGAAAATAAATATTTAAACTTGGTAATTGTATGTCTAGCTATACTTTTAACTTTAAGCATTATAATTTTTAAACTAAAAGATTATTTTCTATATATTCTATTATAAATACTTTCAATTTATGCTAATTTTAAAATCTTGCATATCCGATTCTATAAACTGCACACAAACTTTTAAATAATTTCTTTTTAAAATTCAGACCTTAAATTACTATGTGTATAGCATTTAATAATATATCATTATGTGTAAAGTACATTATCTTTTACTCGTATGAAGAATTAGTCTATTTCAAGTAAATGCGTTTATTTAAATGAAAAGTTACTTTTTTTATTAAATGAATCGAAATATTTATTTCTTTAAAACACAACTTTAATTAATACTTTGAAATAAATTTTAAAAAAAATGTCAAAGTAAATACATCGGTGAAAGTATGTATATCTGAGAACAGCAAACTAATGAATTTGAAATTTTTATTTGTTTACTGTTCACAGTTATATATAATAGCAAATTAAATTTCAAAATCAGTTGCCGATACCGCGATTTACAGTTTATGAATACATATTTTTAATTCTTATAATTCTATAAAAACTTAACAGCATAAAAAAGATGTGCTGCATTAAATCAATTATTTAATTAAATGATTGAAATCATAACATCCTAAAGAGCTAAAATTTTGAAATTATTTTTATGAATTTTCATACATTTAATGATTAGATTATGGCTGCCTTAAATTATGTTAAAAGGGCACAAAGTGTATAAATTTAGATTGCTAAAATAGATATAACATTGTTATCATCTTTTAAATTCTGTACGAAAGTATGCAAGAGTTTGGATTGGTTTGTTTGTCATTCTACAGTCACTTTTGCACAAGAGGATTAATTAGACTTGAACCTTCTTATACAAGCATATGCAGAAGCTAAACATATATAATAATATTCATTTTAGGTATACATAGCTGGAAATATGCATGTAAACAGGAACATACCTATAAATATGTGTTTGTAGAAATTCTATCACTATGAAGGAATATTTAAAATTAAATGAAATTTAATACTCAAGTTACTTGTTTTGATACAAATAATGGATTAAATTGTCAAATTAAAAAATGAAAAGTAATTATCTGAAATCAATATTTGTTAAACACTTCACGAAAATATCATTGTTGTATGATGTGGGGTAAGAAACATCATATAGATTTTGAATGCCTGGCTAGAGAAAAGATTTTCTAATTATTTGTTGTAGAATCTTTAAGGCGAAGATCACGAGAGACATGCCGATCCCTAAAATCCTATACATATATTCAATTATAAACATATTTCCAAAAAGAATTTGAATTCTGTTTTCAAAAAGTTTTGAATATTCCCTGTAATAGTGAGTGACCATTATCCTGTTGAAAGATAAATCCAGGACTACCTTGAAATAAGGAAGAATTTCGGGCACCAGAATTGCTTTGATATGTAGCTGTTATTATTACCAATAATTCTTAAAAGTTAAGATCATTCATGGTATGTAATCTAATCCCAGACCTTAAGTGTTAATGTTGGTTCAATAAAGGCAAGTTACAGACTGCTAGATATCGTATTCCCCAGCATATCTAATAAGCAGGTTACATCCATCATGGTGTTATCATGTTGAACCCCCTTTGCCAGTGAATGTAACACAAGTTACAGTATTTTCGAAGAACTTAGATAATTTTCTCTTTGTATTTCATGCGCAAGCAGCTTTAGGGTTCCTTGTAAATTAAAATGGGTATCATTCAAGCGAGTTTTTGAATTCAGTCAAAAATGAATTGTTGTCGACACAGATTCCATATTATTATTCAGTCATTTGAGAGTATGTACGAAATAACAGTCATGCAGGCATAGAATCGATCGGTACAAGAAAGAAAGACTGGTTGAGGAAAATGACTAAATCCACGTCATCACATTAACTCCTAAGATCATGTTCCTATGTGTGTGATACTGATTGAATAACAAAACATAGCAGCAACCACACCAAAATGAAAATAATTTGTAGCGCAACAATCGATTTTGTATAACTCTACACTATCGATTTGAGCACAATTAAGTGTTCACAAGTCATCCATTACTCCGATTACTTTTGTCTCTAAGCCGCCAATGTTTGCTTTTCGAATAGGAAAATGAACTGCAAAAAAAATTTGAAAATCATAGCATTTTGATTTTAGAAAGAATCACGCTTTTACCTGCGACACTGTGATCGTCAAATAAGAGTTTTGTGAAACCATGAAAAGAGGCTTTTGAATTGCAACATGATTGAAAATCACCTATACACTGGCTATTAAATAGTTATTTCTAAAATACTGAATTCTTGCAATAGTTTCTCTGTCCTTGTTCATTTTCAATTCTTGTCTGCAGCCATATTTTTCAAGTGAACTCTTATCAGAATCCCCTGTGGCTTAGTGGTAGAACAGCATTCTTCGGTGCATAAGTTTTTGGATTTAAACCCATCCACTGTTGAACAACGGTAGATGGATATTGCGCTTCTATTCGGGTTGATATTTGAACTTTTCCTGGTTTCTTCCTTTGAAACAAATGATTAGGTAGCACTATCTAAAAAAAGTTCTCCCAGAAGGCAATTAATCACTGGATATTAAAGCGTCTTACAAAGACCATAGCCTATTAAGTTACCCGGCACTTAATGTCAAAGTAAACTTTCATACACTGCACGTAAAATCAAAGATTTCTGCTAAGCCCACCAGGCTATATTGTTTCTCTGTTCTATATTGTTTTTGTCATGCTTGTTTTTTAAATTGACCGTTTTATTAAATACATGCAGTCATTGATGTGAGAACAACAAGATGAAATACAAAACTGCTAAAATACCAGCTCAAATATTCAATCATCTCAGACAAATATTCTCCAAAAAAATCATTGAAAGTCTCACTCATTCAATCTAATAGTAAATAATAGCGCTGAATGTTAATCGTGACAGTGATATTCATTATGATTTTATTGTCTTCTTTGTATTATAAAAGACTGCATTTTCCATCATTTAACATTTTTACATCCTTGCGTATTGCCTTTTTTAGAGAAATTTTTCATAATAAATTTCATGCAAATTTTCCAAATTCACGTGCCCTAAAATCAAAGTCTTCAAAACATTTTCAAACACTGATATTGACAATTGTGCATAGAAAAATACAGCATCGTATAATCTGTTATTCAAAAATGTGACTAGCCTCTATATCAGAACGTTCCACGTCAAAGTTTTTTTCTTCTTCCATGTGACACGTGAATATGATGAACTGACTGACTTTAAGAAATCCTGAAGATAAGATGCGGAGATTTCAAATTCTTTTTTCCAATTATATAATATGTATATATATATATATATAAACTTCATTTTATTTTCCGTCCTTCTTAATTACATATTTTCCATGCCCCGCGCATATATACTCAATTTTAACAGTTAAGGAAACTCAAGGAAACTCATTAAAATTTTTTACTTGTGACAGAAAGGTTATAGTATTCAACAGTTAATGTGTTCAATTCTCACTTTGACGGTGGAAATTTGTAATAACTATAAAATGTGGGTTCTGATAGAATGGTTTGTTTCCCCCTCAACTGTAATTTCGTGCATATTAGGACTAATTAGACAAGAACTTACAATTTAATATGGATTCCAAATCATTACAAGCATCCAAGACCAGGGCTGGATTCGAGTACACGAACTGTTGAACCGAAGGAAAGAGCGATAACCATTCGACTACACGCGTCGTCAGGCTCTAATTTAATAAGCCTTAACATGCAAAAAGTGATTATAGAGTAAGTGATTATAGATAAAGTGATTATAAAGCGAATAAAGTCAGTCATATAAAAATGCTTAATCTTTAAAATATTTGATGAACAGACATCTTTTTATATCTTTTTCTATTTATCCAAAATATCAAGCTTTTAAATTGTTAATAGTTCAAAATAAATTTCTAAACCTTAAAAAAGTAAAATATAATCTACTATGGGATAATGGATTTTCTAAAAAGATTGAAAAAAGATACAATCATCTAT
This sequence comes from Latrodectus elegans, assembly GCA_030067965.1. Lineage (NCBI taxonomy): Eukaryota > Metazoa > Arthropoda > Arachnida > Araneae > Theridiidae > Latrodectus > Latrodectus elegans. The sequence goes on along the minus strand of CM057817.1, from coordinate 38,452,931 downwards.
TATTTCCTTAATATATGCTGATTTACTGTAAGAAACACTGCGTTACTTCATATTCATTTTGAAAAATATATGAATAAAAACAAATTTTGCAAATATTTTAAAGTATTTTTAATTGTATAAATGAAATATTTCCACTTTCTTAATAATTCAACAGTCAAATTTATACTTTATAATCCTTTGACTTTGAACTTATTTCATAAAATAATAAATATTCTGCAATGTTATTTCGCAGCTCCAGATTTAGGCAAAAAAATTTCACATATTCTTTGTAACCTATTATTATCTCCAACAATATTTTTTCTGCCCTTTCTTATTAAAGTATCCGTCTACAAAGAAAAGTACTTTTCCAGTAGCTTTAGCAGTCCTCTCTTAAATTGAAGATTCAAATTCAGAAATGAGCTCTTTTCTAAAAAAAAATAAATTCATATCGCATTTATAACTCAAAGAAAAAAATCTAGATCTTTGCCCACGACACTCTTCACAATAAATTGCTAAAGGGGATTTACTTTTTTACTTATACTCAAAATTTCTTCACAGACTACGTAATCTACTATCATTTATTTTTTAATAGTATTCAAATATGTGAAGCTCTTATTATCAAAATAGAATCATAGGAGTGGTTTTCTTGGAAACAAAATTTTTTACAAGAATCTTTCTAATTAAGCATCCTGTTGTACATTCTTTGATCCAATTATCAAAGTTTCATTCTGGTTGTCCACGTTAGAGTATCATAGTAATAACGCTTTTGTGGAGTTTGTTGAGAATTTTAAGTAACATTTAAATAAATGGCGTATATAAGAGGTATCGTTGAAATAAAACAATTTAAAAAATTTCTTATTGAACTCATAATATTAAAAAATTATTCTTGAATACAAATTATATATATATATATATATATATATATATATATATATATATATATATATATATATATATATATATATATATATATATATATATATATATGTATATATATATATGTAAATATATATATATATATATATATATATATATATATATATATATATATATATATATATATATATATATATATATATTGTTTTTGTTACATTATATATATATATATATAATGTAACAAAAACATTGAAACTAGAAATGCAAAATTGGAAAATTACTGAAATATATAATAATGCAAATGATAAGAAATCATAAGGACCACGTCTTCATAAGAAGGGAGACGGCCATCTATGCAAAATAAACACTCTTTTTTGATCATCTCCCTCTTGATGAAGGCGTGGTTCCTATGCTTTCTTCTTATCATTTGCATTATTATATATTTCAGTAATTTTCCAATTTTGTATTTCTGGTTTCAATGTTTTTCATGCTTTATCTTGTTTATACTGGCAAATCTTTCTTTAGCAACTTTGGTGCTGGCTAGATTTCCTGTAATGTATTATGATTCATATTTTATTATATTGTATTTTCGGTATTGTATTCCTTACTTGATTATATTTATTGCATTATATTAACACACACACACACACGCACACACACACACAAACACACAAATATATATATATATATATATATATATATATATATATATATATATATATATATATATATATATATATATATATATTATCTAGGGTTATACTGAGGTGATTTCAGGCTGCACGGAATGCAGTAAAAATTATCAGGATGTCGTTCTCAGAAAAACTTAAATAAAAACCAAATTTCTCATCGAAATTTTCATTACATTCTATTATTAATTGAAAATATAATTAACGTTGATTTCAACTCTTTCTAAAGCTCCTCATACACCCCTCTAACTAATGTAAACGGCTTAGTATTCTAATCCGGAATTGTTCTCGTATTATGTTCTTTTTCTCTGTTTAAAATGTTTGTCTGTACATTGCCTTTATTAATTGGATTTCCCTTTCCTCTATATTCTCATAAAATATTTTTAATAATGACATTTACCATTATTTTTCGATTTTTTGAGGAGGTAATAT